>CM062296.1:227379046-228579046 GCA_031216915.1 Pictodentalium vernedei
GGGAGCCCATATATGAACCCAGGAACTTGGCTTCAACAAGCTTGAATCTCACCCCCCTAAGGATGCTGCACACCAAATATCAAAATATTCCAACTGCTGGATCTGAAGAAGAAGATTTTTAAAGACAATTCCTCATTTTGAACTAAGTTATAATTCGGGCTACCACAGTGAGCCCAAATATAAACCCAGGGAATTGGCCTGAACAAACTTCAATCTCACCCACTAAGCATCCTGCATACCCAATATCAAAAGATTCTGCCTGTAGGATCTTGAGAAGAAGATTTTTAAAGAAATTTGCCTGAAATGCACTAAGTTCAAATTTGGGCTCCTATACTGAGCCCAAATATGAACTCAGGGGGGCCGATTTGAACAAACTTGAATCAGATCCACCCCACAATGTTGCATACCAAATATCAAAAGATTCTGCCTGCTGGATCTGGAGAAGAAGATTTTTTAAGAAATTTGCCTTTAATGCACTAAGTTCGAATTTGGACTTCTATACTGAGCCCAAATATGAATCCAGGGGGCCAATTTGAACAAACTTGAATCAGATCCACCTCACAATGTTGCATACCAAATATCAAAAGATTCTGCCTGCCGGATCTGGAGAAGAAGATTTTTCAAGAAATTTGCCTGAAATGCACTAAGTTAGACTTCGGGCTTCTATACTGAGCCCAAATGTAAATCCAAGGAGCCGATTTGAACAAACTTGAATCAGATCCACCCCACAATGTTGCATACCAAATATCAAAAGATTCTGCCTGCTGGATCTGGAGAAGATTTTTTAAGAAATTTGCCTGAAATGCACTAAGTTAGAATTCGGGCTTCTATACTGAGCCCAAATGTAAATCAAGGGAGCCGATTTGAACAAACTTGAATCAGATCCACCCCACAATGTTGCATACCAAATATCAAAAGATTCTGCCTGCCGGATCTGGAGAAGAAGATTTTTTAAGAAATCTGCCTGAAATGCACTAAGTTAGACTTCGGGCTTCTATACTGAGCCCAAATGTAAATCCAGAGAGCCGATTTGAACAAACTTGAATCAGATCCACCCCACAATGTTGCATACCAAATATCAGAAGATTCTGTCTGCTGGATCTGGAGAAGAAGATTTTTTAAGAAATTTGCCTGAAATGCACTAAGTTCAAATTTGGGCTCCTATACTGAGCCCAAATATAAACCCAGGGGCGATTTGAACAAACTTGAATCATATCCACCCCACAACGTTGCATACCAAATATAAAAAGATTCTGCCTGCTGGATCTGGAGAAGAAGAGTTTTTAATGTTTCTCCCATTGCCTACAGTGTTAAAAAGTGCACTCAGTACTTTTTCAAAAGTCCTGAAAAAAAATACCTTGTGATCAATTCGATAGGGATTTTTTTTAACCATTCTGTTCTACTGGATAAAAGTAAGCTTTATACAAAAATAAGAATTCTCTGTGCCATGTAGTTTTGGAGATATGGCAGTTTTAAGGTTTTTCCTATTTTTAGCTCCTGAGGTTCCCACGGGGCAATGAAATTTGGTTCAAATCGACCTCACGGTTCTGAAAATAGAAATTTTAGGCGTGGCCAAAATTTTTGCCCCTTCTGTAACGAAGACAATTAATGCCCGACAAACTTCTCTTGCACAAACTTGATTCTAAACCTCAAAAGGACTCTGTATACCACATATCAAATCTCTGCTACTGGTGCTTCATTAGGAGATTTTTAAAAAAATGGCCATTTTTTTCCCCACCCCTCTGCTCAATATGAGCCGAAACCTAATTTGTAAAAAAATCAAAATATAACCACTACTTACATGAAATTTAATTAAAATGTGTCCAGTGATTTAGGAGAAAGAGGGTCAAACACCACCTTCATGCAGGACGACGGATGGATGGATGGACGATGGACGAAGAGTGATCAAAAAAGCTCACCCTGACTTTAAGTCAGGTGACCTAACAAGCTGCTCCAGGGGGGCGGAGGGTGCTAACCCGGCATGGTAGCCAAAATATCAACCAAGGGAATTGACAAGTTCCATCTGCCCCTCCTAAGAAAAGCTTATACCAAATATCGAAAGATTCTGACCAGTGTATCAGATAAAAAGACTTAAAGAATATTCCTCAAATTGAACAAAGTTATATAATTCAGGCTCCAAATATGAACCAGGGACTTGGATTGAACAAACTTGAATACCCCCCCCCCCCCCCTCCGCCCCCCTCCCACAAAGGATGCTACATACCAAATATCAAAAGATTTTTAAAGAATATTTCTCATATTGCACTAATCCTAACATTTGGGCTCCCATAGACAGCCCAAATATAGACACAGGGATATGATTTCAACAAACATGTGAATGAATCTTCCAAAATTGTTACATGTGAAATATGAAAGCCTTTGAAGCAGTGGTATGGGAGAAGAAGATTCTTAAATGTTTTCCCATTACTCACAGTGTTGGAAAAATGATGACTGAAAAAGTACCCTATGATAAAACCGATGGCAATTTTTATTATACCATTCCTTTCTGCTTTTCCTAATGAAGCTTCAAACAAAATAAAAATTCTCAGTACTGTGTAGTTTTGGAGATATGGGCGTTTGAATTTTTTTCTGTTTTTAGCTCCTTCTGTTCCCATGGGGTGACAGGAAATTTTTGGGGGGTATATATTAGGTACTCATGATCCAATAAGTCATATCAAATTCGGTTCAAACCGGCCTCTCAGTTCGGAAAATAAAAATGTTGGTAGAGTTTGGGCTCCCACAAGAAGCCCAAATATGAACCCAGGCATTTGGCTTTAACCAACGTATATCTCACTTCACTTAGGATACTACATACCAAATATCAAAAGATTCTCACTGGTGGATGTGAAGAAGAAGATTTTTGAAGAATATCCCTCATATTGAACTAAGTTATAATTTGGGCTCTGACAGGGAGCCCAAATATAAACCCAGGGGGCTTGGCTTGAACAAACTTAAATCTCCCCCCCCCCTCCCCCCCCCCCCCCCCCCCCCCCCAAGGATGCTGCATACCAAATATCTAAACATTCTGACTGCTGGAATTGAAGAATATTTCTCATATTGAACTAAGTTATAATTCAGGCTTCAACTGTGAACCAAATTATGAACCTGGGGACTTGGCTTGAACAAACTTGAATCCCTCCCCCCCCCCCCTCCCAGAATGATGCATATCAAATGTCAAAAGATTATGATTGGTGGATCAGAAGAAGAAGATTTTTAAAGAATATTCCTCATACTGCTCTAATTTAAACATTTGGGCTTCCACAGAGAGCCAAATATGGACATAAGGATTTCTTTCAAACAATCTTCCAAAGATGTTATATGTGAAATCTGAAAGCTTTTGGTTCAGTGGTTTGGGAGAAGAGGCATCTGAAATGTTTTCCCTATTGCCCACAGTGTTAGAAAAAGAAGACACAGCACTTTTTCCAAGTCCCCAAAAAGTACTCTGTGATAAAACCGATAGCAATATTTTGGACCGTTCCATTCTGTTAGCCCTAAGAAAGCTGCACACCAAAAAAGTGCTGTGTAGTTTGGAAGATATTTACATTTTAATTGTTTTCTATTTTTAGCTCCTGCAGTTCCCATGGGGCAATGGGAAAAAAAATGTCAGCATAAATTAAGTACTTATGACCCCATAAACCCTCATATCAAATTTGGTTCAAATCAGCCTCTTGGTTTGGAAAATAGAAATTTCAGGCGGGGCTAAAATTCTTGCCCCTCCCATAATGATGGCAAATATATACCTTCAAACTTCTCTTGAACAAATCTGAGTCTACATCTCAAAAGGAAACTGCTCACCAAATATCAAGTCTCTGCTACTGCTGGTTCATGAGAAGAAGATTTTTTAAGATTCACTTTTTGGATGTGGCCATACCGAGGGGCAGGTCAACTTGATTTGAACAGAATCAAAATGCGATGTCATAACATACTTCACTTAAATCTGTTCAGTGGTTTTGGAGAAAAAGCAAACACCATGTTCAAGGATGACGGACAGTGAGTGATCACTATAGCTCACCCTGACTTTCAGTCAGATGTGCTAATGAACTGTACTCTGTGCTAAACAAATCTAGATCAAGTGCCAGTGCACCTGTCAAGATCAAAACAAGACATTCTCATCAAGACTTTATATTTAGTCATTCTACCAAGTTATAATAAAATCCTGTCATAAATATGACCTGTAGACTGTGCTAAAGGTTTTCGGGCTTCTGCCTATGTGTTCCTTTGGCCGATCATGACCACAATAGGACATTCTCATCTAGTCACGACCTCAATCTGCAAATGAAATTTTGTGAATACCGGACAACAACTACTATGCTACATAAAATGTGAACAGACTCGCAGACTAACAGACATGTGATGGTAATAGCTTATCTTCACTTCGTCAAGATAACCTAAAACCCACCTAAAAGTTGGGGTACTTCTCCACTCCCTCCACATTTGCCCCGTCTCTCTCCTGAGATGTTTTATGTCAATTATGAAAGGATTCTGATTGGTGAATCTGAAAAAGAATATTTTTGATGAAATTCTTGCATATTTCACTAAACTAAAATTCAGGATCTTATATAGATTCTAAATATTAAACCATGCACTTGATTTGAAGAAAGTCGAATCTGATCCACCTATAGATGCAGTATAAAAAATATGAAAGCATTCTGACTGGTCAGACTGAAGATGATTTTTAAAGTAATTCCCTCACATTGCCATAATTTAAAATTTGGACTCCCATAAGGAACTCAAATATTAACCCAGAAACCTACTTTGAACAAACTTGAAGCTGATTCCCCTAGAGATTTTGTATACTAGATATTAATAGGGAGCCTAAATATTAATAGGAATCGAACTGAACAAACTTGATCTGACCACCCTAGAGATGTTGGATACCAAATATGAAAGTATTCTGAGTGGTGGATTTGAAGGCGACAATTTTGAAAGATTATCCCCATATTGTACTAGGTTGAAAATTGGGCTTTCATTGGAAGACCAAATATTAAACCTGGTTTGAACAATCTTGAATCTGGCCATCAAAAAAATAATGTAGAGTAAATATAAAAAGATTCTGACTGGTGGTTCGGAAAAAGATTTTTAAAAATTATTACCCATATTAGCTAAAGTAAAAAAAATTGAGCCCAAATATGAAGCAAAGGGCTTCATTTCAACAAACATGCATCCCCACCCTCTTCCATGCCCACCTACTCCTCCCAAGGGATACTGCATACCAAATATAAGATTTGGATAATTGGTTCTGGAGAATTTTTTTTTCAATTTTTGCAAATATGCTCACATTTTTGCCCGCTACCAAACACCCTAACACAACTAAGGCCATACAAAGTAGATCTTCTGTTTCTCAGGCCATTATTTGTAAAATTGCATGCGGGCGAGCGTTTTTTTTATTTTATTTTTTATATCTGTAATTATTTCTTTGCCATCAAAAATGTATGTTCTTGGTTTATGTTTTAGGTCTCATAATCTGCAGAATAGCATGTGTGGTGGTGTATTTTGTCCCTTGAGAGCAAGAAGGCTTTGCAATGCTAAAGCATTGCAAAGCCTTCTTGCACTCAGGGACAAATTTATCAATGTTTTTAACTTGGGTAAAATATCAGATATAAACCATTTAATTTTTATTTTTTTTAAGTTCACATTGCTTATAAAAAGAGAGTATGCGGCAGCCAAAAGGTCCATGCGGGAGGGCCTGAGAAACAGAGTTTTATTTTCTTTAGGCCTAATGGCAATTTTTTTTTAACATTCAGTTCCACTGGCCCTAAGGATGCTTCATACAAAATAATAGATCTCTGTTGCATGCAGTTTGGGAAAAATGGGCGTTTGAAAATATTTTAGCTCCTGGAGTTCCTACTGGAACACAGGAAATTTTTTTGGCTTTGGCATGAGTCAAATATCTATGACTCAATAACACCACATACCAAATTTGTTTCGGATCAGGCCATTAGTTCAGAAAATAGAAATTTTGGGTTGTGGCACTCCCACTACAAAGGCAAATATTGCACAAAAGATTTCTGTTCATAAATGTGATTCTTGCCTCAAACTGAAGCTCCATACCAAATATAAAGTCACTGAATGCACTGGTTCATCATAAGATTTAATTGGCATGTTTAATTGAACAGAAATGGAATGCCCATTTGGTCCATCACTTACACAAACTTTCATTTGAATTGGTCCAGTGGTTTCAGAGAAGACCCAAAGACAACTTGATATGTAACAATGAACATAGGATTACTGACAAACATTGATAACAATACCTCACCCTGACTTTCAGTCAGGTGAGCTAAAAAGTTCAGTGGTTGAAGATAAGTGGTTAATGGTGAGTGCTGAATATTAGTGTATTACAAAAGTTATCAATCATACCATAATCTATCTGGTTTCACATCTCATCGTCCCCAGAACTAAAAGCTGTAGCATAATATGTTCTAAAAATAAAACAAAACAAACATTATATAAGAAAAAAAGTTTTCAAACCAAGTAGTTGCATTATGTATTTGACAGGTTTCCACTCATGACCTAAACTGCATTGATTCATCAATGATCTTAATGTGGGATATGTATTGTTACAGACAATATCACCAAAACATGCACAATGCTTACACGTAGGTGTTCATTTACAAGATGACGTTGAGTGATTCCCTGGTCACCATAATACTGGATCTGACCTGTGTCAATATACAATAACCAAATATATATGTCATTAAAACTGGCATACTGAATGCATCAGGCTTCTGATAATTACAGCAAAGCTCATACTGTTTATGCAAAGTTTATGCAAACCTCTGTTGGCATAACCCATTTGCAAATTATGCAAAATTAAATTATCTGTGGATTGTAATAAAAACCTGATGTATGGAATTTAAATGAAAGTTTCAGTAACACTGTAGCTTAACTTGTGTGTTGTGTTTGATTATTTATTTATTTATTTATTTGTGTTTAAGGTCACATATGTCTGCACAATGGCTAATCATGACCATGACTGTTTTACGGGTGGAGGAAGCCGGAGCACCCGGAGAGAACCACCAAGCTACGTCGAGCAACTGTCAGCTCCCCAACATAGTAACTCCACACAAGCAGGGTTAGCATTGGTTGAAGACAAGTGCACCTTCTACGTGCAGTACACCTTAGTACACAACGCCCACCGTGTCCCCATGTGGGCATGTGGGTGAAGTGTCTTGCCCAAGGACACAACACGGTTGCCGCCTGCACCTCTACCTACTGAGCCACCGTGCCCCCATGTTGTGTTTGATGAAAAGGATAATGTTCAATGTTTATGAAAGGATTACGAAATAAGACAAGAATTGTGATAATTGGGAATAGGTTCATTTCTGTTCCCTGTATTTATTTATTTATTTATTGTTGTGTAAGGTCACATACTTCTGCACAATGGCTAATCATGACCACAACATAGAGATAAAGTCAAGGTCAGTCAATCGTTTATATCCCATGCTGCATATTTTAGAGGACTTGCACCCCAAGCATTAGTGACTGGGTCTTATTTTACCAGTGAAACAGAGCTTGTTTACCACAGTAAACAAGCACTGCTTCACTTCCCGGGGTTCCCACAGGGGTGTTCCCTGTATGCTATGTTTTTGATAAAAATACTATTGAGGTGCACACTGTACCAAAAAGCTGAGGGGTGGGTTAATATGACCTCACAGTTATTGTATGTGGCCCTCACAGTTAACGTATATCAACAAAAGTTACCAAGTTACATGTACAGTGAAATTATTCCAAAACGAGTCATCCTATGAAGTTACATTGAAATCCCTTCATAAATATGGCCTGTAGACTGTGCTAAAAGTTTTCGGGCTTCGGGCCCCTGTAGCCGTCAGTTTCCCAATTGTGTCCAAAGGGGACGTTCTCATCTAGACATTATATTAAGTCAACCTACCAAGTTACAATGAAATCCCTTCATAAATATGACCTGTCGACTGTGCTAAAGGTTGTTGGGCTTTGGGCTTGGGCAGCCATCATGGTTGAATGATCACAACCAAAAGGGGACATTCTCATCTGGGCATCATCTGGAGTGATCCAACGAGTTACAATGAAATCCCTTCATAAATATTACCTATAAACTGTGCTCAAGGTTTTTAGGCTTCGGGCCTCTGAAGCCATCACAGCTGACCAATCATGACCAAAAGGGGATGTCATCATCTAGGCATTATATGGAGTCAAACTAACAGGTTACAATGAAATACTTCCATAAATATGACCTTTAGACTATGCTAAAGGTTTTGCGGTTTTGGGCTCGGGCAGCCATCAAGGCTGAATGATCGAGACCAAAATGGGACATTCTCATCTCAACATTATTTGGAGTCATCCCACCAAGGTACAATGAAATCCCTTCATAAATGTCACCTGTAGACTGTGCTAAAGGTTTTCGGGCTTCAGGCCACTGTAGCCATCACAGTTGCCTAATGGTGTCCAAAAGGGGCTGTTCTCATCTAGACATTATATGAAGTCAACCTACCAAGTTACAATGAAATCCCTTCATAAAAATGACTTGTAGACTGTGCTCAAGATTTGCGAGCTTCGGGCACCTGTAGCCATCACAGTTGACCAATCATGACCAAAAGGGGATGTCATCATCTAGGCCTAACAAGTCACAATGAAATCCTTCCACAAATACGCCCTACAGACTATGCTAAAGGTCTTTGGGCTCAGGCAGCCATAAATGCTGAATGATCACGACAAAAAGAGGATATTTTCATCTAGACATTATTTGGAGTCATCCTACCATGCTACAATGAAATCCCTTCATAATTATGACTTGTAGACTTTTCTAAAGGTTTTTGGGCTTCGGGCCCCTGTAGCTGTCACAGTTGCCCAATCGTGTCCAAAAGGGGAGGTTCTCATTTAGACATTATATGAAGTCAACCTACCAAGTTACAATGAAATCCCTTCATAAATATGACCTGTAAACTGTGCTAAAGGTTCTCGGTCTTCGGGCTTGGGCAGCCACCATGGTTGAATGATCACAACCAAAGGGGACAATCACATCTGGGCATCATCTGGAGTGATCCTACGAAGTTACAATAAAATCCCTTCATAAATATAACCTGTAGACTGTGCTCTAGGTTCTCGGGCTTCGGGCACCTGTAGCCATCACAGTTGACCAATCACGACAAAAAGGGGATGTCATCATCTAGGCATTATATGGAGTAACAGGTTACAATGAAATCCTTTCATAAATATGACCTTTTGCCTATGCTAAAGGTTTTTGGGCTCGGGCACCCATCAAGGCTGAATGATCGCGATCAAAATGGGACGTTCTCATCTAGACATTATTTGGAGTCATCCTACCAAGTTACAATGAAATTCCTTCATAAATATGACCTGTAGACTGTGCTAAAGGCTTTTTTGCTTCGGGCTCCTGTAGCCGTCACAGTTGCCCAATCACGTCCAAAGGGGGACTTTCTCATCTAGACATTATATGAAGTCAACCCACCAAGTTACAATGAAATTCCTCAAAAATATGACATGTAGACTGTGCTAAAGGTTTTCGGCTCGGGCAGTCGTCACAGTTGGCAGATCATGCCCAAATGGGGAAATTCTCATCTAGACATCACAAGGAGTCATCCTACCAAGTTACAATGAAATCCCTCCATATTAAACATAACCTGCAGACTGTGCTAAAAGATTTTGGGTTTCGGGCTTGGGCAGCCATCACGGTTGACAAATCATGCCCATAAGGTGACAGTCTCATCTAGGCATTATACAGAGGCATTCTACCAAGTTACAATGAAATCCCTTCATAAATATGATGTGTAGACTGTGCTAATGGTTTTCGGCTCGGGCAGCTATACCGGTTGACCGATCGTGACCAAAAGCATACATTCTCATCTAGACATGACCCTAAACCTGCATATGAAATTTCATGATGATCAGATAAAAACTGCGGGGTGTAGCCTGTGCTAAAGGAAAATGTGAACAGACTAACAGACTTCTGCACGCATGATGGCAATAGCTTATCTTGACTTTGTCAAGTTAAGCTAAAAATGACCAATTTACAGCAGTTGTAGTGTTGTTGAGAAAAAATTACTAACGTACAGCAGTTGTAGCGTTGTTGAGAAAAAATAACCAACTTACAGCTCGTTGTGAACATGTTGTGCAGGAACACCTGATGGTTGAATATCTTTACTTTTCTAGTTCTGTTTTTTTAGTACATGTATAGAAGTGAAAAACAAAATACCCAACTTATACCAGTTGTAATATTAATTATTATATTAATGGGAAAACATCCCCAACTTTCAACAGTTGTAGCATTACTGTGGAAAAATAACCAACTTACAGCAGTTGTAACATTACTGTGGAAAAATAACCAACTTACAGCAGTTGTAACATTACTGTGGAAAAATAACTAACTTACAGCAGTTGTAACATTACTGTGGAAAAATAACCAACTTACAGCAGTTGTAACATTACTGTGGAAAAATAACCAACTTACAGCAGTTGTAACATTACTATGGGAAAATAACCAACTTACAGCAGTTGTAACATTACTGTGGAAAAATAACCAACTCACAGCAGTTGTAACATTACTATGGGAAAATAACCAACTTACAGCAGTTGTAACATTACTATGGGAAAATAACCAACTTACAGCAGTTGTAACATTACTGTGGAAAAATAACCAACTTACAGCAGTTGTAACATTACTGTGGAAAAATAACCAACTTACAGCAGTTGTAACATTACTGTGGAAAAATAACCAACTTACAGCAGTTGTAACATTACTGTGGAAAAATAACCAACTTACAGCAGTTGTAACATTACTATGGGAAAATAACCAACTTACAGCAGTTGTAACATTACTGTGGAAAAATAACCAACTTACAGCAGTTGTAACATTACTATGGGAAAATAACCAACTTACAGCAGTTGTAACATTACTGTGGAAAAATAACCAACTTACAGCAGTTGTAACATTACTGTGGAAAAATAACCAACTTACAGCAGTTGTAACATTACTGTGGAAAAATAACCAACTTACAGCAGTTGTAACATTACTGTGGAAAAATAACCAACTTACAGCAGTTGTAACATTACTGTGGAAAAATAACCAACTTACAGCAGTTGTAACATTACTATGGGAAAATAACCAACTTACAGCAGTTGTAACATTACTGTGGAAAAATAACCAACTTACAGCAGTTGTACTGTCGTTGGGAACGCACATAGCTGTCTCAAAAGGTTACCAAGAAATGAGAATATCTTTTTTTTTGCTGGAACTGCACTGCTATGATAAGCTATTGTGAAAGGTCATCAAAGAACTTTCCGGCAGTGCAACATCACAGCAAAGTTGAATGAAACTTTGGCTAAACAAATGCTCATTATTCCTTCAAGATTATCAAGAATGCTCAACATGCATGGTTTGTGTTGTTTACATAAAACCTAATGCTACTCAGTTACTGATCAGGATCTTAAATCTACTTTAACATAGCATATATTGCATCAGATTCTTTGACTGAGTTGCTCCATTTTTGCTAGTTGGTGCATTTAACTTTTTTAACTCTTAACCTGCCGGGTATTTTTAAGATATTTTCCATCATATCCAGACACAGCTACTGTGAAGATTGATTTAGAGTAGAGATGATGCAAAAATCTAAAATTAACTCAAGAAATCTTTGGTGAAAAAATCCATTCAATTAACAGGGTGAAAAATAGATTAAATATAACCAAACTAAACATATTTCTGTGGCAAGAGAAGACATGTCTTGGGTGGGAATATCCATAGCAGCATGCAAGAGTTAAACCTTTCCAAATGTTTTGTCCTCAACAAAAGTTGACAATTTATTGATGCAAAGAGAACAGATTTTCTCATGCCTTGACAAAAGCCCTAGTAAGCTGATTTTCTTCACTGTACTTGTTTTTAAGCGTTGGAGCAGGGTTTATACATTGTAGCCTATGACATCACCGATAACAGAAGAAAATTAAATTTAATTCCTGTTCAAAATTGGAATTTTTTCCATTGATAGGTACCTGTGCTAGTCAATACACGAGATGTGGCCTGTCCCAACCTGGGACCAAGAATATGCAACACACTCTCTGATAGAGCAATAATACCAAGTATCATTAATATCCTTTAAAGCTATAGAAAATAAATTCTCAGGACTTTGTATATTTGGATATGGGTAAGTGAAGTTGAACTAAGTTTGTGACCTTGACCCCTTGAAGACATACATGTACATTCCATACAAACCTTATTTGCAAAACCGTCTCTCGTGGTGGGCAACATTAATATTTATTTATTTACTTATTGGTGTTTAAGGTCACATACTTATGCACAATGGCTAATCATGACCGTGACAGTTTTACGGGTGGAGGAAGCCGGAGTACCCGGAGAGAACCACCGAGCAACGACGAGCAGCTGTCAGCTCCCCAACATCGTAACTCTGAACTCTGCACCGCAGCACAGGCAGGGTTAGATTGGTTGAAGACATGCGCACCATCGACGTGCAGTACGCCTCAGTACACAGCGCCATCGTGCCCCCATGTAGGCAATCGGGGTGAAGTGTCTTGCCCAAGGACCCAATGCGGTTGCCGCAGGTGGGATTCGAACCGAGGACCTGTCGGCTTGCAGCCTGCACCTCTGTCACCGCGCCCCCGGCAACATTAATACCAAGTATGATAAATATCTTTCAATGCAATCAAAAGGATAGGACACACATATTTTGTACATTTTGATATGATATGTAAAGTTTGTGACCTTGATCTTGGAGATAAGGCATTCCAAATTTATTCACGACACATTCACTGATAGTGGGCAACAGTAATACCAAGTATCATTAACATCCTTTGAGGTATTCAAAAGTTCTCATCCAGACACGACTTGGAATATTTGGATGTAGGATATGTAAAGTTGAACTAAGTCTTTGACCTTGACCTTGCAGACAAGCATTCCAAACCTTATTTGCCACACACCCTCTGGTGGTGGGCAACAATAACACCAAGCATCATTAATACCCTTCAAGGCTACCAAAAGGTCTGAGCCAGACAAGACTTGGAATATTGAGATATGGGTTTGGAAGTGGGTATTTGAAGTAGAACTAAGTCTGTGACTTTGCAGACAAACATTCCAAACCTATCTGTGGCACTTCCTCTGGTGTTCGGCAACAATAATACCACATATCATTAACTACTAAAACGCATAGGATATTACATCTCTTCGAAGAAACAGTCTTAAATTCCATAACTTACCAAATTCTTTTGAGTTACTCTCCAACAATGATCCTAATTTATATAAATGTGGTTTAATTATCATGACATCTTGACTTGACAACTAACTTTTTTGCATTTGTTCATCATTTTGTTCAATTAGTGGAAACTTATAGGTTATCAACTTTGCAACATTGTGCAATCATCACAAAAAAGTTTACAAATACAATATGGTTCAAATTAAATATCATTAGTATCTTTTAACGGTATCAAAAGTTCTGAGCTGGACACAACTTGTACAGACTGATGGATGGATGAACGGACAGACGGAAGGATGCTAAAAGTGGGAGTTGTAGGCTTAAAAAATTACGAAAAAAAATTAATCATTTTAATTTGTTCAGACAACAGTTAAAACCTCGTATTTTTGGAAAAAATTCCAGGGGAGGGGAGAGGGGTTATAGACATGGTTACATCTCCCAACCTAATACTGAAGAGAAACTAACGCTAACCCCAATCATGGATTGACCCTAACCCTTAATATAAATCCCCAAAATTCGCAATAGTCTCATATCTTATTAATTAAGCTCATAATATATCAAATGAAAGTGTCAATGACACTGAAGCTCAAATTGTGTAAGACATGTACATGTCAAGTCTGTGACACAGCAATGACACACACTGATAACAAAGGTACATGTAAAGTTTTGTAAAGATCTTTATATAAATACTGACCGTAGCCTGTAACAAATGTACAGGTAAAGTATTGTAAAGGTGGGTGACAATTAGATGGTGCACCATAAGCTAAAAGTTAATTGTTTTGGCCTGTTTGATTCAAACCCTTCTAAGGTTGATTCATACTAATTAATAAATATTTGTCCAGTCCTTCTTAAAATATACGTATTTGATGAATTTTTTATCTTTTGTTCATTTTATTTTATTTTTCTCATTGGAAATAGAAAATCGGGTTGTGCTATTATAATGTTTACCCTCCCCAAACAACACCAAATATTCACACAGGAACCTGGCTTCAACACATTTGAATATACACATACCAGGGATGCTGAATTCAAGAAACATTATTTTATCTGGTGTTTTTGGAAAAGATTTTTAATTATCTCCTTTTTGAGTCCCCGAGCGGGTCTGACTGAACCCCAAAATATTTGTTCTCGCACCACAGTGATAAAAAAGGCACCCAATAAATTTATAGCAAATATTACTGACATAAAAAAATCTTCTTTACAGGTTCTGTGCATAAAATGTAATACACACAATTTCTGTAAATTGGACTGCCGAGAGGCATTTTGAATTTTTGCCCAAGCCCAAAATCACTTGTTACCACCCCATGATGATAACATCTTGCATTTCGGACTGCATCCAAAACACTCATTCTTATCCCAAAGTGATAACAAAGGTACCCAAGAAGCTTTGTGAAGAACGGTTCATATATACAGCCTCTAGCCCAAGCTGTATTGACATGTGCACTTACTGTGTACAAGTAGTACTGAATAAATCAAAGTTCATCTAATTTGCATAATTTCTGCACGGAAAAAAACCCCTGTATTAGATGTGATGTATTCCATGTAACTAAACATTCATACAAAATTTATTCAAATCAGAACCTTCCTACAGAAGTTCTGTACAAAAAACTAACTGTACGTAATTTTGGTACAAAATGGCCACTGGCAGCCATCTTGAATTTTGGATCGCACCCCAAAACACTCGTTCTCGTCCCAAGATGATAACAAAAGTACCCAAGAAGTTTTGTGAAGAACGGTTCATAAACACAGTCCCTAGTCCAAGCGGTATTGATATGTGTACTTACTGTGTGAAAGTAGAATTGAATAAACCAAAGTTCAGGAATTTGCATGATTTCTGCACGAGAAAAAAAACTATCATATGTGATTTATTCCATGTTACTAAACATTCATTCAAAAGATTTTTCAAATCAGAACTTTCATACAGAAGTTCTTTACAAAAAACTGATGGCACTAATTGCGGTACAAAACGGCTGGCAGTTGCCATCTTGAATTTCGGACCACACCCAAAAACACTTGTTCTCATCCCAAGGTAATAACAAAGGTACCCAAGAAGTTTTGTGATGATCGGTTCATAAATACAGTCTCCAGTCCAAGCTGTATTGACATGTGTACTTATTGTGTATAAGTAG
The DNA here is from genome assembly GCA_031216915.1 of Pictodentalium vernedei. Lineage (NCBI taxonomy): Eukaryota > Metazoa > Mollusca > Scaphopoda > Dentaliida > Dentaliidae > Pictodentalium > Pictodentalium vernedei. Next base: position 227,394,369 of record CM062296.1, read on the forward strand.
CACTGAATAAATCAGTTCACCCAATTTGCATAATTTAATTTCCGCACAAAAAAAAAAGTATTATATGTGATGTATTCAATGTTACTAACTGATCGCACTAATTACGGTACAAAATGGCTGCTGGTAGCCATCTTGAATTTTGGACGGCACCCAAAAACAATCTGAAATCATTCTCGTCCCACAGTGATAACAAAGGTACCTAAGGAGTTTCGTAAAGATTTGTTCATAAATATGGCCTCTAGCCCGAGCCGTATTGAATTGTTGACGGACGGACAGATGGATGATGGGCCATGGCAACCTCATATTTGACTACGTTCATAATATTTCGGTAAGCTCATGATGCCTGTCCAGACAAATATAAACCCTTTTAACTCCCATATTATAGCAAAGAGAGATGATGGACAAACAAACAGATTGATGGACGGTTGGACACATGGCTGGATAGATGTATGGATTGGATGGCTGGACAGACATAAAAGACGCAGCAGACAGAGCAATTTCTACCCCCCCCCCCCCAAACCCCCACCTTCAAATTTTTTTTGTAAGGAGGGAGGGGGCATAACATATATAATAAAATATTTCATTCTAACTTGTATATTATGTTGTTTTAAAATTATCAAGATAGAAGCTTTACTGCAAACTCAGACTACCCTGGGGCTATGTACATAATGGAAAAGATACAGTGAATTTTTTTTCAACTGAGAAAAAAAGATTTCTCGGATATGAGTAAATCCTCAAGTCTTGGTTTACAATTAAAAATTGTCTATTCTTCGGCTACATGGCCAATTCCAGCTCCCACAGAAACCCAGATATTAACCCAGGGACCTGCTTTAGACAAACTTGAATGTGACCCCACTAGATATGTTGTATACCAAACATAAAAGCATTCTAACTGTTGGATCTGAAGAAGATTTTTAAAGAAATTTCCTCATACTGCACCAAATTAAAAGTCAGGCTTCCATAGGATGCCCAAAAATTAACCCAGCGACTTGATTTGAAGAAACTTGAATCTGATCCCCACCTCCAAGATGTTGTGTGGCTGCCATAAGGACCCCAAGTATTCACCCAGGAACTTGGTTTGAATAGACTTGAATCTGACGCCCTTAGAAAGGTATACCAAATATAAGACCATTCATTCTAGCTGTTGGATCTGAATAATAACATTTTAAAAGAAATGTTCTCACCAAACTAAGTTGAACAAGAGCACCACTGGGCATTGCATCATACGCCGTGAACTGTTCAAATTGTACCATTTTAACACATTTGCAATTTTTTTAGAGTGCGAGAAATTTATACTGGCATATATATATATGTTACGGTCAGACTTTGAAATCAGTGATTTTGTGAAATGACTAAATTTTTCAGTCATTTGAGAAAAAGACTAAAAATATTTGACGAATTCTAAGTCCAACAGGGGCCAGAATTCAGGCAAAAATTGTTCAGACCGACCCTATATTCGAACTTGACCTGTATTTTGTTGTGATTAAACCACATACCAAATTTGGAGCCAATCGGAAAACAAATACTAAAGTTATCATCCGGAAACCAAATATTTGACGAATTCTAAGTCCAACAGAGGCCATAATTCAGGTGAAAAATGTTCAGACCGACCCCATATTCGAACTTGACCTGTATTTTGTTGTGATTAAACCACATACCAAATCTGGAGCCGATCGGAAAACAAATACTAAAGTTATTGTTCGGAAACCAAATGGACGGACGGACGGACGGACAGACAGACGGACGGACAATGCCATACTATAATACGTCCCATTTTTCAAACGGGCGTATCAAAATTTGGGGTAACGTAGGGAGCACAAATATTTTTTTACAGAATTTTGCATATTGCACTAAGTTGAAATTTGGGTTACCATCATGACTGCATTTACATAGCAGTTTTCGGAACAATTTTCAACTTATAGCTAATCAATTTCAAATTTATCCAAGTTAAATGACTGCTATTAAATTTTTTAAAATTAATTCGACCCCTGGGTGCCATAGGGAGCCCACATATTAACCTAGGAACTTGAACAAACTTCATTCTGCCCCACGAGATCTTATATACCAAATATTAAAGAATTTGTACTGGTAAATATGAAGATGATTTTTAAAGAAATTCCCTCATAATTCATTTAGTTAAAATCTGTGCTCCCATAGGGGACCCAAATATTAAACCGATTACTCAATCTGAACAAAATTGAATCTGACCCTCCTAGAGATGATGTATATCAAATATGAAAGTATTCTGACTGGTGTATCTGCTGAAGAAGATCTTTAAAGATTATCCCCCATATTGCACCAAGTTAAAATTTGGGCTTCCAATGGGAAGACCAAATATTAACAGAAGGACTTGATTTGAACAATCTTGAATCAGACTCTCGTAACAATGATGTATCTCAAACATGAAAAGAGTCTGACTGGTGGAACTGAAGAAGGTTTTTAAATATGATTCTCCATACAGAGAAACCTGTCTGAAGAGACCACTGTTGTGTGAGACCACCGGTCTTGAGAGATCGTTGTGACCTTGTACAATTTAGGTTCTTTTACTCTATAAAGGACTTGTCATGCAAAATCACTTGTCTTGGGAGACCACTCTTTCATGGAGAAAAGGGTGTATTACCTAAGTTAAAAATTTGGGTCCCTATATTCAGCCAAAATATAAACCACGTGGCTTCATTTCAACAAACTTGTATCTAACTCCCTATGGAAGCTGTGTACCAAATATCAAAAGTTTCTGAGCATTAGTTCTGGAGTCAAATTTGAAAAAAAAATTTGCAAATAAGCTGACTCAGCATTTTTTTGCTATTTCCTAGGACAGTAACCATGTAAAATTTAGCGCATCACAAATTCTGGACCCCATGCACATCTACACTAATTGATACCGATACTTCAGACCAAGTTTCGTAAAAATCCAATAACAAATGTAGGAGTTAAGCAGGGAAGCCTTTTGTGATGGAAATTTTGCTATTTCCAGGGGCCATAACTATAAAATTATCGCTTCAAAAATTCTTTATCACATGCACATCTACACTTTATACTGATACTTTAGACCAAGTTTCGTAAAAATCCAATGAACATTGTAGGAGGGAAACAGGAAATTTTGTTTTGCAGGAGTCGACTCAAGTACTTATGACCCAATAATACCACATACCATAACTATCAGTTCAGAAAATAGAAATTATGGGCATGCAAACAACTTGATTCTGAACCTCAAAAGGAAACTCCATCTGAATTATCAAGTCATTGTACCCACTGGTTCATGAGAAAAAGATTTTTAAACAAGAGATTGTCATTCGGAAGTGACTATGCCCCTGACTTGGCAATGACCTTGACCTCCATCGAGCAAAAATAGATTTGTTTGCGACACATCATCACAACAAAATCTTAGAGACAGACGGACGGATGAAAATGACAAACACTATATGCCCACCAAAAATTGGGGGGGGGGGGGGGGGGGGGGCAGGGGGGGGGGACATGAAAATTTTGGAGCACTTTCCACCACTCCCTCCCTATGGGCTGGACATGTTGATTTGAACAAAAATGCAATGCCTCTTTGGAACCATTACTAACACAAACTACATGTAACACTTGAATCAGTTGGCCCTCTAATTTGGAGTGTAGGTGGATGATGGACGGAGACTGATTAGATGAGCTCAACTTGATTGGGTGAGCAAAAAAGAAGGGAGCTTAGAAAATTAAATCCCACTTGATCCCACCATCTATCTCAGGTATATTAAGTAATCTGACTCTGTGTGTACAAGTAGACTCTTTCTCGGGTGTCATTGGCAGTGAGGAAAGAGGCGAGATTGCTGCATGGTGGGTGCGGGTGTCAACAGTTTATGCAGTTCCCTTTTATTAGGAGCTTGTAATTTCACCAATCACCTTACATGTGACACATAAGGGAGAATACTGTAAATGCAATTTTAAGTTTTGCATTTAAAGGTACTGCATTTTAATTCACCATTTCTTTGAATTAGTCATATGTATAACTTATGGGAACTTGATGGTCCATCGATCAGCGTGCCTCACTTCTGATAGAGAAGTTGGGAGTTTCAACCTGATTTACATCACTTGTGCTGTGTCAATGATGAGCAAGGCACTTATTCTCCACCGCTTATGTGGGAATATGGTAGCAAAGTGTGCTACGATATATATGGCATGCCAATGATACGTATGCCATGACATATCAGTGGCCAGCCAAAATGTTATGCCTCCATTCACTTTTTGACACTACTGGTTAATTTTTCGACATTACGGATTTTTACATTACTGGTCGATTTGTTCGACATTACCTGTTGATTTCGACATTACTGGTTAATTTTTTCGACATTGCTGGTCGATTTCGACATTACTGGTAAATTTATACACTACTGGTTGTAACAAGCCCCCATACCAGCTAGTGTTAATTTTTTTCATATAAGTCGAATACCTATTGCCCACTTATGCTGAATATAAAAACATTTTCAAATCAGATTAAGGGTTCTGAATGGTGAAAGTATGAGAGGTACCAAAAATCCTGCATCTTCCAGGCTAACTCCAGATATTGACCCACAAATTTCACTTGAACAAATTTTATTTGTGACCCGAGAATGAAGCAGAATACCAATCATCAAAGCATTGCATCCACTGGTTTGAGAGATCTTTTAAATGTTTGGGGTAAATTTCCCCCACATACATCCCATTGGTACTGAGGCACTTCAAATGAACAAATTGAAAGGCTATCACCACACAAATATAGTGTATACAATTTGTCTGAATTTAAACAAAGTAGTGTTTGAATAAAAAGATTTCAATTTTCCAATTTCCAGCTGCATTAACTGATAGAATGCTAGATTATTTTTCCTGGTCTGAAATTGTCATTCAAAAGTTGTTTTGTTACAAATTATATGACCGAGCGTACTGGCTGAAGGCATTCTCCAATAATTTGTAATAAAACAGATTTATAAGAACAAAATATTTTTTGCATTTGACCAAATATGAAACATGAGCAAGGAAAATATCGGCTTTTGCTTTGGTATCCTATATTTTTTTAAAGCCCTGATAGTGGATTCTAGCACTCAACCAGTTAGGATGCTGTATAAGTAAGAAAAATTTGTTTACTTTGAAATTCTCACCTCTGATATCAATATTCCACAAATTCAAATGAAATATGCACAAATTATACATCAAAATGAAGGCTCAACTCACAGAATTGACAGCAGGCACCAATGGTTTCCTGTAAGTCTGTTACCATATTTGTACCAGAACTGATAATAAAATAATATTTCCTGAAAACAATTTGTGGCCAAATGATGCAGCGATAGGACTGCATTATGGAAAAGGACAATGCTGTCTGCATTCTTTAATGAAGATGGATTCTATGTTCAATGGACATGTGCAAATCATTCGATGAAAAAGTTATAAACTGAGTTAAGGGATCTTCATTCTGGAGAAAAAAAAATGAGTAAAAATTAAAGTTTTTCCAACACACCGACCCTATTTTTTTTATCCTGTCAGCAGAAACAGAACACAAATATTTTTTAGGCCTTACCATCGAAAAACAAAATCATAATTCTAGGAAATTTCACCAGGTGTCATGATACCTTTCACAGAATATGTTGAACTTTGTTGTCTCCATATAATAACTGTATGCTGTATTAAACCGATCTTTCTCATTTTTTTTATTTTAGAGGGCACTGTATACCGCTTTCTCTGTACGATGACCATGACATGAAATCTAGACTGAACCATCAATGTAAATAAAGCAGACCGTTTTTTTAATTTACCCCCCACAAAGCGCAGTCACTGTGTTTTGAAGAATTTTAATGTCCTAGCTTTGTTCATGGATATCTGAAGCTCATTTGGACACAAGTTGTTTGCCTGAAATATTATTTTGTTATCAGTTCTGGTACGAATACGGTAGTGGACTGCAAGGAACATTGGTGTTACCACAGGTGTCTGCTGCCAACTCTGAGTTATTCATTTATTGTTGTTTAAGGTCACATACTTCTGCACAATGGCTAATCATGACCACAACATGGAGATAAAGTCAAGGTCAGTCAATCGTTTATACCCCATGTTGCCTATTTTAGAGGACTCGCACCCCAAGCATTAGTGACTGGGTCCTATTTTACCAGTGAAATAGAGCTTGTTTACCACAGTAAACAAGCACTGCTTCACTTCCCGGGGTTCCCACAGGGGCAACTCCTGAGTTCATTTCATATATTTTTATTAGCTGCGACTAGCAGCTCTATAAGTGGCAATGTCGGTCTGTTGGTCGGTCGGCCGGTCGGTCTGTCGGTCGGTCTGTCTGTGACCAACGAGTTTCAAAACTCAATAACTTTTGAAATACTTGATGGAATGACTTTATATTTGGCATGTAAGTGTATCTTATTGATGTCTAGCCACTGTTCAATGCATGTGTTGTTCCAAATATTTTTCTTGGAGTTATGGCCCTTGATGAACTTAGAATTTTGTGAGATTGCACCACCCGTCGCAGCTACGGCATCGATGTCACAATTTTTTTCAAGTTCTATACGTTGCAACATTCATTTTGGTGTATAATTTGGTTATATTTAATTCCAATTTATGGAATATCACAGGTGGGAATTGCAAAGTAAACAAATTTCACTTACTTATATAGCACCTCAATGTCATTATGATGGCATTATATTTTTTTTTATATTAACCCCTTACAGAACACCCACAGGGTCATAGGCAAAACTTTTTCACATTAATCAAATACATGTTAACTAATCAAGCTATAAACCAAATTCAGTTCAAATTGGCTCAGGGAGTTTAAATTTTCAAAATCTGAGTGGGGCTTCGAAACTTGCCCCTCCCAGGGTGATGACAAATATTGCCCCAGAAACTTCCTTGAACAAACTTATTGCTAGACTGTAAGGGAAGCTGAAAATTAAACAAACCCTAAAAGCATGCACATTAAAATGGTGGCAAAATTTGCATGTATTTTCATTGTTCATATATGTACTTCAAATGCATTTACATGTACTACAGTGAGGGTGTGGTGGCTCAGTAGGAAAAAGTGCAGGCTGTAAGGCAAGAGGTCCTTGGTTCGAATCCACCTGCAGTAACCCTATTGTGTCCTTGGGCAACAAACTTCACCACCGTTGCCCATGTGGGGGCATGGTGCCATTATGTACTAAGGCATACTGCACGTTGAGGGTGCACTTGTCTTCAACCTATGCTAACCCTGCTTGTGTGGAGTTAGTATGTTAGGAAGCCGGACAGTTGCCTGCCATTGCTTGGTGGTTCTCTCCAGATACTCCACCTTCCTCTGCCCCATAAACTGTCCTACACAAGGCGACCATGGCTGTTGAAAGGATCATTAACCTCAAATAAATAAATAAATTGTAAAATAAATTAATACATGTACTACAGTTGATCCTGAGCAGAGCTTCAGAACAATGAAATTGCTGACCCACGATACTAACAGACCAGACAAATTCATTATACTGATTTCTTTTCATTACTCAAACAAAAACTTCAAAATTCAGAAAAAGACACAATGGGAACTCATTAAAAAGTACTGACCAATGCCGATACCAACTGTAGAAAAAGTGTAGACAGAAAATTAGAAATCAGGAAACGGAATAACGTATGAATGTGTTAATAATTTATACCCATGGTTGGTGATATAAATGCTTACTAGTAGTATTATACATATCATGCAAATCAAAAAATTGATTAAGAAAAATTTTGTCTTCATTTTCTATCCAACAAAATGTTCATAAAACTCCCCAAAATGTGTAGACAGGTTGCTGATTCGTCACTCAGTAAAGCATGACTACTTTAAAAAAAAACTTCATAATAAATGAATTAGTCACCAACATCGTTTGAGGTCACAGCAATGCTACAGACACTGGGGCATTATTAACAAGGAGTTTATAGCACATGGGGGAGGAAAGGGCGAACCATCTACATGTAGACAGCTTGGTAACTCAGGGAAGCTTATGGTATCTGTGAGTGTATTTCAGGTATGTCAAAGAGCTCTGCAGAAACTGACTTTTTAGCCAACTTTGTTTTAAAACAAGAGTTTTAAGCTATAAGATATATCGATAAAACCAGTATTCTGACCAGTATAAACTGAATACCGGTGCAATTTCAAAAATATTGGTTTATCTTCATTATTTATTTACTCACAATAAAATTTTCTAGACTAGATGTCTTCAGTTTTAACTGTAGTCCTGAATGAATAATATTATCCTTTTACCCAACAAATCAGCCACATCGACCAGCATAATACCTGTACACATATTCAGCAGTTGAACAAATATTTTAAAAAAAAATTCAACAAAAGCATATGATGTGATCCCTCACTGGAATGAGCTTGTTCCAATGAGGGTTCACATGATATTATTTTGTTGACATTTTTGAAAAATTTGATAAAATACTATTTAAAATAATAAATTTTGATATCGTGTGTGTTGGGTAAAGGGTTATTTGAACTGCATCATCAAGGCTTGCTAATTTATTCCACTGTGATGGCTCAAGTCTCTATTCAGATATCTGAACATTCTTTTGATATCCCGGTGTACTGCAACATTTTTTTAATACCGATACCAGTATTCAGTTTAGAATATCATGCAGCCCTATCAGGAGCTCCTAAAATAGTCCAAGCATCATGCCTATTTTCCAGTTAATCATAGGGTATAGGGATCCTTGATACACTCATCAGGATTCAGTTCATTTTCACACCTCAAGAGGATATCTAAGAACAATATTGAATTCCTCAAGCTCATAGTTGCTTACAGAATGATTTTGAAATTATGTTTATATTTTTAGTACATGCTAAGCCCCCCCCCCCCCCCCCCTCCCCATCTCCCTCATGAGAGCTAGTGTTAACTTTTTTTCATATAGCTCAAATACCTGTTGTCCAGTTATGCAGTATGCAGTACATCAAGTTTTATTCAAAGCAGACAAAGGAATACAGCAACAACCAAAGTTGATTGGGGGTGCTTCATGTCCTGTTTTGGAAACTCTGTGGATGGAGTCACAGCACTCTTGCTTTTTCACGGGTGATTATTTTCAAACTATCTAAATGTTTTTCATGGGTGGCTATTTTCAAGCCATCTAAATGATGGTAATGACAACATTTTGGGGGCTAAGATTAGCCGAGGTTGATTCTCACTGAATTGAATTATATGACAAAAGATTTGCAGCAACTATAGAATAAATCTCTTCTAAAACCATTTCAAAAAGAAAATTCAATGCTCTACACCAGATTTTATACAAAATTCTGTATTAAATTTATTAATGGGGAGGTTAACACTAACCATTCTGGGTCCTGATGCTCTGAAAATTCAAAGCTGGCAGACAATTGTTCGAGCATATGAAATGTAGAAAATTGAGTGAAATGGTGAAAATAATATTAGTCTTCACCCTCTGGACTTCACAATATTTTCAAATGATTTTCAACAGAATTACATCATTGTTTTGAATATTTGAAAAATCATACTCTCTTTATTTTTCTTGAAATAACTTTTTTCAAATTGTAAACAAATGATTTTTTGCCAATCCAGTTCAAAGTTAATCAAACACTCAAGTTTTAAGAGGACAAATTCTTCAATTTTGTTCATAAGAATTAAAAGCATTGATGATTTTCAGACACTCCTCCAGTCCATTTCTATATGTACCCATACCATGTATGGTGGGCAGAAAAATTGCTTGTACACAGGCCATATGTACAGAATTTGATAGCTTTACTTGGGTCATAACGCGTACATTAACGCGCATATCAATGTGCTATTTGTGCGCATTTCATGACAGGACTTCTAGTTTTAACTGTAGCTAGACTACCTCAGCCGGTCAGTAATACAACCTTATTGAATTTTTCAATTCAATTAATGTATCACTGTGTGTAACTGGTGCTTTTTAAAAATTTTGTTGACATTATGTATGATGTAGGAAGAAGTGCCAACGTTATTAAAACTAAATATTGCCCATGTGGAGGGTGGTAGCTCTGTGGTTACGAGTTTGAACTTTAAACTGTTCATAGTTTGATTCCCGCCAAGGTTAACTGCATTGTGTACTTGGGCAAAGCACTCAAGTTAATCTTGACGGTTCACTTGTGGGCACTGCTATTCTGAGTACTAAGGCATACTGCACATCAATGATGCACTTGTCTTCAACCTATGCTAACTATGCTTGTGTGGAGTTAGTACATTGTGGAGACTGGGAGTTGCTTGCCATTTCTCAGTGGTTCTGACGTGGTACCTTGACATCCTCCATCCATAACGCTCTCTGACACATGGTGACCTGGGGTGTCATAAGAGTCATTAAATCCCATTACATAAATAAATAAATTACATATTGTAAACCTAATCCCAGCTTTTCTTAAAAATCTGATAATTAGGCATTTCTTATATGAAGATTCTCCTTGATTTGAGGACAAATAGTGCTGAAATAGTTTGTAACTGGCTATCAGCATAATTGGTTGGAAAATCTGTCAACCGGATAATCATTATATCTTTAGTTCATGGAGTAGCATCTGGAGAATAAATAGTATGGTATTTGTCTGCGAGACATTAAGAATTCTTTCGCTGATGTGAACGTTGTCAAAGCTACCAAACATTTGCCAATTTTAGTGATGAACCGACAATCGGAATCTGCAATCAGAACCGGCCGGTTATGGGGCATCGGAAAATTATGATAACTGGCAGTTGCCAGTTATTCTATATTTAACACTGACTATTAAAAATCCCTTTGATATCTGGCCATTTCAATAAAGATTTCCCATTAAAAATGTGTGTAGTGCATAGCAGAAAAGTAAGGGATTTGCAGAGCTGAGATAATACGGAATTTACCCACTGTAATCGGTACGAAATTGCTACCATTTCCTGAAGACTGTAGAGTTTACGTCAACATTAGAGGGAGGTAACACGTTGAAAAAATAACATTGAATAATATCTCCTGACAAACATGTAAACCATGCGTCATACGACTTCACAGCCCACATTAACATCAAAGTTTTTGTATTCATTTAAAACACAAAGTATGTGTGCTCAGTAATCAGTATATTCCTTGTTAATACAGCCAAGTGTATTGCATCCTCACACAAAACCGTATTAACACTGTTTTACTGGAATAAAACCCAATCTTCACGAGAACGATACCGTGTGATTGTATCGTTAAAAACAATTTTTCACCACACCCAAACCAAAATGCTAATATTATTTTGGCTAATATTGCCCAGCACTAAATATGCATACTCTGAGAAGTTATGTGGTATTAAGCTTTCGTAATTGATGATTCATCAACGAAATTCTGTACATGTAGTAAAACAGGCACCAACAGATTTTCTTCAGTGTCCCACTTCAACCATCAGAATCGGCATCATCGGCAAAGAAATAACAGGTAATCCATTGCAAGTTTTGATAATCGGTTCATCACTAGTCAATTTACAATGATCAAATCACCCAATCAATTCCATGCTGTGACAGACAGATGATCCAACCTGTGCTGTTGTGTTTGGGCACTGGACATGCAAACTGACATATTTATCAGCAAGAAAGCTCTCTGATTATTTTAAAAACATGTAAAAAGGTATTAAGCAGAATTATTATAACTATCAGTTAGACTGACCAATATTAACCAGACCCACATTATTTAATTCCAAGATGCAGATAAAGTGTATATCCAAAAAATAAGGTGCACAAAATGTCTGGGTACAACTTTTGCCTTCCTCATCTGAAGGTATGCTTAGTTTTAAGCCATCCTTGAGCACAAATATGTCCTGAATACACCAATAAAGCTTCATTTTGATAGAGTAATAATACAGTACAGTTGCCATGGATTGGTCACTTTCCATGGGTGACCAATAATTTTACGGTCGCAATAATATTGGATTTCAAACACCAATTATAGGATTTATCATCAACAATTTAATTACATGTAATGAAGCACCGGGTACAATCACTAATTAAAATTTTACTGCTGTTGATTTTCATTACCTGACAAATGTGTGCGTGGGCATTACAGCCCACATGTGCATTACGACCTGTCCACGGCGACTGTACTGTTTGTATAGAACATAACAAACCAAACACGGGCTGTATGTGTTCATTTTTTTTCAAATACAAGGGTGGTGACAGAATTTTTTATTTTTGTTTGAAAAGTTAAAAAATTTATAGTAATTTATATATTTTTTATACTTACCAATGACCCAGACATAGCTGGTGCTAACTCTTAAAATATAGGGCCAAACACAAATTTTGCCCCCCAATCCCCAAAATTTGCATCTAAAACTAAAGAAAACATGTCCTGAAAGGCCCTCCACACCTCGCCCCCACTGCGCATGCGCAGTGTCAAGGACGTTCCGAAATTGGCGCCATTTATCATTCTAATAACCAGTGCCTGGTAAGCGCTATGTACTCAGCGGGGAGGCAAGAGTTCCCAACTCCTGGGAGGGCCATCCCCGTCTGGGTCATTGGTAAGTATAAAAAATATATAAATTACTATAAATTTTTTAACATTTTTATACTGTACCAATGACCCAGACATAGCTGAATAGTAAAAAGGCTGGAGGGCCAAGGACATAGAGCAAAATGGAATACGCTCAATAAAATAAAATAGAGTCATCCCCTGTAGGGAAAAGAAGTAATAGGCCTTACATGTATCTTTCTTATTTATGATAAATTAGAAAGATACAACACCTTCCAAAAATTGAGCTTCATACATCCATGTACTCTATTAATATCCAATAATCCTTATACTAATAATTTTTAAAGTAAGCCAATAATAAAGTAAGTCTAGAGAATAGAGACTCTTATACTCTTAAAAGTGTGTGAGAATTGCATAATCATGTCCGTTGACAAATGCAATATTCAAAAGCTATACTTTAAAAACTAAGACTTGAATGAATTTTATAAACTTAAACTTCTCACTAAACAACCATCCCAATAACAGCTCAGAATTACTAACTCCGGAGGAGGTATCCCCTTGTTTTCATAGTAAAAACAGGTGACCCAAGGGAACACCCTCCCCCCCCCCCCCCTTTTTTTCTTGCCCTGGGTCAAATAGCCCAGAGCGAAGAGGGCAGCCGAACGGAGATACTGCCGAAACAGACAGCCTACCTAGCTATAGTAGCAACTGTTAAGTGAATGACATTCTGAGCAGTAGATAATAGACCTAACAATAGAGGCCTCCAGAAATGGACTCGATATTTCTGAGATAAAATTCATGAATGGATGGCTGAGCGCAATGAGCAGCCTTCAAAAATCTATAATAGCAACACTATTAATGTAAGCCCAAGAAGTAGAAGAACTCTTACTTCATGAGCCGAAATCTTAAGCACAACTGCTAAGCCAATGATATACCATAAGCAGTACGCTAGTTAATAGAATCCATTAACAAAAAAAAAATGGAGCGTAACGTCCTTCTACTAGACATCAAAGACAGAAGAAGCTTACGCCCTTGTAATAAACAGATATCTGTTTATAAATACATAAACTGTACCCGGAAAGAGTAAAGGCCTATGCCCATACGAAGACGGAAGGACCTTAAAATAATAGGTTCCGGATAATAGGAGCCTAACTCTTATGCAACAATCCAACCTAAATAGTAACGGAAGTATTGATTCCGAAACTATGAAAGTGAAAATCATCCATCGATAGTGCATGAAACTCACTGACTCTACAGTAAAAGAGAAACCAACAGAATTACTGTCTAAAAGGTCAGAATTTGAAAACTACTGTTTCCAGAGGCTCAAATGATTACTTAGCTAAATAAGAACCGAAGTTAAAATCCGTATAGGAATTTAATCTAAAGATTCTAAGTCTATTTATCAAAAAGTTACTAACTGACTTAGATAAAGAGACAAAAGACTCAATTGTAAACTATCGTAGAGTGCATAGGTATGAGGTAACATAAACCTATAACCTAAATAACAACAGGCTGCAGTAGATCTTGTGAAACAAGTAAACTAAAAACTAGCAATGCGTAGTATGGAGGGATCAACCATATGAACATAATGATCCCTACACCACGACGGAAGAGCCTCCACTTTAGTCGCATAGAATAGCGAAGAAGAGGATCTCCTATAGTAAGAAATCGCGTCCAAAGCTCGTCCAGTACAGTGCTTACAATGCAATACGGACCACACAACGGAATACATGAAGGTTGCGACCTTGCTGGTTGTGATAAAGATGACACGATTTACCCAGTGAAAAAAGATCCTCACATAGAGGAAGATTTCACGTTAAGATCCACAGTAGACAAGAGAGTAAATTACTCATGATCTCTGTGAAGATAGAGATGCTATCAACAGAAATGTATTGTGGTTGTTTATCTTAGCAATACCTGCTAAAACAACAGCGCCGCAGGATACGCGTATCCTATCATTCCGTCCTATAGATCAATAGAGCGTTAACAGTATTAGCTCAGAGATCTGGACAAGCCAACACATACGTCTGCAATTTATTAGCAAGCTGTGTCATAAATAAAACATCATTGGGCGCTCCCATAGATAGCAAATCTGATTAAATACTTGTTTGTTGAGAGTCCATTCTGACAGCAACAAGCGACCCGTAAGAGAACGGGAGTGCGATAAAACAATCAGACGACCCAGAATATGACGGACCAAAACTGAACTTGGTGTACTATAACCAACAGACGGATTCTTTCCATTAAATTGAATAACGGAAACGAAAGAGTGCCTCCCTGGTTCCGGAGATACGCCACTACTGTCGAATTAAAGGACAGGAATTTGGGCATGCGTTTCTGAATAATGTTCATGCAATGACAAAAAGCAAGCCTAAAAAACATTATTCCGCGGAAGTTAAACTGATAGCTAAAAGACTGCGGAACCCAAAGACCCTGGCACTTCGAATCCGTAGGGATCAGTATATATCCCAATCTGTTTGACTGGCAACCGTCATAACAGTCACACTAGGGTCCGGCAACTGCGGCGGCACTCTCTGAGTCAACCACCGAATGTTTGCCCCAGTCTGAATCTCTTGTAACACTAGATAGACAAGAGAATGTATAAATCAAGCAATTCATGGATTGCCGGAAAGTTGCCGTCGAAGAGAAGCTCCTCCGAGAACGAAGCGACTCTGAGAGAGTTCTTAACTTACTATCCACGCGTGGATGTAGCTAGGGCTGCATCACGTCTAACCAACTCCAATCAGCCACTGAAGGGCGGAGTTATACGTGAACAAACTACTGCCCTCAAAAGAAATTACATTGAAAATAATATCCCGTAAATCTTATCTTGAAGACGTAATGATAACGCCTCAGTAAGGCGGATTACGTATAATAAAGCGTCTAAGTTAAGTCTACTATACATAATGTCGTTCCCAACATTGAAATTGGAAAAGACATAAACGGCGAAAAAGAATATATGCAGTCTTTAATCACACCGTCTAGACGCATATGAACTCTCGGTATGCCCTGCTCTGCCAAAATAAACTATATGTAAAAAAGATAAAATGGCAGACATGAGCCACGCGGACAAGAAACTAAACTATCATGCTTAGTAGCAGGCTTGTATAATATATAGCGTCGAAAAATAAAACACATGTTGTAATGACAATATTGGACTGCGTCGGTAAGTCAGAGACAAAGTCCCTGTACCGATCGAAAAATCCGAGTCCAATGACGCTATAAGTCTCTTATCCAAGATCGCAGCAATGAAGTCCGAAACAATAATCACTGGAAGAAATGCCAGAAGATATGAAAGGCATCTTCCGATACTACTAAAGGGAAAACTCGAAATCTTTCGAATCCCTTTCGCCATCCTGTCGGACCCTATAAAGCGTTCGGTCGTCCGTAGCTTGATGCAACCGCGGACCGCACCGACCCAGCGCCGTCGGATAATTCCTGATTCGACCGAGAAACCGTCAATTGCTGGGATGCTGCGAAACAACTGTGCTAACTCGGATAGCACGTCCGTCACTGAGGCCTGAGGAGCAGCGGTCTTACGATGCATTGCCGCAGGAAGCTCCGAGATCGTTACCCCGTGCATACTTCCAATATGCGAGCGAACGGAGTGTATAGGCCTCGTGTCCCTTGGCTACCGGATGGCGCGACCTATTCGCTGTGGAATCACTGAATGCCGAAACTGATCGGATACTCGAGGTCACGTAGCCAATGTGCGGTCGTGTGCCCTGCTGTGAGGATGAGGAAGCATTAAAGACAGTCTCTCGGACTGTCAATATAACGGAGCGCGCCGAGCAACGGACATATGCTCCGAATGCAAAATATCTGAACCACAACATGCGGTCCCCTATGTTGTTGGCTTCCTCCGATCTGTCCTCAATCTGCCGTCACTGGGTGAGTACTAAAGTAATTAAAGTGCTCGCATCACCCAAATCTCCTTCCTAGACCGCAACGGACGAACCCGGCAGCCGAACCATTCGATGAATGTACGCTACACCGGGTGAGCTAGCGAATGTCACTCCGTAAGCGATAGACATATTCCATGAGCACTTATTGCCGCTAACTCTTCATTAACTATGACGACAGAGGCACACTTTTGAAAGACATCTCCATAACTCTTCGAACAAGAAACCAGAAATGCTTGGATAGCAAGCATAAAATAATAATATATATAGCGTCGTTCAATAATTCGATAGTTTGTGTGACATTATTGGACTATGTCGGAACTGAGGGACGATGTCCCTGAACCGAACCAAAAATTTCTAAGTCCACCGACGCTATCAGTTTCTTATCCGGCATCGCAGCATATGTTGTTCCGAAAGGGAAAGCTTGAACTCCACCGAATCCCTTTCGGTATCCCGTCGGACCGGATGAAACTTTCGGACGTCCGTACCCGCTTCCGCGGAGCGTCCCGACCCAGCATCGTCGGATAAAATATATGCGACAGATTCAGTTGATGCTGGGATGCTGCGATAAACTGTGCTATTAAGGAAAGCACGTCCGTTCCCGAGGCCTGTGCAGTAGCGGACTTACGATGCATTGCCGCTGGAAGCTCCGTGTACGTTGACTCCCGCACATATTATGCGAACGTCCGGAGTCTGCAGGCCTCGAGTCCCCGGCTACCGACCCAGCGCTGTCGGATAATTCTCGATCCGACACCGTTTCTGTCGGCTGCTGGGATGCTGCTGCGATAAGCTGTGCTATGTGCACAAGAATGTCCGGCGTCGAGACCTGCGGAGGCGCAGTCTATCGGTGCTTCGCCGAGGGCAGCTCCGCATCAGATGGCTCCCGCATACTTCCTATGCGAACGTCCGGAGTCCATCGGTCTCGAATCCCTGGCTGCCGGATGGTGTGACCTGGTCGCCGAAGAATCCTTGATCGGCGAAGCTGGTAATATATCGGCGGTCACGCAGCCAAGGTGCGGTCGTGTGCGCTGACGAGAAGAGGAAGCCTTAGCAGTCTCAGCGGACTGCCTATACAACGGAGCGTCCCGAGCGACGGACGTATGCTCCGCTAACGACACATTGTACCACAACATCTGGGGCCAGATGTTGTTGAACGAGAGAGGGGCCTCTCTCGCTTGCCGTCCGGATGGACCGGAACGAGCTATGAACCGGACTAAAGGCTTCCTCCGTTCTCCCTCCGATCCGCCGTCACTGGGTGTGCATTAAGTTAATTTTATAGTGCTCGCATCACCCCAAAATTCCTTCTAGACCGCAACGGACGAACCCGGCTGCCGAACCATTCGGTGAATGGACGCTACACCGGGCGAGCTAGCGGACGTCAAAGGCCGTCGAACCTACTAGGGTCCTCTTAGGCAATTGGCGTATTACATGAGCACTTTTCCGCTAGCCCTTCATTAATTGTGACGACGGAGGCACACTGTTGGAAGACATCACAGAAACATCACCCTAATCTTGATCGTCTGAAATAGAAATTGATAAAGTAGAGTGACCCTGCGGGGAAAGGACCGGAGTGTCCAAATCCCCAACAACATACCGTGACATACGCTTCCCATATTGTCATCGAAATCATACGATACAGAACAGGAGTTAATGCGAGTACACTGACCACATATAGAATGATAATAAGGTCAGAGGAAGACTTCCTCTTAAAACAATTGATCAATATCCTTTCAATGTGAAAAGAAAACAAGTCCTGGTACTCGCACTAACCCCTGGCAATCAAAATACATAATAATAATATGATCCATTAATATAGAAAAAATAATTGAAATCAAAATATTTTGAAAAAATATTTTTTCAGAACAGCCCAAGTTTCTGAAAAGTAACGTTGAGCCCCAATGGATCCCAAGCCTAAGTGTGGACAAAAATTTTAAAAATATTTTAAACAATTTATTCAACACTTACGAACAATAATAATGTATCTAGTTATGATTAAAATAACATAAAGATATTATTATTTAGAAATCCCCCCCTCACACAGAGGGCTGTTGTAAATGTAAACAATGAGTGTAAAAACACTAAAATAAGACTCCAGGCACCAGGCCCGAAATCAGTTACCAAAAATACACCATCTGATGCAAAACAGAGACTTCCAGGGAAGAAACTGCAGAACATCAGATGGTAGATGCAGAACACAACGCCTAACCACCCGTAGGTGAAGACGTAAACATGGGGAAAGAACAGAATTCATTCTGTTATTAAGCTAAAACTCCCAAGAAATTTTAGTAATAATAATTACAGAAACTATGCCAAAAGCATGGGAGAATAGCAAGGGGGAACTTAAAGGACAGGGAGAGAGGAAAAACACTTGAAAAAACAGTGTAACTAAATAATCAGAATGACAACAAAATGGCTGCTGCCTTGAAAATAGGTAACTTAACATAATTTCATTAAAAAATTTTAAGTTACAGCCCTGATAATATTCTGTCACACATTCTTTTCCTCTCCTCCTTTTCTATCCTCCTTAGAATCACCATTTCACTAATATTTATGTGTCTGGCATCATTTAAACTGAGATTTAAAAGCACAAAGATCAGTCAGATGTTAACTGATGAAGGGCCAAACTTAGAATGAAAAATGGCGCCAATTTCGGAACGTCCTTGACACTGCGCATGCGCAGTGGGGGCGAGGTGTGGAGGGCCTTTCAGGACATGTTTTCTTTAGTTTTAGATGCAAATTTTGGGGATTGGGGGGCAAAATTTGTGTTTGGCCCTATATTTTAAGAGTTAGCACCAGCTATGTCTGGGTCATTGGTACAGTATAAAAATGCTCCTTTTCTGAGCATCCCACCACCATTCATTTTTTTAGCAAAAATGTATTTTTAAATATTTTGGGGGGTTTACATGTTTTATTTCCTCAGTTCTTATGCCAAGATGAATACAGAAATGCATTTATGTTCCTGGAAATTCTTCCCCCCAAAAAATGGTTAGCTATGGTTTCTGAACAGAAAAAAATGTGGGTGGTGCCAAAAATCTTGGCCTCAACCAGGGTGACTATACAGATCTTGACCCATAAACTTCATTTGAAAGAATTTTATTCAATATCAATCATCAAAGTATTACACCCACTGGTTTAACCCTTTACCCAACGCAGACGATTTCAAAATTTATTATTTTAAATATCATTTTTTAAATTTTTTCAAACAAATTCAACGAAACCATATCATGCGACCTCTCTTTGGAATGAGCTCAACGAGCTCGTTCCAAACAGGGGTCGCATGATATGGTTTTGTTGAAATTATTTGAAAAATAATATTTTTTTCAGCTGCTGAATTTGCATATTACGCAGGCAGATGCGGGCGATTCGTTAGGTAAAGGGTTAAGAGAATAAGACTTTTTTAAATATTTGGGGGAAGTTGTGTACGGTGTTTAGTAGCAAATGCATCTGAGCAATGTGAACTGTATAGATAATGCCAAAGATTTTTCAGTATTTCCATCAGAAATTCCTATAGGCAATGAAATAAAAAAAAGAGTGATTAACAAATTTTGGGCTGCCAAAAGTTATTTTACTATAATTTTATGAAATGAACTACAGTATGGCCGCCGTGGAAATTCACTTTCCACGCTGTGACCTGTGGGAAGTATTTTCATGGATGCAACAATATTGCATTAAAAGCATACGTGGACATCATCGTCCATGCATGGATTACGACCAGTCCACAGTGACTGTACTGTACATGTTCTGCCCCACTTGCATTTGAATAGGTTGAATGACAGTACATGTACTTTTTCATCGTTAAGATATCTAAAAAAAAAATCCAGGATCCAAACACAGTCCACATATTTTGCCTCATTTCTTCTTATTATTATTTAGACATTACGTTCAAATTCATTTCCGCATTCACCCATCATAGTACACTGCCAACCTCCACAATTGGCACAAAAACAGAAAAATAAGAATTATTTCAATATTAAATATATTTTCCGGCCCCTATAGATTAACTCTTTTAACAGACACAATTTTATTAAATCTGGGGAGTGGGGTGGGAGTTCTGAATTTCTAGGACTAATGTTTTCATCTCAAAACTGCGTTCCCTTAAGTTAAGTACATGTAGGTTACACCTATTTTCATATTAATATTAATACTTCACTGATGCAGTACTGGCACAAGTCATTTGTTCTTCATATGGCCTCACTGTTGAAACCGAGCTTTTCATGAAAAATTACAAAAAAGTTTCCATTTTTCTCACAACTGTAAGTTTCACTGATAGATTACAGTGAAAATAGGAAACACGGAAAATTGCAAGTTAATATCGAAGAGTCTAACAGGGTAAGGGGGATCTAATTTTTCAGTGAACATTGCCATTCTGACACGGTTCAACCACCACAACACAGGCAACGTTGACAGTCCTCAAGCTAATGTCAACATTCTTAATACTGACATAAAACTTCGATGGGACTCTCAGTATCTCTGGAGCCGAAAGTGTCTGTTCTAACAGATTTAACGCAGTCTCAGAACAGAAACCTGAAACAAATGTCCCGGTGTTCGAAAAATCAACACTGGCAACTCGTCCTATTTCAAAGTTTCTGAACCGGCAGTTCTAAACACAAATTTCATAAATTAATAATTAGACTAACGCTCTCATTATTTTGATAACAAATACGCAGTCATATACTTTGGAAAAATCCGCAATTATAACTGAAGGGAATGAATGCGTTTTATTCATAACCTTCGAAGTTCGAGACACAAGCGCAAGGTCGCCTGTCGAATCATTTCAAAGAGTTCTCCGTAAATTATTCTCGAATGTAGATTAAAACCATTTTTGAGTAATTTTCAACGAGACTTTGACCTTAACATCTTTCCCAGTAAACAACGATCTGTAATGCGACATAAATACGATTAAATACGCATGTTTTGTATACTAGTCTGTTTTTCATACCACAGAGCCGCCATTTTGAATGAAGGGATAAAATTGAAAAACTGCAACGCTGACGGCAGCAAAAAAATATGTTTTTAAAATAATAACTTCGCATGTCAAAATATAAACGCAAAAGATAGAAGAATATTTAATTTAAAAATCGCGATGTAGCACCTGAAGATATACACTCATTTATTACAGCGGTGGTCCCTTTATTCAGGTCTACTTAAAACTGGTTTTTAAGGAATGAATAATATACAAGGTCATTTAATTATGGTCACCGCACGGAACAAGAAAATTAAAGATGTGTCATAAATTGTTCCGAAATGATCATTAACATCTACTTTTCCATCTCCAATGTCTGTTGTGCCTTCAAAATTAGATTTATTATCCTTTTGAATCACCCAAAGTTTTAAGTAGACCGACAGTGGTCGCCTTAATATGGCGGTCTCCTTAAGACTGTATTCTAAGCATAAACGGTCTCCCTTAAATTGGTTTACGGGTTCTATATATATATATATATATATAACTATGTAAACAACATTTCGGCAACTTCTTGTCATTTGGGCAACTTGCGTCATTTGGGCAACCTCAGAGATATTTATCAATATATTTGTCACAAACGTCTATATTTATTAAAACATCTCTTATCACTTCTAGTTTATCAATAAATTATGCATTTGTGTATTAAAATTGAAAACATATGCATTTTTAAAAGATATATGATTTTGCGTTGCCCAAATCCGGTTGCCTTAATGTTGGTTGCCTAAAGGTCAAAAAGTGTTTACTATATAAACGTCCTTTGGGCAACATTCTGTATATATTTATTTTCATATGGGAGTCATTCAGGCAACGTTATATATATGTTCGCTTTCTATATGAACGTCATTCAGGCAACGTTTTGCATTATTATCAATAATAAATAGACGACATCTAAATAACAAGTATTTGTTTTTTAAAAGTGCGAAGTGGATCAGAATCTTGAATATCTGTCACAAATACAACATCAGAGTCGCGTTTGCGAAGTGCAATCATTCCTTGATCAGCACAGTGAACTTCAAATTGAAAGATCACGAGGACGGTTCGCTCATGATCCTCATTCCTCAACTGCAAAGTGACCTTAGACAAGGCTCTTGGTGTCATTTGCCCATGTGAGGTGTGGTGGCATTGTTTACTAATGCACAGAGCATGACAGTACAGTATGTGGTGATATATTTGGCTTCTGACACTGTCAACCCCGTTTCCACCGGAATAAAATGTTGGAGAGTCTGATAGTTACTCGCCCCAGTTCAGTGGTTTCCTCGGTCTTATAAAGGAGTTCCTCGTTCTGCAGTGTACCGTGCGTTTTTACCGAGAGGAAACACGTTGTCCATTTTTGCGAGGGTGGGGGCTCTCCGAGGAGAGCCAGCTACTTTAGATACTTTTGACGAGCGGCCTCAACTGCGATTGTCTGGGAGGCTTCTGTTGATTGGGGCTAGTGAGATACTCGTCCGCTTTTACCAGAGAAGAGGTTCATCTGCAGATCACTGTCCAGATAAATTCAACCACGCCGTCTATTGTGATGAAGGGGGATAAATTCAACCACGCCGTCTGTTTTGATGAAAGGGGACCTCGTCTGCAATACATCGTCTTCTAACGAGGACTGTGTGTATGTGTGTGTGTGTGTGGGGGGGGGGGGGGGGGGGGTGGGGGTATAGATATACACTATTTTCTGGGGGCAGATCGGCCTGCATTTAAATTACCTTTAAAAGCACGATCGCTTTTACAGATTGTAAATGCGTGTGTTTGGGGAGGGGGTGATGGTTGTGGGGAACCAACAGCTGCCGATCTTACCAGGACGGCTGAGATCTTCGATAAAGGGAGTGCTGCTCGCGTGCAAAGCACTCCGCTTGTGGACGAGGGGTGTGGGTTTTGTGCACTCTCAAAAATTCATCCAACCGCGCTCCCAGTGAGCAAGAAAATTATCTTCTAAGGAGAGTACTACTTACTACCGTTGCTTTCACGCGAGTACTTAATTATCGCCCTTGCCATCCACCGTCCACTGCTAAATACGGTCCATGGTCTGATGAAAAGGCCCTCGTCTGAAATGCATAACTGGCGACATTCTCGTCCTCCGTGTGCCAAAGTTCAGCAGGGATGGGAGGACTCTTCTTCAAAGACACTCCTATAATTACTCTCCCCGTTTACCTGCTAGCGCATTCTTGACGCGATCCATACACACACTTATGTGGGTAGGATCCCAGTTCAACATATTCGGTGTTAACAAAAGGGTGTTTAACAGGAAGAAAAGTTCAACTGCAGGCTCGGATTTTAATAAACTCTCTATCATGAGAGCCTGGATTGCCCCTAATGAATAGTCCTATTTGGTTCCCAAAATCATTTAAGAAAAATTATATATGTGGATTGGTCTCAAATGCAACTAATGGCTCGTGTATTCATAATTTGGACAGTTCTTCACGAAAACCAGAACAAATCAAACATATCCGAATATCACAAAAAGGTTAGCAAATTATAGTCAAGTCTGACTCAGGGTTTGAATTCCAATTAAACCCACATCTTAGGGGTGGGGTGGTGAGGGGTGTACTTTGCAGTGCCCCCAAAGGCAACTATGACTCGTCTTACCATGAGGTGGGTCCATTTGGATGAAAACCAGGCATGGTCGGACGCGGCTTGTGTACATCGAACGTGCGCAAGGGTATGGCAAGAAGGAAAAGTCAGGTTTTTGGCTCGAAATTACAATACTGATCATTATCATAATTTGTGCTCGACGGCATAAAGACAAGGCCCATTCCGACCTTGGCGGAACACATTCGGTGTTGGTAAGTGGATGGCAAATAAGAATAGTTCCATTTCAGGCAGGCCTAGATTTCAATAAAAATCTATATTCTTCAATTCCTGGAGTGGTTTTAAGGGTGCTAATTACACGTGCTATTAAGTAAAGTGCATGAAAACCACGGAGGGTCGGATCCTAATTGAACACGCCTGCAAAACACAGAGATGGCAAACAATGAAGGTCCCACTTTAGGCCCAGGTTTCAATAAAATCCTTATCTTGAGAGCCTGTAGTTGTCTCGAAGATAACAGATGATTCAGGTGAACACGATTTGGGATCGTTGGCATGAAAACCAGTCTGCGTCGGTGCTTCCCTAACGCATCCCCAATTCACAGAAGGATGGGAAATTTAAGAAAAAAATGCATTTTGGCCGGATTTAAAAAAGGACCACATCTTGAGAGCACGGAGTGACCCAAATGGCAACAAATAACATATTTATCGTTATTTGGACTTGTTCGGTGAAAAGCAGGCAGAGACTGAAATCCGGTTAAACGTCATTTGGGCAACGTGTTGTATATATTTTTATCATATGGGAGTCATTCAGGCAACGTTATATATATGTTCGCTTTCTATATGAACGCCATTCAGGCAACGTTTTGCATTATTATCAATATTAAATAGACGACATCTAAATAACAAGTATATGTTTTTTAAAAGTGCGAAGTGGATCAGAATCTTGAATATCTGTCACAAATACAACATCAGAGTTGCGTTTGCGAAGTGCAATCGTTCCTTGATCAGCACAGTCAACTTCAAATTGAAAGATTACGAGGACGGTTCGCTCATGATCCTCATTCCTCAACTGCAATGTGGCCTAAAACAAGGGTCTTGGTGTCATTTGCCCATGTGAGGTGTGGTGCCATTGTTTACTAATGCACAGAGCGTGACAGTACAGTATGTGGTGATATATTTGGCTTCCGACACTGTCAACCCCGTTTCCACCGGAATAAAATGTTGGAGAGTCTGAAAGTTACTCGCCCCAGTTCAGTGATTTCCTCGGTCTTATAAAGGAGTTCCTCGTTCTGCAGTGTACCGTGCGTTTTTACCGAGAGGAAATACATTGTCCATTTTTGCGAGGGTTGGGGACTCTCCGAGGAGAGCCAGATACTTTTCACGAGCGGCCTCAACTGCGATTGTCTGGGGGGCTTCTATTGAGTGGGGCTCGTGAGATACACAACGAAGGTCCCACTTTAGGCCCAGGTTTCAATAACATCCTTATCTTGAGAGCCTTTAATTGTCTCAAAGATAACAGATGTTTCAGGTGAACACGATTTGGGGTCATTGGCATGAAAACCAGTATGCGTCGGTGCTTCGCTAACGCATCCACAATTCGCAGGAGGATGGGAAATTTAAGAAAAATATGCATTTTGACCGGATTTAAAAAAAGACCACATCTTGTGAGCACGGAGTGACCGAAATGGCAACAAATAACATGTTTATCGTTATTTGGACTTGTTCGGAGAAAAGCAGACAGAGACTGAAATCCGGTTAAACGTCATTTGGGCAACGTGTTGTATATATTTTTATCATATGGGAGTCATTCAGGGAACGTTATATATATGTACGCTTTCTATATGAACGCCATTTAGGCAACGTTTTGCATTATTATCAATATTAAATAGACGACATCTAAATAACAAGTATTTGTTTTTTAAAAGTGCGAAGTGGATCAGAATCTTGAATATCTGTCACAAATACAACATCAGAGTCGAGTTTGTAAAGTGCAATCGTTCCTTGATCAGCACAGTCAACTTCAAATTGAAAGATTACGAAACGATTCGCTCATGATCCTCATTCCTCAACTGCAATGTGGCCTTAAACAAGGCTCTTGGTAACATTTGCCCATGTGAGGTGTGGTGCCATTGTTTACTAATGCACAGAGCATGATAGTACAGTATGTGGTGATATATTTGGCTTCTGACACTGTCAATCCCGTTTCCACCGGAATAAAATGTTGGAGAGTCTGATAGTTACTAGCCCCAGTTCAGTGGTTTCCTCGGTCGTATAAAGGAGTTCCTCGTTCTGCAGTGTACCGTGCGTTTCTACCGAGAGGAAATACATTGTCCATTTTTGCGAGGGGTGGGGGCTCTCCGAGGAGAGCCAGCTACTTTAGATACTTTTGACGAGCGGCCTCAACTTCCATTGTCTCGGAGGCTTCTATTGAGTGGGGCTCGTGAGATACACAACGAAGAACCCACTTTAGGCCCAGGTTTCAATAAAATCCTTATCTTGAGAGAGTGCAATTGTCTCAAAGATAAGAGATGATTCAGGTGAACACGATTTGGGCTCATTGGCATGAAAACCAGTCTGCGTCGGTGCTTCCCTAACGCATTCCCAATTCACAGAAGGATGGGAAATTTAAGAAAAAAATGCATTTTGGCCGGATTTAAAAAAAGACCACATCTTGAGAGCACGGAGTGACCCAAATGGCAACAAATAACATGTTTATCGTTATTTGGACTTGTTCGGAGAAAAGCAGACAGAGACTGAAATCCGGTTAAACGTCATTTGGGCAACGTGTTGTATATATTTTTATCATTTGGGAGTCTTTCGGGCAACGTTATATATATGTTCGCTTTCTATATGAACGCCATTCAGGCAACGTTTTGCATTATTATCAATATTAAACAGACGACATCTAAATAACAAGTATTTGTTTTCTAAAAGTGCGAAGTGGATCAGAATCTTGAATATCTGTCACAAATACAACATCAGAGTTGCTTTTGCGAAGTGCAATCGTTCCTTGATCAGCACAGTCAACTTCAAATTGAAAGATTACGAGGTCGGTTCGCTCATGATCCTCATTCCTCAACTGCAATGTGGCCTAAAACAAGGCTCTTGGTGTCATTTGCTCATGTGAGGTGTGGTGCCATTGTTTACTAATGCACAGAGCGTGAGAGTACAGTATGTGGTGATATATTTCGCTTCTGACACTGTCAACCCCGTTTCCATCGGAATAAAATGTTGGAGAGTCTGATAGTTACTCGCCCCAGTTCAGTGGTTTCCTCGGTCTTATAAAGGAGTTCCTCGTTCTGCAGTGTACCGTGCGTTTTTACCGAGAGGAAATACATTGTCCATTTTTGCGAGGGCTGGGGACTCTCCGAGGAGAGCCAGCTACTTTAGATACTTTTGACGAGCGGCCTCAACTGCGATTGTTTGGGGGGGGGGGGGGGGGCTTCTATTGGGTGGGGGTCGTGAGATACACAACGAAGGTTCCACTTTAGGCCCAGGTTTCAATAAAATCCTTATCTTGAGAGCCTGTAATTGTCTCAAAGATAACAGATGATTCCAGTGAACACGATTTGGGTCATTGGCATGAAAACCAGTATGCGTCGATGCTTCGCTAACGCATCCACAATTCACAGGAGGATGGGAAATTTAAGAAAAATATGCATTTTGACCGGAGTTAAAAAAAGACCACATCTTGTCAGCACGGAGTGACCCAAATGGCAACAAATAACATGTTTATCGTTATTTGGACTTGTTCGGAGAAAAGCAAACAGAGACTGAAATCCGGTTAAACGTCATTTGGGCAACGTGTTGTATATATTTTTATCACATGGGAGTCATTCAGGGAACGTTATATATATGTACGCTTTCTATATGAACGCCATTCAGGCAACGTTTTGCAATATTATCAATATTAAGTAGACGACATCTAAATAACAAGTATCTGTTTTTTAAAAGTGAGAAGTGGATCAGAATCTTGAATATCTGTCACAAATACAACATCAGAGTTGCGTTTGCGAAGTGCAATCGTTCCTTGATCAGCACAGTTAACTTCAAATTGAAAGATTACGAGGACGGTTCGCTCATGATCCTCATTCCTCAACTGCAATGTGGTCTTAAACAAGGGTCTTGGTGTCATTTGCCCATGTGAGGTGTGGTGCCATTGTTTACTAATGCACAGAGAATGACAGTACAGTATGTGGTGATATATTTGGCTTCTGACACTGTCAACCCCGTTTCCACCGGAATAAAATGTTGGATAGTCTAATAGTTACTCGCCCCAGTTCAGTGGTTTCCTCGGTCGTATGAAGGAGTTCCTCGTTCTGCAGTGTACCGTTCGTTTTTACCGAGAGGAAATACATTGTCCATTTTTGCGAGAGGTGGGGGCTCTCCGAGGAGAGCCAGCTACTTTAGATACTTTTGACGAGCGGCCTCAACTTCGATTGTCTCGGAGGCTTCTATTGAGTGGGGCTCGTGAGATACACAACGAAGGTCCCACTTTAGGCCCAGGTTTCAATAAAATCCTTATCTTGAGAGCCTGCAATTGTCTCAAAGATAACAGATGATTCAGGTGAACACGATTTGGGGTCGTTGGCATGAAAATCAGTCTGCGTCGGTGCTTCCCTAACGCATCCCCAATTCACAGAAGGATGGGAAATTTAAGAAACAAATGCATTTTGGCCGGATTTAAAAAAAGACCACATCTTGAGAGCACGGAGTGACCCAAATGGCAACAAATGACATATTTATCGTTATTTGGACTTGATCGGTGAAAAGCAGACAGAGACTGAAATCCGGTTAAACGTCATTTGGGCAACGTGTTGTATATATTTTTATCATTTGGGAGTCATTCAGGCAACGTTATATATATGTTCGCTTTCTATATGAACGCCATTCAGGCAACGTTTTGCATTATTATCAATATTAAACAGACGACATGTAAATAACAAGTATATGTTTTCTAAAAGTGCGAAGTGGATCAGAATCTTGAATATCTGTCACAATACAACATCAGAGTTGCTTTTGCGAAGTGCAATCGTTCCTTGATCAGAACAGTGAACTTCAAATTGAAAAATTACGAGGTCGGTTCGATCATGATCCTCATTCCTCTACTGCAATGTGGCCTAAAACAAGGCTCTTGGTGTCATTTGCCCATGTGAGGTGTGGTGCCATTGTTTACTAATGCACAGAGCGTGAGAGTACAGTATGTGGTGATATATTTGGCTTCTGACACTGTCAACCCCGTTTCCATCGGAATAAAATGTTGGGGAGTCTGATAGTTACTCGCCCCAGTTCAGTGGTTTCCTCGGTCTTATAAAGGAGTTCCTCGTTCTGCAGTGTACCGTGCGTTTTTACCGAGAGGAAATACATTGTCCATTTTTGCGAGGGGTGGGGACTCTCCGAGGAGAGCCAGCTACTTTAGATACTTTTGACGAGCGGCCTCAACTGCGATTGTCTGGGGGGCTTCTATTGGGTGGGGCTCGTGAGATACACAACGAAGGTTCCACTTTAGGCCCCGGTTTCAATAAAAATCCTTATCTTGAGAGCCTGTAATTGTCTCAAAGATAACAGATGATTCAGGTGAACACGATTTGGGGTCGTTGGCATGAAAACCAGTCTGCGTCGGTGCTTCCCCAACGCATCCCCAATTCACAGAAGGATGGGAAATTTAAGAAAAAAATGCATTTTGGCCGGATTTAAAAAAAGACCACATCTTGAGAGCACGGAGTGACCCAAATGGCAACAAATAACATGTTTATCGTTATTTGGACTTGTTCGGAGAAAAGCAGACAGAGACTGAAATCCGGTTAAACGTCATTTGGGCAACGTGTTGTATATATTTTTATCATATGGGAGTCATTCAGGCAACGTTATATATATGTACGCTTTCTATATGAACGCCATTCAGGCAACGTTTTGCATTATTATCAATATTAAATAGACGACATCTAAATAACAAGTATCTGTTTTTTAAAAGTGCGAAGTGGATCAGAATCTTGAATATCTGTCACAAATACAACATCAGAGTTGCGTTTGCGAAATGCAATCGTTCCTTGATCAGCACAGTCAACTTCAAATTGAAAGAACACGAGGACGGTTCGCTGATGATCCTCATTCCTCAACTGCAATGTGGCCTTAAACAAGGGTCTTGGTGTCATTTGCCCATGTGAGGTGTGGTGCCATTGTTTACTAATGCACAGAGCATGACAGTACAGTACGTGGTGATATATTTGGCTTCTGACACTGTCAAGCCCGTTTCCACCGGAATAAAATGTTGGAGGGTCTGATAGTTACTCGCCCCAGTTCAGTGGTTTCCTCGGTCGTATAAAGGAGTTCCTCGTTCTGCAGTGTACCGTGCGTTTTTACCGAGAGGAAATACATTGTCCATTTTTGCGAGGGGTGGGGGGCTCTCCGAGGAGAGCCAGCTACTTTAGATACTTTTGACGAGCGGCCTCAACTTCGATTGTCTCGGAGGCTTCTATTGAGTGGGGCTCGTGAGATACACATCGAAGGTCCCACTTTAGGCCCAGGTTTCAATAAAATCCATATCTTCAGAGCCTGCAATTGTCTCAATGATTAGAGATGATTCAGGTGAACACGATTTGGGGTCGTTGGCATGAAAACCAGTCTACGTCGGTGCTTCCCTAACGCATTCCTAATTCACAGAAGGATGGGAAATTTAAGAAAAAAATGCATTTTGGCCGGATTTAAAAAAAGACCACATCTTGAGAGCACGGAGTGACCCAAATGGCAACAAGTAACATATTTATCGTTATTTGGACTTGATCGGTGAAAAGCAGACAGAGACTGAAATCCGGTTAAACGTCATTTGGGCAACGTGTTGTATATATTTTTATCATTTGGGAGTCTTTCGGGCAACGTTATATATACGTTCGCTTTCTATATGAACGCCATTCAGGCAACGTTTTGCATTATTATCAATATTAAACAGACGACATCTAAATAACAAGTATTTGTTTTCTAAAAGTGCGAAGTGGATCAGAATCTTGAATATCTGTCACAAATACAACATCAGAGTTGCTTTTGCGAAGTGCAATCGTTCCTTGATCAGCACAGTCAACTTCAAATTGAAAGATTACGAGGTCGGTTCGCTCATGATCCTCATTCCTCAACTGCAATGTGGCCTAAAACAAGGCTCTTGGTGTCATTTACACATGTGAGGTGTGGTGCCATTGTATACTAATGCACAGAGCGTGAGAGTACAGTATGTGGTGATATATTTCGCTTCTGACACTGTCAACCCCGTTTCCATCGGAATAAAATGTTGGAGAGTCTGATAGTTACTCGCCCCAGTTCAGTGGTTTCCTCGGTCTTATAAAGGAGTTCCTCGTTCTGCAGTGTACCATGCGTTTTTACCGAGAGGAAATACATTGTCCATTTTTGCGAGGGCTGGGGACTCTCCGAGGAGAGCCAGCTACTTTAGATACTTTTGACGAGCGGCCTCAACTGCGATTGTCTGGGGGGGGCTTCTATTGGGTGGGGCTCGTGAGATACACAACGAAGGTTCCACTTTAGGCCCAGGTTTCAATAAAATCCTTATCTTGAGAGCCTGTAATTGTCTCAAAGATAACAGATGATTCAGGTGAACACGATTTGGGGTCATTGGCATGAAAACCAGTATGCGTCGGTGCTTCGCTAACGCATCCACAATTCACAGGAGGATGGGAAATTTAAGAAAAATATGCATTTTGACCGGATTTAAAAAAAGACCACATCTTGTCAGCACGGAGTGACCCAAATGGCAACAAATAACATGTTTATCGTTATTTGGACTTGTTCGGAGAAAAGCAAACAGAGACTGAAATCCGGTTAAACGTCATTTGGGCAACGTGTTGTATATATTTTTATCATATGGGAGTCATTCAGGGAACGTTATATATATGTACGCTTTCTATATGAACGCCATTCAGGCAACGTTTTGCAGTATTATCAATATTAAGTAGACGACATCTAAATAAAAAGTATCTGTTTTTTAAAAGTGCGAAGTGGATCAGAATCTTGAATATCTGTCACAAATACATCAGAGTTGCGTTTGCGAAGTGCAATCGTTCCTTGATCATCACAGTTAACTTCAAATTGAAAGATTACGAGGACGGTTCGCTCATGATCCTCATTCCTCAACTGCAATTGCAATGTGGGCTTAAACAAGGGTCTTGGTGTCATTTGCCCATGTGAGGTGTGGTGCCATTTTTTACTAATGCACAGAGAATGACAGTACAGTATGTGGTGATATATTTGGCTTCTGACACTGTCAACCCCGTTTCCACCGGAATAAAATGTTGGATAGTCTAATAGTTACTCGCCCCAGTTCACTGGTTTCCTCGGTCGTATGAAGGAGTTCCTCGTTCTGCAGTGTACCGTTCGTTTTTACCGAGAGGAAATACATTGTCCATTTTTGCGAAAGGTGGGGGCTCTCCGAGGAGAGCCAGCTACTTTAGATACTTTTGACGAGCGGCCTCAACTTCGATTGTCTCGGAGGCTTCTATTGAGTGGGGCTCGTGAGATACACAACGAAGGTCCCACTTTAGGCCCAGGTTTCAATAAAATCCTTATCTTGAGAGCCTGCAATTGTCTCAAAGATAACAGATGATTCAGGTGAACACGATTTGGGGTCGTTGGCATGAAAATCAGTCTGCGTCGGTGCTTCCCTAACGCATCCCCAATTCACAGAAGGATGGGAAATTTAAGAAAAAAATGCATTTTGGCCGGATTTAAAAAAAGACCACATCTTGAGAGCACGGAGTGACCCAAATGGCAACAAATGACATATTTATCGTTATTTGGACTTGATCGGTGAAAAGCAGACAGAGACTGAAATCCGGTTAAACGTCATTTGGGCAACGTGTTGTATATATTTTTATCATTTGGGAGTCATTCAGGCAACGTTATATATATGTTCGCTTTCTATATGAACGCCATTCAGGCAACGTTTTGCATTATTATCAATATTAAACAGACGACATGTAAATAACAAGTATATGTTTTCTAAAAGTGCGAAGTGGATCAGAATCTTGAATATCTGTCACAAATACAACATCAGAGTTGCTTTTGCGAAGTGCAATCGTTCCTTGATC
The DNA here is from genome assembly GCA_031216915.1 of Pictodentalium vernedei. NCBI lineage: Eukaryota > Metazoa > Mollusca > Scaphopoda > Dentaliida > Dentaliidae > Pictodentalium > Pictodentalium vernedei. The sequence goes on from CM062296.1 coordinate 227,427,227, forward strand.
AGCACAGTGAACTTCAAATTGAAAAATTACGAGGTCGGTTCGCTCATGATCGTCATTCCTCTACTGCAATGTGGCCTAAAACAAGGCTCTTGGTGTCATTTGCCCATGTGAGGTGTGGTGCCATTGTTTACTAATGCACAGAGCGTGAGAGTACAGTATGTGGTGATATATTTGGCTTCTGACACTGTCAACCCCGTTTCCATCGGAATAAAATGTTGGGGAGTCTGATAGTTACTCGCCCCAGTTCAGTGGTTTCCTCGGTCTTATAAAGGAGTTCCTCGTTCTGCAGTGTACCGTGCGTTTTTACCGAGAGGAAATACATTGTCCATTTTTGCGAGGGGTGGGGACTCTCCGAGGAGAGCCAGCTACTTTAGATACTTTTGACGAGCGGCCTCAACTGCGATTGTCTGGTGGGCTTCTATTGGGTGGGGCTCGTGAGATACACAACGAAGGTTCCACTTTAGGCCCAGGTTTCAATAAAAATCCTTATCTTGAGAGCCTGTAATTGTCTCAAAGATAACAGATGATTCAGGTGAACACGATTTGGGGTCGTTGGCATGAAAACCAGTCTGCGTCGGTGCTTCCCCAACGCATCCCCAATTCACAGAAGGATGGGAAATTTAAGAAAAAAATGCATTTTGGCCGGATTTAAAAAAAGACCACATCTTGAGAGCACGGAGTGACCCAAATGGCAACAAATAACATGTTTATCGTTATTTGGACTTGTTCGGAGAAAAGCAGACAGAGACTGAAATCCGGTTAAACGTCATTTGGGCAACGTGTTGTATATATTTTTATCATATGGGAGTCATTCAGGCAACGTTATATATATGTACGCTTTCTATATGAACGCCATTCAGGCAACGTTTTGCATTATTATCAATATTAAATAGACGACATCTAAATAACAAGTATCTGTTTTTTAAAAGTGCGAAGTGGATCAGAATCTTGAATATCTGTCACAAATACAACATCAGAGTTGCGTTTGCGAAATGCAATCGTTCCTTGATCAGCACAGTCAACTTCAAATTGAAAGATTACGAGGACGGTTCGCTGATGATCCTCATTCCTCAACTGCAATGTGGCCTTAAACAAGGGTCTTGGTGTCATTTGCCCATGTGAGGTGTGGTGCCATTGGTTACTAATGCACAGAGCATGACAGTACAGTATGTGGTGATATATTTGGCTTCTGACACTGTCAAGCCCGTTTCCACCGGAATAAAATGTTGGAGGGTCTGATAGTTACTCGCCCCAGTTCAGTGGTTTCCTCGGTCGTATAAAGGAGTTCCTCGTTCTGCAGTGTACCGTGCGTTTTTACCGAGAGGAAATACATTGTCCATTTTTGCGAGGGGTGGGGGGCTTTCCGAGGAGAGCCAGCTACTTTAGATACTTTTGACGAGCGGCCTCAACTGCGATTGTCTCGGAGGCTTCTATTGAGTGGGGCTCGTGAGATACACAACGAAGGTCCCACTTTAGGCCCAGGTTTCAATAAAATCCTTATCTTGAGAGCCTGCAATTGTCTCAAAGATAAGAGATGATTCAGGTGAACACGATTTGGGGTCGTTGGCATGAAAACCAGTATGCGTCGGTACTTCGCTAACGCATCCCCAATTCACAGGAGGATGGGAAATTTAAGAAAAGTATGCATTTTGGCCGGATTTAAAAAAAGACCACATCTTTAGAGCACGGAGTGACCCAAATGGCACCAACTAACATGTTTATCGTTATTTGGACTTGTTCGGTGAAACGCAGACAGAGACTGAAATCCGGTTAAACGTCATTTGCGCAACGTGTTGCATATATTTTTATCATATGGGAGTCGTTTAGGCAACGTTATATATATGTTAGTTTTCTAAATGAACGCCATTCACACAACGTTTTGCATTTTATCAATTTTAAATAGACTACATCTAAACAACCAGTATTTGTTTTTTTTTTCAATGTACGAAGTCCTTCACAAATGGAATATGAGAGTCAATTTAGTGAAGCGCAATGGTTCATTGATGGCACAGTGATTTTAAAATTGAAAGATCACGGTGACTGTTCACTGATGATCCTCATTCATCATCTGCCATCCGCGAGCCCTTAGACATGGTTCTTGGAGTCTTTTTCCCATGTACTGTGTGGTACCATTGCGTACTAATGCACAGAGCACAACGGAACAGCATGCGTGGTACACTGGCTTCTGACACTTTCAACACGGTATCCACCAGATTAAAATGTTGGGGAGTCTAATTGTTACTTGTCGCAGCTCGGTTGTTTTTTCGGCTGCGTTAACCAGCAAAATAGTCGCGTTCGTGTGTATGCATGCGTGCCAATGGTTCAAATGAAAGTGTCAATGGCACTTTAGCATAACCTGACTTTGTGTTGTGTTTTGTGAAATGGATAATGTTGTCTATGAATTGACTATGAAATACGACAAGAAGTTTGATAAATGAGAATATGTTAATTTCTGTTCCCTGTATGCTATGTTTCCAATAAGAATAGTTTGAAGTTTAGACTGTACTAAAGAAATGAGGCCTGGGTTAATGTGGCACTCACAGTTAATGCATGGTGACCAAAGTTACCAAGTTTCAGTAAACTTATTCCAAAACAAGCCATTTTACCAAGTTGCAATGAACTCACTTGTTAAATATAGCTGGAAGACGTTGCTGAAGGAATCTAGTTCACATGACAGCTCGGCGGTCACGGTTGGTCGATCATGCCCAAAATAGGAAAGACTCACTTAGAGATCATACCACGTTATCCTACCAACTTGCAATGGAATCCTTTCATAAAAACAACCTGTAGACAATACTAAAGGAATATAGGTCAACTGATCAGGAGGGATAACGGCTGAACGATCGTGACCAAAACAGAGCAGACTCATCTAAACATTATACCGAGTTATCCGTCCGTTACCATGAAATCGCTTAACAAATATGAACTGTAGACTGTGCTAACAGATCTACGTCATAGGCGTCGATCATGACATTATACTGAGTCATCCTATAATTTTGCAATGGAATTCCCTTAATAAATGCAATCTGTAGACTGGGCCAAAGGAATCTAGGTAACGCGCCTCTACAATAACAGAGAAATTTATTAATTTATTATAAATGAAGAAGATTGGTCTCTTACAGGGTGTTCATTTAGCACTGTCCACAATACATCAAAGTGTGTGTGTGTGGGGGGGGGGGGGGGGGGGGGGGAGGGTGGATCGTACAGAAACGGGTCGTATTCACTCAACACAGTGGATGTGGGTTAATTTGTAGCCTAACTGATTTAAGAGTATAATTCTGCAGTGAGTCGTGGGTGAGCTTTTTACCTAACGGGACCTCGTCCAACAAGACACTGTCGGGCAGTCCACTATTTTTCGAACGGGTTCCAAGTCTGAACTGTACCGATCCATCCCATTTTGACATGGAGGGTCTTCCCCTGTCATGTGTGGTTCATTTTTAGGGGGGGGGGGGGGAGGTGGTTGCATGCATTCAACTGTCCACCTCCCATCGGATTGGGACCTTGTCTCCGCTGCACAGTCCACGTCTTATAAAAAGGGTCCCCATTCTGCAATGTGCAGTGTGCTTTTTCCTACGAGGGCCTATGCCTGGGTGTATACAGTGTCACTGTCTTTGTGAGGAGGGTGGGTGGGTGCGTGGGGGGGGGGGGGGGTCTTATCTGAGGAAAGTCAGCTACTTTCCACCTCTTTGTTGAGAAGCATCACCTGTGATGGTTTGGAAGGGTCTTTACTGAGAGGACCTCTTCTTAAGATGCAAGTCTATTTTTACTGGGATGGGGGTGTTTCTTGCTGTTCACGAACTGTTTTCACCGAATGGGGTGTGGGGGCGGGGTGGGATTTGAATTAACTTCGAGTACAAGACCGCTTTTACCGAGTATGTGTATGTGTGTGGGGGGGGGGGGAGGGGGGGTGGGGTGGGTAGATGAGTGAAGGAAGCTATTATCCATATTAGAAAGTCGACTGAAATTTTCGGCACAGAGGGCGGTGCTCGTGTACTAAGCACTCAGCATTCTATCGAGGGCTGGGGGCCCTGTCCACTCTCCATTGTCCACTCTCCAAAACTCACCAAACAACGTTCCCTGCTTGCAAGAAACTCATCTTCTGAATAAAGTGCTAGTCAATACTGTGGCTTGCTCGCTCCTAGCTACCCCTATCGAAGTTACCTTCCACCTTGTAAGAGGAAGCCCCCGTCTGCAACCTACGGCCTGTGTTCTGATGAAAAGTCCCTCACCTGAATTGTTCAGTTCGTGATCAAAATCGGCCAAGAGGTTCTCGTCCTCCATGCGCTGATGTTCAGCATGGTGGGGAGGACACTTCTCAAACGACACTCCTATAATTACTCTTCCAGTGTTCCTGCTACCGCCTTCTCGACGCTGTCCCTTCGCCTGCTACGGTGGGTAGGATTCGAAATGAACATATTCGGGATCAACATGGGGATGTTAAATGAGAATAGTCCAATTTTAGGCTCAGATTTTTTAAAAAAAATCTTTATCTTGAGGGCCTGGAGTGCCCAAATGAATAGTCCGATTTGGGTACAGAATCATTTAAAAACACTTATCTGAGAGTGAAGGGGGTTAAAATGCAACTTATGGCTCGAGTATTCATAATTTGGACTGTTCTCTACAAGGACAGATCAGGCGTATCCGAAGTTCACAGGGGTTTGACAAAGTATAGCCTAGTCCGTCTTAGCCATGGTTTACATTCCAAGTAAACCCATATCTTGAGAGTCAGCAGTGCTGACAAAGGCAACGATGAATCGTCTTGTCATTGAGGAGGGATCGTTTCGATGAAAACCAGGCAAGCTCAGACTCGGTTTGTGTACATCCCGAGTTCGCAAAAGTATGACAAGTAAGAAAAGTCCGATTTTAGGCATGAAATAAAAATAATGATCGACGTTATTCTAAGTTGTCTCATTTCCATGAAAACCAGGCCCATTCTGACCCCGGTGGAACATGTTCGACGTTGGGAAATGGTTGCCAACTAAGGATAGTTCCATTTCATGCCCAGATTTCAATAAAAAAAACCTATCATCTTTAGAAACAGGAGCTGTCTCAGGGGTGCTAATTAATTGTGTTATCAAGTAAATTGCAGAAAACCGCGGCGTATCAAGATTTTTGAAAATCCACCAATCAGATTCAAAGAATGCCTCTGGCGGCCATGTTATTCAACCCACTGGAACAAAATGAGGATCGTTTGTAGAATCTTCCCATAGACCATCCCTACCAGGTTTGTTTTCACGTCGCCTCAGTAGTTCCAGAGAAGAAGATGAAAATGTAATTTCCCATACGGATTCTATAGTAAATATAAGCCGCAATTGTTGCCATGTTTACATCCCGATCAACATTAAATGAGGATCGTTGGTAGCGGGGGTCCCAGTCATCATTTATGTGATGTTTCAATACATTTGGCCTAGCAGTTTCAGAGGCGAAGATTTTTGAAAATCCACCAACCAGAATCAAAAAATGCCTCTGGAAGCCATGTTTTTCATCCGGCGGGAACAAAATGAGGATCCTTTGTCGACGACCTCCCATAGACCATTCTTGCCAAGTTTGGTTCACACCGGCTCAGCGGTTACAGGGAAGAAGATGAAAATGTGAAACGTTTACGGACGCCGGACGCCGAACGACGGACGTCGGACGACAGACAATATATTACGACGGACGACAAGTGATGAGAAAATCTCACATGGTCTTTTAGGTCATGTGAGCTAAAAAGGGATACATTTTGGCCGGATTTCAATAAACACCACATCTTGAGAGCACGGAATGACCCAAATAGCAGCTAATAACACGTTCATCGTTATTTGGACTTGTTTGGGTGAAAAACAGGAACATTCTGAAATCCGGTTAAACGTCATTTGGGCAACGTGTTGCATATATTTTTATCATATGGGAGTCATTTAGGCAACGTTATATATATGTTCGCTTTCTATATGAACGCCATTCACGCAACGTTTTGCATTTTACCAATATTAAATAGACGACATCTAAATAACAAGTATTTGTTTTTAAAAGTGCGAAGTGGATCAGAATCTTGAATATCTGTCACAAATACAACATCAGAGTTGCGTTTGCTAAGTGTAATCATTCCTTGATCAGCACAGTGAACTTCAAATTGAAAGATTACGAGAACGGTTCGCTCGTGATCCTCATTCCTCAACTGCAATGTGTCCTTAAACAAGGCTCTTGGTGTCATTTGTTCATGTGGAGTGTGGTGCCATTGTTTACTAATGCGCACACATGACATTACACTATGCGGTGATATATTTGGCTTCTGACACTGTCAACCCCGTTTCCATCGGAATAAAATGTTGGAGAGTCTGATAGTTACTCGCCCCAGTTCAATGGTTTCCTCCGGTCTTATAAAGGAGGTCCTCGTTCTGCAGTGTACCGTGCGCTTTTACCGAGAGGAAATACATTGTCCATTTTTGCGAGGGGTGGGGGCTCTCCGAGGAGAGCCAGCTACTTTAGATACATATATATATGTTCGTTTTCCAAATGAACGCCATTCACGCAACGTTTTGCATTTTATCAATATTAAATAGACTACATATAAACAACCAGTATTTGTTTTTCTTTTAAAGAACGAAGTGGATCAGAATCTTGAATATCTGTCACAAATGGAACATCGGTCGAGTTTGAGAAGCGCAATGGTTCATTGATAGGCACAATGATTTTAAAATTGAAAGATCACGGTGACTGTTCGCTGCTGATCCTCATTCATCATCTGCCATCCGTGAGTTCTTCGACAAGGTTCTTGGAGTCATTTCACCATGTACTATGTGGTACTATTGCGTACTAATGCACACAGCAAAACAGAACATCACGCGGATGTTTATCTGGCTTCTGACACTGTCAACCCCGGATCCAGCGGGGTTAAAAAGTTGGAGAGTCTGATAGTTACTTGTCACAGCTAGGTTGTTTTCTCCGACTGCGTTAACCAGCAAAGTAATCGCGTTTGTATGTATGTATGCGTACCAATGGTTCAAATGGAAGTGCCGATGACACTTTAGCATAGCCTGCATGTGTAGTGTTTTGTGAAATGGATAATGTTCAATGTCTCTGAAAGGATTTTGAAATACGACAAGAATTTTGATATGTTGTTTTCTGTTCCCTGTATACTGTACATAGATTTCAATAAAAAAAACCTATCATCTTTAGAAACATGAGCGGTCTCACAGGTGCTAATTACGTGTGTTATCAAGTAAATAGCATGAAAACCACATCGGATCAGATCCAAATTGAACACATGCGAAGTACACAGGGGTGGCAAACAAGGAAAGTCACATTTTAGGTTCAAGTTTCAATAAAATCCTCAACTTGAGAGCCTGTGATTGCCATCTTGAGAGCACGGGGTGACCCAAATAGCAACTAATACCACCTTTATCGTTATTTGGACTTGTTTGGGTGAAAAGCAGGCAGAATCTGAAATACGGGTAAACGTCATTTGGACAACGTGTTGTATATAGACAGAACGCGATGTGTGTTTGAATCGGTGGGTGACTTACATAACTCATTGGAATGGCGTAATCATGTTTCGCTCGAGCCAAATCGGTGGGTGTTTTGCATAACGAGTTTGAATGGCGTAGGCATATTTCAAGAGAGCCGTAGGCTCGAACGAAATGTGATTACACCATTCCAACGAGTTATCGACGCATGAGTGCAATAATCTATCTACCATTTTAACTTTTTGTGGGAAATTGGAGTTGAAGTTTTTGACCTTCAGTTCATGTATCCCTAGAAACATTTCATATAAAACCACACCAGATTTTGGTCGGGCATTCAAAATAATGTAGATTTGACAAATGTTTTTACAGATAATTATATTATAAAAGTAGGCATGTCGGTTTCAATGTAATAAGCATTTTTCTGTTTGCAGAATGACGCAGATAGAACATTTTTTAAACAAATTTACCATTTTTGCTCAGTGCTATAATGTCCGAGTACATAGAAAATTTTAGCACAACAATTATGGCGCACTTGTATTGCTAAATTAGTCTAACTGAAAAAATAGAAAGGATAGGAAGCAATAACCTTATTGTGTTTATTATTATCTTAGCTGTATGTACATACCCGGAAATAGCTATAGGTTGGTGTTGATGGATGAGATAGTGGGGGTTCTCCCGCATTCTCGCTAAACCATAATCTCTTAGGTATCGACATCCAACTTCAGGAAAATGCATTTGCAACCTCTCCACGTGCTGTAGTGTGTGTGTGTGTGTGGGGGGGGGGGGGGGGGGTGCTGAGGGAACCAGTACACCCCAACATTTGAGCTGCCCCCCCCCCCCCCCCATAAACAAAACATTGACCCAATGGAAGTTTCATATAACTTAGAGCCCCAAAGCTGCTCTCCACTTTATGCTTTACATGCTACTATTGCTTCAGATGCGATCTTCGAGCGCTGAATTTTGCAACATTCTCTCGGGAGAGGACTTGTCTTAACTAGGACCCACCGGTCGCTAACCCCTCCTCCCACTAATCTTATCTAACTCAGACCATTCGTCGTTACTCCTTCCTCCCACTTCCCTGACGGGATGTGGGAGGAGGGGGTAACGATGGAGGGTCCTAGTTAGGACTAGGGGAGGATCCCCGAAATCCTACATCAACATTCCAAATCATGGTAAAATGGCTAGCCCCCCCCCCCCCCCCCCCCCCATTATAGAATCCTGGCTACGCCCCTACCCGAACCCATAAACGGCTGTACATTGGGCCAATCTTGTAAAGGGGAAGCTAGTGAGGACAGAAAGAGATGATAAGATATCAAAATGTTTAATAAGAACAAAGAAAAACAAAGTACTCAAACTACTTTCATTCAACTAATTGGTCGACATGCAGGGATATCTCGCAATGCAGTACCTTCTGAACCATCTGGCTTCGGTCACTAACAGTTACTGTCATTCGCAGCTGATATACCTTCTTAACCCTTTACCAATGTGGGTTGCAAACGACACTTGGAAACAAATCCTGGTATAACTAAAACGTTTCATTTTTTGCTTACAAAACATGTATTATTATCCCTCATTGGAACGAGCGCCTTATAAACAAATTGAATGGCGATTTTCGTGGGTAGCGCTGGCCGGTTTTGGCCGTTACATTAGGTAAAGGGTTAACACGACTTAAACAACAATGTGCTCGCTGATGCTGTCACGTATATAAGGGCACAAGACTGCATGTGCAGTACATACAGAGTCATTTGGAACTTTGACTCTCACTGTGTGGACATCCATCATTGTGCAGTCCTGTCAGTCTAGTAGAGCTTGAAAACTAGGCTACAAATTTGTACACCGTGTGTCAACGGGTAAACTATCCTGTGGGCCACGGTGTGCAAAGTTGCTATTGAGTTGCCAAGTTCCCCTGGAACTTCAGTGAAGTCGTGTTGAAAAGGCGCTAGGCTATAACAACGCAGATCAGTCACGCTGTTACTATTTTGAAGTAATAAAGGATTAATTAGAAGGGTCATGCGGGCTTCAGGAAACGCCTTTTTACCAAACGTGATCTATTTGTTTTATATCGTTAGAAGGCTAGAGGAAGAATTATCTCGCTCATCATCTCTATAAGGGCATTCCGAAGAGGTAATTGGCAATCGAATCCAGAAATATCAATTCGAATGGATGAGCAATTCACTCCATCGCTCCAAAAAGTGAGTAACAGTTTGAATCTAACCCGAGGACTCAGAACGAGAAACACATCTGCGAAAGTAGGCGTAAGATGAATATAACACCTCACTTTGGACAATTTTGGCAAAGATAATGCCACAAGCAGAATTCGTATGATGGTGCAATGCAGACATTTCCGCATCCTGGATTACTTTCAATCTGAATTCTATTTGCCACAGTATAAACTTTATATATGCCTCAGTTGTTCAAGATGAGGTGTTCGATTCTTCAGGCAGGTGCAAAATGTACTTCTCAGACTGTTTTCGTTTCATCTTGAGCCTGCAGGTTATAGACACAATTTGGTTTTGCATTGGTGACCTGCACTGTAATGCAGACCAGAGGATATGGGGTCTAATACAGAAAACGATATAAAACTCTAAAAATCGTTAGGCGGTACACTAATTCATGTGAGGTTATCTGGCACGAACAATCAGAATATTGAAAATAGAAATAGATTACGATGCAACAGTATTGCCAAAAGCTAATGTGCAAACTTTCGATTGTGAAGCGTCCTCAAAATTGTCAAAATTATATATAAGCGTGGTGATCCTAATGTTTAATGTTTTGGTTGGTATTATTTTCTGCATTGTTCTGATTGGTCACATCAGACATCGTACTTTGAGTTCGTGTAACTTATTCAAGACTGGTCTGAGCCAAAAGTGTCCTATCAGCGGTGGAGTTAAACGAATACATTGAAGGCACAAAACATCTTCACCTGAAGTTTAGCATATTAAAAAAACTCCCATTTACTTATAATGCTAACACATGCACATGAAATGGAACAAAATTATGAACAAGGTTCAGTCCTAGAAATTCGCCGTGAAAATCGGCAATGCCATGGTGAGAGGTCTGGCATCCAGCCACGGCTCTTACCATCGCATTGCCGATGGCCGTGGTGAATTTCTAAGGCTGTCGGTTTACCTGACTGCGAATAATTGTCGTTTAACTGAACGCAACTCTAAGGGCGAAAACCATGCCCACTAAAATTGAATTTTAACATGTATCAAACCAAAAATGAACCAACAATCAAGCTCATAAAAAGGAAAATAAACAAGACTTGAAGGCTAAACCTATGCCTTCTCAAAGTTCAGGTCATTAATTGAAAATGAACAAAAAAACAAAGGAATTTCGCCTTTGTCCCCAATCGAACACAAGAGATAAATCAACTTTTTCCCTTTTAGAAATCGCGTGGATGAACAACGGAAATCATTTATTTAAAAAACGATGTGTGGAAAAGATGTTGGTAAACACATTTTCGTTGACCATCTTCACGAATTCTAACTGTGTGACATCTGTAACCTTAATGTCACTATTGTCATGTCAGTACCATGGAAGCAATCTTCGCGTCCAAAAAACGAAAAAGGGCCTAGTGACATCACTTTTTAAGCTCATGGACGCGAACATTGCTTTATAGAACTCCCTATTCAGTAACGGCATAAATATGGGCATAATGTCCGTTGTCTTATTCTTAGGCAGAATTCGGCGTCTGCCGATCACAGTGACCCTGGCAAATCACGCGGTCACACATAGACTTGTCGTTGCTCTTCGCGTATCAGGAAAACTTCCATGAACTCTGCTGAAGAAATGGTTTTCCCTTCTCGAGGACCAAATGTTTTATTTGGGTAAATAGGTCTTTTGTGAATTTCATTTGACACGCAGCCTTCTGGAGGTCCATGGAATCCTTCTCTTTTAGTTGCACGACTCTGGTATGATCAGGTCTCACAGTTGTGAGTCCACGGACCAAACCAACTGGGCTGAAAATTTCAGAGACAGATAACGCTTTCTGGTTGTGGGAGTTGCACACTCGATTGCCCAGGAGTTGAAAGCTTCTGCTCTATAGTATCTAAAGTTAAATCTGGTGGCAAATCCATCAACTGATCCGGGTTTTTTAAGTAAAAGTTGTTCGACAAAATAATAAATCCCTGTATTGCCAGGGCCGCACAGTACGCCACAGTGCATTTTGCGACTAAAATATCGACTATTTATCTATTTATCTGTGTTAAGGTTACTTTGAAGTAAAGTAAAGCGGTGCTTGTTTACTGTGGTGAAAAAAAGGTCTCTTTTACCGGTAAAATGTTAACCGGTAGCCAGTGTCGGGGGCGGGAGTCCTTTAAAATGGGCAACAGGGGTATAAACGATTAGAAAAACCTGACTTTAAATCTTCTCTTGTGGACACAATTATTCATATCTGCTCCGATAAGTAAATATAAACACATTCCATCCATTTCAGAGGACATCCATCACAGGCAATAGTTACCGGATTATTTTACAAGTGAAGCGGAACTTGTTTACCACAATAAAGAGTACTGCTTCACCTACCATGGCTCTCGCCGGAGCGGGGGGGGGGGGGGGGGGTATCGACTAAAACCTACTTGAAACACAAGACATTTAGAGCAAGCCCAATCTCCCATAGCGCACCGACACAGTCCATCAAAATTGGCATGTTGTGTAAATTTATTTTGTACGGGCGGATTCAGTTGGTAAGCACCCTATGCGGGCCCCTCCTTTTTAACTCCACTTTTCAAGCCCCAGGACAAGAGGGTATAATATTATCCACGATAAAACTTAGGCGTCGGGTGCCTGGGTAGTGGATGTCTGTGTAATATCGTGGACAATACCTATCCCAGTAGACAAACAGAGATCCTGTGTGTTGCCAATGTCGAATGAGCCGTTATTGACCCACCATCACGTCAATTTTGAATCCGCAACCATGCATTCGAAATTTCCTTATGAAATTACAAGCGATCAGATTCTCCATATTTGAAGTTAAGAACAGATGCGTTCCAACTGCATATCGAGTTTGTAAAACAAATACTGTAGTCTTCAATACTAGACTGTTCTATCATACACGGGTGTATGGCAGTTAGTAATTTTGTTCATGCTAAAATGTTTTATCTCCATGCTGCCTCAAAATAAAAGTTATACAGAAAATTTAACATTTATATATATCTAAATTACAAGAAAACGATATAAACTATACATTTATGGAGCAACTTGGTTACATTGTGTGAATACTAGGCGCAATATATTACCGATTTGAGATCTTAATAATATTTATCTTTCGTTCTGTAAATTCGCATACGCCATTCGTTAGCTTTCAGCATGTGATCCAATTCGAAGAGTCTCATTGGGCAAGCACACAAAAAATTTAAGCACGCATGATTTTGCCATTTTTTTGGAGATAGAATAATTTCGCATAGCGTTTTGCGTGAATACGAACCAATAAACCCCAGATATTTTTTTATCAGCCGACGCAGAATGGAGCGGCCAATATGATGACACCAATATCTCATTTTCGCGCCAAAGTACAGATAGAACATTATCGCACTCATGCGTCGTTATGTAAAACATCCACCAATTCAAACACACATCGCGTTCTGTGTTTATTACACAACCCATGCATTAAAATTAATTTAAATAAACAAATTTTAATTTTAAACCCAAAGGTGAAGAGTCTGTTTGTTTTGGCTGAAGCTGTATTGATCAAAAGGATCGATAAAAAATAAAAAAAACCTTTTCGGAACCAGTGTTTGTTGAAAATCGTATCGCTGTTTCTCTTCGGTCTGTGCCCATTCACGCCTAACAATTTGGTGGCTATTACTGTTAGTAAAAATATAAGTACAAATTTGTGCAGATTTGCAAAACAGCTGGGAGAAACATTTTTAAAAGAAGTTCGAAGAATGTCAAGATGTACGAAGATTTACCGAAATTAAGTTGACCAATTTAGATGTAACGGATCCACAAAACCAGACGGCCACTGGACTGGGTTAATGTTTTGGTTGGAAATGATTGGGGTTTGTTTGGGTTTTTTTATTATCTAATTTTTTGTTAACTGATTTTTTTGTGAACCGACTTAATTTTGCTTTGGACGTTTTCATTTTAACACTATGCGACAGACTGTCGATAATAATTGTATGACAACATTTGGGAACTAATGATTCGACGGGAAAGGAACTACTATAAACGGTGCTGGGGAAAAAAAGTTCCGGCTTGTACACTACCCATTGAATACATAATAATTTATGCCATAGCGGCCAATCCGTTAAATACAGGGATTTAAAGTTGATTGGATGTGTAATAAATATTTTTATCATATTGGAGTCATTTAGGCAACGTTATATATATGTTCGTTTTCTAAATGAACGCCATTCACACAACGTTTTGCATTTTATCAAAATTAAATAGACTACATCCAGGCAACCAGGATTTGTATTTTGCAAAGTACGAAGTGGATCAAAATGTTGAATATCTGTCACAAATGGAATATCAGTGTCGAGTTTGAGATGCACAATGGTCCATTGGTGCGCAGAGTGATTTTAAAATTGAAAGACCAAGGTGACAGTTCGCTGATGATCCTCATTCATCATTTGCCATCCGTGAGTCCTTAGACAAGGTTATTGGAATCATTTTCCCATATACTATGTGATACCATTGCATACTGATGCACTCAGCACGACAGAACAGTACACGGCGGCATACTGGCTTCTGACGCTGTCAACCCGGCATCCAACGGGTTAAAAAGTTGGGGACTCTAATAGTTACTTGCCGCAGCTCGGTTGTTTTCTCCGGCTGCGTTAAACAGTAAAATAGTCACATTTGTATACATGTATGTATGTTTGCCAATGGTTCAAATGAAAGTGTCACTGACACTTTAGCATAACCAGACTGTGTGTTGTGTTTTGTGAAGTGGATAAGGTTCAATGTCTATGAAAGGATTATGGAATACAAGAAGTTTGATAATTGAGAATATGTTAATTTCTGTTCCCTGTTTGCTAAGTTTTCAATAAGAATAATTTGAAGTTTAGACTGCACTAAAGAAGTGAGGCCTGGGTTAATGTGGCACTCACAGTTAATGTATGGCGACCAAACTTACCAAGTTTCAGTAAACTTATTCCAAAACAAGCCATCTTACCAAATTGCAATGTAATCCCTTGTTAAATATAACTCGAAGACGTTGCTAAAGGAACCTAGTTCACGCGACAGCTCGGTGGTCATGGGTGGACGATCATGACCAAAATAGGAAAGTCTCAGTAAGAGCTCGTACCATGTTATCCTACCAACTTGCAGTGGAATGCCTTCATAAAAAAACAACCTGTAGACAGTACTAAAGGAATCTAGATCAAGTGACCAGGCGGCGATAAAAGCTGAACGATCCTGACCAAAACAGAGCAGACTCATGTAAACATTATAACGAGTTATCCGTCCAAGTTAAAATGAAATCGCTTCTTAAATATGAACTGTGGGCTGTGCTAATCAAAGCCACGTCATAGGTCTGTTTGCCGTCACGGCTGATCGATCACAGCCAAAATAGGATGTTCTCATCCAGACATTATACGGAGTCATTCCACAATTTTGCATCGAAAATCCCTTCATAAATGCAATCTGACTGGGCTAAAGGAATCTAGGTAATGCGCCCCTGCGATTGACACGGTTGACTGAACCCAACCAAAAAGGACGTTCTCATCCAGTTATTTTTCAGAGTCATCCTGCGATGTTAAAATCAAATCCCTTCAAAAATACCTCCTGCAGAGTGTGGTAAAGATTTTCGTGCTTCGAGCCCGCGTAGCCATCACGGTAGACCGATCGCGACCACAAAGGCGCGTTCTCTTCTAGACATTACCCGGAGTCATCCTAAAAGATTCAACGAAACCCCTTCATAAATACAATCTTTAGACTATGTTGAAGGTTTTCGGGCTTCGGATCCGCGAAGCCGTCAGGGTTCATCGATCGCGACCAAAATCGGACATTGTCGTCAAGACATTACATGGATTTTTTTTTACCGAGTTACGATGAAATCCCTTCATAAATACGATCTTTAGACTGTACTAAACGTTTACGGGTTACAGGCTTGGGCATTTGACAAGTCTGCCTGATCGCCATCAAAAGGAGAAAGTCTCTTCCAGACATGACCGTGAACCCGCATATGAAATTTCGTGGTGATCGGACAAGAACTACGAGTTGTTTCCTGTGCTAAAGAAAATCTGAACAGACAGACTGACTTCCGTGCGCGTGGTGGCAATTGCTTATCTTGACATTGTCAAGTTGAGTTAAAAAGCAGTATGAACGAACAATCCACTAGAACAAATATAGATAGGATGTGGTGCTAGGGCAAAGTAAAAGGGCAAAAAATATTTTATGCAGTTTAGCAAACGTAAGCTACCATCCCTTCATTAATTCCTACTGAAAGTAGAATCATGAAAAATATGGCTAAAGATAGGTGGTGCTCGAAATATTTCCCACAATATAACCGATAAGTGTAGACACCTGTCAAAGTACCTGCCGGGGAACTTGCTCACACATTGATTTGGGTTTAAATTGGCAGACTGGTCGACGAGTTGATTTCATCTGGTCAACGTGTCTCATACCGCGTCGAGGATACACCACTCAGTGAAGAGAGTGTGAATTCACATCTACACTTACAGTCAGTATAGGTTTATGAACCGACAGATACCAACAACACACCCAAGCATACACATACCCTTACTCACTCAAACACACCAACCTTTTTCCTTGTTTACCTTGAGAAATGAAGAAATTGTTTTACTTAATGATATTGGACGAAACTTTTTATTTCACAATAAGAAACAGAGAAATAAATTTATTATAAATGAAGAAATCTGTTCTGGTACAGGGTGTTTAGTTAGCATTCTCCACGTTACATCAGGAAGAGGGAGGTCGTACAGAAACGCGCCATATTCACTCAACACAGTTGATTGTGGATTAATTTTTAACCCAATTGATTTTAGAGTGTAATTTTGCAATGACCCGTGGGCTTTTTACCTGACGGAATCGAACAAAACGCTTTCGGACAGTCCACTGTTTGTCGAGAGGAGTAGTATGTCTCGTATGTTTCACCCCTCATCAGCAGGACCCCGGAAGTAACGTCATGTCACGTGACCTAGTGCCGCCATGTTGTGTTGTCATGGTAACCCGCGTGAGCGGCCATGTTGTGACGTCATATCCATAGTGATACGTGATGTGAGTGCGCATGCGCAGCGCGTGTTGTTAGGGTGATACATGTTTCCGTCGTCCATTTTGTATACTAGAGGCCGCCATCTTGGTTTCTATGGTAGCTCGTGATTGCTATGTTACCCAATTTTTCTGCAATATGACGGGGTATGTGCGGAGGGTGTGTTCGATTGTAGAAGAGTAAATCTAATTACCATTAACAACCCGACAATCCTTCCAAATCACCAAAATCCACCCGAAATCACCGAAATTGACTTTATTTGATACGGATTTTCCATTTTATCGGTTTAGCACGTAGTGCTATAGCACCGAGAGGGTATCGGGGTGCATTCGATTGAACAGGAGTAATGTTCTGGCTTTGAATTCGCCCAGATTCCCTTTTTGGATCCCTATCCCATGACGTTGTTCCCATTAAAAGACACGTTCCTTTGGTCATTACCCAGAATTCTCTGCTTCTATCTATATATGCAATACTTTTCGTCTATCTGGCCCGGTTTCTTTGTTCTAGAGTATACTCCAATAGCGTAGAAGAGACTATTAACTGGAACAGCTTTGCTTATTATTACTATATTTAGCTATTCTAGTCTATTCTTGTTAGTTCTGACCCTATTCCAAGTACTCTTGTTGTTTCATTTATCTAGATCATTTATATAAATTATAACTAACCTATCAGATTGCTTGATTTCCCATAACCTGTATGCAGAGTTATCTCCCTTCTGTACAACAAAAGCCAATATCATTCCCAAAGCCGATATCATTCCCAAAGCCAATAAGCTATCGAGCAGTTACTGATAAGTCATTGCTCGAACGACTCGAAGCTCATCGAGCAAATGAGCCTTAGAGCAATTGCTCGATCGAGTGACTCGGCATATTGCTCGAATGACTCGAAGTCCGTCGAGCAAATGAGCTATCGAGTAATTGCTCGTTCGAGTGACTCCTCGAACGACTCTTCGACTCATTTCAGTATTTGAGGATACCTATGGCCCGGCATTGTAATATTTGAGGATACCTATCGAGGATACCCTTTATAGGATACTTATCTGAGGATACTATTACCTATATCACAAGGCATACCTATCCCAAATATCCCTTATAAGCTAAAGAGCAAGAGAGTAATTGCTCCATGAGCAACTGCTCGATCGACTCGAAGCTCATCGAGCAAATGAGCCTAAGAGCAATTGCTCGATCGAGTGACTCGGTATATTGCTCGAACGACTCGAAGCTCATCGAGAAAATGAGCTATCGAGTAATTGCTCGTTCGAGTGACTCCTCGAACGACTCTTAGACTAATTTCAGAAAAAAGGGTGCCGAAGGCCATATGTTTTCCAAAAAGGGGTGCCGAAATTGGGGTGCCCTCTGGAGAATCCCTTTTTTGTCAAATGAGCTATCGAGTAATTGCTCGATCGAGTGACTCAACGTGCTGCTCGAACGACTCGAATCCCATTGAGCAAATGAGCTAACGAGCAATTGCTCGTTCGAGTGACTCCTCGAACGACTCTTAGACTCATTTCAGAAAAAGGGATTCCATAGCCATAGCCGTTTTCGTAAAAGGGATTCTTAAAAAGGGATTCTGTAAAATGGGATTCCTATTCGAGTCCGTAAAATTTGGATTCCGTGTTTTAACATCGACACTCGAGGGTATGGAAAGGAATTGATAACAAGCAATTCAACAATGACTACAAGACTCTGAACAGATACGACCAGTCACTACAAAACAACGAAGTAAACATAACAAAGTGAAAGAATGTCAAACTAGTCGGATTGATCGAACTAGTTGGACAGGGTCCTCTCCTGTAATGCGTGGTTCGTTTTTATGGGCTGAGGGGATGGGAGGTATTTGCATGCATTCAACTCTGTCCGCGTCTCCACTGCACTGTCCACGTCTTATAAAGGGGTCCTCGTTCTGTAGTGTGTCGTGTGCTTTTTACAGAGAGGGCCTATGACTGAATGTTCACAGTGCCCATATTTGTGCGAGGAAGGAGGGTGGAGGAGGGGGGGGGGGGTGCTTATCCGAGGAAAGCCAGCTACATTTGACCTTTCTTTTATACGAGCAGTCTCATCTACGATGGTTTGGAAGGTTTTTGTCAATGGGCCTCGTCGAGAGATGGAGGTCCGCTTTTACCAGAGGGGAAGCTCATCTGCCAGTCACTATCCCAATAACGTCAAATACGCCGTCCGTTTTTGGAGAGAGATGCCCTCGTCTGCAAAGCATCGTGTTAGAACGAGGAGGGGGTGGTGCTTTTTCTATCCACCAACTGTTTTCACTTCAACGATTGTGGGGGGGGGGGGGGGGCGTTTAATTACCTTCGAATAAAAGATCGCTTGTACCGACTATGTACAAAGCACTCCGCATTCTAACGAGGGCTGAGAGCACTGTCCACTCTCAAAAACTCATTCAACTGCTTGTAAATTACTCATCTTCTGAAGAAAGTACTAGTTACTACCGTGGCTTTACCGCTCGTGGTTAGTTACCTATCGACCTTACATTTCACTTTGTTAAGAAGAAGCCCTCGCCTGAAAGTACGGTCCGCGTTCTGATGAAAAGGCCCTCACCTAAAATGCGCAGTTCGTGGTCAAAATCGGTGAAGCTCTCGTCCTCCATTCGCCAAAGGTCTCGAACGACACTCCAATTCTCCCGTTTTCCTGCTGTCGCATTTTTGACACTGTCCCTTCGCCTGCTATGGTGGGTAGGATTCCAATTGAACATATCCGGAGTTAACATCATGGGGATGTTAAATAAGAACCGTTCGCTTTTACGCTCTGATTTAAAAAAAATCTCTATCTTTAGAGTCTGGAATGCCCCTATAGAATAGACACTTATCTCAGTGCGAATGGGTCTCAGATGTAAGGTATGACATGTGTATTCATAATTTGGACTGTTCGTCACAAAAACAGGACAGATCCCGCGAATCCGAAGTTCACTAGGGGTTGGCAAAATATAGCCATGTCCGCCTTAGCCATGGTTTACATTCCAATTAAACCCATATCTTGAGAGTCAGCAGTGCTGGCAAAAACTACCATGACTCGTCTTGTCATTGAGGCGGGTTCAGTTGGATGAAAACCAGACATGCTCGGACGCGGCTTGTACACATCCAGAGTTCGCAATGGTATGACACGTGAGAAAAGGCCGATTTGGGGCTCGAAATAAAAATAATGATCGACGTTGTCATAATCTGGGTTTGTTTGTATGAAAACAGACCCATTCCGACCCTGGCGAAATACATTCGGTATTGGTAAGTGGATGGCAAATTAGAATAATCCCATTTCAGGCCCAGCTTTCAATAAAAAGCCTATAATCTTTAGAACCCGGAGTGGTCTCAAGGGTGCTAATTACTTCTGTTATCAAGTAAATTGTATGAAAACCACGGCGAGTCGGATCATAAATGAACACATCTGGGGTACACAGGGGTGGCAAACAAGGAAAGGATCCATTTCAGTCCCATATTTCAATAAAATCCTTAACTTGAGATCTTGTAGTTGTCTCAAAGATAAGTAATGATTCACGTTAACATGATTTGTGGTCGTTGGCAAGAAAGCTAATCCGCGTTGGCCTCTGGTTGAATCCATTCCCAATTAACAAGAGGATAGAAAATAAAAAAATATGCATTTTGGCCTGATTTAAAAAATGACCACATCTTTAGATCATAGAGTGACCTAAAATAGCAACTAATAACATGTTTGTCGTGACTTTGACTCATTTGGGTGAAAATCAGGCAGAGTTTCAACCCTGTTTAACGTCATTTGGGCAACGTGCTGTATATGTATTTTTATCATATGGGAGTCATTTGGGCAACGTTATATGTGTTTTCGCTTTCTATACATCAAAGTCAT
Source organism: Pictodentalium vernedei (assembly GCA_031216915.1). NCBI lineage: Eukaryota > Metazoa > Mollusca > Scaphopoda > Dentaliida > Dentaliidae > Pictodentalium > Pictodentalium vernedei. The sequence goes on from CM062296.1 coordinate 227,447,680, forward strand.
TCACAAAACGTTTTGCATTTTATCTATATTAAATAGACTACATCTAAACAACAAGTATTTGTTTTTTTCAACGAAGTGGACCAGAATCTTGAATATCTGTCACAAACAGAACTTCAGAGTCGAGTTTGAGAAGCGCAATGGTTCATTAATCAGCACAGTGATTTTCAAATTAAAAGATCACGGTGAAGGTTCGCCCATGATCCTCATTCATCATCTGTCATGTGTTCTTAGACAATGTTCTTTGTGTCTTTTTCCCATGTGGTGTGTGGTACCATTGTGTACAAATGAACACAGCACAACAGAACAGCACGCGGGTGTATAATTGGTTTCTGATACTGTCAGTCCGGTTTTTACAGGGTTAAAATGTTGGAGAGTCGAATAGTTACTTAACACAGCTCGGCGGCTTTCTCCGGCTGCGTTAACCAGCAAACCAATCGCGTTTGTGTGTATGTATGTATGTGAATGGTTCAAATGAAAGTGTCAATAACACTGTAGCTTAGCTTGGCTGTGTGTAGTGTTTGGTGAAAAGGATAATAATGAATGTTTATGAAAGAATTATGAAATACGACAATGATAGTTGTGAATGTGTTAATTTCTGTTCCCTGTATGCTATGTTTTCAATAAGAATAATTTGTGGTTCAGACTATGTTAAAGAAGTGAGGACTGGGTTAACGTGGCCCTCACTGTTAATGTATGTCTACCAAAATTACTAAATTACTGTCAACTTATTCCAAAACGAGTTATCCTACCAAGTTACAATGAAATCCCTTCATAAATATTACTCGTAGACTTTGCTTAAGGAATCTAGGTAACGCGACAGCTCGGCGGTGAAGGTTGGCCGATTACGACCAAAATAGGAGAGTCTCATCTAGATATCATACCAAATTATCCTACCAAGTTACAATGAAATCCCTTCATACAAACAGTGCTAAATTAATCTAGGTCACGTGACCAGGCGGCGGTAACGGCTGAACTATAGTGAACAAAATAGGGCAGTCTCATCTAGATATCATATCGCATTATCCTTCGACGTTACAATGAAATCGCTTCATAAATATGAACTGTAGGCTGTGCTAAATAAAACTAGGTTACCGGCTTGAGCGGCCGTCACGGCTAAAATAGGACGTTTTCATCTAGACATTATACTGAGCCATGCTAGAATTTTGCAATGAAATCCCTTCATAAATGTAATCTGTAGACTGTGCCCCGACACAGAGGCTGTAAAATCCCTAAAGTTTCTTGGAATAACCATTGACGAACATTTGACTTACAAGGCACATTTTTCTCGATTATATTCCAAAATAGCACTCGCGAACTATAGTCTTAACAAAGTCAAGAGGATTATCCCCCATGGGGCCATGAAAACACTATACTAAGCTTTAATACACAGCCAATTGTTATACGAAGTCCAGATATGGGGTAGGGCCACTAAGAAAGTCATGAACATGCAAAAACGATCACTACGAATAATTTGACGGGAGGCCTCTCACCTGTGATGCGTGGTTCGTTTTCATGGGCGTGAGGGGAGGGGGGAGGGGTGCATGTATTCAACTGTCCGACTTTTATTGGATGGGGACCTCGTCTTCACTGCACCGTCCACGTCTTCTGAATGGGGGGGGGGGGGGGGTCGTTCTACAATGTGCAGTGTGCTTTTTATTTGCCTGAAAAGCAGTGTCCATTTTTTCGGGGGGGGGGGGGGGTTGGTCTTATCCGAGTTAAGCAGGCTACTTTCGACCTTTTTTGACGATACGCCTCACCTGCAATGGTTTGGAATGTTTTTATTCAGTGGGCCTCGTCGTGAGATACACGTCCGCCTTTACAAGAGAGGAGGCTTAAATTGCCGGTCACTCTCCCGATAACATTAACATCATCCACGCCGACCGTTTTTGATGAGGGAGGCTCTCGTCTGCAAAACATCGTGTTATAACGAGGGGGGGGGGGGGGAGGGGGGCATCTTTTTATTCACAACAACTGTTCTTATCGAATGGGGGGGGGGGGGGGGTGCATTTAAATTACCTTCAAAGACTCAATCGCTTTTACCGAATACATATGCGTGTATGTGTGTGTGTGGGGGGGGGGGGGGGGGGGGGATGCATGCATTCAACTGTCTTACTTTTATCGGACGGGGACCTCGTCTTCACTGCACCGTCCACGTCTTTTAACGGGAAGGGGATGGGGGGGGGGGGGGGAGGGCTAGTTCTGCAATGTGCAGTGTGCTTTTTATGGTGAGGTTCTATGCCTGAAACACAGTCTCCATTTCTTCGAGGTGGTCTTATCCGAGTTAAGCCGGCTACTTTCGACCTTTTTTGGCGAGATGCATCACCTGCAATGGTTTGGAAGGTTTTTATTCAGTGGGCCTCGTCCTCGGATGCACGTCCGCTTTTACCAGAGAGCAGGCTCAAATTGCCGGTCACTCTTCCGATGACATTAACATCATCCACGGCGCCCGTTTTGATCACGGAGGCTCTCGTCTGCAAAACATTGTGTTATAACAAGGAGGGGAGGGAGGGGTGCATCTTGCTATAAACAACAACTGTTCTTATCGAATGGTGAATGGCATTTAAATTACCTTCAAAGACTTCAAAAGACACAATCGCTTTTACCGAGTATACATGTTGGGAGAAATGCACAGTTCGCGATCAAAATCGGCGAAGCTCTAATCCTCCATGCGCTCAAGTTCAGCTTGGGTGTGTGTGTGGGGGGGGGGGGGGGGGGGGCACTTCTCGAACGACACGCCAATATTTACTCTTCATGTTTTGTTGCTACCTCATTCTTGACGCGGTCCCTTCGCCTGCTGCGGTGGGTAGGATCTAAGCTGAACATATCAGGAGTTAACCCTTTACCTGACACCAAAAGCAGACATCACAAGCAAGCAAAATTATTGAATAATTATTTGTTTTATTTTTTGCATGAAAACATAGCTTATGACCCATCATTTGAATGAATAAACTTAATGAGGTTGTTCCAAAGAGGAGTCGTAAGTTATGTTTTTAAAACAAAAAATGTAAAAATAATGAAAACTGAATGGTGATTTTTGTGAATATTGCTGTCTAGTTTTTGGCGTTACGCTGGGTCAGGGGTTAACATGGGGATGTTACATAAGAAAATCTGATTTTGGGCTCATACTTCAATAAAATCTATATCTTGAGAGCCTGAAGTGTCCGTAATGAATAGTCAGATTTCGGTCCCAGGGTCATTAAAAAAAAACTCTTAACTGAGTGTGAGTATCAAATGCAACTTATAGCTCGTGTAATTTGGACGGTTCTTCACGAGAAAAGAGGACAGATCAGGCATGTTTGAAGTTCATAAGGGGTTGGCAAATTATAGCCAAGTCGGCCTTATAGAATCTACATTTTCTTTCCAGTCCATATATCTTGAGTGTCTGCATTGCTTTTAAGGTCAACTGTACTGTTTCATTCTGCGATCTGCCTCAAGAGATGTTAATTTCAATAACTTCTTCGTCTTCTACTACTAATATAGGAGTCATTTAGGCAACGTAATATATATGTTCGCTTTTCCATATGAAGGTCATTGAAACAACGTTTTGTATTTTATCAATATTAATATACGAGATTTAAAGAACAAGGGCGCCGGAACGATTTTCAAAGTGGGGTTGGGGAGGGGTTGGGGCTGGATAGGGCGATCGATGGTCGTCGGTAAAACGGGCCGCGGTACAAAAATTTAAATTCCAGTGTCCCAAAACCCCCATTTCCATGCATCTGAGCGGATATTTGGAGATTTTTCAGGAGGCGTATTTGAATGATTTCACACTTTGAGAGCCCTTAACAATTTTACGAGATTTTCAGACCTATGCAACTGCTTAACCAGCTGTATGATAGTCACAATTCTGACAAACATCAAACACGCTAACCTTACACCAGCACGAGAGAAACATAGCTGGCGAAAATATGGGGGAGGCTCTGGATCCGCACCGTGTTTACCAGGCATTGTTTGTGTTAAAATATATGCATACAACAAAACATGGCCCGGCAAAAAAGTGTGTGTGTGTGTGGGGGGGGGGGGGGGGGGGCTGACCCCCCACCCGGTTCAGCCGTCTCTGAACTTCTTTTTGCACAATTCGATGCGGATCAGAATCTTGAATAACTGTTACAGCTAGAACATCAGCGTCGAAAAAGCGGAACACAATGGTTCATTGATCAAACTGAAGGATCACGGCGTCGTTTCGATCATGACCCCCATTCATCGTCTGCAATGTGTCCTTAGACAATGCTCTTGGTGTCATTGTGTAGTACTGAGCACAGCACAACAGTACGCGGTAGAATACTTGTCTTCTGACACTATCAACTCCGTTTCTACCGGGTTCAAAAGTTAGAGTCTAATAGTTACTCACCGAAGCTCGGTGGTTTTCTCTGGCTTCGTTCGTAGGCAAAACAAAGTCGCGTTTACAAGGGTGTATGAGTGACAAAGTTTCAAAAATCAGTATGAACTTACGATCCACTAGAGCAAAAATAGATGGGATGGGGTGCTAGGCCAATGTAAAAGGGTAATAAAAATTGGAAACATGTTTTATGCATTTTAGCAAACATTAGCTAACTTCAATTCCAACTGAAAGTGGTATCATGAAAAATATGCGTAAAAATGGGTGATGTTCGAAAAATGTTCCAAAAATATAGCTGGTAAGTAGTCATCTGTGGAAGTACCTGCTGGAGAACCTGATAGCACCCAGATTTCGGATTAAGTTGACAAACTGATCGGCGAGTAGATTCCATCTGACCAACGTACCCCATAGTACACCAGGATCCTCCACTCAGTGAAGAGAGTGTCCCCTTCAATCTACACCTATAGTCAGTATAGGTTTGTGAACCGACAGATAACCACTCGACCCAGGTACATACACAATCACTCAAACACACCAACATTTTTCCTTGTTGACATTGAGATTAAATGAAGAACGTTTTGTGTAGTTAATGATATTGGACGAAACTTTATATTTTACAATATCAGAGAAATTTATTATAAATGAAGAAGCCTGGTCGGTTAAAGGGTGGTTAATTAGCACTGTCCACATTATAGCAAGAAAGTGTGCGTGTGGTGGGAGGGGGGGGGGGGGGGGTCCTACACAATCGGGTCACATTCACTCAACCCCGTTGATTTGGGTTAATTTTTAACACAACTGTTGGATCGCAGTGGCACAGTGGTAGACTGTTGGACTTCCATGGTAGAGGTCCCGAGTTCGATCATCGTCCGGGACGACCCGCTTTGTGTTCTTGGGCAAGGCACTTTATCTCGGTTGCCTACATGGCCGCACGATAACGCCATGTACTCAGGCGTATTGCACATGTTTTCAATCGCTGTAACCTTGTCTTGGCGGAGCTTGAACAAAGTTGGAATGTTGAGGAGCTGACAATTGCTCGTCGATGCTCGGTGGTTCTCTCCGATTACTCCAGCTTCCTCCGCTTGTAAAACTGCCACGATTAGGCATCGTGCATAAGCATGTGACCTTAAACACCAAAATAAATAAAAAACTCAACTGTATTTAGAATATAGTTTTGTAATGAGCTGTGAGCTTTTTACCTACTGGAACCCCCGCCCTACAAGGCACCGTCAGACTTTCCACTATTTGTCGAGCGAGAGTCGCGTCTAAACTGTGCCTGCCAGCTTTTGACGACAGAGCCCACTCCTATAATGCGTGATTCGTTTTTTTTATAGGCGGGGGGGGGGGGGGGGGGGGGGGTGGGGGTAAGAGGGAGAGGTTGCGTGCATCATTGAACTGTCCATCTTTGCTCGGATGGGGACTTAGTTATCTCTGCGCCGTCCTCGTCTTGCAATGGAGGTCCTCGTTCTACAATATTCTGTGCGCTTTCAACCGATAGGGCCAATGCCTGAAATACACTGTCCATATTTTTGCGAGGGACGGCGAGGGACGGCGGGGGAGGGGGGGGGGGGTGGTGCTTATCCGAGTAACGCCAACTACTCTTGTGGAGAGAGGCCTTGAGATGGTTTGGAAGGTGCTGATAAGCCTTCTACTTGGAAACATTGTGAAGTGTATCTCACGACGGGGCACATTCAATAAAAACTTTCCCAACCATCGCAGAATTACCAGAACCGGGAATGGTCGTTTAACTAGTGGCCCGTGTTACGATTCGACCTCGATTGACTAAACACCAGGCCATGTCAGACCATGGATTAACACATCTGGAGTTCACAAGTTGTTGTTCAATAATATTACTCTGGTCTCAGGCCTGGATTTCACTGAAAAATCTAATCTTGGTAGCCGAGTCCGGTATCAAAGGTTCCTAACGACATATGCTCTTGTGATTTCGGTTAGTTCGCAGGAAATCCAGGGCAGTTAGACGGATCCGGAGTTCACGGGGGATAACAAATAAGAGAAGTCCGCTTTTAGGTCCCGCCCACAGTTGAGCGCATTAAATGTCTAACTTTTGGGCCCAGATTGCATTGAGACCCCCATTGCATGGCAGCATTTGGTGGTTTCAAGGCCAATTGATGACTCGTGTATTCATAATTTGAACCAGTTGAGATGAAAAGCAGGTCGGGTCGGACACTTGTTGAACAATTCGGAAGTTCACACGGGGGTGGCAAAATTCAAAAGATTCCACTTTTAGACGAATTTCAATAAAGCCAACTTCTTGAGAGTCCGGGAGGGCTCAGAATTCAGTAGTGACTACTGTTATTTTATGTTGGACACATTTACATCCGTAGTTCACATGACAATGTGAAATAAACAAGTGTGATTTTAGGCCGCGAGTTTAATAAATCCATATCTTGGGTGCCTGCATGAAAACGAGTTCTGATCGGACCCTAGTTAAGCATATCCGTAATACATAGGGTGTGTGGGGGGGGGGGGGGGGTCTTGGAAGGGGGAGGGAAGGCGGGGAAAATAAAAATAAATGTCCACTTTTAGACCAGGATTTCAATAAAACCGATATCTTGGAGAACTGGGAATGATCTCAAAGGCAACTAAGTACCCGAGTCATTATGATTCGCTAACTTGGGTGAAAAAAACCCAGGTCGAATCAGCTCTTGAAAAACACATCTTAAGTTTGCAGGTGTATAAGAAAATCTGTTTTGTAGGCTCAGATTTCAATTCATTCATATCTTGTGTGTCTGGAGTGGTCTGAAAGGTAACAAACCATTCACGAAATTATAATTTCAGCTGGTACCCATGATAACCAGGCCGGGTCAGACAATGGTTTAACATATCTAGAGTTCACATGGGAATGATAAATCGGAAAAATCCGCTTTTTGTCGGATTTTATCAAAACCCATATCGAAAGTCTGGGGTTTTCTTAAAAGTTATAAGTGACATGTATTTTCATGATTGAGGATTGCTTCGATGAAAAAGCATGCTGGGTCGGAATCATCCTATGTTCACAGGGGGTGAGAATGCCAAATAAGAAAAGCCCTCTGTTTGGCCATATGTCAATAAAACCCATATGTTGAGAGCCTGTGGTGCCCGTGAAAGTCTGGCTGGCTTGTGTTGTCCCGATTGGGGCTCTTTGGAATAATAACATGCCGGGTCAGAGACTGGCCGTACACACCCGGAGTTCAGGGGATTTGAAATAAGAAAGGACTTCTTTGATGCCCAGATTTCGATAAAACCTTTTAAGGACGAACCAAACCAAAAAATTAAAATATGGCATTTCAAGTCATGTTTGGACAAGGGACAAGAGGTGTAAGGAAACACTAATGCACAGGTAGATCATGATACCTCGCCTGACGATACACGCATCGGTGATAACAGTCAAATATCGTTGATCGCGATACATGCAAACCGAGTTCAGCTGAGGTCACAGACTTCTTTTTGGACAGGGAATCAGATTCTCGTAATATTTTCGTAAAACCACAATATTCCCGTATTCCCGTAAAATCGAAGTGGATTGCAGCTATTCAAATGTAAATAAAGATTTGTTTATATGTGCGCGTGGCAAACTTAATATCCGAATTATCAAAGGAAAATCAATATCCAGGTAACTGCGAACGCAGTCACGCAACAGTGTTTTGTTACAACGAAAAGGCAAGTTGGGTCTGTTGAATTGAGCTCACGGAGTCTCCATGTAATAGAGATTCACATTCTAAATTCGATATATCGTCCCCTGAGTTCCAATGTGTTCTTTGTGAGAACTGACACACAGAACACTTTGGAATTCAGGGGACGGTATGATCAAATGATTTCTGTGCGCCGAAGGCACGTAAGGACGGTGTGGGGCACGCTCCTTGAGACCCTCCACAGCTGCCTACTTTTGTGGTACATGGGCGTGGAGAAGGAGGGGAAAGTATGAAGAATTTGGAGGAAGATCCGCGGTTGAAATTCTGGTTTCGTTTTTTATGGTATCTTATTTGTTATTGAAACAGTTCAGGGTCATGTGCTGGTTTCTGGCATATGTGATCTTAAGTTGTCTTGATATTGTTCCATTGTGCCGATGGAGTTGATTTTTACTGAGCCGTTTTCCGTTCTCAAGCAGTCGTCTGTAAGGTTGGTAAATTCATCCCAGGACATGTTCTGGAAGTCGTATGGTGGTCTGTCCTCCATCTCCTCGGGTACCTAAAAAGTGGATTTGAGGGATGGGTGGTTGGATTGATCAGAACCGGTAGGTGATCCAAGTTTAAGTCGGTTAACTTCCATCTCGTCGACCTTCTTCCCGCCTTCTGTCCTATGTGATGCAAAGGGGTGGGGCGGGGGGGGGGGGGGGGCGAGAGTGTGGACTGTGTTGGGGATACTGAAATCATGATGATTTTTATCATGATTTGAGCTCGTTCTGATGAAAAGTGGGCCGGGACGGACCCTGGTGGAACCCACCCGGAGTTCTCAAGAGATAGCAAACAAAGAAAACCATTTTTTTCGAACCGGATTCCAAAAAGAAACAATATCTAAAAGTCTGGTGTGGTCTCAGCGGTTACTAATGATTCACTGATTTCGGCTCGGATCAAGGAATACCAGGTCGCATCAGACGCTGGTTGGTCATAATTACCCGGAGTTCAAAGGGTATGGCAAATACGAAAGGTCCACTGTTACCCCCAGATGCCAATAAATTCTCAGGTCTGCCCCTACCCCTTAAATTTAGTGTCCCACTCAAAATGGAAAAATTGAAGCACCAGAGGCGCCCAGATTCACTCTTGAGGGTATTTTCAAAATTTTCTCGGGTAGACCCCTTCCCGAAACCCACCAATGGGAGGAAATAACGTAGGCCTGAGGTGTGATGAGTATGGCCCTCCAATTGGCGGGGTGGGGATTGGGAGCAGCCCCCCCCCCCCCCCACACACACACAACAATGGGAGGTCCATACCTACTTCTTCCCCCAGCCTCCGTATATGCCCGATGCATATATCGACCTGGCAGCCGTTAACAAATATGCCCCCACCCCCTCAAAAGGAAATCCTAGCTACGCCCTCGGAGAGTCTGGAGTGGTATCAGAGCGAACTGATGATTCGTATGTCATCATTTGGACGAATTCGGATGACATTCCTGATAGGTCGGAACCTGCAGGATCCCACACGTGGTTCTCACGTGGATGACAAAATAAGAAAAATCAGACGCTGGTTGAACATATCGGGGGTTTATAGGAGGATTATTTACCACAGAAATAATGCCCCGATTTCCAGTAATGCAAAACATGAGAGTCCAAATATCAACCAAGAAAATTAACTTGAACAAACTTGAGTCTGAGCCTTTCCCTTCCCTTCCACCACCAGGATGCTGTATACCAAATGTAAAAGCTTCTGAATGCGGGATCTGAAGAAGATTTTTAAAGAAATTTCCCCATATCGCACTAAGTTTAAATTTGGGCTACCATAGGGGACCCAAATATTAACCCAGAGCCCCGATTTGAACAATCTTGAATTTCACCTCCATAAAGATGTTGTATACCAAATATAAAAGCATTCTGGTTGGGGGTCCAGAGAAGATGGTTTTAAATGAAATTCCCTCATATTGCTACTACAACTATGGGAGTCATTTAGGCAGCATTATATATATGTGGTTCATTGATCAGCATTGATCAAACTAGGATCGCGGCATCGTTTTCGATCATGATCCCAATTCATCGTTTACAATGTGTCCTTTGACAAGGCTCTTAGTGTCATGGTGTACTACTGAACACAGCACAACAGTACGCGGTAGAATACTTGTTTTCTGACACTATCAACTCCGTTTCTACCAGGTTAAAAAGTTAAGAGTCTAATAGTTACTCGCCGCAGCTCGGTGGTTTTCTCCGACTTCGTTCACCGGCAAAACAAACTCGCGTTTCATGTGTGTATGAGTGACAAAGTTTCAAAAATCAGTATGAACTTACGATCCACTAGAGCAAAAATAGATGGGATGTGGTGCTAGGCCCATGTAAAATGGCAAATAAAAATTGGAAATATGTTCTATGCATTTTAGCAAACGTAAGCTAACGTCCCTTCAGCAATTCCAACTGGAAATGGTATCAAGAAAAATATGCCTAAAAATGGGTGAATTTTAAAAAACATTTCCCACAATATAGCAGGCAAATAGTCATCTATGGAAGCACCTGCTAGAGAACCTGACCATACACAGGTCGACGAGTGAATTCCATTTGGCCAACATACCGCGTCGAGGATACTCCACACATAGAAGAGAACGTGTCTTCCCATCTGCACCTTCAGCCAGTATGGGCGTATGAACTGACAGATAACCCCTCTAACCACGCATACGCATACCTCACTTATTGTAGCACTTCCGCGTTACATCTAGGAGAGCTGGGGTCGTACAGAACGAGTCGAACTCACTCAACTCTGTTGATTTGAGGAAATTTTTAACCCAAATGATTTTAGTGTATAATTCTGCAATGGGCTGTGAGCTTTTTACTTAACGAAGCCTCATCCAGTAAGACACCGTCGGTCAGTCCACTACTTGTCGAGCGGGAGCCACGTCTGAACTGTTCCGATCCGCTTTTTACGGGAGAGCTCTCACCTGTGATGCTTGGTTCGTTTTTTTGGGCGTGTGGGGGGGGGGGGGGGGGGAGGGGTGCATGCATTCAACTGTCCGCTTTTTATCGGATGGGGACCTAGTCTTCACTGCACCGTCCACGTCTTATGAAGGAGGAGGTGGGTCCTCGTTCTGCAATGTGCAGTGTGCTTTTTACCATGAGGTCCTATGCCTCGGATAAAGTGTCAATTTTTTCGAGGGGGCGGGGGGGGGGGGGGTGGTCTTATCCGAGTTTAGCCGGCTACTTTCGACTTTTTTTGACGAGACGCCTCACCTGCAATGTTTGGAAGGTTTTTATTCAGTGGGCCTCGTCGTGAGATGCACGTCCGCTTTTACCAAAGAGGAGGCTCAAATTGCCGGTCACTCTCCCTATAACATTAACATCACCCACGCCGTCCGTTTATGATGAGGCAGGCTCTCGTCTGCAAAACATCGTGTTATAACGATGAGGGGAGAGAGGAGTGCACCTTGCTATTCACATAAACTGTTTTTATCGAATGGGGAGGGGGCGGGGGCATTTAAATTACCTTCAAAGAAACAATCGCTCTTACCGAGTATATATGCGTGTGTGTGTGTGTGTGTGTGTGTGTGTGTGTGTGTTTGTGTGTGGTGGCTGTGTGTGTGTGTGTGGGGGGGGGGGGGGGGTTATATGGGCGAGGGAGCCGTTTTCGATCTTGGGGAGGCGGCTGAAAGTTTCGTATAAAACACTCAGCATTTTATCGAGGGCTGGGGGTCACTGTCCACCCTAAAAAAACTCATCCAATTGCGCTTTCTGTGTTCAAAAACATCATCTGAAGAGAGTCCTAGTTACCAGCGTGGCTTGTCCGTACACAGTGAGCTGCATTTCGACCTTATCTTCCACTTTTGTAAGAGGAAGCCCTCGCCTTCAAAGTACAGTCCGTACACCGATGAAAAGGCCCTCGCCTGAAATCCACATTTCGCGATCAAAATCGGCGAGGCTCTAATCCTCCATGCGCTCAAGTTCAGCTTGGTGGGGGAGGGGCACTTCTCGAACGACACTCCAATAATTAATCTTCATGTTTTGTTGCTATCTCATTCATGACGCGGTCCCTTCGCCTGCTACAATGGGTAGGCTCTGAGGTGAACATATCCGGAGTTAACCCTTTACCTGACACCGAAAGCAGACATCACATGCAAGCAGAATTATTGAATAATTCTTTATTCATTTTTTGCATGAAAAACATAGCTTATGACCCATCATTGGAAGGAATAAGCTAAATGAGCTCGTTCCAAAGAGGAGTCGTAAGTTATGTTTTTAAAATCAAAAATGTAAAAATAATGAAAATTGAATGGTGAATATTGCTGGCTAGCTTTTGGCGTTACGCTGGGTCAGGGGTTAACATAGGGATGTTACATAAGAAAATCCGATTTTAGACTCATACTTCAATAAAATCTATATATTGAGAACCTGAAGTGTCCGTAATGAATAGTCAGATTTCGGTCCCAGGGTCATTAAAAAAGCCCACTTAACTGAGTGTGAGGAGGGGGTTTCAAATGCAACTCATAGCTCGTGTACTCAAAATTTGGACGGTTCTTCGCAAGAAAATAGGGCAGATCAGGCGTGTTTGAAGTTCACAAGGGGTTGGCAAATTATAGCCTAGCCGGCCTTAGAAGTTACTTTTGCTTTCCAATACATATCTTGTGTGTCTGCATTATTCTCAAGGCCAACTGTGATGGTTATATTATATCGTCTGTACTGTGTTTCATTCTGCGATCTGCTTCAAGAGATGTTAATTTCATTAACTTCTTCGACTTCTACTACTACTATGGGAGTCATTTAGGCAACGTGATATATGTGTGTCGCTTTTCCATATGAAGGTTATTCAGAAACGTTTGCATTTTATCAATATTAATATACAAGATTTAAAGAACAGGGGCGTCGTAACGATTTTCAAGGTGTGTTCAGGGGGTAGGGGTGGGTACGACGGACCGACCATGGTTCAGCCCTCGTTACGAAAATTTTGAATTCCAGAGCCCTTAAACACCCCCATGCATCTGAGCTGATATTTTGAGATTTCTCGGGAGACGCGTTTGAAAGATTTCATACTTTCAGAAGTCAGAATCTTGAATAACTCTTACAGTGTTATGACTGGGGTTTGGCCTGGAATTACAACTCGTTTATACGACATTTAATGTAACTCTAGCACAGCATGACAGGAACACTTTCTATGGACTTATGGTAGACCTGAAGTAAAGACGAATGAACGATATAAATGATTTATTTTACATGACTGGAGTATCTGCCAGTTAAAGAAGAAACATATCCTCCAGTGTGGCCCAAACAACGGTAAACAAATCAAACTCAACATCATGGCAAATGGGAAAGCTCAATTAACAGGCACAGATTATTTATTCAAGGGGGGGGGGGGGGGGGGGGCGTTGGCGTTGCGGTAACTGGTTCTCGTCAGATCACCGAAGTTAAGCCACGTCGAGCCCGTTAGTCCTCAGATGGGTAACCGTCTGAGCGATCGATTCGGACTCCCGCGTTGTGTCCTTGGACAAGGTACTTAACCCCGATGGTCCACATGGGGGCACGATGACGCCGTGCACAAAGGCGTACTGCACGTCGATAGTGCGCATGTGTTCAATTAATCTAACCCTGCCTGTGCTGCAGTGCTGAGTTACGATGTCGGGGAGCTGGCAGCTGTTAAGCAACGTCGAGCGCGGTTAGTAGTTGGACGGGTGACCATTTCAGCGACTGCTTCGCTCTCCCGCGTTGTGTCATTGGGCAAGGCACTTAGCCCCGATTGCCTACATAGGGGCACGATAACGCTGTGGAATAAGGCGTACTGCACGTCGAAGGTGTGCATGTCTTCAACCAATCTAACCTTGCCTGTGCCGCGGTGCAGAGTTCATAGTTACGATGTTGGAGAGCTGGCAGCTGTTCGTCGTTGCTCGGTGGTTCTCTCCGGGTACTTCGGCTTCCACCACCCGTAAAACTGTCACGATCATGATTAGCCATCGTGCATAAGTATGTGACCTTAAACACCAATAAATAAATAAATATTTATTTATTCAAAGCGCCATAATCATTTACTAACTGAGAACAACAATACGCGATTTACTGGCTAATCGTCTGCTCTGCTTAATAATACAATGACGCTCGCTGATTGAGTCGAAGGGATCAATTACAAAATACATGTTTCTATCACCTGATTTTCAGCTAACAACAATAGATAGAACATCAGAGTCGAGTTTGATCAAACTGAAGGATCACGGCGCCGTTTGGCACAGTGGATCACCGTTGGACTTCCATGGTAGAGGTCCCGAGTTCGATCCCCGTCCGGGACGACCCGCGCTGTGTCCGTGGGCAAGGCACTTTATCCTGGTTGCCTACATGGGCGCACGATAACGTCAAGTACTGCACATGTTTTTAACCGCTGTAAAAAATTGGAAAGTTGAAAAGCTGACAGTTGCTCGTCATTGCTCGATGGGTCTCTCCGGTTACTCCAGCTTCCTAAATCTGTAAAACTGCAACGGTCACGATTAGCCATCGTGCATAAGTATGTGACCTTAAACACCAATAAATAAATAACTCAATTGATTTTAGAATATAGTTTTGTAATGAGCTGTGAGCTTTTTACCTACTGGGACCACGCCCTACAAGGCACCGTCGGACTTTCCACTATTTGTTGATCGGGAGCCACGTCTAAACTGTGCCGATCAGCTTTTGACGACAGGGCCCACTCCTATAATGCGCGATTCGTTTTTGTGGGTGTGGGGGTGCATTGAACTGTCCACTTTTGCTCGAATGGGGACCTAGTTACCGCTACGTCGTCCTCGTTCTGCGATATTCTGTGCGTTTTCAACCGATAGGGCCTATGCCTGAAATACACTGCCCAAATATTTGCGAGGGACGGCGGGGTGGGGGGGGGGGGGGGGGTGCTTACCTGAGTAAAGCCAGCTACTCTTTTGGTGAGGGGCCTCGTCTGCGATGGTTTGGAAGGTGCAGATAAGCCTTCTAACTGGAAACATTATGATGTGTATCTCACGACGGGGCCCACTCAATAAAAACTTTCCCAACCATCGCAGTATTACGAGAACCGGGAATGGTCCTTTAACTAGTGACCCGTGTTACGATTCGACCTCGATTGCCTAAACACCAGGCCATGTCAGACCATGGCTTAACACATCTGGAGTTCACAAGTTGTTGTCCAATAATATTACTCCGGTCTCAGGCCTGGATTTCACTGAAAAACCTAATCTTGGTAGCCGAGTCCGGTATCAAAGGTTCCTAACGACATATGCTCTTATGATTTGGGTTAGTTCGAAGGAAATCCAGGGCGGGTGAATCCTAGTTAGACACATCCGGAGTTCACATGGGGTGACAAATAAGAGAAGTCGGCCTTTAGGTCCCGTCCACAGTTGAACACATTAAATGTCCACGAAGGGTGGCAAATAAGAATAGTTAGCTTTTGGGTCAAAATTGCATTGAGACCCCCATGACATGGCAGTCTGTGGTGGTTTCAATGGCAATTAATGACTCGTGTATTCACGAATTTGAATTTGAACTAGTTAACATGAAAAGCAGGTCGGGTTAGACACCAGTTGAACAATTCGGAAGTTCACAAGGGGATGGCAAAATTCGAAAAATTCCACTTTTTAGGCGAATTTCAATAAAGCCTACTTCTTGAGAGTCCGGGGGAGGGGGGGGGGGGGTCAGAGTTCACTAGTGACTACTGGTATCTTGTGTTGGGCTCATTTACATCCGTAGTTCACATGATAATGTGAAATAAAAAAAGTTTGATTTTAGGCCGCGCATTCAATAAATCCATATCTTGGGTGCCTGCAAGAAGACGAGGCCTGATCGGACCCTGGTTAAGCACATCCGAAGTACACGGGCGGGGGAGGGGGGGGGGGGGGGTGAGGGGTGAGTGAATCGGGTTAAATAAAAATAAATGTCCACTTTTCGACAAGGATTTCAATAAAACCGATAACTTGGAGAACTTGGAGCGATGTATGTATTTATTGGTGTTTAAGGTCACACATTTCTGCACCATGGCTAATCATGACCACGGCAGTTTTATCGGAGTACAGGAGAGAACCACCGAACAACGGCGAGCGACTGTCAGCTCCCCAGCATACTGGAGTGGTCTGAAAGGAAACAAACCATTCAGGAAATTATAATTGCAGCTGGTATTCATGACAACCAGACCGGGTCGGACCCTGGTTTAACATATATAGAGTTCACATGGGAATGATAAAGAGGAAAAATCCGCCTTTTGTCCGGATTCTATCAAAACCCATATCGAAAGTCAGAGGTTTTCTTAAAAGTTATAAGTGACATTTATTTTCATGACTGAGGATTGCTTCGATGAAAAGCATGTTGGGTCGCAATCATCCTGTGTTCACAGGGGGTGAGAATGTCAAATAAGAAAAGCCCTCTGTTTGGCCATATTTCAATAAAACCCATATGTTGAGAGTCTGTGGTGCTTTTGAAAGCCTTACTGGCTTGTGTTGTTCCGATTGTGGGCCCTTTGGAAAAAAAACATGCCGGGCCAGACTCTGGCCGTACACACCCAGAGTTCAGGGGATTTGAAATAAGAAAGGACTTCTTTGATGCCCAGATTTCAATAAAACCTTTTTGAGGACGAACCAAATCCAAAAATTAAAATATGGCATTTCAGGCCACGTTTGAACAAGGGGCTAGAGGTGTACGGAAACAATGATGCACAGGTAGACCATGATACTTCGCCTGACGATACACGTATCGGTGATAGCAGTCAAATATCGTTGATCGGGATACATGCAAACCGAGTTCAGCTAACGTCGCAGACTTCTTTTTTGACAGGGAAAGAGATTCTCGAAGTATTTTCGTAAAACTACAATAAGCCCGTATTCCCGTAAAATCGAAGTGGATTGCAGCTATTCAGATGTAAATAAAGATTTGTTCGTATGTGCGTGTGACAAACTTAATATCCGAATTATCAATAGAAAATCAATATCCCGGTAATTGCGAACTGCAGTCACGCAACAGTGTAATGTTACAACGAAAAGGGCAAGTTGGGTCAGTTGAATTGAGCTCACGAAGTCTCCATGAAGAGCTTCGCATTCTAAATTCGATATATCGTCCCCTGAGTTCCAATGTGTTCTCTGTGCCAATTGACATAAAGCACACTTTGGAATTCAGGGGACGGTATGATCAAATAATTTTTGTGCACTGAAGGCACGCGGGGCAGTGTGGGGGCAAACTCCTTGCGACCCTCCCCAGCTGCCTAATTTTGTGGTACATGGGCGTGGAGAAGGAGGGAAAAGTATGAGGAATTTGGAGGACGATCAGCGGTTGAAATCCTGGTTTCATTGTTTAAGGTATCTTAATTGTTAGTGAAACAGTTCAGGGTCATGTGCTGGTTTCTGGCATATGTGATCTTAAGTTGTCTTGATATTGTTCCATTGTGCCGATGGAGTTGATTTTACTGTGCCGTATTCCGTTCTCAAGTAGTCGTCTGCAAGATTGGTAAATTCATCCCAGGACATGTTCTGGAAGTCGTATGGTGGTCTGTCCTCCTCCATCTCCTCGGGTACCTAAAAGTGGATTTGATGGATGGGTGGCTGGATCTCATTCCTGTCGGGGCGGGGGGGGGGGGGGGTGACGAGAGTGTGGACTGTGTTGGGGATGGTGAATTTATGATGATTATTGTTATGATTTTGGTTCGTTCTGATGAAAAGTAGGCCGAGACAGTGAAAATCCCCATTTCATCGTCTGCAATGTGTAAGGCTCTTGGTGTCATTGTGTGCTACTGAACACAGTACAGCACGCGGTAGAATACTTGCGCAGCACAGTGGTTCATTGATCAGCATTGATCAAAATGAAGGATCACAGCGTCGTTTTCGATCATGATCCCAATTCATCGTTTGCAATGTGTCCTTTGACAAGGCTCTTAGTGTCATTGTGTACTACTGAACACAGCACAACAGTACGCGGTAGAATACTTGTCTTCTGACACTATCAACTCCGTTTCTACCGGGTTCAAAAGTTAGAGTCTAATAGTTACTCGCCGCTGCTCGGTGGTTTTCTCCAACTTCGTTCAGCGGCAAAACAAAGTCGCGTTTACATCTGTGGGTGTGTGACAAAGTTTCAAAAATCAGTATGAACTTACGTCCCACAAGAGCAAAAATAGATGGGATGTGGAGCTAGGCCAATGTAAAATGGCAAATAAAAATTGGGAATATGTTTTATGCAGTTTAGCAAACGAAAGCTAACTTCCTTTCAGAAATTCCAATTGGAGGTGGTATCATAAAAAATGTGCCTAAAAATGGGTGAAGTTCGAAAAATTCTCCAACAATATAGCTGGGAAGTTGTCGTTTGTGGAAGTACCTGCTGGAGAACCTGACCACACACAGATTTGGGATTAAGTTGGCAGACTGGTCGGCTAGAAGATTCCATCTGGACAACATGCCCCATACCGTGTCGTGGATACCCCACACGGTGACGAGAGCGTGTCTTCCCATCTACACCTACAGCCAGTATAGGCGTATAAACTGACAGATAACCCATTTACCAACGAATACACATACCTCACTTATTGCAGTTATAATGATTCTGGGCGAATATATACATTTTACATTGACAAATAGATAAATTTACTATAAATGAACAAGAGGCCCCGGCCTGAGGGCGCTCACCTGACATGGTAGCCTAAATATCAACCCAGAGAATTGATTTCAACAAGTTGCATCTGCTCCTCCTAAGAAAAGCTTATACCAAATATCCAAAGATTCTGACCAGTGGATCTAAAAAAAAAAAGAAGATGTTTAAAGAATATTCCTCATATTGAACTAAGTTATAATTCGGGCTCCCACAGGGACTTGGCTTTAACAAACTTGAATCTCCCCCCCCCCCCCCCCCCCCCCCCCCAAGGATGCTGCACACCAAATATCAAAACATTCCGACTGCTGGATCTGAAGAAGAAGATTTTTAAAGAAAATTCCTCATTTTGAACTAAGTTAGAATTCAAGCTCCCACAGTGAGTCCAAATATGGACCTAGGGACTTGGCTTGAATCTCACCCCTGTAAGCATGGTGCATACCCAATATCGAAAGATTCTGCCTGCTGGATCTTGATAAGAAGATTTTCAAAGAAATTTGCCTGAAATGCACTAAGTTTGAATTTGAGCTTCTATAGTGAGCCCTAATATGAATCTAGGGAGCCGATTTGAACAAACTTGAATCAGATCCACCCACAATGCTGCATATCAAATATCAAAAGATTCTGCCTGCTGAATCTGGAGAAGAAGATTTTTTAAAAAATTTGACTGAAATGCACTAAGTTCAAATTCGAGCTTCTATAGTGAGCCCAAATATGAATCCAGGTGGCCGATTTGAACAAACTTGAATCAGATCCACCCCTCAATGTTGCATACCAAATATCAAAAGATTCTGCCTGCTGGATCTGGAGAAGAAGATTTTTTAAGAAATTTGCCTGAAATGCACTAAGTTTGAATTCGAGCTTCTATGCTGAGCCCAAATATAAACCCAGTGGGCCGATTTGAAAAAAACTTGAATCAGATCCAATGTTGCATACCAAATATCAAAAGATTCTGCCTGCTGGATCTGGAGAAGATTTTTTAAGAAATTTGCCTGAAATGCACTAAGTTCGAATTCGGGCTTCTATAGTGAGCCCAAATATGAATCCAGGGGGCCGATTTGAACAAACTTGAATCAGATCCACCCCACAATGTTGCATACCAAATATCAAAAGATTCTGCCTGCTGGATCTGGAGAAGAACAGTTTTTAAGAAATTTGCCTGAAATGCACCAAGTTCGAATTCGGGCTTCTATAGTGAGCCCAAATATGAATCCAGGGGGCCGAATTGGACAAACTTGAATCATATCCACCCCACAATGTTGCATACCAAATATCAAAAGATTCTGCCTGCTGGATCTGGAGAAGAGGATTTTTAAAGAAATTTCCCTGAAATGCACTAAGTTCGAATTCGAGCTTCTATACTGAGCCCAAATATAAACCCAGGGGGCCGATTTGAACAAACTTGAATCAGATCTACCCCACAATGTTGCATGCCAAATATCACAAGATTCTGCCTGCTGGATCTGGAGAAGAAGATTTTTTAAGAAATTTGCCTGAAATGCACCAAGTCCGAATTCGGGCTTCTGTAGTGAGCCCAAATATGAATCCAGGAGGCCGAATTGGACAAACTTGAATCAGATCCACCCCACAATGTTGCATACCAAATATCAAAAGATTCTGCCTGCTGGATCTGGAGAAGAAGATTTTTTAAGAAATTTCCGTGAAATGCACTAAGTTCGAATTCGAGCTTCTATACTGAGCCCAAATATAAACCCAGGGGGCCGATTTGAACAAACTTGAATCAGATGCACCCCACAATGTTGCATGCCAAATATCACAAGATTCTGCCTGCTGGATCTAGAGAAGAAGATTTTTTAAGAAATTTGCCTGAAATGCACTAAGTTCGAATTCCGGCTTCTATAGTGAGCCCAAATATGAATCCAGGGAGCCGATTTGAACAAACTTCAATCAGGTCCACCCCACAATGTTGCATACCAAATATCAAAAGATTCTGCCTGCTGGATCTGGAGAAGAAGATTTTTAAAGAAATTTGACTGAACTGCACTAAGTTCGAAATCGGGCTCCTATACGGAGCCCAAATATGAACCCAGGGGGCCGATTTGAACAAACTTGAATCAGATCCACCCTACAATGTTGCATACCAAATATCAAAAGATTCTGCCTGCTGGATCTGGAGAAGAAGATTTTTTAATCTTTTTCCCATTGCCTACAGTGTTAAAAAGTGCTGACTCAGCACTTTTTCAAAGTCCTGAAAAAAGTACCTTGTGATCAAACCGATAGGGATTTTTTTAACCATTCTATTCTACTGGATAAAAGTAAGCTTTATACAAAATAAGAATTCTCTGTGCCGTGTAGTTTTGGAGATATGGCAGTTTTAAGGTTTTTCCTATTTTTAGCTCCCGAGGTTCCCACGGGGCAATGAGAATTTTTTTTTTTTGTATCAGTCAACTACTTATGACCCATTATCATCTCATATCAATTTGGTTCAAATCGACCTGACGGTTCTGAAAACAGAAATTTTAGGCGTGGCCAAAATTTTTGCCCCTCCCATAACGAAGGCAAATAATGCCCGACAAACTTCTCTTGAACAAACTTGAGTCTACACCTCTAAAGGAAGCTGCATACTAAATATCAAGTCTCTGCTACTGCTGGTTCTTGAGAAGAAGATTTTTTAAGAATTGGAGCATTTTTGTCCCATCCCTCTGCTCAATATGAGCCGAAACCTAATTTGACAAAAAATCAAAATGCCCTTATATAACCCCTACTCACATGAAATTTCATTAATATGCGGCCAGTGGTTTGGGAGAAAAAGGCCCAAACACCACCTTCACGACGGACGCCGGACGACAGACGAAAAGTGATCAGAAAAGCTCACCCTGACTTTCAGTCAGGTGAGCTAAAAAGTCGGGTCGGTTACAGGGCGGTTATTTAGCACTGTCCACGTTACATCTAGGAGAGGTGAGGGTCGTACAGAAACGAGTCGAATTTACTCAACTCTGTTGATTTGGGGTTATTTTTTTACCCAAATGAATTTAGAGTGTAATTTTGCAATGGGCCCTGGACTTTTTACTTAACAGAACCTCGTCTAATAAGACACCGTCGGACAGTCCGCTACTTGACGAGGGGGAGCCACGTCTGAACTGTTCCAATCCTCTTTTGACGAGAGGGCTCTCACCTGTGATGCTTGGTTCGTTTTTATGAGCGTAAAGGGGTGGGGTGGGGGGGGGGGGGGTGCATGCATTCAAATGTCCGCCCTTTATCGGATGGGGACCTAGTCTCCACTGCACCGTCCACGTTTTATGATGGGGGGGGGGGGGGGGGGGCTAGTTCTGCAACGTGCAGTGCGCTTTTTACCGTGAGGTCCCATGTCTGAAATGAAGTGTCCATTTTTTTTTTTTTTTTTTTTGGGGGGGGGGGGGGGTCTTATCAGAGTTAGGCCGGCTACTTTTGACCTTTTTTGACGAGATGCCTCACCTGCAATGGTTTGGAAGGTTTTTATTCAGTGGGCCTCGTCGTGAGATGCACGTCCGCTTTTACCAGTGAGGAGGCTGAAATTGCCGGTCACTCCCCCGATAACATTAACATCAACCACGCCGTCCGTTTTTGATGAGGGGGTGGGGGCTCTCGTCTGCAAAACATCGTGTTATAACGAGGAGGGGAGGGGTGCATCTTGCTATTCACAACAACTGTTCTTATCGAATGGGGGGGGGGTGCAATTACATTACCTTCAAATACACAATCGCTCTTGCCGAGTATATATGCGCGTA
The DNA here is from genome assembly GCA_031216915.1 of Pictodentalium vernedei. NCBI lineage: Eukaryota > Metazoa > Mollusca > Scaphopoda > Dentaliida > Dentaliidae > Pictodentalium > Pictodentalium vernedei. The sequence goes on from CM062296.1 coordinate 227,469,944, forward strand.
TGTGTGTGTGTGTGTGTGTGTGGGGGGGGGGGGGGGGGTATATGGGCGGGAGAAGCCGCTATCGGTCTTAGGGTGGCGGCTGAAATTTTCGACAAAGAGGGCGATGCTCGCGTACAAAACACTCCGCATTTTATCGAGGGCTGGGGGCACTGTCCACTCTCAAAACTCATCCAACTGCGCTTTCTGATTTCAAGAAAATCATCTTCTGAAGAGAGTGCTAGTTACTAGCGTGGCTTGTCCGCACATAGTGAGAAACCTATCGACTTTATCTTCCACTTTCGTAAGAGGAAGCCCTCGCCTTCAAAGTACAGTCCGTGCACCGATGAAAAGGCCCTCGCCTGAAATACACATTTCGCGATCAAAATCGGCGAGGCTCTAATCCTCTAGGCTCTCAAGCCCAGCTTGGAGGTGGTGGTGGTGTGTGTGTGTGGGGGGGGGGGGGGGGGGCACTTCTCGAACGACATTCCAATAATTACTCTTCATCTTTTGCTGCTACCTCATTCTTGACGCGGTCCCTTCGCCTGCTATGGTAGGATCTCAGTTGAACATATCCAGAGTTAAACCTTTGCCCTACGCCAAAAGCAGACATCGCATGCAAGCAAAATAATTGAATAATTATATTTTTTTTTATTTTTTGCATGAAAAACACAGCTTATGACCCATTTTTGGAATGAATAAGCTTAATGAGCTCGTTCCAAAGAGGAGTCGTTAGTTATGTTTTTAAAGCAAAAATGTAAAAATAATGAAAATTGAATGGTGAATATTGCTGGCTTGTTTTGGGCGTTACACTGGGTCAGGGGTTAACATAGGGATGTTAAATAAAAAAAAAATCCGATTTTAGGATCATACTTCAATAAAATCTATATCTTGAGAGCCTGGGGTGACTGTAATAAATACTCAGATTTCGATCCCAGGATCATTAAACAAACCCACGTAACTGAGTGTGAGGGGGTATCAAATGCAACTTATAGCTCGTGTACTCATAATTTGGACGGTTCTTCACAAGAAAACATGGAAGATCAGGCGTATTTGAAGTTCACAAGGGGTTGGCAAATTATAGCCAAGTCGGCCTTAGAAGTTACATTTGCTTTCCAATCCATATCTTGAGTCTCTGCATTATTCTCAAGCCCAACTGTGATGATTATATCGTCTGCATACTGTATACTGTGTTTCATTTTGTGATTTGCCGCAAGAGGTGTTAATTTCAATAACTTCTTCGACTTTTACTATTACTATGGGAGTCATTTAGGCAACGTAATATATATGTGTCGCTTTTCCACATGAAAGTTATTCAGAAACGTTTTGCATTTATCAATATTAATGTAAGAGATTTAAAGTACAGGGGCGTCGTAACGAATTTCAAAGTGTGTGTGTGTATGGGGAGGGTGGGGGGGGGGGGGGGGGGTGGTTAGGGCGATCGATGGTTGTCGGTATGACGGGCCGACCATGGTTCAGACCGCGGTACGAAAATTTTAAATTCCAGGGTCCCAAAACCCCCATCTCCATGCATCTGAGCGGATATTTTGAGATTTTTCAGGACACGTATTTGAAAGATTTCACACTTTCAGAGCCGTTAAAAAATTGTCAAGATGTTCATACCCAAGCCACTGCTTAACCAGCTGTATGATAGTCACAGTTTGTGACAAACATCAAACACGCTAACCTTACACTAGTACGAGAGAAACAAGGCTGGCGAAAATATGGGAAGGCTCTAGATCCGTCCCTTGTTTCACCAGTCATTGGTTCTGTTAAAATGTATGCATGGCCTGGCCCCAGCCACCCCCCCCCCCTCCCCCGGTTCCGCCGCCCCTGAACAAGAACTTCTTTTTGCACAATGCGAAGTGGAGCAGAATCTTGAATAACTGTTACAGTGTTATGATTGAGGTTTGGCTGGAAATTACAACTCGCTTATACGGCCTTTATTGTAACTCGAGCACAGCATGACAGGAACACTTTCCATGGACTTATGGTAGACCCGAGGTAAAGACGAATGAACGATATAAATGATTTATTCTACATGACTGGAGTATCTGCCCCAGTTAAAGAAGAAACATTCATATCCTCCAGTGTCGCCCAATCAACGGTAAACAATTCAAACTCAGCATCACGGCAAATGAGAAAGCTCAATTAACAGGCACAGATTATTTATTCAAAGGGGGAGGGGGGGGGGGGGGGGGGCGGTGGCGTTGCGGTAACCGGTTCTCGTCAGATCACCGAAGTGAAGCAACGTGAAGCCACGTAACCCCGATTGTCCACATGGGGGCACGATAACGCCGTGTACTGAGGCGTACTGCACGTCGATGGTGCGCATGTCTTCAACCAATCTAACCCTGCATGTGCCGCAGTGCGGAGTTACGATGTTGGGGAGCTGGCAGTTGCTCGTCGTTGCTGGGTGGTTCTCTCCGTGTACTCCGACTTCCTCCATCCGTAAAACTGTCACGATCATAATTAGCTAATGTTCATAAGTATGTGACCTTAAACACCAATAAATAAATAAATAAATAAATAAATAAATATTCAAAGCGCCATAATCTGATTGAGTCACAGGGATTAGGTTAAACATATTTTTATTTGCCAAACAAATAAGTTGCAAATTGGGATAGGAGGACAAGTGCTTTCCACTTAGTGTACCTTCCGCTCCCTTAACATGATACAAAAAATCAATACAATGGCGAAACAAACAAATGAGAGAATTGTAAAAAAAACATGTACAAGAAAATATAACTTCGCAATAAAAAATAGTGAGAAAGAGAGAAAGAAAAACAAAGTGATTGATTAATTGATTGATGTCCTTTCTGCACCTTGAGTCTGTCTCTGTGAATTTGATTTTCCATGCCGAGGGTCGACCAGGCGCTGCACTGACACTGCACTCACAGGGACTAATTACAATATAGGTGTTTCAATCACCTGGTTTTCAGTTTACAACAATAGATAGAACATTCGAGTCAAGTTTGATCAAACTGAAGGATCACGGCGACGTTTCGATGATAATCCCCATTCATCGTCTGCAATGTGTCCATGTCCGATCTGCTTTTGACGAGAGGGTCCTCTCTCGTAAAGCGTGGTTTGTTTTGTGTGTGTTTGTGTGAGGCGGGGTGGGGTGGGGGTATTTTTGCGTGCAGTGAACCGTCCGTCTTTGGTCAGATGGGGACCAAGTTACCACTACGTCGTCCTCGTCTTGTAATGGAAGTCCTCGTTCTGCAATCTTCTGTGCGCTTCCAACCGAGAGGGTCCGTGCCCGAAATGCACTGCCCATATTTTTGCGAGGGACGGGGCACGGGTATGGGTGCTTATCCGAGTAAATCCAGCTACTCTTTTGGTGAGATGCCTCGACTGCAATGGTTGGGAAAGTGCAGATGAGCCTTCTACAGGGCTTATATCTCGTCTAAATTTGTGAGAATCCATTCGGATTCTCGTGAAAATGGTTGCGAGAATCCATACCAACTATGAGTGTCCCAGGATCCCATGACGCCACCATGGTTGAACCACTGTTGTATACTGATAACACATGTTAACATTTTACCCAAAACACCTTTTTAATTTTTAAAACTAAATTTGATAATTTTTAAAGAATAAATAATAAATAGATGATAAAATTATTAAACAATATTTACCAATAAAATCTTTCAAATATGGCTGTCGTTGGAACCGGCTCATTGAGCCGGTTCCAACGACAGCAATATTTGTAAGCTTTTATTGACATAGTGTCAGGATATTTCAGGTCATGTTAGCCTTCTGCTGGTTAATTTGTTGCCGCTGTGTTGAATAACGGGTTAAATTGACTCAATTCTTTTCACGCGAATCCTAGCAGAGGTGCAGCGAGAATCTACATGGATTCTCGCCGGTTTTATTTCGCGAATCTTTGTGCGAATCGATTCTCGGATTCTCGTCGAAATTTTAGCCCTGTTCTATCTGGAAAAGGGGACGTGTATTTCACGACGAGGCCCACTCTAACTTCCCCAACCATCGCAGTACCACGAAAAAGTAACTAATGACCCGTGTTATCATGATTCGAACATCTGGGGTTCACAAGTTGATGTCCACTAATATTAGTCCGGTCTCAGGCCTGGATTTCAATGAAAAACATAATCTTGGTAGCCTAGATTGGAATCAAAGGTTGCTAACGACATATGCTCTTATGGTTTAGGTTAGTTCGCAGGAAAGCCAGGACGGGTAGATCCCAGTTAGACACATCCGGAGTTCACATGGGGTGACAAATAAGAGAAGTCCGCTTTTCGGCCACGCCCACGGTTGAGCACATTAAAAGTTCATGGAGGGTGGCAAATAAGAATAGTCAGCTTTTGGGCCTAGATTGCAATGAGTTCCCTTACATGGCAGCTTGTTATGGTTTCAAGGGCAATTATGACTCGTGTATCCATAATTTGTACTAGTTAGCATGAATAGCAGGTCGGGTCGGACACTGGTCGAACAATTCGTAAGGTCACACGGGGGTGGCAAATTCGAAAATTCTACTTTTTAGGCGCGGATTTCAAAAAGCCCACATCTTGAGAGTCCGGGTGCTCTCAGAGTCCACTAGGAACTTATGTTTTCTTGTGTTGGGCACATTTAGATGCTTGAGCACATCCGTAGTTCACAGAATAATGGGGGAAAAAAGGCGTGACTCTAGGCTGCGAGTTCAATAAGGGGGCGGGGGGGGGGGGGGGGCAAATGAAAAAAATGAAAATTGTGCGCTTTTCAATAAAACCGTTATCTTGGAGACCCGAGAGTGATCTCAAAAGTAAATAAGTACCTGCGTCATTATGATTCGCTCGCTTGGGTGAAAAAACAGTTCGGGTCAGATCTGGTAAAACACATCTCGATTTTGCAGGGGCATAGCACATCAGAAAATCTGCTTTTTAGGCTCAGATTTCATTACACCCATATCTTGTGTGTCTGGGGTGGTCTGGAAGGTTACAAACCATTCAGAAAATTATAATTTCGGCTGGTATGCGTGATAACCAGACCGGGTCGGACACTGGTTTAATACATCTAGAATTCACAAGGGAATGGTGAAGAGGAAATTCCGCTTTTTGGCCGGATTCTATCAAACCCCATATCGAGAGTCTGGTATTTTCTTAAAAGTAACAAGTGACGTGTATTTTCATGATTGAGGATTGCTTCGATGAAAAGTATGTTGGGTCGGAATCACAGGGGATGAGAATGTCAAAAAAGATAAGCCCTCTGTTTGGCCATATTTCAATAAAACTCATATATTGAGAGCCTGTGGTGCTCTTGAAAGCCTTACTGACTTGAGTTTTTCTGATTGAGGACCCTTTGGAAGATCACTCCAGCCAGACTCTCGATGTACACATGCGGAGTGCAGGGGATTTAAAATAAGAAAGGACCTCTTTGATGCCCAGATTTCAATAAAACCATTTCAAGGACGGATACCAAACGAAAAATTAAAATATGGCCCTTCAGGCCATGTTTGGACAATGGCTAGAGATGTAAGGAAACACTGCTGCGTCGGACATCACGATACTTCGCTTGACGCATCGGTGAAGTGGTCAAATATGGTTGATCGCGATATATGCAAACAGAGTTCAGCTCACGTTAAAGACTTCTTTTTGGACAGGGAATCATATTCTCGTAATATTTTCGTAAAATCGTAATATTCCCGAATTCCGGTAAAATCGAAGTGGATTCCAGCTATTCAAATTTAAACTGTCAATAAAGATTTGTTTTTGTTTGTATGTGCGTGTGACAAACTTAATATCCGAATTATCAAAAGAAAAGCAGTATCCGGGGAATTGCGAACTGCAGTCACGCAACAGTGTTATGTCACAACGAAAAATGTAATTGGACCTGTTGAGTTAAGCTCACGAAGTCCCCAAAACTGCTTCGCATTATAAATTCGATACATCGTCCCCTGAGTTCCAAAGTGTTCTATGTGAGCAGTATAGCATGTACCCGAAGGGTCCTATTTGACGTCATGTCACGTGACCCAGTGGCGCCAGGTTTGATTGTTGTGGTAACCCGCGTAAGCGGCAATTTTGTGACGTCATCCTCATAGTAATACGTGATGTGAGTGCGCACGCGCAGCTCATGTTAGGGTGATACATGTTTCCGTCGTCCATTTTGTACACTTGAGGCCGCCATCTTGGTTTCTATGGTAGCACGTGGTTGTTATGTGACCCAAAACCTTATAATAGGACAGGGGTATGTTCGGAGGGTATGTTCTTTTGTACAGGAGAAATTTCCCGATTCGTAGGATTACCACAAACAACCCGACAATCCCTCCAAATCACCAACAACTACTTTATTTACTACGGATTCCCCATTTTGTCGGCTTAGCACGTAGTATTATGGTATCGAGGGGGCCCCGAGTATTTAGCCATTTCTGGTCTGTTCTTGTCAGTTCTGAGTAGTTTTGTGGTTTCATTCATCTAGATCATGGAATCCCATTTTTTCGGAAACATATGGCCTTCCGAACCCCTTTGTAGTCGTTTGAGGCCATGAGAAAACCCCTCAATGAAGCCTCGTTTACTATCCCAGACTCATCTCGGTATTTAACAGGCATTTCCCATGGAATCCCACTTTTTGGAAAACATCTGGCCTTCCGTTTAGTACTTATGTGCCTACTGACACACACAACACTTTGGAATTCAGGGTTTCGATATGATCAAATGACTTTTGTGCGCCGAAGGTGCGCAAGGGCCCAGAGTAGGGAAAGACCCCCCCCCCCCCCCCCCCCCCCCCCCCCACAGCTGTATTAGTTTGTCGTTCATGGACGTGGAAAATAAGAGACAAGTGTGAAGAATTTTGAGGACGATCAGAGGTTGAAATCCTGGTTTCGTTTTTTTATGGTATCTTCTTTGTAAGTGAAACTGTTCAGTTTGCCAGAAACCATGTACTGGTTTCTGGAATAGGTTTGGCATAGGTGATCTTAAGTTGACTTGATACTGTTTCATTGTGCCGATGGAGTTGATTTTTACTGTGCCGCATTCCGTTCTCAAGCAGCCGTCTGCAAGGTTGGTAAATTCATTTCAGGACATGTTCTGAACGTCGTATGGTGGTCTGTCCTCCTCCATCTCCTCGGATACCTAAAGAGCAGGGATGTAGCTAGAGGCTTTCGATTCGGGCGGGGGGGGGGGGGGGGGGGGTAGAGTAGTGAATTTCCAACTGGGGGAGAGACCGGGAGTAGTGCCCTGCGAAAATGACGCCCCCTCCATCCACATCAGAGAGCACATATTCGTCCAACATGGATTTTTTAAATAAAATGAATGTGTAAAAGTTGCTGCCTCCTCGAATGCTGGAAGAAACTGTCCATTTCCATAGCTAGTAGACCATTCCTATACATTAACATGCCATAGGCATTGTGAGTATTCGTAGAGGCTACTCCCCAGACATTCACATGTTGCAATGCTTACAAACAACGCAGTTGTCAACTTTCCTGCTTTTATTAGCTAACCTGACTGAAACTCAGTGGGAGCTATTGCTGTCACTTGGAGTTCGGCGTCCATCAACTTTTGAAACTTGTCTTCTTTTTCAAAACCACTGGACCAAATTCTAACATATGTACAAACATATGTTGAAAAGACCATCTTTGGAGTATACCCTTTCTTTTTTCGTTAAATGGAAGCAGATGCCACCTTCGTGTTGTTGATAATGCCCCAGGAAGCCTCAACATCTTCAAAAATCTTCTTCATGATCCACCAGAGAGGATGTCTTGATATATATACGCCAATGTTTAAAAAACATGAGGCCCCATGGGGCCTGTGGCGCTCACCCCGAGAACAGTTGTTTAAAGAAGGATTTAATCAGCGTCTATAACCAGTTACACGTAACAGTACAGAGGAAGGAAGTCATTTAATTGTTTATAACTCTCTTGTCCATGCCAGATGATTTTTTTTCTAGTACTGGCATGCTACCACAGAAATAATGCCCCGATTTCCAGTGATGCAAAACATGAGAGTCCAATATCAACCTAGGGGATTTAACTTGAACAAACTTGAGTTTGAGCCATACACTACCACCACCGGGGTGCTGTATAACAGATGTGAAAGCTTCTGACTGAGGGATCTGAAGAAGATTTTTAAAGAAATTTTTCCATATTGCACTAAGCTGAAATTCGGGCTACCATAGGGGGCCCAAATATTAACCCAGAGACCCGATTTGAACAAGCTTGAATCTCACACCCCATGAAGCTGTCGTGTACCAAATACAAAAGCATTCTGACTAGTGGATCAAGAGAAGATAATTTTTAATGAAATTCCCTCATATTGCACTAAATTAAAATTCAGGCAGCCATAAAAAACCTAAATATTAACCCAGGGACTCGATTTGAACAAACATGAATCTGACCCCAAAGAGATGTTGTATATTAAATATGACAGGATTCTAACTGGTGAATCTGAAGAACATTTTAAAGAAACTTCCTCATATTGCACCAAGTTAAAATTTGGGCTAACGTAGGAAGCCCAAGTATGAACCCAGGGAATCGATTTCAACAAGTTAAATTGTGACCCCCCCCCCCCCCCCCCATCAATCCCAGAGATGTTGTATACCAAATATGAAAGCATTCTGAATGGTGGATCTAAAGACGATTTCAAAGAAATGCGCTCTTATTGCACTAATTTAATAATTCGGGCTGCTGTATTGAACCCAAACATGAACCAAGAGGCTTCGTTTTAACACACTTGTGTCTGACCCCCCCCCCCCCCCCCCCCCTATGTATGCTGTATACCAATATATCAAAAAATTCTGAGCAGTTGCAGTGGAGAAATTTCTTTTAATATTTTTGCAACTATGTTGACTCGCATTTCCCCCCCCCCCCCCCCCCCCCCCCCCCCCCCACGCACACACTACAGAACACACTGACACAACCGGTGGTAATTTGTTTTTATCTTTCAATTCGACTGGTCCTAAGATTGCTTCACACCAAATAAACGCTCTCTTTCCCACGGAACACGGGAAAATAGTTTTTTTGCATGAATCAAGTACTTATGACTCAATGATACCACATATCAAATTTGGCTCAAATCGGACCATCGGTTCAGAAAACAGAAATTTTGGGTACGGCCAAAAATCTTGCCCCTCCCATTACGAAGGCAAATCCTGATCCTGAAATTTCGTTTAAACAAACTTGATTCTACATCTTAAAAGGAACCTGCATGCCAAATATGATGTCATTATACCCACTGGCAGATTTTTAAAGAACTTTGGTGGATTTTTCCCCACCCTCTCCCTATTAGGCTGGGCAAGTTGATTTGAAAAAAGGAAACCGAAAATGCGCTGTCACAATAAGCAATCACCTCAAATATAACTAAAATTGGTTCAGCGGTTTACGAGGGGCAGGTGCAAACACCATGTTTACGGATGCCGGCGACAGATGACGGACGGTGAGTGGTAACTATCGCTCATCCTGAAGCTAAGAACTACGTAGACAAGAATATAATTTTTTGATTTGTATGCAGCAGCCTTAGATCCAGCGGAAAACCATCATATCGGCTTTGTCAGGTGGGGGCGGGGGTGGGGGGCGTATGGGGATGCAAATTTTAACAATGGCAACGGGAAAATGCTGAGTCATCTTGTATATTCCCATCAGCTGATTTGAAACTTGCCTTCTTTAAAACCACTGGGCTGAATTCATTCACACATGGTCCAGACTATCTTGGGAGTATACCTTTTCTACTTCGTTCAAATTAAAACCGATTGTCTGAATTGAACTAAATTTGGCATGTAGTATAATAGGGTAAACATACTTTATTGATGCCCCCCCCCCCCCAAAAAAAAAAAAAAAAAAAATGCACAGCTCCGTGGGAACCCAGACGCTAAAAATAGAAAAAAATGAAAGTGTCAATGACACTGTAGCTCAACTTGTCAAGACATGTAAATGTATAGTATGTGACACAGCAATGACAAACATCTAGGTAATGACCTGATAACAAAGGTACATATAAAGTATTGTAACGGTCTGTACATAAATACTGACCGTAGCCTTTAACAAATGTATAGGTAAAGTATTGTAAAGGTGGGTGACAGTCAGATACTAAACTAGAAAAGAAATCTTTGAGTCCCAGAGTGGGTCTGACTGAACCCCCAAATATTTGTTCTCATAGCACAGTGATAACAAAAGCACCCCAAAACACATTCATTCCTGTCCCAAGGTGAAAACAAAGGTACCCAAGAAGTTTCGTGAAGATCAATTCATAAATACGAGCTATATAGAAGTTGTAACCAAAAACTGATTGGACCTAATTGGCAGTCATCTTGAATTTTGGACTGCACTCAGAAACACTTGTTCTCGTCCCAAGGTGATAACAAAGGTACCCAAGAAGTTTCTTGAAGATCGGTTGATAAATACAGCCTCTAGCCCAAGCCGTATTGACATGTGAACTTACAGTGTATAAGTAGCACTAAATAAATCAAAATTCATCTAATTTGCATATTTTCGGCACGAGAAAAAAACCCGTACTATATGTGATGTATTCCATGTTACTAAACATTCATACAAAAATTTATTCAAATCAAAACTTCCATACAGAAGTTCTGTACAAAAGACTGATTGCACTAATTTTGGTACAAAATGGCTGCTGGTGGCCATCTTGAATTTTGGACCAGACCCCAAAACACTCATTCTCATCCCACAGTGATAACAAAGGTACCCAAAAAGTTTTGTAAAGATCGGTTCATAAATACCGCCTCTAGCCTGAGCCGTATAGAAGTTGTGTACAAAAAACTGATTAGACCTAATTTCGGTACAAAATGGCTACTGGCAGCCATCTTGAATTTTGGACCGCACTCAGAAACACTCGTTTTCGTCCCAAGGTGATAACAGAGGTACCCAACAAGTTTTGTGAAGATCGGTTGATAAATACAGCCTCTAGCCCAAGCCGTATTGACATGTGTACTTACTGAGTGTAAGTAGCACTGAAAAATCAGAAACACTTGTTCTCGTCCCAAGGTGATAACAAAGGTACCCAAGAAGTTTCGTGAAGATCGGTTGATAAATACAGCCTCTAGCCCAAGCCGTATTGACATGTGAACTTACAGTGTATAAGTAGCAATGAAAAAATCACAGTTCATCTAATTTGCATTGAAAAAACCCTGTATTAAATGTGATGCATCCCATGGTACTAAACATTCACACAAAAAATTATTCAAATCAGCGCTTTCATATGGAAGTTCTGTGCAAAAATCTGATTGCACCTAATTTTGTACAAAATGGCTGCCATCGGCCATCCTGAATTTCGGACCGCAACCAAAAACATTCGTTCTCGTCCATCGGTGATACCAAAGGTATTCAAGAAGTTTCGTAACGATTGGTTTATAAATACGGCCTCTAGCCCGAGCTGTATTGGCATTTGCACTTACAGTGCTGAAAGTAACACTAAATACATCAAAGTTAGTCTAATTTGCATAATTTATGTACGAGAAAAAAATCTGTATTATATGTGATGTATACCATGGCACTAAACATTCTAACAAAAAAAATATTCAAATCAGTGCTTTCAAATAGAAGTTCTGCGCAAAAACCTGATTGCACCTAAGTTTGTACAAAATGGCCACCAGCGGCCAACTTGGATTTCGGATTGGACCCCAAAACACTTGTTCTCATCCCACAGTCATAACAAAGGTACCCCAAGAAGTTTCGTAAAGATCGGTTCATAAATACGGCCTCTAGCCCGAGCCGTATTGGCATTTGCACTGACAGTGCTGAAAGAGACACTGAATAAATCAAAGTTAGTCTAATTTGCATAATTTAAGCACGAGAAAAAAACCTGTATGATGTGTAATGCATCTCATGCTACTAAACATTCATACAAAAAATTATTCAAATCAGAGCTTTCATATGGAAGTTCTGTACAAAAAACAGATTTCTGCATCGTCAGTACAAAATGGCGGCTGGCAGCCATCTTGAATTTCGGACTGCACCCAAAAACACTCGTTCTCGTCCCACAGTCATAACAAAGGTACCCAAGAAGTTTCGTAAAGATCGGTTCATAAATACAGCCTCTAGCCCGAGCCGTATCCAATTGTTGACGTACGGACAGATGGACGACAGGCCATGACAAACGCTCAAATTTGGCTTCGCCAAAGTTGAGCTAAAAATCAAAAAGACATATTTCAAAAAGAGGTCCCACTGGCCCTGAAACGCTCGCCTTGAACAGAACACGATAAAAAAAGAGTCCCTATAAACAGAGTCCAAGAATGAGTCTACATTAAGCAATCCATCTCCATAGGATACATTGTCAATCCTTGAGCCCCCTCAGGAGTGACAAAAATAGTCCGAGCAACATGCCTTTTCTTCAGTTGTTCATAATGTAAAATGAAGAGCTCCCCTATGAAACCCACAACCTATGTGGATTCATTATTACACACCTCAAGAGGGTACTGAATACAATTTAAAAAAAAAAAATTCAGCAATATGGCTAATTCCGGCTTCCATAGGAAGCCCACATGTTAACCTATGGATCCGATTTGAACAAACTTGAATCTGACCCCACTTGAGATGTTGTATACCAAATATGAAAGCATTCTGAGTAGTGGATCTGAAGAAGATTTTTAAAGAAATTCCCTCATATTGTACTAAGTTAAATTTCAGGTTTCCATATGGGGCCCAAATATTAACCCAGGCACTCGTATTGAACAAACTGGAATCTGCACCCCCCCCCCCCCCCCCCCACCCCTTAGAGATGTTGCATATCAAATATGAAAGCACTCCTACTGGTGGATCCGAAGATTTTTAAAGAAATTTCCTCATATCGCACTAAGTAAACATTTGGGCTACCATAGCGAGCCGAAATATATACCTAGGGATCTGATTTGAACAAACTTGAATCTGCCCCCCCACCTCCCCCAGAGATGTTGCATACCAAATATGAAAGCATTCTGACAGGTGGATCTGAAGATTTTTTAAAATTATCCCCCATATTGAACAAAGTTAAAATATTAACCTGGGGACTTGGTTTGAACAATATTTTTAAAGAATATTCCCCATATTACCCTATGTACAAAATATGGGCTCCTGTATTGAGCTCCCAGGGTTTCCATGGGGATGCAGAATTTTTTTTTTTACATGGTCAAGTACTTATGATCCAATAATACCACATACCAAATTTGGTTCAAACCGGACCATCGGGTCAGAAAATAGAAATTTTGGGTGGGGCCAAAAATCTTACCCCCTCCCATTACAAAGCCAAAAATTGCTTCACGAACTTCGTATGAACAAACTTGATTCTACACCTCAAAAGGAAGCTCCATAGCAAATATCAAGTCATTGTACACACTGGTTCATGAGAAGAAGATTTTACAAATATTTTGGAGCGTTTTCCCCAATCCCTCCCTATGGGGGGTGGGGCTGTGCATGTTGAGTTGAAAAAAAATGCAATGCCCCTTTGGGACCATCACTCACACAAACTTTCACTTGAATTGGCCCAGTAGCTTTGGAGGAGAAGACCAAAACAAGGTGTTGACGGACAACGGATGGAGAGCGATAAGATTAGCTCAGCTTGACTTTGTCAAGATGAGCTAAAAATTCTATCGGTTTTGTCATGGGATTCTGTATGGTGAGGCCCATTTTAACACTGTTAGCAATGGGAAAATTCTGAGTCATCGTCTATATCTATCACATGTTCTATCAATTAAGTGTTCTTCTTCAGAACCTTTGGGTCGAATCTAAACTAATTTGGTACAAAACATCTTGGTGGATAACACTCTTTTTTTCAAAACAGTGCTACTCACCTTGGGTTTAATGCCCCCAAAACCTATACAAGTTTTAAAATGTTCTTTTCATGAACTACCATGGAGAATGATTTAACATTTTGGTATGTAATGGCCTTTGGTGGCGAAAACTGGATTTTGTTCAAGGTCAATGTTTTGGCTCTGTGGCAGCATGCTCATTGTGGGCCCCACCTAAAAGTTCTATTTCATGAACCGTGGGGGCTGATTTGAACTAAATGTGGCATGTAGTAATAAGTAGTATAGGTGGTTCATAGCTACTAGATTTTTGCCCACATTTTTGTCGCTGCTCCATGGGAAGCCAATGAGCTAAAAAATTAAAAAATCCAAATGCCCAGATTTATAAAACTACATGGACCAGAATATTATTTTTTTTCAGTATTCAGCTTCCTCAGGACCAGTGGAATCAGGTGGACCCAAAAAGTTGCTATCGATTTTGTCATGGGGCGACGAATGGGAAACCCATTTTAACACGGTTGGCAATGGGAAAATACTGAGTCATTATCTCTTTTGTGCTCCATCAACTTAGTAAGCATCCTTCTTTAGAACCTTTGGGCCAAGTTTAAACTAATATGGCACAATGCATCTTGGTGGAGTTTACTCTTCTAATGTTTTCTCAAAACATTACTACCCCCCTTGGGTTGGGGTTAATGGACAAAAATGCTTTAAAAATCGTAAGCCACTTACAGTAGTTAGATTTCTGGAATGGAACTTACTTTAATGATGCAGATTCAAGTTTTTTCAAAGAAACTGAGTAGGTCAAAATTTGGGCTCCCCGTGGAAGGATGCTCATTTTGGACCCACTCCAAATTTCTATTTCCAGACACCAATGGGCTGATTTGAATCAAATTTTTGATGTCGTAAAACTGGGTCATAAGAACTTGATTTCTGAGCAAAAAAAAATGCTTTTGGGTTGGGACTAAAAACAATTCTGACTGACACTTTTTGAGACTTCACAGAACAGAGCTTTGTTTTTGCCTTGGAAGCTTTCCAAGACCAGCAGAAATGAAAAGCCAATAATTGCCTTTGGTTGCGTCATGGCAAATCAATCAAGAGGCCCCAATGAACCCTATTCGCTCACCTCACAAAGTGGTTTAAAGTAATTTGGGTCACATTCGGTTAGTCATGGTTTATCAACATTACAGAGGAATGAAGTCATGAAATTATTATTCATAACTCTAGTGTCCATGTCAGATGATCATTATCACAGGTCTTCCTGACTGCATCCAATTCTATCAGCTGGAGACATGCACTGCCAAGCTTCCAATGGTTGTTATGTCACTGCAGTTTGAAAGGCAGATTTTATGAAAAAAACACTTAGGAATGGATCTGAACAAACCTGAACCTAACGTGCTGCTCTCCTCCTGTCGCCCCTGCCCACAGAGAGCCCAAATAATAAGCCAGGGATTCAAATTGAATGAACTTGAACCTGATCCCCCTGGAGATGTTATAAGCCAAAAATGAAAGAATTCTGAATCGTGGGTCTGAAGAAGATAATTTTTAAAGAAATGTCCTCACATTGCATGAAGTTAAACTTTGGACTTCAACAGAGAACACAAATATTAATATTGGGACCAGATTTGAACAATCTTGAATCTGACCTACCTGGAGATGTTGAATCCCAATGACAGGATTCTGGATGCTGAATCTGAAGAAGATCACTTTTCAAGAAATTCTCTCATACAGCTCTTAGTTAAAAATAAGTTAAAAGGGATATATGTTTTCCCACTGCCACTCCTTGCATATATCCAAAATTAAGCTTACAAACTACAGCAAAAGGTGACTTGGGTACTACAGAGGAATAAAGTCATGTAACACTGCATAACTCTGTTTGTTGTCCAAGGAAGGTAATGTTTTTTCTGAGTGGGAGATGCTAACACACAAAACATGGCCACATTTTCAGTATTATAAAACTAAGGAGTCCAAATATCAGCCCAGGGACTTGACTTAAATACCTTGAACACTCAGTGAGCTCATTCCAATGAGGGGGTCATAAGCTATGTTTCTGAAGCAAAAAATGAAAACAAATTAGTTATTCAAGAATTATGTTTGCAAATGTTATCTGCCTTTTGTGTTGGGTAAAGGGTTAAAATATTTCTGCTCTTAGATCCTGGGGATCCCATGCAGAAACAAAAATTTGGGGAGGGGGAGAAGGGAGGGATTACATAAATTAAGTATTTGTGACTCAATAATACCACACACCAAATTTGATTCTAATTGTCTTGTCAGTTCAAAAAATAAAAGAAAGAGAAATTTTGTGCAAGGCCAAAAATCTTGTCCTGGCATTTACAAAGGCAAATATTGCCTACAAACTTTGAACAAATTAATTCTGCACCTCAAAAGGAAGGTGAGAATCAAATATCAAGTAACTGTAACTATCAGTTCATGAAAAGATTTTTTAAAAATTTGGGTAAATTTTCCCCACCCCTCCCTATAGGGAAGAGAGACTTGATTCGAACAAAAACAAGAGGCCTCTCAGCTCCACCCATGGTCACAGCTTTTGGGGAAGCTAAATACCAGACAAGACTCCAAGTTTTACTGTTGTGACCTTAACCTCAATGACATAACAGGTCAGATTCATGACACAACGTTATGTTACGGGTAACAATTGTGTGAAGGATGAACACGATCTGTCACATAGATTCAATTATATATGTACAGATTAGAGAAAATCTGTTATCAAAGTTTCACTATCTGTGACCTTGATAATATAACCTTGGATCAAACTCGACACACCTTTGAGTCATAAGCAATAATTGTACCAAGTTTGAATAAGATTGGTCAATCATACCAAGTTATGTGTACCAGACAAAGGCTGTATCACAATATTCAAGTTTTGCTGCCTGTGATCTTGACATTGATGACATGGCCTTGGATCAAAGTCACGACACAACTTTGAGTCGTGAGTAATAATTGTATCAAGTCTGAATAAGATCTGTCAATCACGCCAAGTTACTGGAACCGTACAGAAGTGAGAGTGAATGACAAACTTTTTCAAATAGTGACCTTAACATAGGGCCTGTAACCTTGACAGACATATACCATATTATAATTTGTGACACACCCATATTTGGGGTTTATTCTGAAGTACAGGTATGACAACTTGAAGGCTCATACTCCGTGCATGTGCTTTGTATTATCATTGAAGTGATATTATGTAGTCTGTAAGGGTTTACCTTGTTACAACTCTCCTATAGATGAAAACAGGACAAAGACATGTGTACAAGATTTGATAGCCAAAAATAATTTAGCACTCTACCAGTTAAGATGTTATGACCAGGATAAACAAAATATTGACAATGGATGGATGCCTAGATGGACGAAAGGTCACCTAGATGGACGAACGGACAGACGAATGACTAAATCCAAACTTGGGGACAATAGGGGGTCCTCAATTTCTCACCTGATAAAATTGCTTCAAGAAGGCTTCATGGTCACATTCAGCATCTACATGTAACTAAAATATGGTTAATCTTATTTAGCTGTAGATGACATACTTTGAAGCAGAGAGAAAAAAAAAGCAAGAGGTACCACAGGGGCTGAAGTGCTCACCTTGAACAGAACCTGATGTAAACGATATAAACGGAGGCCAAGAATGAATCTATATTAAGCAATCAATCTCCATAGGATTCATTGTCAATTCATGAGCTCCTCAGGAGTAGCTAAAATAGTTCAAGCATCATGCCTATTCTTCAGTTAATCATAATGTAAAAAGTGGAGCTCCCTTAGGGACCTCATTTCAACAAACTTGAATCTGATGCCCTAGAGAAGTTAAATACCAAATATGAAAGTGATAACTAAAATTCCCCTTGAACATTGCTCAGCTGAGTTACATATCACCTCAAATTTATTAGAAATCGGTTCAGCGCTTTGGAGAAGTCGTTAATACCTTTTTTTCACTGATGACAGACAATGAGTGATCACAAAAGCTCACCCAGACTTACAGCCAGAAGAGCTAATATTTATCTATTTATTGGGATTTATTGACACTTTGTCAAGGTCATCTCGTGTCAGAGTTTTATGGGTAGAGGAAGCTGGAGAAAACCACCGAGCACTGGCGGGCAACTGTCAGGCTCCCCAACATACCATTTCCACACAAACAAGTGGGCATGGTGATGAAGTGTCTTGCCAAAGGACACAATGTGGTTGCCGCAGGTGGAATTCAAACCAAGGACATCTCAGCTTGCAGCCTGAACCTCTACTTACTGAGCCACCAAGCCTCCAGAAGAGCTAACTATGTCTAAAAATTATGAAACAGCTTCATTCTACCGATATATTTTTTATTGGGGTTTAACACCATTTTCAACAGCCAAGGTCATCTTATATCAGACAGTTTTACAGGGTGGAGGAAGCAGGTATACACATTAACAAGAGGTCGAACAGGGCTTGAAGCACTCACCTTGAACAGAACACGATATAAACAAGAGTCCAACAATGAGTCTACATTAAGCAATCCACCTCCATAAGATACATTGTCAATCCTTGAGCCACTCAGGAGGGACAAAAAATAGTGCGAACATCATGCCTTTTCAACAGTTGATCTTAATGTAATATGTGGAGCTCCCCTATGAAGACTCTTGATACAACCTATGTGGACTAATCTTAGTTACACACCTCCAGAGGGTACTGAATACAAACTTTCTAATTCTTTATCTACATGTCCAACTCTGTTTCCCATAGGGAGCCCAAATATTAACCCAGGCACTCGATTTGAACAAAGTTGAATCTGACCTCCCTAGAGATGTTGTATACCAAATATGAAAGCATTCTGACTGGTGGATCTGAAGAAGACTATTAAAGAAATTTCTCCATATTGTACTAATTGAGTTAAAATTCAGGTTGTCAGAGGAAGTCTAAATATTAACCCAGGGAACCAATTAGAACAGACTTGAATCTCACTCCTCTTGAGATGTTGTAAACCAAATATGAAAGGATTCTGGCAGGTGAATCTGAAGAAGATTTTGATGAAATTCCCTCATATTGTACTAAGTTAAATTTCAGGTTCCCATATGGACTCCAAATATTAACCCAGGCACTTGAATTAAACAAACTTGAATCTGCCCCCACCCCCTAGAGATGTTGTATACGAAATATGAAAGCATTCCGACTGGTGGATCTGAAGAAGATTTTTAAAGAAATTACCTCATACAGCACTAAGTTAAAACTTGTCTACCACAGTGAGCCCAAATATATATCCAGGAACCTGATTTGAACAAACTTGAATCTGACCCCATTAGAGATGTTGTATACCAAATATGAAAGCATTCTGACTAGTAAATATGAAGAAGATTTTTAAAAATTATCCCCCATATTGAACTATGTTAAAATTTGACCCAAACATTAATCTAGGGAATTGGTTTGAACAATCTGGAATCTGACCCTCATAACAATGATGTATACCAAACATTAAAAGATTCTAACCGGTGATTCTAAAAAAGAAGGCTTTTAAAGAATATTCCCCATATAGCCCTAAGTTAAAAATTTGGGCTCCTGTATTGAGCCCAAATATGAACCAAAGGGCTTCCATGAATGCTGTATACCACATTTCAAAAGTTTCTGACCACTGACACGGGAAAATTATTTTTTTTAATTTTTGCAAATATGCTGACTCAGCATTTTTTCGATGCCCACTACATAACACCCTAACATAAACAATGACATTTTTTTTTACCATTCAATTCTACTGGCCCTAAGGATCCTTCATACCAAATAACAGCTCTCTGTTCCATGTGGTTTGGGAAATATGGGCATTGGAAAATATTCCTATTTTTAGTTCCTGAGGTTTCCATGGGGATGCAGGAATTTTTTATTTTTTTTTGCACAAGTCAAGTACTTATGACTCAAGAATACCACATGCCAATTTTGGTTCAAATCGTACGATCGGTTCAGAAAATAGAAATTTTGGGCGGAGCTAAAAATCTTAAAATATTGCTTCACAAACTTTGTTAGTACAAACCTGATTCTACACCTCAAAAGGAAACTGCGTAACAAATATCAAGTCATTCTACCCCCTGGTTCATGAGAAGATTTTAAAAATATTTTTGAGCATTCATTCAGCAAACCCCCCCCCCCCCCCACACCCACCCCCCCCCCCCCCCCACTCCATGGGCATGTTGAGATGTTGAGTTGAACAAAAATGCAATGCCTCTTCAGGACCATCACTAACACAAACTTTCACTTGAATTGGTCCAGTGGTTTTGGACAGAGAGCGATTAGATTAGCTCAACTTGACTTTGTCAAGGTGAGCTAAAAATAAAGGAGTAGTCACCAAAGAACTAACTCGGCAAAAGCATGGTTAACATTGGTTGAAGAAAAGTACTGTTTCAAAATGGAGTACACATCAGTACACAGCACTACTGAACCCAAACAACGGCAATCCGGATTATAAGTGCCTTGCCTAAGGACCTTTCAGCTTGAAGTCCAATGTCGTAACCATTGAGCCACCACCCTCCCCAAGGCTGATTAGTATTTGGGATTGAAATTGAGTGAATCTATCAGTGTGTGAAGAAATAAAGTGAAATGGCAAAATTGTGACAAGCAAATGATTGAGACAGTTTTTCCGAGGGACTAAATTTAAACAAATATGAATCTAAATTCCATATGGATGCTGCACACCAAATATCAAGAGTCTGATTGTTGGTTCTAGAGGAGAAGATTTCTCAAAATTATTCCTGATATTGCACCAAGTTAAAACTAAGGATCCCATACAGATCCCAATAATGAACCCAGGGACTTCACTGAAACAAATTGAATCTGACCTCACAAAGGATCCTGTAAACCATATACAAGACTTTGACAGGTGGAGGTGAAGAAAAGTTTGATTTAATTTTTTTAACAAGAGCCCCAATTGCAAGTTCCCTTAATTGCTCACCTGCCAAAATGGTTCAAAGAAGTATTTGGGGGTCACATTGAGTTAGACATGGTTAATCAACACTAGAAAGGAATGAGGTAAATTTTATGGAAAAACACTAAGGAATGCGATCCAGGATTTGAACAAACCTGAGCCTAGCATATGCCCTCCTGCCATCCCCTCACCCCACCCATAGAAAGCCCAAATATGAAGCCAAGTACTGAAATTGAACAAACTTGAATCCCGCACCGGCCTCCCATACATGATGTATACCAAATATCAAAAGATTCTGATTGGTGGATTGGAAGAAGATTTTTAAAGAACATTCCTCATATTGCACTAATCTGAACATTTGGGCTCCCTTAGAGATCTCGAATATGGACCCAGGGATCTGATTTCAACAAACATGTGTATGAATCTTCCAAAGATGTTATATGTGAAATATGAAAGCCTTTTGGAGCAGTGGTTTGGGAGAAGATTCTTTAATGTTTTTCCCATAACTCACAGGAGTCAAAAAATGATGACTCAAAATTTTTTCAAAGTCCTGGAATAGTACCCTATGATGAAACCGATGACAATTTTTTTTACCATTCCTTTCTGCTGTTCCAAAGGAAGCTTCACACAAAATAAAAATTCTCAGTGCCGTGTAGTTTTGGAGATATGGGCACTTTACATTTTTTTCGATTTTTAGCATCTGTGGTTCCCATGAGGGCGACAGGAATTATATTGGCATAAATTAGGTACTTATGACCCAATGAGTCCTGATATCAAATTTGGTTCAAATTGGCCTTTCAGTTCGTAAAATAGAAATTTTGGTATAACTTGGGCTCCCACAGGAAGCCCAAATGTGAACCCAGGGACTTGGCTTTGATAAACTTATATCTCACCTCCCTAAGGATGCTGTGTACCAAATATCAAAAGATTCTGACTGGTGGATGTGAAGAATAATATTTTTGAAGAATATTCCTCATATTGAACTAAGTTATAATTTGGGCTCCCACAGCGAGCCCAAATATGAACCCAGGGACTTGGCTTGAACAATCTTGAATCTCACCCCCCTAAGGATACTGCATAACAAATATCAAAACATTCCGACTGCTGGATTTGAAGGAGGTCTTAAAAGAAAATTCCTCATTTTAAATTAAGTTACAATTTGGGCTCCCACTGTGAGGCCAAATATGAACCCAGGGACTTGGCTTGAACAAACTTGAATCTCACCTCCCTAAGGATTCTGCGTAACAGATATCAAAAGAGTTTGATTGGATGATCTGAGGAAGAAAATTTTTAATGAATATTTCTCATATTGCACTACTTTGAAAATTTTGGCTCCCATAGAAAGCCCAAATATGGACCCAGGAAATTGATTTCAACAAATATGTGAATCAATCTTCCAAAGATGTTATATGTGAAATATGAAAGCTTTTGGAGTAGTGGTTTGGGAGAAGAAGGTTATTTAATGTTTTCCCTATTATCCAGCGTGTTAAAAAATGCTGACTCAGCACTTTTTCAAAGGTTCCGAAAAAGTACCCTATGATAAAACCGATAGCAATTTTTTTTTTACCATTCCATCCTGTTGGTCCTTAGGAAGCTTCACACCAAATAAAAATTCTCAGTGCTGTGTGATTTTGGAGATATGGGCATTTTAATTTTTTTCTATTTTTAGCTCCCGCTGTTCCCATCCGGGCAATGGGAAATATTTTTTTTTGCATAAATTAATTACATATGACCCAATAAGCCCAAATATCAAATTTGGTTCAAATCAGCCCCTCAGTTTGGAAAATAGAAATTTTGGGTGGGGCAAATACAGCCCCTCGAACGTCACTTAACAAATCTGAGAGTACACCTCAAAAGGAAGCTGCACACTAAATATCAAGACTCAGCTACTGCTGGTTTGTGAGAAGAAGATTTTTAAAGATTTAGGCACACTTTTTGGGCGTGGCCCTACCGAGTGGCAGGGCAACTTGATTTGAACAAACATGAATTGACATATGATAGGGAACATGCACATCAGATTTGGTTAGATTTGATTAAGTAGTTTGTGAGAAGTCGATAATGTGAAGTGGACGACAACGGATGACATCGACGGACAAAAAGAGATTAGTAAAGCTCCCCTTTAGCTTTGCTCAGGTGAGCTAAAAATTATCCCATATATAGCTTGAAGTTAAAATTCCCACAGGGAGAATACATATCAACTCTAGACACACGATCTGAAGTTGAATCTGCACCCTTTCCCTCCCCCACCCCCACCACCAACATACACAAACACACAAGAATGTTGCATACCAAGTACCAAAAGATTCTACAGGTGGTTCTGATGAAGTAGAATTTTGAAGAATATTCCTAATATTGCAGGAGTCAATAAAGGGACTTGACTGGAACAAACTTGAATCTGACCCACGTATGAATGTTGTATGTCAAAATTAATATCAAAAGATTCTGATAGGTGGTTCTAAAAGAGAAAATTTTTAAAGAATATTCCCAATATGGATTAAATAAAAATTCAGGCTCCCATACAGAGCCCAAAATATAAACCTGCATGGGTATTTGATCTGAACAAACATGAATCTGCCCCCACTACAATTTTATAATGCTGTATACAAAACATCAAAACATTCTGACTGGTGTTTCTGGAGAAGGAGATCTTTAAAGAATATTCCATAAGTTAAACCCCAAACTCCGGTATTGAGCCAAATATAAACCTGGAGGCTTGATTTGAACAAAATATAAAAAAAAATTTCAGATATGAATCGGAAAAAGATTTTTAAAGATTATTCCTCATAGTTAAAATTCAGGCTCTCATAGGGAGCCCACACAGCAACACAGCAACTCAATCTGAACAAACTTGAATCAGGCAACTCAATTTGAACAAACCCAAATCTGACCTCTCTAAGGATGTTGTATATCACATTTCTAGAAAAGAATTTTATACAAGCTGCTCATATTGCACTAAGTTAAAACTTGGCCTCCTACTAGTAAGGGGACTTGATGTGAACAAATGTGAATTCCTGATTCTAGTGGTTGACACACCGGTATATTGTATACATGTATGTATGTGCCAGCCACTCTGTGATTAACTAAGATTGACTTCAATTCATTCCAAGTAGAACACACACCATTTACTGGGCATTTGGATGTTTGTGAAGAAAAAAATTAAAAAATAGTTCTGGAGAGCAATTGACATATCTGAGTAGCTACAAGGAAAGTGATTTTTGTTGCGACACTGAATTTTTCACAATGCAAAATCTGCTGCATCTTAAATTTAACCTAAATTAAACTTAACTCATATTAAATGTATACGGATGTGTTTAATTTATTTATTTATTGGTGTTTAATGTCACATATTTATGCACAATGGCTAATCGTGACCGTGACAGTTTTACAGGTGGAGGAAGCCGGAGTTCCCGGAGAGAACTACCGAGCATCAACAAACAACTGTCACCTCCCCAACATTCTAACTCTGGTCAAGCTCTGCTCAAGCAGGGTTACAGCAGCTGAAGACATGTGCACCATCGACAACCAGTACGCCTTAGTACACAGCGTCATCGTGCCCCCATGTAGGCAACCAGGATAAAGTGCCTTGCCCAAGGACACAATGCACGTCGTCCCGGACAGGGATCGAACTTGGAACCTCTAGCACAGAAGTCCAACAGTCTACCACAGAGCCACCGCGCTCCCAATGTGTTTAATATTACAAAACATGTACAAGAATATTTAAAAGAGGCCCCCTCCTTAAATGCTTACCTAATAAATTTGTTTAGAGAAGAATTTAAGGTCACGTTCATCATCTGCATGTTAATATTTATTTATTTTTATTTATTTGGTTTTACAACACTTTCGAAAACCATGATCACCCCCACATCGGACAGTTTATGGGTGGTGAAAGCCAGAGTACTGGAAAGAACCAGTGAAAACTGGTGAGCATCTGACATACCCCCAGCATACTAATTCCATACAAGCAGTGTTAGCATTTGTAGAAGACAAGTGCACCATTGACATGCAGTACGCCTTTGTACAAAGCGCCACCATTCCCCACTTGGGCAATTGGCATTAAGTGCCTTTTTATCCAAGGACACAACACAGTTATCCCTAGCAGGGATCAAACCATGGACCTTTCAGTTTGAAATCCAATGGTATACCTACTGAGCTACTGTGCTCCCATCTTATATTTAATCTAATTTAGCTATGAGTGTGGGGAAGGAGGGTGGGAGATTTTTAGCCTAAAATCACTTTGAAACAAAGAGCAAAAAAAATCCTTAGTGGACTCCTTTCAACTACCCCCCCCCCCCCCCCCCCCCCAGGGCAGAAGTTCATTTTTTTCATAAAATCTGATGAAATAACAAAAAATCCTCTTTTCAAGCAAAAACAAAAATTGCTCAAAAGAACAAAATTGTGTTGTGTACTTGGGCCCTCAAGTGGCCTGATGGTTCCCATTTAAGCAAACTTAATGTTAATGTCACATTTACATCTAAATGAAAGTTATCACCATTCATTTAACCCCCTGCACACTGATGTCAAAATATCCAAATTTCAGGCAGAAAAAAATACCCATGATGCAACTAGAAATTTAACCAATTCAATCTCGTTTGACAGAGCTCATTGAGCTCTGTCAAACGAGATTGAATTGGTTAAATTTCTAGATGCATTCTGGGAATAAACAGCTTCCTGAATTTTTGGTATTTTGACATCAGAGTTAAACAAACAGTAAATTTTTATTGGATTCTGTGTTAAACTCCCCTGATACCTACCAAAATCAATCAAGCCTAACACTTTGTACAAATTTTTATCCATGAGTCATAGACATACCAAATATCAAGAGATTCTGCTCCTGCCTGGTGGGTCTGAAGAAGAAGATCTTTAAAGAATAGTGCTGCTACATGCACCCGGTGCTTGTTGAATTCATTGGAAATGACTATTAATCGACTAATGATCGATTAAGGTCAGCGATTTATCGACTTCTAAAATTAATAGTCACAGCAACCTATATGTGAATTCGACCTCTGTAAGATCCACATTTTCAAATCATTCTGACTAGACAAGCGGTTCCGAAGTACCAGAGGCTCAAGCAAGCCTAAAACGCTCACCTGGCTCAAGTTGCCAAAAAGGATAAGTGTATCATTAAGTGATCGGCAGCAAGAGCAATGCTTTGATTTGCTTTGACACAACCAGCTGGTGCTAAGAAAGCTTCTGAGCAAGCTCTGTTTTGTGAAGTATTAAAAATAATCCAACAAAATTTTTTCTTTTGTTTTCAACAACTAAGGTTCTCTCTAAACCCCGCCCCCTCCCCCCCCCCAAAAAAAATGAAAGTGTCAATGACACTGTAGCTCAACTTGTCAAGATATGTACATGTATAGTATTTGACACAGCAATGACAAGCATCTAGGTAATGACCTGATAACAGGTACATATAAAGTATTGTAACAGCCTGTACATAAATACTGACCGTAGCCTGTAACAAATGTATAGGTAAAGTATTGTAAAGGTGGGTGACAGTCAGATGCTAAACTAGAAAAGAAATCTTTGAGTCCCAGAGTGGGTCTGACTGAACCCCAAAATATTTGTTCTCATAGCACAGTGATAACAAAGGCACCCCAAAACACACTCATTCCTGTCCCAAGGTGAAAACAAAGGTACCAAAGAAGTTTCGTGAAGATCATAAATACGAGCTGTATAGAAGTTGCGACAAAAAACAGATTGGACCTAATTTCGGTACAAAATGGCCACTGGCAGCCATCTTGAATTTTGGACCGCACTCAGAAACACTCGTTCTCATCCCAAGGTGATAACAAAGGTACCCAAGAAGTTTTGTGAAGATCGGTTGATAAATACAGCCTCTAGCCTGAACCGTACTGACATGTGCACTTACAGTGTAGAAGTAGCACTGAATAAATCAAAGTTCATCTAATTTGCATAATTCTTGCACGAGATAAAAACCCGTACTATATGTGATGTATTCCATGTTACTAAACATTCATATAAAAATTTATTCAAATCAGAACTTTCATACAGAAGTTCTGTACAAAAGACTGATTGCACTAATTTAGGTACAAAATGGCTGCTGGTGGCCATCTTGAATTTCAGACCACACCCCAAAACACTCATTCTCATTCCACGGAGATAACAAAGGTACTCAAGAAGTTTCGTAAAGATCGGTTCATAAATACGGCCTCTAGCCTGAGCCGTTTTGAAGTTGTGTACAAAAAACTGATTAGACCTAATTTCGGTACAAAATGGCCACTGGCAGCCATCTTCAATTTCGGACCGCACCCAGAAACACTCGTTCTCGTCCCAAGGTGATAACAAAGGTACCCAAGACGTTTCATGAAGATCAGTTGATAAATACAGCTTCTAGCCCGAGCCGTATTGACATGTGTACTTACTGTGCCTAAGTAGTACTGAAAAAATCAAAGTTCATCTAATTTGCATAATATCTGCACGAGAAAAAAACCTGTATTACATGTGATGTATCCCATGGTACTAAACATTCACACAAAAAAAATTATTCAAGTCAGCACTTTCATATGGAAGTTCTGTGCGAAAATCTGATTGCACCTAATTTTGTACAAAATGGCTGAATTTTGGACCGCATCCAAAAACACTCGTTCTCGTCCCACGGTGATACCAAAGGTACCCAAGAAGTTTCGTAAAGATCGGTTTACAAATACGGCCTCTAGCCCAAGCCGTATTGGCATTTGCACTGACAGTGCTGAAAGTAACACTAAATACATCAAAGTTAGTCGAATTTGCATAATTTATGTACGAGAAAAAAACCCGTATTATATGTGATGTATCCCATGGTACTAAACATTCATACCAAAAATTATTCAAATCAGCACTTTCATATGGAAGTTCTGTACAAAAAACAGATTTCTGCATCATCGGTACAAGATGGTGGCTGGCGGCCAACTTGAATTTCGGGTCGGACCCAAAAACACTCGTTCTCGTCCCACAGTCATAACAAAGGTACCCAAGAAGTTTCGTAAAGATCGGTTCTTAAATACGGCCTCTAGCCCGAGCCGTATTGAATTGTTGACGGACAGACGGCCAGATGGATGACGGACAACTGGCCATAGCATGAGCTCAAATTTGGCTTCACCAAAGTTGAGCTAAAAAACTGATTGGATCTAATTTCAGTACAAAATGGCCATTGGCAGCCATCTTGAAAGTGTCAATGACACTGTAGCTCAACTTGTTTAAGACATGTACATGTATAATATGTGACACAGCAATGACAAACATCTAGGTAATGACCTGATAACAAAGTTACATGTAAAGTATTGTAATGGTCTGTACATAAATGCTGACCATAGCCTGTAACAAATATATAGGTAAAGTATTGTAAAGGTGGGGGTGACAGTTAGATGCTAAACTAGAATTATTTATTTATTGATGTTTAAGGTCACATATTTATGCACAATGGCTAATCATGACCGTGACAGTTTTACGAGTGGAGGAAGCCGGAGTATCCGGAGAGAACCAAACAGCAACGACGAGCAGCTGCCAGCTCCCCAACATCGTAACTCCGCACTGCAGCACAGGCAGGGTTAGATTGGTTGAAGACATGCGTACCATCGACGTGCAGTACACCTTAGTACACGGCATCATCGTGCCCCCACATGGGCAATGGGGGTGAAGTGTCTTGCCCAAGGACACATTGTGGCTGCCACAGGTGGGATTCGAACCGAGGACCTCTCGGCTTGCAGCCTGCACCTCTACCTACTGAGCCACCGCGCCCCCATGCTAAACTAGAAAAGAAATCTTTGAGTCCCAGAGTGGGTCTGACTGAACCCAAAAATATTTGTTCTCATAGCACTGTGATAACAAAGGCACCCCAAATCACTCGTTCTCGTCCCAAGATGATAACAAAGGTACCCAAGAAGTTTTGTGAAGATCGGTTCATAAATAGACTCTAGTCCGAGCTGTATTGACATGTGGACTTACATGTACTGCGTATAAGTAGCACTGACTAAATCAAAGTTCATCTAGTTTGCATAATTTCTGCACTAGAAAAAAACCTGTATTATATGTGATGTATTCCATTCATACAAAAATTTATTCAAATCAGAACTTTCATGCAGAAGTTCTGTACAAATAAACAGCTGTGCAATGAGCGCATGATACGCCTGTTATTAATTACAAGAGGGAAGCACGCAATATGAGCATACATGTGTACTAAGCATTTTCAAGTTATTGTTCAACATGTGGAAAATTGCTTATATTTTGATGAATAAAGTCCCATAACTCTGGAATGACATATCGGACAGCGACACAAATCGAAAGTGGGAATCCTTCCATCAACATATACTTGCAACCAAAAAATCATGAAAATTGCTCGAAGCGTTTTCAAGTTAACATACGACGTGTGGATGGACGGACGGACAGCAATATACCATAATACAACCGTTTTTTCCAAACGGGCGTATAAAAACTGATTGCACTAACTAAAGTAGAAAATGGCTGCTGGTGGCCTCTAGCCCGAGCCGTATTGGCATTTGCAGTTACAGTGCTGAAAGTAACACTAAATAGATCAAAGTTAGCCTAATTGGCATAATTTATGCACGAGAAAAAGACCTGTATTATATGTGATGTATTCCATGTTACTAAACATTCATACAAAAATTTATTCAAATCAGAACTTTCATACAGAAGTTCTGTACAAATAAACAGCTGTGCAATGAGCGCATGATACGCCTGTTATTAATTACAAGAGGGAAGCACGCAATATGAGCATACATGTGTACTAAGCATTTTCAAGTTATTGTTCAACATGTGGAAAATTGCTTATATTTTGATGAATAAAGTCCCATAACTCTGGAATGACAAATCGGACAGCGACACAAATCGAAAAGTGGGAATCCTTCCATCAACATATATGTGCAACCCAAAAATCATGAAAATTGCTCTAACCATTTTCAAGTTATTGTTCAACATGTGAAAAATTGCTTATAGTTTGACGAATAAAGTCCCATAACTCTGGAATTATCGGACAGTGACACAAATCGAAAGGGAGCTTCTTCCATCAACATATACTTTCCACAAAAAAATCACAAAAATTGCTCGAAGCGTTTTCGAGTTAACATACGACGTGTGGATGGACGACGGACAGCAATATACCATAATACAACCGTTTTTTTCCAAACGGGCGTATAAAAACTGATTGCACTAACTAAAGTAGAAAATGGCTGCTGGTGGCCTCTAGCCCGAGCCGTATTGGCATTTACAGTTACAGTGCTGAAAGTAACACTAAATAGATCAAAGTTAGTCTAATTGGCAAAATTTATGCACAAGAAAAAAACCTGTATTATATATGATGTATCCCATGGTACTAAACATTCACACAAAAAATTATTCAAATCAGCGCTTTCATATGGAAGTTCTGCACAAAAATCTGATTGCACATAATTTTGTACAAAATGGCTGCCAGCGGCCATCTTCAATATTCATGAATTTCAGACCGGACAAAAAACCACTCGTTCTCATCCCATGGTGATAACAAAGGTACCCAAGAAGTTTTGTAAAGATCGGTTCATAAATACGGCCTCTAGCTCGAGCCGTATTGGCATTTGCACTTAAGTGCTGAAAGTAACACTAAATAAATCAAAGTTAGTCTAATTTGCATAATTTCGCATGAGAAAAAAACCTGTATTATATGTGATGTATCCCATGATACTAAACATTCACACAAAAAAAAAATTATTCAAATCAGAGCTTCCATATGGAAGTTCTGTGCAAAAATGTGATTGTACCTAATTTTGTACAAAATGGCTGCCAGTGGCCATCTTGAATTTCGGACCGGACCCACTTGTTCTCCTCCCACGGTGATAACAAAAGCACCCAAGAAGTTTCGTAAAGATCGGTTCATAAATACGGCCTCTAGCCCGAGCCGTGTTGACGCCGCAACAGGCGGGCAGATGGACAATGGGCCATGACAATACCTCACATTTAGCTTCGCCAAAGTTGAGCTAAAAAGTCTTCATAAATGAAATACTCAAGACCCAGTTATGTACCACATGACAAATTTGATTTACATCTGTCCATGGATCTGAGAAGTTTTGAGTGCAGCCCAAATTTTGACATACTGAGTTTCTTTGAAAAAAAGTGAATTTGCATCTCTAAAGTAAGTTCCAAACAAGAAATCTAAGCATTATCGCAAGCGGCTTACAAAAAGAGGATTTTAAAAGCATTTTAGGCTTATGGAGCAATAACCACACCCCAAAGGATATAGTAATTTATTTTTGTGTGTGTGTGTGGGGGGGGGGGGGGGGGGGGCATCAGACGAGTAAATTTCACCAGCCTGAAGATGGCAGCAGCTTCATTTGAACAAAGGAGAAAAGGTTTACTCCGAGGGAGGATGGTAGGTGCCATAAATGAATGAATTTGGCCCAATGGGTTTAAAGAATAAAAAATTTCAAACTGGAGAAACAGAATTTTACTGCCCCTGTAAATTCACGTCTGTGTGAAAATGGTTCAAGCATCAAAAATAAACAAAGCAGAAAGAGAAGTTTTGGAGGCTTATTTTGGGGGATAAACTATTTTTAAAGAAACCAGAACAAAGTTTTCATTAACAGTATTACATGAATTAAAATCTCTGGAACCCACACTGTAGTCTTGAGAGGGTTAAATTAATGACATTCACGCAGGAATCGGAAAAAATTTTTTTCAAGAAACCAGAAAAAACATACAGTTAAAACTAAAAGTCCTGTCACAAACTGTGCACCTATCTAGGCTTAATTACGCATAGGAATTGCACGCAATTGCCATATCGAGTGGAATCCAAAACATGGTAGGTTCTCCTAGTTACTCATAGCAAGGACAGGCAATGTTTCTGCAAATGGACCTCCGGGTTATCCGGAGGTCCATTGGTTGAAACAATACTTGTGCACAGGCCATATGTACAGAATTTGATAGCCTTTCTATGGTCATAACGAGCAGATTAACGTGCAGATCAACATGCTATTTGTGCGCATTTCATTACAGGACTTCTAGTTTTAACTGTATGAGCATCGAAGAGCAACTGTCAGCTCTTCAACATTTCAACTCTGTTCAAGCTCTGTTCAACCAGGGTTACAGCAGCTGAAGACATGTGCACCACTGACGGGCAGTACGCCTTAGTACACAGCACCATGTAGGCAACCTGGATAAAGTGCCTTGCTCAAGAACACAATGGGGGTCGTCCCAGACGGGGATCGAACTCGGGACCTCTAGCAAAGAAGTCCAACAGTACACCACTGCACTCCCTTTTCACTCAATTAACCCTTTACCTAATGAATCAGCCTTATCCGTCTGCATAATATGCAAATTCAGCAGTTGAAGAAATATTAATTTTCAGAAAATTCCAACCACACTATATCATGTGACACCTCACATTGGAACGAGCTCATCGAGCTCGTTCCAATGAGGGGTCACATGATATGGTTTGTTGAAATATTTAGAAAATTCTGAAAACACTATAATTAAAATCATTAAGTTTTTATATCATCTGCTTTGGATAACCGTCAAGGGTTAAGCTTAAACTAATATAGAGAACATGTGTGTTCGACAGGTAACAGGAGTCTCTCCTGTCTCTAGTCGACATTAAGTGATAATAGTAAACAGTCTGAAGAACTTTTAACAATTTGTACAGGGAAAAATATTACAGCAAAAATGCTGACTCATCATTTTTTCAATGCCTCCTACCACACACCCCAACATTAATTACCAAGGGCAATATTTTTTAACCATTCCATTATACTGGTCCTAAGGATGCTCCATACCAAATACCAGTTCTTTGCTCCAAGTGGTTTGGGAAATGTGTGCTTTTGAATTTTATTTGGTTTGTAGCCCCTCGCGTTCCCACGGGGCTGTGAAAAATTTTTTTTTTGCATCAGTCAATTACTTGGGAACCCACTTAACTATATGCCAAATTGGATTGAAACTGGCCCATCAGTCCCTCAAATAGAAATTTTGAGCGGAACCCAAAATGGATATGCCCACACAGAGCCCAAATATTGACCTACCAACTTCCCTTGAACAAACTTTAATCTTCAACACTAAAGCATGTTCCATACCAAATCACAAGGCATTCCCTCTGGTGGATCATGAGAATAAGATTTTTAAAGATTTTGGGCATTAACCAGAGCCCAAAGATGGCGGCTGCTTCATTTGAACAAAACAGAAAGGGTATACTCCTTAGATGGTCTGTGCAATATGTATTTGAATTTGGCCTGATGGTTGTGAAGAAGAAGTCACTTTTGCAGAAGTTAATGGCTGACAGACGACGGATGCCAGACAACGGATGCAAGATGACAAGTGATGGCGGTAGCTCCCGTTGACTTACAGTCAGGTGAGCTAAAAAGAGTTTTAAAGATTATTCCTCCTATAAGACTAAGTTAAAATTTAGACTCCAACAGGGAGTCAAAATATTAAGGCATGGACTTGGTTTGTACAAACTTAGATCTGGCCTCCCTATAGGATGCTGTAAACCAAACATCAAAAGATTCAGCCTGGGGGGTCTGAAAACTGAAAAAAATTTTTGAAGATTATTCTACAGATTGCACAACATTAAAATTTAGGCTCCTATAGAAAGCCCAATTAATAACTGATAGACTTGATTTGAACACAAATCAATCTGACCCCTGTAAAAATTCTGTATGCCATATATCAAAAGATTTCAACTAAAGGCTCCGGAGACAAAGATTTTTAAAAAAGATTCCTCATATGGCCATTATTATTCGAGTAAGTTAAAATTTTGGCTCCAACAGTAAGCCCAAATACTGACACAGGAACTTGGTTTGAACAAACTTAAATCTTACCTCTCAAAGGATGATGTATACTCTCAAGTGCCGAATAAAAGTGTTTGCCGAATAAAAGTGCTGGGCAACAATTTACACTACTGAAAAGAATAATAGTGCTGGTGCACAATAAATGTGCTGGCTTGCAAACTTAACTAATTTCACATGAGTACCAAAATATGTCGCTCCCCTATACTGCTATTGACTTGCCAAGAAATTGCCAAACACAATTTCAGTTGGTTCGATAACCGTTCCATGACCATTGATAAAAATCTGTATTATACACTTAATTGCTAACTGCAGTAGAAATTGATATAAAATAACTTTTGCTGTCTTTTTATTGGAAAATTTAATAAAAAAAACAAAACAGCCTCAATGGTTGACTTTCTCAACACCAAGGGTGAAGCATTGTAAAATATTAATCACTTTATCAAACACAGTTTCAGAACTGGAACTTGAACACTTGCTCCAGATTTACAATGTCAAATATATTTATTTCTACCAGGGACCCCCAATGAGAGAATATTAGGTAGATGTGACTTCTCCCTCTCAGAAAAAGAGGGAAAAGCAAGAGCTCTTTTGGGAGAAGTGAAATTTCTAAAGAGAAAAATTCAGAGATGAGAATTTAATATTTCAAAATTCAACAGACCTTTCAAACTCTGAAAATCAAGTGGGATCCAGTAGAGGAGCCATGAGATTCCAGCCTCCATCTTACCCCCCCCCCCCCCGCCCCCCCCCCCCCCCCCAAAAAACCAAAGAGGAGCCATGAGATTTCCAGTCTCCACCTTACCCGGTCCCCCCCCCCAATCAGTTTTTTTTTTTATTTCCCCGCCATCAGTACAAGTACAGTGCCCGCTGTTCTGCCCCCTCCCCCCCCCCCCCCCCCCCCCCCATTTTCTACACTCTTCACAAGCATAGCCCCCACATAATTTTGGCAGAGAGAAGTAAAATTTCTAAAGAAAGAAATACTGAGAAGAGATTCAACCCCGGGAAGTGAAGCAGTGCCTGTTCAGAGTTGTACACAGCCTCTGTTTTTCTGGTAAAATAGGACCCAGTCACCAATGCTTGGGAGGTGCAAATACTTTCTAAAATGGGCAAAATTGCTTATTAATGCTCACCCCTGGTCTTGAGTTGATAGTCATGTTGTGGTCATGATTAGCCATTGTGCAAAAATATGTGACCTTAAACACCAATTAATAAATACTGAGAAGAGAATTTAATTAAATATTTCAAATTTATTTGTCAATAGACATGACAAACACTGAAAATTAAGTTAGTGCCCCCACAAGAACCCCGGGAAGATAGGTGTTAGGCAGTGCTTGTTTACTGTGGTTTACTGTGGTAAACATACCGTTTTACTGGTAAAGTAGAATGCAGTCACTTATGCTCTAAAATAGGCAACATGGGGCAAAAACGACTAACTGACCTTCACTTCACCTCCATGCTGTGGTCGCGATTAGCCATTATGCAGAAGTATGTGACCATAAACACCAATAAATAAATCAAATTAGTGGGTGGGATCCAGTGGAAGAACAATGGGATTTCTAAGGAGCCAAGCGCCTACCCTAAAGAGTTATTTTTTTATTGGCCTCACTTGGGGAAAAAAATAAAGGTAATGGGTCACAATATCCGTGACGGTTTGTATTTTTTTTCACAAATTAATAAACATGCCCACACGTTTATTCGGCACCTTAGAGTACCAAATATCAAAAGATTATGGCTGGTGGGTCTGAAGATTTTTAAAGATTATTCCTCATATTGCAAGAAACTAAAAGTTGGACGAGAAGATTTTTGCAAAATTTTTGCAACTATGCTGACACAGCATTTTTTTCATTCCCCTCCTACAGTACACTATGAACAGAACTGATGGCAAAGTCAATTCTACTGGTCCTAAGAATGCTTCATATCAAAATAACATATCTCTGCTGTGTGCAGTTTGGGGAATGTGCATGAAAATGTTTCTATTTTTAGCTCCTGGGGTTCCCACAGGCATACAGGATATTCTTTTGTTGCATGAATCAAGTATTTTAATATGATTAAATAATACAGGCAACCCACTAAATTGGATATCCCTCAACTGGTAGACTGCTGAATTATTTTAGTCATCAAAATTTGTTCACATATCTTTGCCTTGTTACAATAGGCACTCTCCCATAAAATGTAACAAGACAAATCCTCACAGACTTGATAATTTCACTTCAAAGGTGGTATGGAGAACATCCAATATGAAGCCTTTAAGTTGTGGTACCGACACTTCAGAATAAAGCCCAAATATGTGCTACCAGCACTCTGTCAGTTAACTAAATAACCCTGTTAATTGAATATACATGTAGTTTTGTAACACCAGGCCTTTAGATTAGCCCAAGTTCACACCATTTACAGGTGTGCTCAAATTAGAGATGGCGTGAAGACAGCAAGAATGAAAGTGTCAATGACACTGTAGCTCAACTTGTCAAGACATGTACTTGTATAGTATGTGACACAACAATGACAGACATCTAGGTAATGACCTGATAACAAAGGTACATATAAAGTATTGTAACAGTCTGTACATAAATACTGACCGTAGCCTGTAAAAAATGTGTAGGTAAAGTATTGTAAAGGTGGGTGACAGTCAGATGCTAAACTAGAAAAGAAATCTTTGAGGAGAGTCCCAGATTGGGCCTGACTGAACCCCAAAATATTTGTTATCATAGCACAGTGATAGCAAAGGCACCCCAAAACTCACTCGTTCATGTCCCAAG
Organism: Pictodentalium vernedei; assembly: GCA_031216915.1. NCBI lineage: Eukaryota > Metazoa > Mollusca > Scaphopoda > Dentaliida > Dentaliidae > Pictodentalium > Pictodentalium vernedei. The sequence continues at coordinate 227,505,988 of CM062296.1, forward strand.
GTGAAAACAAAGGTACCTAAGAAGTTTTATGAAGATCAGTTCATAAATACGAGCTGTATAGAAGTTGTGACAAAGAACTGATTGGATCTAATTTTGGTACAAAGTGGCCACTGGCAGCCATCTTGAATTTTGGACCGCACCCAGAAACAGTCGTTCTCATCCCAAGGTGATAATAAAGGTACCAAAGAAGTTTTGTGAAGATCGGTTCATAAATACAGCCTCTAGCCCGAGCCGTATTGACATGTGCACTTACAGTGTATAAGTAGCACTGAATAAATCAAAGTTCATCTATTTTGCATAATTTCTGCATGAGAAAAAGACCTGTACTATATGTGATGTATTCCATGTTACTAAACATTCATACAAAAATTTATTCAAATCAGAACTTTCATTCAGAAGTTTTGTACAAAAGACTGACTGCACTAATTTTGGTACAAAATGGCTGCTGGTGGCCATCTTGAATTTTGGACCACACCCCAAAACACTCATTCTCATCCCACGGTGATAACAAAGGTACTCAAGAAGTTTCGTAAAGATCGGTTCATAAATACAGCCTCTAGCCTGAGCCGTATAGAAGTTGTGTACAAAAAACTGATTGGACTTAATTTCGGTACAAAATGGCCACTGGCTGCCATCTTGAATTTTGGACCGCACCCAGAAACACTCGTTCTCATCCCAAGGTGATAACAAAGGTACCCAAGACGTTGCGTGAAGATCACTTCATAAATACAGACTCTTGCCTGAGCCGTATTGACATGTGTACTTACTGTGTGTAAGTAGCACTGAAAAAATCAAAGTTCATCTAATTTGCTTAATTTTTGCACGAGAAAAAACCTGTATTATATGTGATGTATCCCATGGTACTAAACATTCACACAAAAAAATTATTCAAATCAGCATTTTAATAAGTGTTGCGCAAAAATATGATTGCACCTAATTTTGTACAAAATGGCTGCCATCGACCATCTTGAATTTCAGACCGGACCCAAAAACACTCGCTCTCGTCCCATGGTGAAAACAAAGGTACCCAAGAAGTTTCGTAAAGATCGGTTCATAAATACGGCCTCCAGCCCGAGCCGTATTGGCATTTGCACTGACAGTGCTGAAAGTAACACTAAATACATCCAAGTTTGTCTAATTTGCATAATTTGAGCACGAGAAAAAAACCCGTGTGATATATAATGTATCCCATGGTACTAAACATTCATACAAAAAATTATTCAAATCAGCGCTTTCATATGGAAGTTCTGTACAAAAAACAGCCATCTTGAATTTCGGACCACACCCAAAAACACTTGTTCTCATCTCACGGTCATAACAAAGGTACCCAAGAAGTTTCGTAACGATCGGTCCATAAATACGGCCTCTAGCCCGAGCCGTATCCAATTGCTGACGTACAGACAGACAGACAGACGGACGACGGGCAATGACAAAAGCTCAAATTTGGCCTTTTTCCGCATCTGGACCCCCACCAATAGGAAGGAGGATACCGCAGGCCTGAGGTGGGGGTAAGTATGGCCTTCCCATTGGTGGGGGTTTGCCCCCACCCACCAATTGGAGAACCATACCTACCTACTCCCCAGGCCTACAACGACCTGGAACCCGGCAACCCCCAAAAAGATTACGCCCCCACCCATTGATACATAGCCAAAATAATATTTCAGAACAACTTGTGGCCAAATATGCTTCAGTAATCATTATAATTGATATTATATATATATTTTTTATGTTCTATACATTACACTCTCATTTTGATGCATAATGTGTGGTCATACTAAACACTGAGGGATACCGAGTATTAGGAAAATAGTGGGAATGGAATGAAAAGGGTATGAGGTGGAGTATTATGAGTTTATAAATATATTTAAGCAGTGAGTGCATGGTTTTAATGCCATATTTGAGAATTATGAGTGCTATAATAATAGAGCTCATAAAAAAATCTTCCTCTCGGTATTTAGTAGGAAGTTTTGGTAATTAGTATTTATAGCGGCTGCACCGCGGTAAGAGATAGCATGAGTTACAGTGCTGGAAATGAACAAAATGACGGATGCAGTTTCAAGCTCTGTGAAATCAGAGACAGGAGTAAAATGCACCTGTGAAATATTAGTACATGTATTGAATTTTAAGAGAATACCATCACCAAACACCAGAAAGAAACTTTAAATTTTAAGGACCTGCTGAACTATGATAGTAACTTGTCACTGGCCACAGAGTGCAGCTTTCTCAAAGCAACATACAATTATATGTCCTCAAAGTGTAATAGAGCTCCACAATATTTGTCAACAAGTGCATTATTTTTAAATCCAGTTAAATAGAAAGCATGGGTGCCAATGGGAGCATTCACACTTGCATTCATCTCATTTCCAGAAAGGGAGAGTTAGTGATGGAATTGTGGTCCTAGATGACAAGGCAAAACCCAGAGTTTTTTATGGCTGCACAGTAAATCAATAAACCAATATATACCGGTATTTAATCCAGTATTGATTGAACAGTGAATAAAATCTTGAAGTTTGAGATAAAAACCTACATATGCTTATCGTTCATCTGGACATTAATAAAGAGGATAGATTACAGTACAGTCATTGTGGATGGGTCAGAATCCAATGGGTGGGGGTTTTCCATGCAAATAATTCAGAGATGATCCGACACCTACATGTAGCATAATTTCCACCAATGAAACACCAGGGTAATCGCGGTGCATCATTGGTGGAAATTTTGCTAGATGATTATTTCTGAATTATATGCGTGGAAAAAATGTCAACAGGTGGATTTTGACGCGTCCACGATAGCCCTACTGGATGACAGTTTACAGATTTGGAAAGCATCTGTTGCAAGCACATGGGGCAGGGCGTCAGCTGTCTTAGGGAGTTTGAGCATTAAAGAGAAGGGTCTTCCCACAGGAACATTTTAAAACAGTGCTATCGAATATGGTGATGAGACACAACTTTTTGACAAACTGTTTGTAGTTCCAGATGGTTTCGGTTATATGTTTTTTCATTTTAGATAACCATTAACCACCAGAGGAACAATAAAATAGTTCCTCTCAAATTTTATGACCTGATTGAATAGTGGTGTAATAACAAAAATATCAATTTATTGTCACTATTTATTTACCAACAATTTGATTTTCAAGATGCCTCAAGTATTTTTTTTGCCTTTAGTCTAGAATGAATATCATCCCTCTACCTAATAAATCAGCCGCATCACCAAATTGCGCAGTCGAAAAAATATTATTTTTAATAAAAATTGAGCAAAACCATATCAAGTGACCCCTCAATTAAAGCGAGTCTGTCAAGCTCATTCCAATGAGGGGGTCACATGATATGGTTTTATTGCTAAACTAATATTTAAAATAAATCATGAAAAAGTCAATGACACTGTAGCTCAACTTGTCAAGACATGTACATGTATAGTATGTGACACAGCAATGACAAACATCTAGGTAATGACCTGATAACAAAGGTACATATAAAGTATTGTAACAGTCTGTACATAAATACTGACCATAGCCTGTAACAAATGTATAGGTAAAGTATTGTAAAGGTGGGTAACAGTCAGATGCTAAACTAGAAAAGAAATCTTTGAGTCCCAGAGTGGGTCTGACTGAACCCCAAAATATTTGTTCTGATAGCACAGCGATAACACCCCAAAACACACTCATTCCTGTCCCAAGGTGAAAACAAAGGGACCGGTACCCAAGAAGTTTTGTGAAGATCAGTTCATAAATACGAGCTGTACAGAAGTTGTGACAAAAAACTGATTGGACCTAATTTTGGTACAAAATGGCCACTGGCAGCCATCTTGAATTTTGGACCGCACTCAGAAACACTCGTTCTCGTCCCAAGGTGATAACAAACAAAAGTACCCAAGAAGTTTTGTAAAGATCGGTTCATAAATAAGGCCTCTAGCCTGAGCCGTATAGAAGTTGTGTACAAAAAACTGATTAGACCTAATTTCGGTACAAAATGGACACTGGCAGCCATCTTGAATTGTGGACCGCACTCAGAAACACTCGTTCTCGTCCCAAGGTGATAACAAAGGTACCCAAGAAGTTTCGTGAAGATCAGTTGATAAATACAGCCTCTAGCCAGAGCCGTATTGACATGTGTACTTACTGTGTGTAAGTAGTACTGAAAAAATCAAAGTTCATCTAATTTGCATGATTTCTGCACGAGAAAAAACCCCGCATTTTTGTGATGTATCCCATGGTACTAAACATTCACACAAAAAAATTTTCAAATCAGCACTTTCATATGGAAGTTCTGTGCAAAAATCTGATTGCACCTAATTTTGTACAAAATGGCTGCCATCGGCCATCTTGAATTTTGGACCGCAACCCAAAACACTCGTTCTCGTCCCACGGTGATACCAAAGGTACCCAAGAAGTTTCGTAAAGATCGGTTTATAAATACGGCCTCTAGCCCAAGCTGTATTGGCATTTGCACTTACAGTGCTGAAAGTGACACTAAATACATCAAAGTTAGTCTAATTTGCAAAATTTACGTACGAGAAAAAAACCTGTATTATATGTGATGTATCCCATGGTACTAAACATTCATACAAAAAATTATTCAAATCAGCGCTTTCATATGGAAGTTCTGTGCAAAAATCTGATTTCACCTTAGTCTGTACAAAATGGCCGCCAGCAGACAACTTGAATTTCGGATTGGACCCAAAACCACTGCCAAAGTTGAGCTAAAAATTGTGATATTGTCAGCGTTGGGTACAAGGTAATTCAAACTGAATCATCAAGGCATGCTGATTCATTCCAACGATGATGGCTCAAGTCCAGATTATTGGACATACAGAATGCAGATAGTGTATTATCACTAAATCACCCATAGAATGGAGATTCCACCCAAACAATAATTGCTAATTTGTTGCAATGCATCACAAGCACAAGCAAAACTCCAGCCAATGAACCTCCGGGTTAAACCTGGATGTACACCGGCTGAAACATTTTGTTTTTTGTCCATTTGTACAGTATTTGAAAGTGATACTTTGGGTGATAACTCCACTCTGCCAATGATTTAATCACAAACCACTCTCCACGTACTGTATGTTCAGTTATCTGAACAGTCTTTCAATACACTGGCATACCTCAGTATTTTTATTGATACCGATACTGGTATTTAATTTTGAATATCGTGCAGTCCTAGCACTTCTGTCAAATTTCTAAAGAAAGCCCATCGTGCACAAGAACGGCACAAATTTGACAACAATTTCAAAGGAAAAGTGAATAAATCTGTCCAAGACAACAACTCAATTTTCAATGAAATAAACTTCAAACAAAGGCCTGAATATGGGGAATATCATAAATTAAGTGAACCAATAAGTCTTGAAGAGGTCATGGGTATAATTACAAAATGTCCACCGAAGACGAAGTCTCTTACGAAATATCGAAACAGTGTTCCAACATCATCTTCAGTGGACTTGAAACAGCTTGCTTGGATGGGACCAGCATACATATTAAATAAATAGAGAGATTAATACAGATACAAGACCCCTCTTTAAGGGCTTTAGTGACTGTGTCTTTGGGGTGTACGTGCTTGTGGGGATGTGTGTAGTGTTGTCATGAGTCTAACCCCACTACCTTATACAGTGGTAGCTAGGTACTGACTGTAAAAACCGGCACGGTACTTAACATGCTATATTTACACCAAATTAATACCCTATATTCTAGTTAAACTGGAAGCAATGTAATGGACACTGTACTGCCCTGGACTAGTCCACTTGGAAACAAATGGACCACCTAGCTGTGTACCAGACTGCTATTTGTTGGACTGGGTCACAAGATATTTCAAATCCCACAGTGTCCCTGGACCCTGTGCAACTTTGGCGTGCTGAAACTTTTATTCATTCAGTGCATGGGTCTGATCATACATGCATATCTGATTATAACTACGATCTAAAATGTCTTGGATGTCTCCCACCTTCAACATACATGTCTGTTTCTCGACAGATGGGTAATGAGGGTGAAAACTTCAAAAACAAAAAGGGTCAACTAAAAACCCAAGGCTATATTAATGCTGTTTACCCCGAGCCAGAATGGCTAAAAAATATACTGAATATGTACATATACTAAATACAACCTGCAGCTTCGGGTGTACTGATTCTTATCACAGTACGCCACAAAAGACTACTAGTAATAATGGCATAAAGCCAATAATAGCAAAACAATTTAAAAGCTGGTCCAAAGACTGGATAAAAGCTGATAAGAGTACATGTACTATTTTCATCAAACATTACTGTTGTCTATGTTGTGCAGGGCTCGATTTTACTGGATTCACAGAGCAGATTTCTAATCAATTTTTAACTGTAGCTAATCAATTTCAAAAGAAAAATCATGTTAATAATAGGAAATGCTAACCCAAATTTATCCAAGCAGGGTTACAGCGGTTGATGACATGTGCGCCATCAACGTGCAGTACTAGTACGCCATAGTGCACGGCATCAACGTGCCCCCATGTAGGCAACCGGAATAAAGTGCCTTGCCCAAGGACACAACATGGGCCATTCCGGACATTGATTGAACTTGGGCCCTCTAGCACACAGGCACTCGACGTATTATCAGATTTTATCAATTTTAATAACATGTATATTTATATTATCATTACCAAAAAGGTAAAGATATGACACTTCCCAGATCAAAATTTTCAACAATCTCTAAAATAGCGAATACCTCATCGATCTCGCTCATTTAAACAACAAAATGTTGTGTAATTCGCAGAGCCCCTGAGAGTTTGAGCCCAAGATTAACGGAAATTTGACTTTTATTCGCATCTTTTTCACTTTTTATCGACTGAATCGAGAGAGTAGGCTATCCACGCCGGCTGCCCCCTCTAAATTTTTCTTCCCATGTTATTTACATGTATTTATGGTGTAATGATAGCAACTATGACCTAAGAAACTAAATGAATTTCTGATTCGGGGTATCAGATTAACTTGAGAATTTTTTGTAGTTCGCATGTGGATGACACACGCCCACCCCCTCCCTCCCAACAAACTTGCAGTTAAAATATCAATAGCATGACTAGTAATGTTAATTTTAAATATCTGTATATGACAATCAGACATGTTACCATGACAACATCTTTGATGCTTTTACCATCATTTTTCGAGAGATTAAAATGTTTTTATTGAAGTTAAGTTGTTGTGTTGCTTTGTGTTGTATTGAGTGAAGCATAAAGACTTTTGAAATGCACGCAATTGTGTCTATAGGTAGACGACCAAGGAACCCGTAGCGTGGCACTCATTGTTCGGTTACCAGATAACAGCTGGCATGATTAGTTGACTTTCTCGATTCATATTTTAGAGATTGTTAAAAAATTTGATCTGGAGAGTGTCATACATTTACTTTTTTTAGTATTGATAATGTATATTGTATTAAAATTGATAAAACCTGATAATACGTCAAGTGCCTGTGCCTCTAGCATAGAAGTCTAACTGTCTACCACCGAGATACTGCACTCTCTAGTGGAGAATTAAATCTTACAAGTTGAGACTTCTATTTTCTTACGTAAGTAAACAATAACCAAATAATAAATTTGGGACATTAAAATATTTTGCTTTACTATACATGTAAATCAAAGTATAATTTGCTGAAAAAAAAATCCATATAGGGCGACTTGCTCCAATACGATGATTTTAAATGTTGGGACGAATCGTCCTGATGTTAAAAATACAAATTCATTTGGGACAAATTGACTCGATACTCTGAAAAAAATTGTTAGCATGAATCGCCATGGTTGTCACTTTGGGACGAAACATCCTGCCATGCTGGGTGAAAGATCCCAGGATGAACAGGGTTTGGGATGAAATGTCACGTAACCATGACACCCACACATGTCTCGCAAAGAATAATTTGCTGAAAACAAAATTGCGTCCAAGGCGATCTGCAGCGATACAATGATTTGAAATGTTGGGACGAATGATTGGAATCGTCCTGATGTTAAAAAAAAAACAAATTCATTTGGGGCGAATGAACTCGATACTCTGAAAAAAATGTTGGAATGAATCAACCTGGTTGCTACTTTGGGACGAAACATCCTGGGATGAACCGGTTTGGGGATGAAATGTCCCGTAACCATGAGACCCACCCACCCCAAGAATTTTGATACCCTAGCTTTATTCTTGGATATGTATGTATTTATATTTATTTATTGGTATTTAAGGTCACATACTTATGCACAATGGCTAATCGTGACCGTGACAGTTTTACGGGCGGAGGAAGCCGGAGTACCCGGAGAGAACCACCGAGCAACGACGAGCAGCTGTCAGCTCTCCAACATCGTAACTCTGGACTCTGCACCGCAGCACAGGCAGGGTTAGATTGGTTGAAGACATGCGCACCATCGACGTGCAGTACGCCTCAGTACACAGCGTCATCGTGCCCCCATGTAGGCAATCGGGGTGAAGTGTCTTGCCCAAGGACACAACGCGGTTGCCGCAGGTGGGATTCGAACCAAGGACCTGGATATGTATGTACAACACATTTGGCCACAAGTTGTTCTCTTGAAATATTATTAAATTATCAGTTCTGGTACGAATACGGTAGTAGACTTCCAGGAACCAGTGGTGCCTAGGTCAATGGGCCGATTACACACGTGTTTCGTGTTCTATACATCTGAATCTTCATTTTGATGTACATTTTGTGTATATTTGAAATGAAGGAATATCAGAGGCGAGACTTTTCAAAATAAACACAATTTCATTACTTATATAGCCCCTTAAAATTTCGGAGTCCCTTAGCTCAACTTCTGTGCTTTGTTTGCAGTTTATATTTCAAATCGGATATTTATTGCTGCAATTTGCAAACAAGAATAGCACGTAATTTAACTTCAAGTCGTAAATATCAAAGCTATTCTCCGCTGGAATTCCATCTACGGAGTCCCCACTATTCGGGTGGTCGAAACCAGCTGTTGGAAATGTTAAGGCCAGAAAGAGCTTATTTCATGATTTCGATATTTATGGCTCCTTCTCTCTCCGACAAAAATGATCGATTATAAAATTCAGCCACCCAGACCCAAGTTTGGCTTTCAAGTTTCATTTCAATTGGAGTATGCCGAAATTTGGTGAAACGGCATTCGGCAAGTTGTGAAATTGAATGTGATTGACGGTCTTCATCAGAGACTCCTCACCAAAGAAATAATGGCGTATGTAGTTCAATATTTATTTTACAAGCACTCAAGTCATATAAAGACCCACTAATTTATTTGTGACTGAAATTATACGGTCATGCTTATTGTAAGCTTCATTCAACACGAAAGTAGGCCTACATCAACATCCGGTGCACGTTATTCACGCGAGAATTTGAGAAGCCTCCGAAACTCCGTAAAATGAAAAAGTGATCTTTGAGAACCATAAAATATATGGATATTCCTAATTTCTTTAAAAAAGCGTATATGTTTGGTAAACTTGTCTGAAATTACTTCAAGTATGAATATAATGACGAAAAACCGTAGTATGACAAAACATACGCTTTAAAAATATGAATTACAGGCGCGTCAAAAATCGCCCGCAAATATATACGGTTTTCCAAGTTTGAGTTTTTTAGCATGGAATATCTCGAAAAATGTTGTTTTAAATTGAAAACAGATTTGTTCTCGTTATTTAGCGTGCAAAACTTAACATTTCTGCATACAGGGGTTTCTGCACACATCTCTCGTTCTTTTGCGCGGAGGCACTGAACATTAGGGCAACGTGAAACAGGTTGCCCAAATGTTTTAGCACGTAAAAAACCGACCTTTGGACAACTTTCGGTTGTCCAAATGTCGTTTACATGAATATATATATTCCGCGCAAAAGAACGAGAGATGTGTGCAGAAACCCCTGTATGCAGAAATGTTAAGTTTTGCACGCTAAATAACGAGAAGAAATCTGTTTTTAATTTAAAACAACATTTTTCGAGATATTCCATGCTAAAAAACTCAAACTTGGAAAACCGTATATATTTGCGGGCGATTTTTGACGCGCCTGTAATTCATATTTTTAAAGCGTATGTTTTGTCATACTACGGTTTTTCGTCATTATATTCATATTTGAAGTAATTTCAGACAAGTTTACCAAACATATACGCTTTTTTAAAGAAATTAGGAATATCCATATATTTTATGGTTTGCAAAGATCACTTTTTCATTTTACGGAGTTTCGGAGGCTTCTCAAATTCTCGCGTGAATAACGTGCACCGGATGTTGATGTAGGCCTACTTTCGTGTTGAATGAAACTTACAATAAGCATGACCGTACAATTTCAGTCACAAATAAATTTGTGGGTCTTTATATGACTTGAGTGCTTGTAAAATAAATATTGAACTACATACGCCATTATTTCTTTGGTGAGGAGTCTCTGATGAAGACCGTCAATCACATTCACAACTTGCCGAATGCCGTTTCACCAAATTTCGGCATATTCCAATTGAAATGAAAGCCAAGTGGGTCTGGGTGGCTGATTTTTATAATCGATCATTTTTGTCGGAGAGAGAAGGAGCCATAAATATCGAAATCATAAAATAAGCTCTTTCTGGCCTGAACATTTCCAACAGCTGGTTTCGACCACCCGAATAGTGGGGATTCCGTAGCTGGAATTCCAACGGAGAATAGCTTTGATATTTACGACTTAAATTACGTGCTATTCTTGTTTGCAAATTGCAGCAATAAATATCCGATTTGAAATATAAACTGCAAACAAAGCACAGAAGTTGAGCTAAGGGACTCCGAAATTTTAAGGGGCTATATAATTAATGAAATTGTGTTTATTTTGAAAATTCTCACCTCTGATATTCCTTCATTTCAAATATACACAAAATGTACATCAAAATGAAGATTCAGATGTATAAAACACGTGTGTAATCAACTCATTGACCTAGGCACCACTGGTTCATGGAAGTCTACTACCGTATTCGTACCAGAACTGATAATTTAATAATATTTCACGAGAACAACTTGTGGCCAAATGTGCTGTACATACATATACAAGAACAAAGCTAGGGTATCAAAATTCTTGGGGTGGGTGGGTCACATGGTTATGGGACATTTCATCCCCAAACCGGTTCATCCCAGGATGTTTCGTCCCAAAGTGGCAACCAGGACGATTCATTCCAACATTTTTTTCAGAGTATCGAGTTCATTCGCCCCAAATGAATTTTTTTTTTTTTTTAACAGGACGATTCCAATCATTCGTCCCAACATTTCAAATCATTGTATCGGTGCAAATCGCCTTGGACGCAATTTTGTTTTCAGCAAATTATTCTTTGCGAGATGTGTGGGTCTCATGGTTACGTGACATTTCATCCCAAACCCTGTTCATCCTGGGATCTTTCACCCAGCATGGCAGGATGTTTCGTCCCAAAGTGACAACCGTGGCGATTCATGCTAACAATTTTTTTCAGAGTATCGAGTCAATTCGTCCCAAATGAATTTGTTTTTTTAATATCAGGACGATTCGTCCCAACATTTAAAATCATCGTATCGGAGCAAGTCGCCCTATAGGGATTTTTTTTTCAGCAAATTATACTTTGATTTACATGTATAGTAAAGCAAAATATTTTAATGTCCCAAATTTATTATTTGGTTATTGTTTACTTATGTAAGAAAATAGAAGTCTCAACTTGTAAGATTTAATTCCCCACTAGGGAGTGCAGTATCTCAGTGGTAGACAGTTAGACTTCTATGCTAGAGGCACAGGAACTCGACGTATTATCAGGTTTTATCACTTTTAATACAATATATATTATATTATCAATACTAAAAAAAGTAAATGTATTACACTCTCCAGATCAAATTTTTTAACAATCTCTAAAATATGAATCGAGAGAGTCAGCTAATCATGCCAGCTGTTATCTGGTAACCGAACAATGAGTGCCACGCTACGGGTTCCTTGGTCGTCTACCTATAGACACAATTGCGTGCATTTCAAAAGTCTTTATGCTTCACTCAATACAACACAAAACAACACAACAACTTAACTTCAGTAAAAACATTTTAATCTCTCGAAAAATGATGGTAAAAGCATCAAAGATGTTGTCATGGTAACATGTCTGATTGTCATATACAGATATTTAAAATTAACATTACTAGTCATGCTATTGATATTTTAACTGCAAGTTTGTTGGGAGGGAGGGGGTGGGCATGTGTCATCCACATGCAAACTACAAAAATTCTCAACTTAATCTGATACCCCGAATCAGAAATTCATTTAGTTTCTTAGGTCATAGTTGCTATCATTACACCATAAATACATGTAGATTACGTGGGAAGAAAAATTTAGAGGGGGCAGCCGGCTTGGATAGCCTACTCTCTCAATTCAGTCGATAAAAAGTGAAAAAGATGCGAATAAAAGTCAAATTTCCGTCAATCTTGGGCTCAAACTCTCAGGAGCTCTGCGAATTACACAACATTTTGTTGTTTAAATGAGCGAGATCGATGAGGTATTCGCTATTCGCTATTTTAGACATTGTTGAAAATTAGACATTGTTGAAAATTTTGATCTGGGAAGTGTCATATCTTTACCTTTTTGGTAATGATAATATAAATATACATGTTATTAAAATTGATAAAATCTGATAATACGTTGAGTGCCTGTGTGCTAGAGGGCCCAAGTTCAATCAATGTCCGGAATGGTCCATTTTGTGTCCTTGGGCAAGGCACTTTATCCCGGTTGCCTACATGGGGGCACGTTGATGCCGTGTACTATGGCGTACTGCACGATGATGGCGCACATGTCATCAACCGCTGTAACCCTGCTTGGATAAATTTGGGTTAGCATTTCCTATTATTGACATGATTTTTCTTTTGAAATTGATTAGCTCTAGTTAAAAATTGATTAGAAATCTGCTCTATGAATCCAGTAAAATCGAGCCCTGCACAACATAGACAACAGTAATATTTGATGAAAATAGTACATGAACTCTCATCAGCTTTTATCCAGTCCTTGGACCAGCTTTTAAATTGTTTTGCTATTATTGGCTTTATGCCATTATTACTAGTAGTCTTTTGTGGCGTACTGTGATAAGAATCAGTACACCCGAAGCTGCAGGTTGTATTTAGTATATGTATATATTCAGTATATTTTTTAGCCATTCTGGCTCGGGGTCAACAGCATTAATATAGCCTTGGGTTTTTAGTTGACCCTTTTTGTTTTTGAAGTTTTCACCCTCATTACCCATCTGTCGAGAAACAGACATGTATGTTGAAGGTGGGAGACATCCAAGACATTTTAGATCGTAGTTATAATCAGATATGCATGTATGATCAGACCCATGCACTGAATGAATAAAAGTTTCACCATGCCAAAGTTGTACAGGGTCCAGGGACACTGTGGGATTTGAAATATCTTGTGACCCAGTCCAACAAATAGCAGTCTGGTACACAGCTAGCTGGTCCATTTGTTTCCAAGTGGACTAGTCCAGGGCAGTGCAGTGTCCATTACATTGCTTCCAGTTTAACTAGAATATAGGGTATTAATTTGGTGTAAATATAGCATGTTAAGTACCGTGCCGGTTTTTACAGTCAGTACCTAGCTACCACTGTATAAGGTAGTGGGGTTAGCCTCATGACAACACTACACACATCCCCACAAGCACATACACCCCAAAGACACAGACACAGACACTAAAGCCCTTAAAGAGGGTTCTTATATCTGTATTAATCTCTCTATTTATTTAATATGTATGCTGGTCCCATCCAAGCAAGCTTGTTTCAAGTCCACTGAAGATGATGTTGGAACACTGTTTCGATATTTTGTAAGAGACTTTGTCTTCGGTGGACATTTTGTAATTATACCCATGACCTCATCAAGACTTATTGGTTCACTTAATTTATGATATTCCCCATATTCAGGCCTTTGTTTGAAGTTTATTTCATTGAAAATTGAGTTGTTGTCTTGGACAGATTTATTCACTTTTCCTTTGAAACTGTTGTCAAATTTGTGGCCGTTCTTGTGCACGATGGGCTTTCTTTAGAAATTTGACAGAAGCGCTAGGGCTGCGCGATATTCAAAATTAAATACCAGTATCGGTATCAATAAAAATACTGAGGTATGCCAGTGTATTGAAAGGCTGTTCAGATAACTGAACATACAGTACGTGGAGAGTGGTTTGTGATTAAATCATTGGCAGAGTGGAGTTATCACCCAAAGTATCACTTTCAAATACTGTACATATGGACAAAAAACAAAATGTTTCAGCCGGTGTACATCCAGGTTTAACCCGGAGGTTCATTGGCTGGAGTTTTGCTTGTGCTTGTGATGCATTGCAACAAATTAGCAATTATTGTTTGGGTGGAATCTCCATTCTATGGGTGATTTAGTGATAATACACTATCTGCATTCTGTATGTCCAGTAATCTGGACTTGAGCCATCATTGTTGGAATGAATCAGCATGCCTTGATGATTCAGTTTGAATTACCTTGTACCCAACGCTGACAATATCACAATTTTTAGCTCAACTTTGGCGGTGTTTTTGGGTCCAATCCGAAATTCAAGTTGTCTGCTGGCGGCCATTTTGTACAGACTAAGGTGAAATCAGGTTTTTGCACAGAACTTCCATATCAAAGCGCTGATTTGAATAATTTTTTGTATGAATGTTTAGTACCATGGGATACATCACATATAATACAGGTTTTTTTCTGGTACGTAAACTATGCAAATTAGACTAACTTTGATGTATTTAGTGTTACTTTCAGCACTGTAAGTGCAAATGCCAATACGGCTCGGGCTAGAGGCCGTATTTATAAACCGATCTTTACGAAACTTCTTGGGTACCTTTGGTATCACCGTGGGACGAGAACGAGTGTTTTGGGGTGCGGTCCAAAATTCAAGATGGCCGATGGCAGCCGTTTTGTACAGAATTAGGTGTAATCAGATTTTTGCGCAGAACTTCCATATGAAAGTGCTGATTTGAAAAATTTTTTGTGTGAATGTTTAGTACCATGGGATACATCACAAAAATGCAGGTTTTTTTTCTCGTGCAGAAATTATGCAAATTAGATAAACTTTGATTTTTTCAGTGCTACTTACACACAGTAAGTACACATGTCAATACGGCTCTGGCTAGATGCTGTATTTATCAACCGATCTTCACATAATTTCTTGGGTACCTTTGTTATCACCTTGGGACGAGAACGAGTGTTTCTGAGTGCGGTCCACAATTCAAGATGGCTGCCAGTGGCCATTTTGTACCGAACTTGGGTCTAATCAGTTTTTTGTACACAACTTCTATACGGCTCAGGCTAGAGGCCTTATTTATGAACCGATCTTTATGAAACTTCTTGGGTACCTTTGTTATCACCTTGGGACGAGAACGAGTGTTTCTGAGTGCGGTCCAAAATTCAAGATGGCTGCCAGTGGCCATTTTGTACCGAAATTAGGTCCAATCAGTTTTTTGTCACAACTTCTATACAGCTCGTATTTATGAACTGATCTTCACAAAACTTCTTAGGTACTGGTCCCTTTGTTTTCACCTTGGGACAGAAATGAGTGTGTTTTGGGGTGCCTTTGTTATCACTGTGCTATGAGAACAAATATTTTGGGGTTCAGTCAGACCCACTCTGGGACTCAAAGATTTTTTTCTAGTTTAGCATCTGACTGTCACCCACCTTTACAATACTTTACCTATACATTTGTTACAGGCTACGGTCAGTATTTATGTACAGACTGTTACAATACTTTATATGTACCTTTGTTATCAGGTCATTACCTAGATGTTTGTCATTGCTGTGTCACATACTATACATGTACATGTCTTGACAAGTTGAGCTACAGTGTCATTTATTTATTTCATTTATTTTAAATATTAGTTTAGCAATAAAACCATATCATGTGACCCCCTTATTGGAATGAGCTCGACAGACTCGCTTTAATTGAGGGGTCACTTGATATGGTTTTGCACAATTTGTATTAAAAATAATATTTTTTTCGACTGCGCAATTTGGTGATGCGGCTGATTTATTAGGTAGAGGGATGATATTCATTCGAGACTACAGGCAAAAAAAATACTTGAGGCATCTTGAAAATCAAATTGTTGGTAAATAAATAGTGACAATAAATTGATATTTTTGTAATTACACCACTATTCAATCAGGTCATAAAATTTGAGAGGAATTATTTTATTGTTCCTCTGGTGGTTAATGGTTATCTAAAATGAAAAAACATATAACCGAAAAGTTGTTCATCTGGAACTACAAACAGTTTGTCAAAAAGTTGTGTTTCATCACCATATTCGATAGCACTGTTTTAAAATGTTCCTGTGGGAAGACCCTTCTCTTCAATGCTCAAACTCCCTAAGACAGCTGACGCCCTGCCCCATGTGCTTGCCACAGATGCTTTCCAAATCTGTAAACTGTCATCCAGTAGGGCTATCGTGGACTCGTCAAAATCCACCTGTTGACATTTTTTCCACGCATATAATTCAGAAATAATCATCTAGCAAAATTTCCACCAATGATGCACCGCGATTACCCTGGCATTTCATTGGTGGAAATTACGCTACATGTAGGTGTCGGATCATCTCTGAATTATTTGCATGGAAAAATCCCCACCCATTGGATTTTGACCCGTCCACAATGTCTGTACTGTAATCGATCCTCTTTATTAATGTCCAGATGAACAATAAGCATATGTAGGTTATCTCAAACTTCAAGATTTTATTCACTGTTCAATCAATACTGGATTGAATACCGGTATATATTGGTTTATTGATTTACTGTGCAGCCATAAAAAACTCTGGGTTTTGCCGTGTCATCTAGGACCACAATTCCATCACTAACTCTCCATTTCTGGAAATGAGATGAATGCAAGTGTGAATGCTCCCATTGGCACCCATGCTTTCTATTTAACTGGATTTAAAAATAATGCACTTATTGACAAATATTGTGGAGCTCTATTACACTTTGAGGACATATAATTGTATGTTGCTTTGAGAAAGCTGCACTCTGTGGCCAGTGACAAGTTACTATCATAGTTCAGCAGGTCCTTAAAATTTAAAGTTTCTTTCTGGGTGTTTGGTGATGGTATTCTCTTAAAATTCAATACATGTACTAATGTTTCACAGGTGCATTTTACTCCTGTCTCGGATTTTACAGAGCTTGAAACTGCATCTGTCATTTTGTTCATTTCCAGCACTGTAACTCATGCTATCTCTTACCGAGGTGCGGCCGCTATAAACACTAATTACCAAAACTTCCTACTAAATACCGAGAGGAAGATTTTTTATGAGCTCTATTATTTTAGCACTCATAATTCTCAAATATGGCATTAAAACCATGCACTCACTGCTTAAATCTGTTTATAAACTCATAATACTCCACCTCATACCCTTTTCATTCCATTCCTACTATTTTCCTAATACTCGGTATCCCTCAGTGTTTAGTATTACCACACATTATGCATCAAAATGAGAGTGTGATGTATAGAACATAAAAAATATATATACAATATCAATTATAATGATTACTGAAGCATATTTGGCCACAAGTTGTTCTGAAATATTATTTTGGCTATGTATTAATGGGTGGGGGCGTAATCTTTTTTGGGGTTGCCGGGTTCCAGGTCATTGTAGGCCTGGGGAGTAGGTAGGTATGGTTCTCCAATTGGTGGGTGGGGGCAAACCTCCACCAATGGGAAGGCCATACTTACCCCCACCTCAGGCCTACAGTATCCTCCTTCCTATTGGTGGAGGTCCAGATGCAGAAAAGGGCTCCTCAAATAAAAGTTTGAAAATATAATGCACCTACCCTCAGCATGAATCTGGGACCCTCTGATGCTTTAATTTTCCCATTTGGAGGAGGGGGAGGGGGCACTATAATTTTAGTGGGGTGGCATCCCCCTCCCTGGCTACACCACTGTATTATTTTTTTATCAGTTCCCGAACATATACAGTAGCAGACTTCCAGGAACCATTGCTGGCTGTGTCAACTCCATGAGTTGATTAACATATATTTTTGTGCTCTATGCATCTCAGCCTTTGTTTTGATGTATATTTTGTGGATATTTAATTCACATTTATGGAATATCAGTGGTGGAAATTTCAAAGAAAACAAATTTCCCGTACTTTTGTAGCACCTTAACCATGGGCTTGTTACAAACAGTGATTTAACAATAAAATATTATCAGACTAGGATAACTGGATATCGCTCATGATGAATACTGTAATATGATGCAAGGGAGAACACAAAATTCCTTCCTCAATTTTTTGAACTGTTCTGAATTTATTGTATTTACATCCATTCTGGGCACCATTTTCTTGGGGAAAGTTTTGTTTTGTAGATGACACACATGTTTTCATCAAATTAAAATACAATCAGTGAATAAAACAGTGTGCAAAATTTTACAAGAACACTTGTTTCGTTCACATGGTGATTACATGAATGGATGACCATCTACCAAATATGCATCTTGAATGGTCTAAGTAAATTAATCAGCCTTTCTTGTATTTTCACAGATTTTTAGATTTTGGCCTTGAGAGGCTATATATATTTCAGTCCCATTCAATATAAGAATACTTGTTAATGATTAAAAAACAGCTTCCCAAGAATCTTTACACAGCCGAATGTTCGGCTTGTCCAACCCAAACATAAAAGGTCTGTCGGTTAGAGTAATTTCAGAAATTTTGCACACTGCAAAGTATGATCAGTTGTCGAAAAGAACTCTTTATCATTTCTGGAAGCTTGGCTTTTAACTGTTGCATCTCATCACCACATCCCCAAGTAGTGATAATCCGTACCAGCAACAGAGTACCCAAAAAGGATCCTTTCACATCACCAAATCAGCATTTATTCTCCTTCTCTAAACCACTGAAACTTTTTATGCATAGTTCATGCCTGATAATTAAGTATTTTTTCTGATCAAAACAATGAATTATTGTAATTTTCATCTCTTCATTACATCATGACATCTGATACATCAGGACAACAAATATCAATCAAAATCAATCAAAATCATTTGTATCCACTTTGTAAAAACATACAAAAATTTGTTTTTCTAGTTTAGACCTTCATGACACAAATTTTTCCCAGTTCCAGAGGCTCCGATTCCTTTCCCGAAGTACACAGGAATGTCCCTTCCAAGTCGAGTTGGCCCTGAACATTTTGTCCATGAGGACACTACATTCTAAATAGTCATTTCAAAACATTTTACGGGACCATGGAGCCAGGGTTGGAAGTGGGCACGCCCGGCATATTTTGAACAACAATGTTGAAAATAGTAAGTGATTGAGTATGCGAAAAATCATGCAAGAGTACCAAAATGTAGACCTATTGGACAATATTAGGAAATTATTGGCTTAACAATGCCCATTCTTTCAAGTTTCAGGTAAGTTATCTCCTGCACACCATCGAACCTGCAATTTTTAATTTTTGTGAGTAGACAGCAGCGTACTTCAGTTCGACCCAGCAAGCAATTAACCCTTCCCTAACGATCAATGGCATGCATTGAATAATATACAATTTGTGCAGTACAGACATTTTTTATAAACTTCAACAAAACCATATCATTTGAACCCTCCTCATTGTAATGAGCTTGTCAAGCTCATTCCAGTGAGGGGTAATATGATATGGATTTGTAGTAGCATTCCAAGACTACTACATTGTAACTAATCAAACTTCACTTTCGGAGATCCCCTTGGGAACCCCAGGAAGTGAAGCAGTGCCTGTTCACTGTGGTAAACAGGCTCTGTTTTACTGGTAAAATAGGACCCAGTTATCAGTGCTTGGGAGGTGCAAACCCTCTCTAAAATGGGCAACATGGCTTATTAATGCTCATCCTTGGTTTTGGGTTGATACTCTTGTTGTGGTCATGATTAGCCATTGTGCAAAACCATGTGACCTTAAACACCAATAAATAAATAAATAAATAATAAATACTTTCGGAGAACCGGTATGTAAACAATGTAATTCAACAAAACTTTAAAAGGTCAAAAATGCTTCTCACTGTTCCTTTGCTCATGCACATTTAAGATATTATACAGAACTGAAATAAATTTGATTATTGCTGCGAAGGGCTTACTCGAAAAAAATATTTTTTTAGCTCAACTCTCCATCCACAATGCCTTTAGCAAACCCTAAAGACTGCAGCTCTTGCCCAGTCGGTCCTTAATTTCATATATGACTTTGGGGCAATGTCTAGATGAGAGCTACATGTATCAAATTGTTTTCAAGTCCTTTGAAAAACATGACTGCCAGGGACCAGTGGCCACCTTGGATTTAGCAAATAAATTGTCAACAATTCTGTTAGCACACTCTACAGGCTGTATCTCTCACCTGATCTTTCTCTGCTTTCATGTATAGGTTTGGTGTGATGTCCAGATGGGAGATATCAGAAATTTCTAAATTTTGTTGAAAAACAGGGCCACAAAGCAGTCATCCTGGATTTGGATTATGAATTGTCAACAATTTCATTCTCACAGCCTGCAGACTGCATCTCGCACCCAACCTTTTTTCAAATGTCATATGTAGCTTTGGTTTGATATCTAGATAGAAGCTATTGAATGTTTCTGAATTTTGTTGAAAAATATGGCTGCCAGCACCCAGTTTGGATTTCGCATATAAATTTTCAACGATTCCATTAGCACACCCTACAAACAGCATCTCTCACCCACTCTTTCTTGAATTTCGTATGTAGCTTTGATGTGATATCTAGATGGAAGCTATAATTTTTTCTGAATTTTGTGGGAAAACATGCTCAGCAGTGGCCATCTTGGATTTTGCTATAAATTGTCAACAATCCATCAGTACACCCTACAGGCTACACCTCTCACCCTATATTTTTCAAATTCTATATTCAACTTTGGTATGATGTGGCCACCATCAGCCATCTTAGATTTAGCATATAAATTGTCAACAAATCCATTAGTACACCCAACAGGCTGCATCAGATGTCATATGTAGCTTTGGTGAGACACCTTTTCTGAGGAAATTTGAGTGAATGACTTGGTGTTACTGGATGTTTCTATTTAGTTCAGACCGTTCTTGGACACGTTGAGCAGTGTCAATGACACTTCATTTGAATTATCTTCTGTTCATCTTTGGAGTGCACAGTGTTCATTGATGTATTTCTTGAAAAAAATTTTCCCAATTCCGGTACTCAACAATTATATATAGTATGCTTCACCTCAGATGGTTGCGAGCAGTACACAGTGGGCCTTCCATTTTCCAAATCGAAAGACTGACGCACACCAAGTCAGTGTTGGTAATCCTACAGATGCATCAAAATAATCAAGGTCACTTTGTATTGTTTTTTTTATTCACGTTTAGCAAAACTTTGGATAGTCCAAGTAGTGGTGAGCAACTGTCAGACTCACAAAGTACTAACTTTGTACAAACTGGGTTAGCATTGGTTGAAGACAAAGCATCAAAGAGTATACCTTAGTACACAGTACTAGTTCCACTGCGCCCCCACACGCTTTGGAGGTTATAAATTGTTACTTGATTTTCTGTATGAGGGGTCTGGAAAAACTCTCCAGAATTTCAGTGCCCCCTACCTCCTATTCAAAGTAAGACTAATGTGCAACCTCTTGGTTTTGACTGCAACATAATATATGAGCATCCCCACCTTCCATCCCTCAGCCACAGAGTTTTCCTACTGAAAAAATGCTCAGAAAAATGCACATTAGTGAATGTTGAGAGTAATCAGTAAAGTTAAGTTGGAAAGTTGCACTTAGTAAGAATAACTGACTTCTGATTGAAATAATGTGATTCCCAGTCTGTTAAGAATATTCTGCCAGTCTGCATCTGTCATTGAAGAAGTCAATTTACTCCTGCATGTACCTGTCCAATAATAGTGATGGATGTTTGATAGTGATAGTCAGGACTCAAGATATTTGATTGGAAGTTAACAATCATGATGGCATTTCCCCCCTACATGTACATTTGTATTCCTCACTGCCAAATAATAGTGATTGCTGAGATTTTTCTTCAAAATTAATAATGGTGTTGGCAGTGTTATTAGGCAGGTGAGGGTATCCTATTTGCCTGTGTGTCCAGTACAAATACCCTCAAGTCAGAAAAGCCAAACTTATGATCCGCTTGTTTGTCGTTACAAGGTGAGTAAATTGTTGTGTTTTACATTTACATGTACTCTCCTCTGATTGGTTGTTTTGTGTGGGTAGCTGTCTACGGCTATCCGTAAAATTGGCAGACATGATTTGATGTTAGCTAATGTTTACTTAAATAAATAACCCATATTAATAAATGGAAAAATAAATAACTGGTGAAAATACTTTTAGAGAAGAAAAAGAATATTTAGCACTAATAAACTAGTAACAAATACTTTTCTATGTTCCAGAAGAATATACTGCAAAGTGTGATCTAAAGTGGCATCTGAACAAGACAGCCGAAAAATTATGTAAGTTGGGGGGGGGGGGGGAGGGGGTAGAGGCTTTTATTTTGTGTTGAAGTTAAAAGTGAGGTGCTATGCATTGGTCTAACTTGGAAAGGGGTGGGGGGGGGGGGGGGAGGGTGAAATGTAAGTTGGAATTTTGGGACTCTGATCCAGAAAAACACCAGTGCTCCAGTGAACTAACTATGTACCAAACTGATGCTGTTAATCCACTAGTTCCCTAAAATTGCCTAATTCACACAGTAGGCCTACACTGTGTACTTTTGCATGTTTTTGGATGTACTAACTGCTTCGAAACTGCTTCGACACAGCGAATATTTGGTAAGTAAGTTCTTGTATTAAGGGTGACCACAGTAGAGTGAGTACCAAGCCATTTAATGTATAAACCCTTGAACCAGGATAATAATAAGATCATTGTTGAAACTCAGTTGTTTACAATTTTCAACATTGTGGTACAAATTGTGAGTGTGGGGTGGGGGGGGGGGGGGGCTGTCTGCTTCCAACCCTGGCTCTGCAGTCCCTTAAAGATTTTAGCAAGTGACTATTAAGAATGAAGTGTCTTTGCAGACAAAATGTTCTGGGCTGACTTGTCATGAAGAGCAACAACTAAAAGCAGGGTTTCTACTTTTTCAATGAAAGTGACAATAAATCATGTTATGTTTACAACTTTTATTTTAATATGATAAAATCAAGTAAATTGTGTATCATCTAGGAGATAAATGTTTTCTCAACAAAACAGTGTGTAGAAGTAAATGAATGAATATGAATAGAATAAATATTTAACTCTTTGAAAAATCGAGGTAGGAATTCTGTGTCTTTCCTTGTGTTATATTATAGTATTCATAATAGCTGCTATAAGTTATGCTTGTCTAATAATATTATTCTATTAATAAATCATTGTTGGTGATGAACCCCTGTGATTTAACTCTCTTGTGTCACTTTTTTAAGCTCATTCTGTGGGTGCATGACAATGGTATACATTTCCCCCTTACTGTTTTTTGTCTCTGCTTGTACAGTATGTGAAGAGTGGATTGTAACTACATGTAAATCACCCATGGAGTGGAGTTGTCACACAAAGTGTCACTTTCAAATTTTGAACATATAAACAGAAGAAACCAGTAATGTTTCAGCCAATGGATTTCAGAGTTTAACCTGTAGGTCCATTGGCTGGAACTTAGTGATTGTTATGCTTTGCAACAAATTTGTAGAATCTCCACTCTGTGAGTGATTTAGTGAAAACACACTCTCCATGCAGAATCTCCACGCTGTGAGTGATTTAGAGAAAATACACTCTCCACATACTGTATTATAAAGTAAATTTAGAACTTGGGAGAAATCAAGTCAGTTTTGGTCAGTTCTGAAGCCATTGCTGACCCCTATTCTCACTATAGAGACACTAAACCATTAAGGATGTCCCCCATATTTGTCTATTTCAAGATGGATATTTTGTTTAGCAGTATGTGTATGTTAAGATTAGAGCATGGAAAGTGTTAATCGTCTGAGTGCTAGAAGCCACTATATATGAGGGTTTTAAAAAGAATAAGCGTGCTGTAGCAAAAACCAACATTTTCGTTGCTTATGTTTCATATTAAGTCAAACGCAAATAATATTTTGTTTATAAAAATTGTTTGATTAAAATTATTTGAGATGGCCCATGGAAACTCTCCAATAATTTGTAATAAAACAAATGCTGAATAACAAAACCAACCACCAAAAATAATCTAGCCTTCAACTAGTTAAAATAACTAATAAATATGATATTGTGGGATGAAACGGAAACCATTATTATTTTTGGGTACATATGAAAATAAACAAAAGAAAATAAACACTGAAAAACTGAGGAGTTGAGTATGTATAAATAAACTGCAGGTTCCCCCGTTCTTCAGTTTTACCTATTGTCATACTGGGGTTGTAACAACACTTTTGACAGCCAGGATCACCTTATGCCAGACAGTTTTACTGGTAGGGTAGCCAGAGTACATGACGAGGACCACCATGGAGAGGCGAGCAACTGTCAAGAGACATTTGCTGCCTATACATGTATATCGTACATGCAAATAGGCCGATTTCATTGTAAAATCTGCTGAAATCCACTATTAATATTACAATATAATGATTTTCCAGGGCATTACCTTCTTTAAAGGTCCAACAGAAATGATTAATAACAATTTAATGGCCTGAAGTCACAAGGTCTTATGACTATGAGCAGTCTGAGGTGAAGTCTTCGGCTGCTAATGAGACAGAGGACTGTTAATCATTCTGCATGGGATGATTACTAATAGAACCGTAAATCCCTGCCTGACAAAGTTGTGTTATTACTGCTATAACCACTAATGTAGATGTTTATGAGAATACTACTATTTATTTATTGGGGTTTAATTACACCTTCGAAAGCCAAGGTCACCACATGTCAGACAGTTATACAGGTGGAGGAAGCTGGGGGTATGCAGAGGGAACTACAAAGCAGTGGCAAGCAACTATCAGGCTCCCCAACATATAAACTTCACACATGCAGGGTTAACATTGGATGAAGACAAGTGCACCATCGATGTGCAGTATGCCTTAGCACACGATGCCACTCTGCCCCAACATGGGCAATGGGGTAAAGTGTCTTGCCCAAGGACACAATGTGGTTGTCGCAGGTGGGATTCAAACCGAGGACCTTTTTGCATGCACCTCTACCTAATGAGAAGCATACTTCTAATACTAATGAAGTATACTTTGACACAGAACTTTTTTTTATTAAATTTCATCAGGTTTGGGCATTGAAAATCAGGAACTCGGTAAAAAGAAAAAATAAGTATTTCCAGAAATAGAATTAGAAGAAATTAGAAACACTTATTTGATTATTGCACAGCATTCCAGCACTGATCAGAAATACATGTTTGTGAGTTGGAATACTCTGCAATGTCCCATTATTCACCAGAGAATGCCATGTGGTAACCATAATTATTTATACTTATAGCTTTATTCTTAGCAAAATACATCACATATAGCATTTAATGTGGCAAAATATCAAATTGTGTTTTTAATAGATTGGAATGCAATTATCAGTGAGGATTTCAGTTAGTTCATCATTAATCATGAATCTTCACTTGGACAGTTCCCCGATAGAACCTCTTGGTCGTGCTGTATTCACATTGTCCAATTACTAATTCCTATGGCTATGTACATGAACCACTAACTGACAAGGGACTCATGGGCAAGATAATACAAAAATGTACTTTTTATACATAAATCTTCCTATAACTGCATACTACCATTTTATTAAAATGAAATAAGATTGGCTGCAGCAAACTTGGCCCCAGAGAAGTGAGTCCAAACAGTTTTGTTGAAGTCATTCTCTGGGAGATGTCTCCCAAATATATAGGAGAACTTACCACCAGGAAAAGACTTCCCCAAATACTATATAGAACACAAGGGTGCACAGTAGCTCAGTGGTTACGGCATTGGACTTCAAACTGCATTGTGTTCTTGGGTAAGGCACTTCATCCTGACTGCCCACATGTTCAAATCTTTGGGCTCACTGTGGAGGCCCAAGTTTTAACCAAGTTTAAGACAATACAGTCATCATGAACTGGTCGTAATCCATGTGTGGTCAGTGATGTCCATGCATGCATTTACCAGGTAATAAAAATCATAATCAAAGTTTCAATTAATGAAGCACTGGGTTGTACCCATTGCTTCATTAACCCTTTACCAAAAGTAATGACCAAAACTTGCCAGTGTTTTCACAAACATCATCCATTCAATTTTTATTATTTTTTCATATTTTATCTCAAAAACATAGCTTATAACCCATCTGTCAGGACGAGCATGTTGAGCACATTCCAGTGAGGGGTCACAAGCTGAGCTGTTGACAATATATGTGGAAATTTAATTATTAAAATTTCTGATTTTCATTTCAGGTAAAGAGTTAATTAAAATTTTGATGATTATTCCTATAATCAGTGTTTGGAATCTAATATTAGTGTGTCTGTGGAAATAGTACCCACCTGGGGAAAGTGACCAGTACACTGCAGCCATACTGTATGTTATGTATGTCATATTTGGACTCCAAATAGGAACTCTGGCTTTAACTAAGTACAATATGAAGAATATTTATTGAAAATCTAAGTTCTTCAGATTTATCAGTCAGAAACTTTTGATGATTGGTATAGAGCAGCCTTAAGGGATCAATCATCAGATTCAAGTCCCTGAAATGATGTTTGAGCTGACCCAACCACTGTAGGAGCCCAATTTTAATGCTTTTCTCCAAAATTTAGGGGAGCGTATAGTAGCCACACTGTCATCTGTCTCTCCGTCTTAATAAAATGGTTTTCGGATGATAACTTTAGTTTGACTGAGTGAAACGAAACAGCATTCTATACGTAAGTGTATAACCACATAATACAGTTTGCGATTGATAGTGGGCTTGGTCTGGTATTTTGTGGCAGAGTTATGTCCCTTTTCCAACTTAGACATGTTGATATTGGTTTCCGGATCATAACTTTAGTCTGAGTGAACAAAATATTATATGTAGGTTTATAACCACAAAATGCAGGTTGGGATTGATAGTGGGCTTAGTCTGATATTTTTAGACAGAGTTATGGCACTTTTCCGACTTAGAAGACATGTTGATCTTGGTTTCTGAATGATAGATTTGGTCTGACTGAATGAAATAGAACAAAGTTTTATGCATTGGTTTATAACTACATAATACAGGTTGGGATTGATAGTGGGCTCGGTCCAATATTTTTCTGCAGAGCTATGACCCTTTTCCAACTTAGTAGACATTATATTGGTTCACTTGGGGAGTGGTGAATCAGGCAGAGGTGCAGGTTCCAGAGGTCCTTGGTTTGAATCCCACCTGCAACAACCACATTGTGTCTTTGGGCAAGACACTCCACCCCATTGCTCACGTAGGGGCACGGTGGCATTGTGTACTAAGACATACAACACGTCGATGGTGCACTAATGTCTTCAACCAATGCTAAGCCTGCTTGTGTGGAGTTAGTATGTTGAGGAGCCTGATAGTTGCTTGAGATTGCATGGTGCTTAAAATTTCTGTTTCCTGAAAAGATGAGTCAATTTGAACTAAATTTGGCATGCAGTACACTGTACAGTGGAACCCTGTTTACTGAATTACCACTTTGCCAAATGAATTATTCAATTAACAGGACTTACAGGAGTATTCAATTAAGAGGAGTATTCATTTAACAGGGGTATTTAATTAACAATGGTTTTCAATTAACAGGGATTGTATCACCTTCCCGTATTCTACAGATTACTGTAGTATTTATTCTATCTTGTTAATGTTTGACAGAGTTCCATGAGCTCTGTCAATGTCAAACAAGATATAATAGATTACAGTACAGCCTTTTACAAAGTATACCATTGAGCTATATTATTTTGTTAATGATGCCATAGTAGCGCCTTATGTTGGCAATATTTCTATAGCATTAACGCGATATTTTCAACGTGTTGTGGCAAATATCGTAAGACAAATGCATGCATGAGTCGCATGATGGAAGATTTCCAAAACTATCATTCATAATTTTTTGGGTGGAAAGAAGAGTAGCAAATATTTATAATAATATGGACGATTAGAGCCATGCAAAGCTTTCTATGTTAAACAAACTGACGTAGTCGATATATTAATTGATGTCAATGCAATTAAAGCTTAGATTTTCCTGGTCTCCCCAGCTTCACGAGAGTCAAATGAGAGTATCTTTACTTAACTATAGGTAAAACTTTTATAAATATAAAGCTCTAAAATCAAGGGGAGAGGGAAGGGGTGGGGCAACTCTTCCTTTCACGTTTCGATAACGACGATATTGACCACGAATGGGGGTGATGTGCATGTAAAATGAATTAAAAATCTATGTGAACGCAACAAAATGGCCTAATTAAATGTTAAGATGAGCCGATTAAAATGTGTGTTGTGTGTGGAGGGAGGGGGGGGGGGGTGGTTACAACACGGACAGGTACACATGGGACATGCTGTTGATAGCATGTATATAGGGTTTGGGGATTTTGTCCTCTTAGTGTGTTATTATGACCAACATAACAAGACCAACTGACGCGTTATTGCTATAAAAATATCGCGATTTTCAGATATGAATGTGGTGCAAATATTGACCAAATAGCAAGTTATTATTCCACTTTATTGTAGGCTGTACTGTAAATGCCTGTATTGGTTGTACTGAAGCCAAATAGGTCTGTAAACAAAGGAAAACTGGGGAGAGTCAGGGTAATTTCTCGACAGTTTACTATCTTTTTAGCTCAACTTTACAATGTTGAGCTATTGGGATTGGTTGTGATCTGTCATCTGTCCGTATCTCCATATGTACGTATGTCTGTAGGTACGTTTGTCTGTCCATAATTCCTTTAGCACACCCTATGAGCTGCAGCTCTCACCTGATGGGTTTCAAATTTCATATGTGGCTTTGAGGCAATGTCTAGATGGGAGCAATTGATTCTTTTTCAAATTTTATTGAAAACCATAGCTGCCAGTGGCCATGTTAGATTTGGCATATAAACTATCAACAATTCCATTAGCACAACCTACATGCTGCATCTCTCATCCGATCTTTTTCAAATATCATATGTAGCTTTGGCATAGTGTCCAAATGGAAGCTATCAAATATTTCTGTATTTTGTTGAAAAACATGGCTGCCAGTGGCCATCTAGGATTTGGCATATTAATTGTCAACAATCCCAATAGCACACCCTACAGGCAACATCCCTCACCAAATCTTCTTCGAAATTTCATGTGTAGCTGTGGTGAATGTCTAGATGGAGCTGTCAAATTTCTCTGAATTTTGTTGCTAAACATGGCCACCAGCAACCATCTTGGATTTGGCATATACATTGTCAACAATTCCATTAGCAGACCCTACAGGCCACACCTCTCACCCAGTCTTTTTCAAATTTTGTATGTAAGTTAGGTATGATGTCAAGATGGGAGTTATCAAATTTGACTGCATTCCATTGAAAAAGATGGCCGTCACCGTCCATCTTGGATTTGACATATAAATTGTCAACAATTCTATTGGTACACCCAACAGACTCCTTCCCCCACCCAATTTTTTTCAGATTTCATATGTAGCTTTGGTGTGAATCTGATGCCTTTTGTATAGAAACGTGAGTGAATGACGGGGCATTACTGGATCTTTCTATTTAGTTCAGTCCCTTGTACAAATTGAGCAGCAATGTCATTGATACTTTAATTATTCTATCAATAGGAGTTTACTCATCATTACTCTATATTCAATTAACAGGTCAAATTTGTACTGGAAGAATGGTAAATGGTTTTGTGTTAACAGGCCTTTAAATTCATTTATTTTGGGCTCACCATTTTGCCCTACTTTGGGCACATTAAACCAGAAATAACTGTCTTATATGGTTATGATTTATTGTCAGGCCTTCCTTTGTGTTTCTATGATCATATTGTGAGGGAAGTTATTCTTAAATGTAGAAGAGGAATGAAGAATTTATATATTTTTAGTTCAACTTTGGCAAAGCTAAATTTGAGCTTTGTCATTGCTCGTCGTCTGTCTGTCTGTCTGTTCGTACGTCAGCAATTGGATACGACTCGGGCTAGAGGCCGTATTTAGGGACCGATCTTTACGAAACTTCTTGGGTACCTTTGTTATGACCGTGAGACGAGAACGAGTGTTTTTGGGTGCGGTCCGAAATTCAAGATGGCTGTTTTTTGTACAGAACTTCCATATGAAAGCACTTATTTGCATAATTTTTTGTATGAATGTTTAGTACCATGGGATACATTACATCTCATACAGTTTTTTTTCTCGTGCTCAAATTATGCAAATTAGACAAACTTTGATGTATTTAGTGTTACTTTCAGCACTGTAAGTGCAAATGCCAATACGGCTCGGGCTGGAGGCCGTATTTATGAACCGATCTTTACGAAACTTCTTGGGTACCTTTGTTTTCACCATGGGACGAGAGCGAGTGTTTTTGGGTCCAGTCTGAAATTCAAGATGGCCGATGGCAGCCATTTTGTACACAATTAGGTGCAATCAGATTTTTGCGCAAAACTTATTAAAATGCTGATTTGAATAATTTTTTGTGTGTGAATGTTTAGTACCATGGGATACATCACATATAATACGGGTTTTTTCTCGTGCAAAAATTATGCAAATTAGATGAACTTTGATTTTTTCAGTGCTTCTTACACACAGTAAGTACACATGTCAATACGGCTCGGGCAAGAGTCTGTATTTATGAAGCGATCTTCACGCAACGTCTTGGGTACCTTTGTTATCACCTTGGGATGAGGACGAGTGTTTCTGGGTGCGGTCCAAAATTCAAGATGGCAGCCAGTGGCCATTTTGTACTGAAATTAAGTCTAATCAGTTTTTTGTACACAACTTCTATACGGCTCAGGCTAGAGGCTGTATTTATGAACCGATCTTTACGAAACTTCTTGGGTACCTTTGTTATCACCGTGGGATGAGAACGAGTGTTTTGGGGTGTGGTCCAAAATTCAAGATGGCCACCAGCAGCCATTTTGTACCAAAATTAGTGCAGTCAGTCTTTTGTACAGAACTTCTGTATGAAAGTTTTGATTTGAATAAATTTTTGTATGAATGTTTAGTAACATGGAATACATCACATATAGTACAGGTCTTTTTCTCATGCAGAAATTATGCAAATTAGATGAACTTTGATTTATTCAGTGCTACTTGTACACTGTAAGTGCACATGTCAATACGGCTCGGGCTAGAGGCTGTATTTATCAACCGATCTTCACGAAACTTCTTGGGTACCTTTGTTATCACCTTGGGATGAGAACAAGTGTTTCTGGGTGCGGTCCAAAATTCAAGATGGCTGCCAGTGGCCACTTTGTACCAAAATGAGGTCCAATCAGTTCTTTGTTACAACTTCTTTACAGCTCATATTTATGAACTGATCTTCACAAAACTTCTTAGGTACCTTTGTTTTCACCTTGGGACATGAACGAGTGAGTTTTGGGGTGCCTTTGCTATCACTGTGCTATGAGAACAAATATTTTGGGGTTCAGTCAGGCCCAATCTGGGACTCAAAGATTTCTTTTCTAGTTTAACATCTGACTGTCACCCACCTTTACAATACTTTACCTATACATTTTTTATAGGCTACGGTCAGTATTTATGTACAGACTGTTACAATACTTTATATGTACCTTTGTTATCCGGTCATTACCTAGATGTTTGTCATTGTTGTGTCACATACTATACAAGTACATGTCTTGACAAGTTGAGCTACAGTGTCATTGACACTTTCATTCTTGCTGTCTTCACACCATCTCTAATTTGAGCACACCTGTAAATGGTGTGAACTTGGGCTACTCTAAAGGCCTGGTGTTACAAAACTATATTCAATTAACAGGGTTATTCAGTTAACTGACAGAGTGCTGGTAGCACATATTTGGGCTTTATTCTGAAGTGTTGGTACCACAACTTAAAGGCTTCATATTCAGTGGATGTTCTCCATACCACCTTTGAAGTGAAATTATTAAGTCTGTGAGGATTTGTCTTGTTACATTTTATGGGAGAGTGCCTATTGTAACAAGGCAAAGATATGTGAACAAATTTTGATGACTAAAAATAATTCAGCAGTCTACCAGTTGAAGGATATCCAATTTAGTGGGTTGCCTGTATTATTTAATCACATTAAAATACTTGATTCATGCAACAAAAGAATATCCTGTATGCCTGTGGGAACCCCAGGAGCTAAAAATAGAAACATTTTCATGCACATTCCCCAAACTGCACACAGCAGAGATATGTTATTTTGATATGAAGCATTCTTAGACCAGTAGAATTGACTTTGCCATCAGTTCTGTTCACAGTGTACTGTTTATGTTTATTGATGTTTAAGGTCACATATTTATGCACAATGGCTAATCATGACCGTGACAGTTTTACGGGTGGAGGAAGCCGGAGTACCCGGAGAGAACCACCAAGCTACGACGAGCAGCTGCCAGCTCCCCAACATCGTAACTCAGCACTGCAGCATAGGAGGCAGGATTAGATTGGTTGAAGACATGCGTACCATCGACGTGCAGTACGCCTTAGTACACGGCGTCATCGTGCCCCCACGCGGGTAATGGAGATGAAGTGTCTTGCCCAAGGACACAACGCGGTTGCCGCAGGGGGGATTCGAACCGAGGACCTCTCGGCTTGCAGCCTGCACCTCTACCTACTGAGTCACCGCGTCCCCATAGTGTACTGTAGGAGGGGAATGAAAAAAATGCTGTGTCAGCATAGTTGCAAAAATTTTGCAAAAATCTCCTCGTCCAAATTTTAGTTTCTTGCAATATGAGGAATAATCTTTAAAAATCTTCAGACCCACTATCCAGAATCTTTTGATATTTGGTCATGTTTATTAATTTGTGAAAAAAAATACAAACCGTCATGGATATTGTGACCCATTACCTTTATTTTTTTCCCCAAGTGAGGCCAATAAAAAAATAACTTTTTAGGGTAGGCTCTTTGCTCCTTAGAAATCCCATTGTTCTTCCACTGGATCCCAACCACTAACTTGATTTATTTATTGGTGTTTATGGTCACATACTTCTGCATAATGGCTAATCGTGACCACAGCATGGAGGTAAAGTCAAGGTCAGTTAATCGTTTATGCCCCATGTTGCCTATTTTAGAGCATTAGTGACTGCGTTCTATTTTACCAGTAAAATGGTACGTTTACCACAGTAAACCACAGTAAACAAGCACTGCCTAACACCTATCTTCCCGGGGTTCTTGTGGGGGCACTAACTTGATTTTCAGTGTTTGTGATGTCTATTGACAAATAAATTTGAAATATTTAATTAAATTCTCTTCTCAGTATTTATTAATTGGTGTTTAAGGTCACATATTTTTGCACAATGGCTAATCATGACCACAACATGACTATCAACCCAAGACCAGGGGTGAGCATTAATAAGCAATTTTGCCCATTTTAGAAAGTATTTGCACCTCCCAAGCGTTGGTGCCTGGGTCCTATTTTACCCGAAAAACAGTGCCTGTGTACAACACTGAACAGGCACTGCTTCACTTCCTGGGGTTGAATCTCTTCTCAGTATTTCTTTCTTTAGAAATTTTACTTCTCTCTGCCAAAATCCTGTGGGGCTATGCTTGTGAAGAGTGTAGAAAATGGGGGGGGGGGGCAGGGGGCAGGACAGTGGGCACTGTACTTGTACTGATGGCAGGGAAATAAAAAAAAAATCTGATTTGGGGGGGGGGGGGGAGAGCTGTAAGGTGGAGACTGGAAGTCTCATGGCTCCTCTTTGGTTTTTTTGGGGGGGGGGAGGGGGAGGTAAGGTGGAGGCTGGAATCTCATGGCTCCTCTACTGGATCCCACAAACTTGATTTTCAGAGTTTGAAAGGTCTGTTGAATTTTGAAATATTAAATTCTCATCTCTGAATTTTTTTCTTTAGAAATTTCACTTCTCCCAAAAGAGCTCTTGCTTTTCCCTCTTTTTCTGAGAGGGAGAAGTCACATCTACCTAAAATTCTCTCATTGGGGGTCCCTGGTAGAAATAAATATATTTGACATTGTAAATCTGGAGCAAGTGTCAAGTTCCAGTTCTGAAACTGTGTTTGATAAAGTGATTAATATTTTACAATGCTTCACCCTTGGTGTTGAGAAAGTCAACCATTGAGGCTGGGTTTTTTTTCATTAAATTTTCCAATAAAAAGACAGCAAAAGTTATTTTTTATCAATTTCTACTGCAGTTAGCAATTAAGTGTATAATACAGATTTTTATCAATGGTCATGGAACGGTTATCGAACCAACTGAAATTGTGTTTGGCAATTTCTTGGCAAGTCAGTAGCAGTACAGGGGAGCGACATATTTTGGTACTCATGTGAAATTAGTTAAGTTTGCAAGCCAGTACATTTATTGTGCACCAGCACTATTATTCTTTTCAGTAGTGTAAATTGTTACCCAGCACTTTTATTCGGCAAACACTTGTATTCGGCACTTGAAGTATACATCATCCTTTGAGAGGTAAGATTTAAGTTTGTTCAAACCAAGTTTCTGTGTCAGTATTTGGGCTTACTGTTGGAGCCAAAATTTTAACTTACTCAAATAATAATGGCAATATGAGGAATCATTTTTAAAAATCTTTGTCTCCAGAGCCTTTAGTTGAAATCTTTTGATATATGGCATACAGAATTTTTACAGGGGTCAGATTGATGTGTGTTCAAATCAAGTCTATCAGTTATTAATTGGGCTTTCTATAGGAGCCTAAATTTTAATGTTGTGCAATCTGTAGAATAATCTTCAAAAATTTTTTTTCAGATCCCCCAGGCTGAATCTTTTGATGTTTGGTTTACAGCATCCTATAGGGAGGCCAGATCTAAGTTTGTTCAAACCAAGTCCATGCCTTAATATTTTGACTCCCTGTTGGAGACTAAATTTTAACTTAGTCTTATAGGAGGAATAATCTTTAAAACTCTTTTTAGCTCACCTGTCTGTAAGTCAACGGGAGCTACCGCCATCACTTGTCATCTTGCGTCCGTTGTCTGGCATCCGTCGTCCGTCATCCATTAACTTCTGCAAAAGTGACTTCTTCATCACAACCATCAGGCCAAATTCAAATACATATTGCACAGACCATCTAACGAGTATACCCTTTCTGTTTTGTTCAAATGAAGCAGCCGCCATCTTTGGGCTCTGGTTAATGCCCAAAATCTTTAAAAATCTTCTTCTCATGATCCACCAGAGGGAATGCCTTGTGATTTGGTATGGAACATGCTTTAGTGTTGAAGATTAAAGTTTGTTCAAGGGAAGTTGGTAAGTCAATATTTGGGCTCTGTGTGGGCTTATCCATTTTGGGTTCCGCTCAAAATTTCTATTTGAGGGACTGATGGGCCAGTTTCAATCCAATTTGGCATATAGTTAAGTGGGTCCCAAGTAAATGATTGATGCAAAAAAAAAAATTTTTCACAGCCCCGTGGGAACGCGAGGGGCTACAAACCAAATAAAATTCAAAAGCACACATTTGCCAAACCACTTGGAGCAAAGAACAGATATTTGGTATGGATCATCCTTAGGACCAGTAGAATGGAATGGTTAAAAACTATTGCCCTTGGTAATGTTGGGGTGTGTGGTAGGAGGCATTGAAAAAATGATGAGTCAGCATTGTTGCTGTAATATTTTTCCCTGTACAAATTGTTAAAAGTTCTTCAGACTGTTTACTATTATCACTTAATGTCGACAAGAGACAGGAGAGACTCCTGTTACCTGTCGAACACACATGTTCTCTATATTAGTTTAAGCTTAACCCTTGACGGTTATCCAAAGCAGATGATATAAAAACTTAATGATTTTAATTATAGTGTTTTCAGAATTTTCTAAATATTTCAACAAACCATATCATGTGACCCCCTCATTGGAACGAGCTCGATGAGCTTGTTCCAATGTGGGGGGTCACATGATATAGTGTGGTTGGAATTTTCTGAAAATTAATATTTCTTCAACTGCTGAATTTGCATATTGTGCAGACGGATGAGGCTGATTCATTAGGTAAAGGGTTAATTGAGTGAAAAGGGAGTGCAGAGGTGTACTGTTGGACTTCTTTGCTAGAGGTCCCGAGTTCGATCTCGTCTGGGACGACCCCCATTGTGTTCTTGAGCAAGGCACTTTATCCAGGTTGCCTACATGGCGCTGTGTACTAAGGCGTACTGCCCGTCAATGGTGCACATGTCTTCAGCTGCTGTAACCCTGCTTGCACGGAGCTTGAACAGAGTTGAAATGTTGAAGTGCTGACAGTTGCTCTTCGATGCTCATACAGTTAAAACTAGAAGTCCTGTAATGAAATGCTCACAAATAGCACGTTGATCTGCACTGATCTGCATGTTAATCTGCCCGTTATGACCATAGACAGGCTATCAAATTCTGTACATATGGCCCGTGCAAAAGTATTCTTTCAACTAAAGTACCTCTGGATAACCCGGAGGTCCATTTGCAGACGCTTTGCTTGTCCTTGCTATGAGTAACTAGGAGAACCTGCCATGTTTTCGATTCCACTCAATATGGCAATTGCGCACAATTCCTATGCGTAATTAAGCCTAGATAGGTGCACAGTTTGTGACAGGACTTTTAGTTTTAACTGTATGTTTTTTCTGTTTTCTTGGAATTTTTTTTTTCCGATTCCTGCGTGAATGTCATTAATTTAACCCTCTCAAGACTTCAGTGTGGGTTCCAGAGATTTTATTTCATGTAATACTGTTAATGAAAACTTTTTTCTGATTTATTTAAAAATAGTTTATCCCCCAAAATAAGCCACCAAAAATTCTCTTTCTGCTTTGTTTATTTTTGATGCTTGAACCATTTTCACACAGACACGAATTTACAGGGGCAGTAAAATTCTGTTTCTCCAGTTTGAAATTTTTTATTCTTTAAACCCATTGGGCCAAATTCATTCATTTATGGCACCTACCATCCTCCCTCGGAGTAAACCTTTTCTCCTTTGGTCAAATGAAGCTGCTGCCATGTTCAGGCTGGTGAAAGTTACTCGTCCGATTCCCCCCCCCCCCCCCACCCAAAAATAAAAAAAATAAATAAATAAATTACTATATCCTTTGGGGTGTGGTTATTGCTCCATAAGCCTAAAATGCTTTTAAAATCCTCTTTTTGTAAGCCGCTTGCAATAATGCTGAGATTTCTTGTTTAGAACTTACTTTAGAGATGCAAATTCACTTTTTTTCAAAGAAACTCAGTATGTCAAAATTTGGGCTGCACTCAAAATTTCTCAGATCCAATGGACAGATGTAAATCAAATTTGTCATGTGGTACATAACTGGGTCTTGAGTATTTCATTTATGAAGACTTTTTAGCTCAACTTTGGCGAAGCTAAATGTGAGGTATTGTCATGGCCCATCGTCCATCTGCCCGCCTGTTGCGGCGTCAACACGGCTCTGGCTAGAGGCCGTATTTATGAACCGATCTTTACGAAACTTCTTGGGTGCTTTTGTTATCACCGTGGGAGGAGAACAAGTGTTTTTCGGTCCGGTCCGAAATTCAAGACGGCCACTGGCAGCCATTTTGTACAAAATTAGGTACAATCACATTTTTGCACAGAACTTCCATATGAAAGCTCTGATTTGAATAATTTTTTTTTTTGTGTGAATGTTTAGTACCATGGGATACATCACATATAATACAGGTTTTTTTCTCATGCGAAATTATGCAAATTAGACTAACTTTGATTTATTTAGTGTTACTTTCAGCACTGTAAGTGCAAATGCCAATACGGCTCGAGCTAGAGGCCGTATTTATGAACCGATCTTTACAAAACTTCTTGGGTACCTTTGTTATCTCCGTGGGACGAGAACGAGTGGTTTTTTGTCCGGTCTGAAATTCAAGAATATTGAAGATGGCTGCTGGCAGCCATTTTGTACAAAATTAGGTGCAATCAGATTTTTGTGCAGAACTTCCATATGAAAGCGCTGATGTGAATAATGTTTTGTGTGAATGTTTAGTACCATGGGATACATCACATATAATACAGGTTTTTTTCTCGTGCATAAATTATGCCAATTAGACTAACTTTGATCTATTTAGTGTTACTTTCAGCACTGTAACTGCAAATGCCAATACAGCTCGAGCTGGAGGCCACCAGCAGCCATTTTCTGCTTTAGTTAGTGCAATCAGTTTTTATATGCCCGTTTGGAAAAAACGGTTGTATTATGGTATATTGCTGTCCATCCGTCCATCCACATGTCATATGTTAACTCGAAAACGCTTTGAGCAATTTTCATGATTTTTTGGTTGCAAGTATATGTTGATGGAAGGATTCCCACTTTCGATTTGTGTCGCTGTCCGATATGTCATTCCAGAGTTATGGGACTTTATTCATCAAACTATAAGCAATTTTCCACATGTTGAACAATAACTTGAAAATGCTTAGTACACATGTATGCTCATATTGCGTGCTTCCCTCTTGTAATTAATAACAGGCGTATCATGCGCTCATTGCACAGCTGTTTATTTGTACAGAACTTCTGCATGAAAGTTCTGATTTGAATAAATTTTTGTATGAATGTTTAGTAACATGGAATACATCACATATAATACAGGTTTTTATCTCGTGCAGAAATTATGCAAATTAGATGAACTTTGATTTATTCAGTGCTACTTATACACTGTAAGTGCACATGTCAATACGGCTCGGGCTAGAGGCTGTATTTATCAACCGATCTTCATGAAACTTCTTGGGTACCTTTGTTATTACCTTGGGATGAGAACGAGTGTTTCTGAGTGTGGTCCAAAATTCAAGATGGCTGCCAGTGGCCATTTTGTACCGAAATTAGGTCCAATCAGTTTTTTGTCACAACTTCTATACAGCTCGTATTTATGATCTTCACGAAACTTCTTGGGTACCTTTGTTTTCACCTTGGGACAGGAATGTGTGTGTTTTGGGGTACCTTTGTTATCACTGTGCTATGAGAACAAATATTTTGGGGTTCAGTCAGACCCACTCTGGGACTCAAAGATTTCTTTTTCAGTTTAGCATCTGACTGTCACCCACCTTTACAATACTTTACCTATACATTTGTTACAGGCTACGGTCAGTATTTATGTACAGGCCGTTACAATACTTTATATGTACCTTTGTTATCAGGTCATTACCTAGATGTTTGTCATTGCTGTGTCACATACTATACATGTACATGTCTTGACAAGTTGAGCTACAGTGTCATTGACACTTTCATTTTTTGGGGGGGAGGGGGGGCGTGGTAGAGAGAACCTTAGTTGTTGAAAACAAAAGAAAAAATTTTGTTGGATTATTTTTAATACTTCACAAAACAGAGCTTGCTCAGAAGCTTTCTTAGCACCAGCTGGTTGTGTCAAAGCAAATCAAAACATTGCTCTTGCTGCTGGTCACTTAATGATATACTTATCCTTTTTGGCAACTTGAGCCAGGTGAGCGTTTTAGGCTTGCTTGAGCCTCTGGTACTTTGGAACCGCTAGTCTAGTCAGAATGATTTGAAAATGTGGATCTTACAGAGGTCGAATTCACATTTAGGTTGCTGCGACTATTAATTTTAGAAGTCGATAAATTGCTGGCCTTAATCGATCATTAGTCGATTAATAGTCATTTCCAATGAATTCAACAAGCACCGGGTGCATGTAGCAGCACTATTCTTTAAAGATCTTCTTCTTCAGACCCACCGGGCAGGAGCAGAATCTCTTGATATTTGGTATGTCTATGACTCATGGATAAAAATTTGTACAAAGTATTAGGCTCGATTGATTTTGGTAGGTATCAGGGGAGTTTAACACAGAATCCAATAAAAATTTACTGTTTGTTTAACCCCCTTCACTCTGATGTCAAAATACCAAAATTTCAGGAAGCTGTTTATTCCCAGAATGCATCTAGAAATTTAACCAATTCAATCTCGTTTGACAGAGCTCAATGAGCTCTGTCAAACGAGATTGAATTGGTTAAATTTCTAGTTGCATCATGGGTATTTTTTTCTGCCTGAAATTTAGATATTTTGACATCAGTGTGCAGGGGGTTAAATGAATAGTGATAACTTTCATTTAGATGTAAATGTGACATTAACGTTAAGTTTGCTTAAATGGGAACCATCAGGCCACTTGAGGACCCAAGTACACAACACAATTTTGTTCTTTTGAGCAATTTTTTTTTTGCTTGAAAAGAGGATTTTTTGTTATTTTATCAGATTTTATGAAAAAAATGAACTTCTGCCCTGGGGGGTGGGGGTGTGGGTAGTTGAAAGGAGTCCACTAAGGGATTTTTTTTCTCTTTGTTTCAAAATGTTTTTTGAAGAGGTTTGAGTGATTTTAGGCTAAAAATCTCCCACCCTTCTTCCCCACACTCATAGCTAAATTAGATTAAGTATAAGATGGGAGCACAGTAGCTCAGTAGGTATACCATTGGATTTCAAACTGAAAGGTCCATGGTTT
This sequence comes from Pictodentalium vernedei, assembly GCA_031216915.1. Lineage (NCBI taxonomy): Eukaryota > Metazoa > Mollusca > Scaphopoda > Dentaliida > Dentaliidae > Pictodentalium > Pictodentalium vernedei. Next base: position 227,546,247 of record CM062296.1, read on the forward strand.
GATCCCTGCTAGGGATAACTGTGTTGTGTCCTTGGATAAAAAGGCACTTAATGCCTATTGCCCAAGTGGGGAATGGTGGCGCTTTGTACAAAGGCGTACTGCATGTCAATGGTGCACTTGTCTTCTACAAATGCTAACACTGCTTGTATGGAGTTAGTATGCTGGGGGTATGTCAGATGCTCACCAGTTTTCACTGGTTCTTTCCAGTACTCTGGCTTCCACCACCCATAAACTGTCCGATGTGGGGTGACCATGGTTTTCGAAAGTGTTGTAAAACCCAATAAATAAAAATAAATCAATATTAACATGCAGATGATGAACGTGACCTTAAATTCTTCTCTAAACAAATTTATTAGGTAAGCATTTAAGGAGGGGGCCTCTTTTAAATATTCTTGTACATGTTTTGTAATATTAAACACATTGGGAGCGCGGTGGCTCTGTGGTAGACTGTTGGACTTCTATGCTAGAGGTTCCGAGTTCGATCCCCGTCCGGGACGACGCGCATTGTGTCCTTGGGCAAGGCACTTTATCCCTGTTGCCTACATGGGGGCACGATGACGCAGTGTACTAAGGCGTACTGGTCGTCGATGGTGCACATGTCTTCAGCTGCTGTAACCCTGCTTGAACAGAGCTTGACCAGAGTTAGAATGTTGGGGAGCTGACAGTTGTTTGTTGATGCTCGGTAGTTCTCTCCGGGAACTCCGGCTTCCTCCACCTGTAAAACTGTCACTGTCACGATTAGCCATTGTGCATAATTATGCGACATTAAACACCAATAAATAAATAAATTAAACACATCCGTATACATTTAATATGAGTTAAGTTTAATTTAGGTTAAATTTAAGATGCAGCAAATTTTGCTTTGTGAAAAATTCAGTGCCGCAACAAAAATCACTCTCCTTGTAGCTACTCAGATATGTCAATTGCTCTCCAGAACTATTTTTTAATTTTTTTCTTCACAAACATCCAAATGCCCAGTAAATGGTGTGTGTTCTTCTTGGAATGAATTGAAGTCAATCTTAGTTAATCACAGAGTGGCTGGCACATACATACATGTATACAATATACCGGCACTAGAATCAGGAATTCACATTTGTTCACATCAAGTCCCCTTACTAGTAGGAGCCCAAGTTTTAACTTGGTGCAATATGAGCAGCTTGTATAAAATTCTTCTCTAGGAATGTGATATACAACATCCTTAGAGAGGTCAGATTTGGGTTTGTTCAAACTGAGTTGCCTGATTCAAGTTTGTTCAGATTGAGTTGCTGTGTTGCTGTGTGGGCTCCCTATGAGAGCCTGAATTTTAACTATGAGGAATAATCTTTAAAAATCTTTTTCTGATTCATATCTGAAATTTTTTTTATATTTTGTTCAAATCAAGCCTCCAGGTTTATATTTGGCTCAATACAGGAGTTTGAGGTTTAACTTATGGAATATTCTTTAAAGATCTCCTTCTCCAGAAACACCAGTCAGAATGTTCTGATGTTTTGTATACAACATTATAAAATTGTAGTGGGGGCAGATTCATGTTTGTTCAGATCAAATACCCATGCAGGTTTATATTTTGGGCTCTGTATGGGAGCCTGAATTTTTAGTCGAGTTGTGACGAAGTCAAACTCGACTTATAGTTTGGTGAATGGCGGGCGGGCGGGCGGGCGGGCGTAAACAATTGGTTTCCGGATGATAACTTGATAGTGGTTCAACTCACATTCATTAAACTTCATACGTAGGTTGGTCTTGGGGGGAGGAAGAACCCTATTGATTTTGGACATGCTACGTCGAAGGTCAAGGTCATAGTGACCTTGAACATAGTAAATCTTAAACAATTGGTTTCCGGATGATAACTTGATAATGGTTCAACTCACATTCATGAAACTTCATAGGTAGATTGGCCTTGGTGAGGGGAAGAACTCTATTGATTTTGGACTCGCTACGTCAAAGGTCAAGGTCAACATGACCTTGAACATAGTAAATCGCAACAATTCCTTTCCGGATGATAACTTGATAGTAGTTCAACCTACATTCATGAAACTTTATAGGTGGGTTGGCCTTGGTGCGAGGAAGAACTCTATTGATCTTGGACTCACCAGATCAAAGGTCAAGGTCACAGTGACCTTTAACATAGTATATCGCAACAATTGGTTTCCGGATGATAACTTGATAGTGGTTCAACCTAGAGTCATGAAACTTCATAGGTGTGTTGGCCTTGGTGCGAGGAAGAACCCTATTGATCTTGGACGCCCCAGGTCAAAGGTCAAGGTCACAGTGACCTTGAACATAGTATATCGCAACAATTGGTTTCCGGATGATAACTTGATAGTGGTTCAACCTAGAGTCATGAAACTTTACAGGCGTGTTGGCCTTGGTGCGAGGAAGAACCCTATTGATGTTGGACTCACCAGGTCAAAGGTCAAGGTCACAGTGACCTTGAACATAGTATATCGCAACAATTGGTTTCCGGATGAGAACTTGATAGTGGTTCAACCTAGAGTCATGAAACTTCATAGGTGTGTTGGCCTTGGTGCGAGGAACTGTTGTCACAACTCGACATTGGATCGGTGATCCTGAGCGGCATTTTTATTTAATCCATATTGGGAATATTCTTTAAACAATTTCTCTTTTAGAACCACCTATCAGAATCTTTTGATATTAATTTTGACATACAACATTCATACGTGGGTCAGATTCAAGTTTGTTCCAGTCAAGTCCCTTTATTGACTCCTGCAATATTAGGAATATTCTTCAAAATTCTTCTTCATCAGAACCACCTGTAGAATCTTTTGGTACTTAGTATGCAACATTCTTGTGTGTTTGTGTATGTTGGTGGTGGGGGTGGGGGAGGGAAAGGGTGCAGATTCAACTTCAGATCATGTGTCTAGAGTTGATATGTATTCTCCCTGTGGGAATTTTAACTTCAAGCTATATATGGGATAATTTTTAGCTCACCTGAGCAAAGCTAAAGGAGAGCTTTACTAATCTCTTTTTGTCCGTCGACGCCGTCCGTTGTCGTCCACTTCACATTATCGACTTCTCACAAACTACTTGATCAAATCTAACCAAATCTGATGTGCATGTTCCCTATCATATGTCAATTCATGTTTGTTCAAATCAAGTTGCCCTGCCCCTCGGTAGGCCCAAAACATGTGCCTAAATCTTTAAAAATCTTCTTCTCACGAACCAGCAGTAGCCGAGTCTTGATATTTGGTGTGCAGCTTCCTTTTGAGGTGTACTCTCAGATTTGTTAAGTGAAGTTCGAGGGGCTGTATTTGCCCCACCCAAAATTTCTATTTTACAAACTGAGGGGCTGATTTTAACCAAATTTGATATTTGGGCTTATTGGGTCATATGTAATTAATTTATGCAAAAAAAATATTTCCCATTGCCCGGATGGGAACTGCGGGAGCTAAAAATAGAAAAAAATTAAAATGCCCATATCTCCAAAATCACACAGCACTGAGAATTTTTATTTGGTGTGAAGCTTCCTTAGGACCAACAGGATGGAATGGTCAAAAAAAAATTGCTATCAGTTTGATCTTAGGGTACTTTTTCAGAACTGAGTCAGCATTTTTTAACACGCTGGATAATAGGGAAAACATTAAATAACCTTCTTCTCCCAAACCACAACTCCAAAAGCTTTCATATTTCACATATAACATCTTTGGAAGATTGATTCACATATTTGTTGAAATCAATTTCCTGGGTCCATATTTGGGCTCTCTATGCGAGCCAAAATTTTCAAAGTAGTGCAATATGAGAAATATTCATTAAAAATTTTCTTCCTCAGATGATCCAATCAAACTCTTTTGATATTTGTTACGCAGAATCCTTAGGGAGGTGAGATTCAAGTTTGTTCAAGCCAAGTCCCTGGGTTCATATTTGGCCTCACAGTGGGAGCCCAAATTGTAACTTAATTTAAAATGAGGAATTTTCTTTTAAGACCTCCTTCAGATCCAGCAGTCGGAATGTTTTGATATTTGTTATGCAGTATCCTTAGGGGGGTGAGATTCAAGTTTGTTCAAGCCAAGTCCCTGGGTTCATATTTGGCCTCACAGCGGGAGCCCAAATTGTAACTTAATTTAAAATGAGGAATTTTCTTTTAAGACCTCCTTCAAATCCAGCAGTCGGAATGTTTTGATATTTGTTATGCAGCATCCTTAGGGGGTGAGATTCAAGTTTGTTCAAGCCAAGTCCCTGGGTTCATATTTGGACTCCCTGTGGGAGATCAGATTATAACTTAGTTCAATATGAGGAATATTCTTCAAAAATATTATTCTTAACATCCACCAGTCAGAATCTTTTGATATTTGGTATACAGCATCCTTAGGGAGGTGAGATATAAGTTTATCAAAACCAAGTCCATGGGTTCACATTTGGGCTTCCTGTGGGAGCCCAAGTTATACCAAAATTTCTGTTTTACGAACTGAGAGGCCAATTTGAACCAAATTTGATATGAGGACTCATTGGGTCATAAGTACCTAATTTATGCCAATATAATTCCCGTCGCCCTCATGGGAACCACAGATGCTAAAAATAGAAAAAAATGTAAAGTGCCCATATCTCCAAAACTACACGGCACTGAGAATTTTTATTTTGTGTGAAGCTTCCTTTGGAACAGCAGAAAGGAATGGTAAAAAAATTGTCATCGGTTTCATCATAGGGTACTATTCCAGGTCTTTGAAAAAATTTTGAGTCATCATTTTTTGACTCCTGTGAGTTATGGGAAAAACATTAAAGAATCTTCTCCCAAACCACTGCTCCAAAAGGCTTTCATATTTCACATATAACATCTTTGGAAGATTCATACACATGTTTGTTGAAATCAGATCCCTGGGTCCATGTTCGAGCTCTCTTAGGGAGCCCAAATGTTCAGATTAGTGCAATATGAGGAATGTTCTTTAAAAATCTTCTTCCAATCCACCAATCAGAATCTTTTGATATTTGGCATGCATCATGTATGGGAGGGGTGGGGGATTCAAGTTTGTTCAATTTCAGTCCCTGGCTCCATATTTGGGCTTTCTATGGGTGGGGTGAGGGGATGGCAGGAGGGCGTATGCTAGGCTCAGGTTTGTTCAAATCCTGGATCGCATTCCTTAGTGTTTTTCCATAAAATTTACCTCATTCCTTTGTAGTGTTGATTAACCATGTCTAACTCAATGTGACCCCCAAATACTTCTTTGAACCATTTTGGCAGGTGAGCAATTAAGGCAACTTGCAATTGGGGCTCTTGTTAAAAAAATAAAATCAAACTTTTCTTCACCTTCACCTGTCAAAGGCTTGTATATGGTTTACAGGATCCTTTGTGAGGTCAGATTCAATTTGTTTCAGTGAAGTCCCTGGGTTCATTATTGGGATCTGTATGGGATCCTGAGTTTTAACTCAGTGCAATATCAGGAATAATTTTGAGAAATCTTCTCCTCTAAAACCAACAATTAGACTCTTGATATTTGGTGTACAGCATCCATGTGGAATTTAGATTCATGTTTGTTTAAATTTAGTCCCTCGGAAAAACTGTCTCAATCATTTTCTTGTCACAATTTTGCCATTTCACTTTATTTCTTCACACACTGATAGATTCACTCAATTTCAATCCCAAATACTAATCAGCCTTGGGGAGGGCGGTGGCTCAATGGTTACGACATTGGACTTCAAGCTGAAAGGTCCTTAGGCAAGGCACTTATAATCCGGATTGCCATTGTTTGGGTTCAGTAGTGCTGTGTACTGATGTGTACTCCATTTTGATACAGTACTTTTCTTCAACCAATGTTAACCATGCTTTTGCCGAGTTAGTTCTTTGGTGACTACTCCTTTATTTTTAGCTCACCTTGACAAAGTCAAGTTGAGCTGATCTAATCGCTCTCTGTCCGAAACCACTGGGCCAATTCAAGTGAAAGTTTGTGTTAGTGATGGTCCTGAAGAGGCATTGCATATTTGTTTAACTCAACATCTCAACATGCCCATAGGGGGGTGGGGTGAGGGGGGTGGGGTGGGGGGGGCTGAATGAATGCTCAAAAATATTTTTAAAATCTTCTCATAAACCAGGGAGTAGAATGACTTGATATTTGTTACGCAGTTTCCTTTTGAGGTGTAGAATCAGGTTTGTACTAAAAAAGTTTGTGAAGCAATATTTTAAGATTTTGGCTCCGCCCAAAATTTCTTTTTTCTGAACCGATCGTAGGATTTGAACCCAAATTGGCATGTGGTATTCTTGAGTCATAAGTACTTGACTTGTGCAAAAAAAAAAAAAATTCCTGCATCCCCATGGAAACCTCAGGAGCTAAAAATAGGAATATTTTCAAATGCCCATATTTCCCAAACCACACGGAACAGAGAGCTGTTATTTGGTATGAAGGATCCTTAGGGCCAGTAGAATTGAATGGTAAAATAAAAATGTCATTGTTTATGTTAGGGTGTTATGTAGTGGGCATCGAAAAAATGCTGAGTCCGCATATTTGCAAAAATTAAAAAAAATAATTTTCCAGAACCATTGGTCAGAATCTTTTGAAATGTGGTATACAGCATTCATGGGGGGGGGGGGGGGGGGGGGGGGAGGGGAGGGGGGGTGCTGGCTGTCAGATACAAGTTTATTAAACTAAAGCCCTTTGGTTCATATTTGGGCTCAATACAGGAGCCCAAATTTTTAACTTGGGGCAATATGGGGAATATTCTTTAAAAGTCTTCTTCATGAAATAGAACTTTTAGGTGGGGCCCACAATGAGCATGCTGCCACAGAGCCAAAACATTGACCTTGAACAAAATCCAGTCTTCGCCACCAAAGGCCATTTCATACCAAAATGTTAAATCATTCTCCATGGAAGTTCATGAAAAGAACATTCTAAAACTTGTATAGGTTTTTGGGGCATTAAACCCAAGGTGAGTAGCACTGTTTTGAAAAAAAGAGTGTTATCCACCAAGATGTTTTGTACCAAATTAGTTTAGATTCGACCCAAAGGTTCTGAAGAAGATCACTTAATTGATAGAACATGTGATAGATATAGACGATGACTCAGAATTTTCCCATTGCTAACAGTGTTAAAATGGGCCTCCCCATACAGAATCCCATGACAAAACCGATAGAATTTTTAGCTCATCTTGACAAAGTCAAGCTGAGCTAATCTTATCGCTCCCCATCCGGTGTCCATCAACACCATGTTTTGGTCTTCTCCTCCAAAGCTACTGGGCCAATTCAAGTGAAAGTTTGTGTGAGTGATGGTCCCAAAGGGGCATTGCATTTTTTTCAACTCAACATGCACAGCCCCACCCCCCATAGGGAGGGATTGGGGGAAAACGCTCGAAAATATTTGTAAAATCTTCTTCTCATGAACCAGTGTGTACAGTGACTTGATATTTGCTATGGAGCTTCCTTTTGAGGTTTAGAATCAAGTTTGTTCATACGAAGTTCGTGAAGCAATTTTTGGCTTTGTAATGGAAGGGGGTAAGATTTTTGGCCCCACCCAAAATTTTTATTTACTGACCCGATGGTCCGGTTTGAACCAAATTTGGTATGTGGTATTATTGGATCATAAGTACTTGACCCATGTAAAAAAAAAAATTCTGCATCCCCATGGAAACCCTGGAAGCTGAATACAGGAGCCCATATTTTGTACATAGGGTAATATGGGGAATATTCTTTAAAAATATTGTTCAAACCAAGTCCCCAGGTTAATATTTTAACTTTGTGCTTTCATATTTGGTATGCAACATCTCTGGGGGAGGGGGGGGGGGGGTGGGGGTCAGATTCAAGTTTGTTCAAATCAGATCCCTAGGTATATATTTTGGCTCGCTATGGTAGCCCAAATGTTTACTTAGTGTGATATGAGGAAATTTCTTTAAAAATCTTCTTCTTCGGATCCACCAGTAGGAATGCTTTCATATTTGGTAAACAACGTCTCTAAGAGAGGGGGGGGGGGGGGGGGGGGGGACAGATTCCAGTTTGTTCAATACGAGTGCCTGGGTTAATATTTGGGCCCCATATGGAAACCTGAAAGTTAACTTAGTACAATATGAAGGAATTTCTTTAAAAATCTTCTTCCGATCCACTACTCAGAATGCTTTCATATTTGGTATACAACATCTCAAGGGGGGTCAGATTCAAGTTTGTTCAAATCGGATCCATAGGTTAACATGTGGGCTTCCTATGGAAGCCAGAAGTAGCCATTTTGCTGAATTTTTTTTTTAAATTGTATTCAGTAACCTCTTGAGGTGTGTAATGATGAATCCACATAGGTTGTGGGGCTTCGTAGGGGAGCTCTGCATTTTACATTATGAACAACTGAAGAAAAGGCATGTTGCTCAGACTATTTTTGTCACTCCTGAAGGGGCTCAAGGATTGAAAATGTGTCCTATGGAGATGGATTGCTTAATGTAGACTCATTCTTGGACTCTGTTTATAGGGACTCTTTTTTTATCGTGTTCTGTTCAAGGCGAGCGTTTCAGGGCCAGTGGGACCTCTTTTTGAAATATGTCTTTTTGATTTTTAGCTCAACTTTGGCGAAGCCAAATTTGAGTGTTTGTCATGGCCCGTCGTCCGTCTGTCCGTACGTCAACAATTGGATACGGCTCTGGCTAGAGGCTGTATTTATGAACCAATCTTTACGAAACTTCGTGGGTACCTTTGTTATGACTGTGGGACGAGAACGAGTGTTTTTGGGTGCAGTCCGAAATTCAAGATGGCTGCCAGCCGCCATTTTGTACCGACGATGCAGAAATCTGTTTTTTGTACAGAACTTCCATATCAAAGCTCTGATTTGAATAATTTATTGTATGAATGTTTAGTACCATGAGATACATTACATATCATACAGGTTTTTTTCTCGTGCTTAAATTATGTAAATTAGACTAACTTTGATTTATTCAGTTTCACTTTCAGCACTGTCAGTGCAAATGCCAATACGGCTCGGGCTAGAGGCCGTATTTATGAAGCGATCTTTACGAAACTTCTTGGGGTACCTTTGTTATGACTGTGGGACGAGAACAGGTGTTTTGGGGTCCGATCCGAAATCCAAGTTGGCCGCTGGCGGCCATTTTGTACAAACTTAGGTGCAATCAGGTTTTTGCGCAGAACTTCTATATGAAAGCACTGATTTGAATATTTTTTTGTTAGAATGTTTAGTACCATGGGATACATCACATATAATACGGGCTTTTTTCTCGTACGTAAATTATGCAAATTAGACTAACTTTGATGTATTTAGTGTTACTTTCAGCACTGTAAGTGCAAATGCCAATACGGCTCGGGCTAGAGGCCGTATTTATAAACCAATCGTTACGAAACTTCTTGGATACCTTTGGTATCACCGATGGACGAGAACGAGTGTTTTGGGGTGCGGTCCGAAATTCAAGATGGCCGATGGCAGCCATTTTGTACAAAATTAGGTGCAATCAAACTTTTGCACTGAACTTCCATATGAAAGCGCTGATTTCAATAATTTTTTGTGTGAATGTTTAGTACCATGGGATACATCACATATAATACAGGTTTTTTTCAATGCAAATTAGATGACCTTTGATTTTTTCAGTGCTACTTATACACTATAAGTTCACATGTCAATACGGCTTGGGCTAGAGGCTGTATTTATCAACCGATCTTCACGAAACTTCTTGGGTACCACTGTTATCATCTTGGGACGAAAAGGAGTGTTTCTGAGTGCAGTCCAAAATTCAAGATGGCTGCCAGTGGCCATTTTGTACCGAAATTAGGTCTAATCAGTTTTTTGTACACAACTTCTATACGGCTCAGGCTAGAGGCGGTATTTATGAACCGATCTTTACGAAACTTCTTGGGTACCTTTGTTATCACCATGGGATGAGAACGAGTGTTTTGCAGTCTGGTCCAAAATTCAAGATGGCCACCAGCAGCCATTTTGTACCAAAATTAGTGCAATCAGTCTTTTGTACAGAACTTCTGTAGGGAAGTTCTGATTTGAATAAATTTTTGTATGAATGTTTAGTAACATGGAATACATCACATATAGTACGGGTTTTTTTCTTGTGCCGAAAATATGCAAATTAGATGAATTTTGATTTATTTAGTGCTACTTATACACTGTAAGTTCACATGTCAATACGGCTTGGGCTAGAGGCTGTATTTATCAACCGATCTTCACTAAACTTCTTGGGTACCTTTGTTATCACCTTGGGACGAGAACAAGTGTTTCTGAGTGCAGTCCAAAATTCAAGATGGCTGCCAATTAGGTCCAATCAGTTTTTTTTTTACAACTTCTATACAGCTCGTATTTATGAACTGATCTTCACGAAACTTCTTGGGTGCCTTTGTTTTCACCTTGGGACAGGAATGAGTGTGTTTTGGGGTGCTTTTGTTATCACTGTGCTATGAGAACAAATATTTTGGGGTTCAGTCAGACCCACTCTGGGACTCAAAGATTTCTTTTCTAGTTTAGCATCTGACTGTCACCCACCTTCACAAAACTTTACCTATACATTTGTTACAGGCTGTGGCCAGTTTATGTACAGACCATTACAATACTTTATATGTATCTTTGTTATCAGGTCATTACCTAGATGTTTGTCATTGCTGTGTCACATACTATACATTTACATGTCTTGACAAGTTGAGCTACAGTGTCATTGACACTTTCATTAGCTCAACTTTGGCGAAGCCAAATTTGAGCTTTTGTCATGGCCTGTCGTCCGTCTGTCCGTCTGGCTGTCTGTCCATCTGTCCGTCTGTCCGTACGTCAACAATTGGATACGGCTCGGGCTAGAGGCCGTATTTATGAACCAATCTTTACAAAACTTCTTGGGTACCTTTGTTATGACCGTGGGACGAGAACGAGTGTTTTTGGGTGCGGTCCGAAATTCAAGATGGCTGCCAGCCGCCATTTTGTACCGACGATGCAGAAATCTGTTTTTTGTACAGAACTTCCATATGAAAGCTCTGATTTGAATAATTTTTTGTATGAATGTTTAGAACCATGGGATACATCACATATAATACGGGTTTTTTTCTCGTGCATAAATTGTGCAAATTAGACTAATTTTGATGTTTTTTGGTGTTACTTTCAGCACTGTAAGTGCAAATGCCAATACGGCTCGGGCTAGAGGCCGTATTTATGAACCGATCTTTACGAAACTTCTTGGGTACCTTTGGTATCACCGTGGGACGAGAACGATTGTTTTGGGGTCCGGTCCGAAATTCGAGATGGCCGATGGCAGCGATTTTGTACAAAATTAGGTGCAATCAGATTTTTGCACAGAACTTCCATATGAAAGCGCTGATTTGAATAATTTTTTGTGTGAATGTTTATTACCAAGGGATACATCACATATAATACGGGTTTTTTTCTCGTGCAGAAATTATGCAAATTAGATAAACTTTGATTTTTTCAGTGCGACTTACACACAGTAAGTACACATGTCAATACGGCTCAGACCAGAGTCTGTATTTATGAACTGATCTTCACGAAATGTCTTGGGTACCATTGTTATCACCTTGGGATGAGAACGAGTGTTTCTGGGTGCGGTCTAAAATTCAAGATGGCTGCCAGTGGCCATTTTGTACCGAAATTAGATCTAATCAGTTTTTTGTACACAACTTCCTTACAGCTCAGATTAGAGGCCATATTTATGAACCAATCTTTACGAAACTTCTTGGGTACCTTTGTTATCACCGTGGGATGAGAGCGAGTGTTTTGGGGTGTGGTCCGAAATTCAAGATGGCCACCAGCAGCCATTTTGTACCAAAATTAGTGCAATCAGTCTTTTGTACAGAACTTCTGTATGAAAGTTCTGATTTGAATAAATTTTTGTATGAATGTTTAGTAACATGGAATACATCACATATTGTAAGGGGTTTTTTTTCATGCAGAAATTATGCAAATTAGATGAACTTTGATTTATTCAGTGCTACTTACATAATGTAAGCACACATGTCAATATGGCTCAGGGCAAAGACTGTATTTATGAACCGATCTTCACAAAACTTCTTGGGTACCTTTGTTATCACCTTGGGACGAGAATGAGTGTTTCTGGGTACGGTCCAAAATTCAAGATGGCTGCCAGTGGCCATTTTGTACCAAAATTAGGTCCAATCAGTTTTTTGTCACAGCTTGTATTTATGAACTGATCTTCACAAAACTTCTTGGGTATCATTGTTTTCACCTTGGGACAGGAACGAGTGTGTTTTGGGGTGCCTTTGTTATCACTTTGCTATGAGAACAAATATTTTGGGGTTCAGTCAGACCCACTCTGGGACTAAGATTTCTTTTCTAGTTCAGCATCTGACTGTCACCCACCTTTACAATACTTTACCTATACATTTGTTACAGGCAACGGTCAGTATTTATGTACAGACTGTTACAATACTTTATATGTACCTTTGTTATCAGGTCATTACCTAGATGTTTGTCATTGTTGTGTCACATACTATACATGTACATGTCTTTGTCTTGACAAGTTGAGCTACAGTGTCATTGACACTTTCATTTTTTTCTATTTTTAGCTTCTGGGTTCCCACGGAGCTGTGCATTTTTTTTTTTGGCATCAATAAAGTATGTTTACCCTATTATACTGCATGCCAAATTTAGTTCAATTCAGACAATCGGTTTTAATTTGAACGAAGTAGAAAGGGTATACTCCCAAGATAGTCTGGACCATGTGTGAATGAATTCAGCCCAGTGGTTTTAAAGAAGGCAAGTTTCAAATCAGCTGATGGGAATATACAAGATGACTCAGCATTTTCCCGTTGCCATTGTTAAAATTTGCATCCCCATACGCCCCCCCCCCCCCCCCGACTCCCCCGCCCCCGCCTGACAAAGCCGATAGGATGGTTTTCCGCTGGATCTAAGGCTGCTGCATACAAAACACAAAATATATTCTTGTCTACGTAGTTCTTAGCTTAGCTTCAGGATGAGCGATAGTTACCACTCATCGTCCGTCATCTGTCGCCGGCATCCGTAAACATGGTGTTTGCACCTGCACCTCGTAAACCGCTGAACCAATTTTAGTTATATTTGAGGTGATTGCTTATTGTGACAGCGCATTTTGGGTTTCTCTTTTCAAATCAACTTGCCCAGCCTAATAGGGAGAGGGTGGGGGAAAAATCCACCAAAGTTCTTTAAAAATCTACCAGTGGGTACAATGACATCATATTTGGCATGCAGCTTCCTTTTAAGATGTAGAATCAAGATTGTTTAAACGAAATTTCAGGATCAGGATTTGCCTTCGTAATGAGAGGGGCAAGATTTTTGGCCGTACCCAAAATTTCTGTTTTCTGAACCGATGGTCCGATTTGAGCCAAATTTGATATGTGGTATCATTGAGTCATAAGTACTTGATTCATGCAAAAAAAAACCCTATTTTCCCGTGTTCCGTGGGAAAGAGAGTGTTTATTTGGTGTGAAGCAATCTTAGGACCAGTCGAATTGAAAGATAAAAACAAATTACCACCGGTTGTGTCAGTGTGTTCTGTAGTGTGTGCGTGGGGTGGGGGTGGGGGGGGGGGGGGTGGGGGCAGCGAAAAAATGCTAGTCAACATAGTTGCAAAAATATTAAAAGAAATTTCTCCACAGCAACTGCTCAGAATCTTTTGATATATTGGTATACAGCATACATAGGGGGGTCAGACACAAGTGTGTTAAAACGAAGCCTCTTGGTTCATGTTTGGGTTCAATACAGCAGCCCGAATTATTAAATTAGTGCAATAAGAGCGCATTTCTTTGAAATCGTCTTTAGATCCACCATTCAGAATGCTTTCATATTTGGTGTACAACATCTCTGGGGTTGGTGTGTGGGGGGGGGGGGGGGGGGTGGGTCACAATTTAACTTGTTGAAATCGATTCCCTGGGTTCATACTTGGGCTTCCTACGTTAGCCCAAATTTTAACTTGGTGCAATATGAGGAAGTTTCTTTAAAATGTTCTTCAGATTCACCATTTAGAATCCTGTCATATTTAATATACAACATCTCTTTGGGGTCAGATTCATGTTTGTTCAAATCGAGTCCCTGGGTTAATATTTGGGTTTTTTATGGCTGTACATGGTTTCTGGCAAACTGAACAGTTTCACTTACAAAGAAGATACCATAAAAAACGAAACCAGGATTTCAACCTCTGATCGTCCTCAAAATTCTTCACACTTGTCTCTTATTTTCCACGTCCATGAACGACAAACTAATACAGTTGTGGGGGTATTACGGGGCTTTCCCTACTCTGGCCCTGCGCACCTTCGGCGCACAAAAGTCATTTGATCATATCGACCCCCCTGAATTCCAAAGTGCTCTGTGTGTCAGTAGGCACATAAGTACTAAAAGGGGTTCGGAAGGCCAGATGTTTTCCAAAAAGTGGGATTCCATGGGAAATGCCTGTTAAATACCGAGATGAGTCTGGGATAGTAAATGAGGCTTCTTTGAGGGGTTTTCTCATGGCCCCAAACGACTACAAAGGGGTTCGGAAGGCCATATGTTTCCGAAAAAAATGGGATTCCATGATCTAGATGAATGAAACCACAAAACTACTCGGAATAGGGACAGAACTGACAAGAACAGACCAGAAATGGCTAAATACCCCGGGGCCCCCTCGGTACCATAACACTACGTGCTAAGCCGACAAAATGGGGAATCCGTAGTAAATAAAGTAGTTGTTGGTGATTTGGAGGGATTGTCGGGTTGTTTGTGGTAATCCTACGAATCGGGAAATTACTCCTGTAGAAAAGAACATACCCTCCGAACATACCCCTGTCCTATTATAAGGTTTTGGGTCACATAGCAACAACGTACTACCATAGAAACCAAGATGGCGGCCTCAAGTGTACAAAATGGACGACGGAAACATGTATCACCCTAACATGAGCTGCGCGTGCGCATCCACATCACGTATTACTATGAGGATGACGTCACAAAATTACCGCTCACGTGGGTTACCACAACAACTAAACCTGGCGCCACTGGGTCACGTGACATGACGTCAAATAGGACCCTTCGGGTACATGTTATACTACTCACATAGAACACTTAGGAACTCAGGGGACGATGTATCGAATTTAGAATGCGAAGCAGTTTTGGAGACTTCGTGAGCTTAACTCAACAGGTCCAATTACATTTTTCGTTGTAACATAACACTGTTGCGTGACTGCAGTTCGAATTCCCCGGATACTGCTTTTCTTTTGATAATTCGGATATTAAGTTTGTCACACGCACATACAAACAAAAACAAATCTATTGACAGTTTAAATTTGAATAGCTGGAATCCATTTCGATTTTACCGGAATTCGGGAATATTACGATTTTACGAAAATATTACGAGAATATGATTCCCTGTCCAAAAAGAAGTCTTTAAGGTGAGCTGAACTCTGTTTGCATATATCGCGATCAACCATATTTGACCGCTTCACCGATGCGTCAAGCGAAGTATCGTGATGTCCGACGCAGCAGTGTTTCCTTACATCTCTAGCCATTGTCCAAACATGGCCTGAAGGGCCATATTTTAATTTTTCGTTTGGTATCCGTCCTTGAAATGGTTTTATTGAAATCTGGGCATCAAAGAGGTCCTTTCTTATTTTAAATCCCCTGCACTCCGCATGTGTACATCCGGAGTCTGGCTGGAGTGACCTTCCAAAGGGTCCTCAATCAGAAAAAACTCAAGTCAGTAAGGCTTTCAAGAGCACCACAGGCTCTCAATATATGAGTTTTATTGAAATATGGCCAAACAGAGGGCTTATCTTTTTTGACATTCTCATCTCCTGTGATTCCGACCCAACATACTTTTCATCGAAGCAATCCTCAATCATGAAAATACACGTCACTTGTTACTTTTAAGAAAATACCAGACTCTCGATATGGGGTTTGATAGAATCCGGCCAAAAAGCGGAATTTCCTCTTCACCATTCCCTTGTGAATTCTAGATGTGTTAAACCAGTGTCCGACCCGGTCTGGTTATCACGCATACCAACCGAAATTATAATTTTCTAAATGGTTTGTAACCTTCCAGACCACCCCAGACACACAAGATATGGGTGTAATGAAATCTGAGCCTAAAAAGCAGATTTTCTGATGTGCTATGCCCCTGCAAAATCGAGATGTGTTTTACCAGAGCTGACCCGAACTGTTTTTTAACCCAAGCGAGCGAATCAAAATGACGCAGGTACTTATTTACTTTTGAGATCACTCTCGGGTCTCCAAGATAACGGTTTTATTGAAAAGCGCACAATTTTCTTTTTTTTTTCATTTGCCCCGCCCCCCCCCCCCGCCCCCTTATTGTACTCGCAGCCTAGAGTCACGCCTTTTTTCACCATTATTCTGTGAACTACGGATGTGCTCAAGCATCTAAATGTGCCCAACACAAGATAACATAAGTCCCTAGTGGACTCTGAGAGCACCCGGACTCTCAAGATGTGGGCTTTTTGAAATCCGCGCCTAAAAAGTAGAATTTTCGAATTTGCCACCCCCGTGTGACCTTACGAATTGTTCGACCAGTGTCCGACCCGACCTGCTATTCATGTTAACTAGTACAAATTAGGGATACACGAGTCATAATTGCCCTTGAAACCATAACAAGCTGCCATGTAAGGGGGTCTCATTGCAATCTAGGCCCAAAAGCTGACTATTCTTATTTGCCACCCTCCGTGAACTTTTAATGTGCTCAACCGTGGGCGGGGCCGAAAAGCGGACTTCTCTTATTTGTCACCCCATGTGAACTCCGGATGTGTCTAACTGGGATCCACCCGTCCTGGCTTTCCTGCGAACTAACATAAACCATAAGAGCATTATGTTGTTAGCAACCTTTGATTCCAATCTAAGCTACCAAGATTAGGTTTTTCATTGAAATCCAGGCCTGAGACCGGACTAATATTAGTGGACATCAACTTGTGAACCCCAGATGTTCGAATCATGATAACACGGGTCATTAGTTACTTTTTCGTGGTACTGCGATGGTTGGGAAAGTTAGAGTGGGCCTCGTCGTGAAATACACGTCCCCTTTTCCAGATAGAAGGCTCATCCGCACTTTCCTAACCATTGCAGTCGAGGCATCTCACCAAAAGAGTAGCTGGATTTACTCGGATAAGCACCCACACCCGTGCCCCGTCCCTCGCAAAAATATGGACAGTGCATTTCGGGCACGGACCCTCTCGGTTGGAAGCTCACAGAAGATTGCAGAACGAGGACTTCCATTACAACACGAGGACGACGTAGTGGTAACTAGGTCCCCATCTGACCAAAGACGGACGGTTCACTGCACGCAAATACCCCCACCCCACCCCACACAAACACACACAAAACAAACCACGCTTTACGAGAGAGGACCCTCTCGTCAAAAGCAGATCGGAACGGTTTAGGCGTGACTCCCATTCGACAGACAGTGGAAAGTCCGACGGTGCCTTGAAGAGCGGGGCTCCGTTTGGAAAAAGCTCACAGCTCATTGTAAAACAGTATTCTAAAATCAGCAGAGTTAAAAATTAACCCTAATCAACAGGGTTGAGAGAATATGACCCAATTGTGTCGTAACCCCTCTTTACGCCTTCTTGCTGTAGCTTGAACTCTGCTAAATAACTACCCTGTAACCGACCAGGCTTCTTCATTTATAATAAATTTATTGTAAAATATAAAGCTTCGTCTAATATTAACTATACAATAAGTTCGTCTCATAATCTCAAGGTCAACAAGGAAAAAAATGTTTGAGTGATTGTGTATGTGCCTGGGTCGAGTGGTTATCTATCGGTTCACAAACCTATAGTGACTGTAGGTGAAGATTGAAGGGGACGCTCTCTTCACTGACTGGAGGATCCTGGTGCAGTATGGGGCACGTTGGTCAGATGGAATCCACTGGACCAGTCTGCCAACTGAATCACAAATCTGAGTGTGGTCAGGTTCTCCAGCAGGTACTTCCACAGATGACTACTTACCAGCTATATTGTGGGAAAATGTTTCGAACATCACCCATTTTAGGCATATTTTTCATGATACCACTTCCAGTTGGAATTGCTGAAGGGAAGTTAGCTTACGTTTGCTAAAATGCATAAAACATATTTCCAATTTTTATTTGCCCTTTCACATTGGCCTTCCACCACATCCCATCTATTTTTGCTCTAGTGGATCATAAGTTCATATTGATTTTTGAAACTGTGTCACTCATACACACATGTAAACGCGACTTTGTTTTGCCGGTGAACGAAGAAAACCACCGAGCTTCGGCGAGTAACTATTAGACTCTAACTTTTGAACCCAGTAGAAACGGTGTTGATAGTGTCAGAAGACAAGTATTCTATCGCGTGCTGTACTGTTGTGCTGTGTTCAGTGGTACACAGTGACACCAAGAGCATTGTCTATGGACACATTGCAGACGATGAATGGGGATTATCATCGAAACGTTGCCATGATCCTTCAGTTTGATCAAACTTGACTCGAATGTTCTATCTATTGTTGTAAACTGAAAACCAGGTGATTGAAACACCTATATTGTAATTAATCCCTGTGAGTGCAGTGTCAGTGCAGCGCCTGGACGACCCTCGGCATGGAAAATCAAATTCACAGAGACAGACTCAAGGTGCAGAAAGGACATCAATCAATTAATCAATCACTTTGTTTTTCTCTCTCTCTCTCTCTCGCTATTTTTTATTGCGAAGGTATATTTTCTTGCACATGTTTTTTTTACATTTCTCTCATTTGTTTGTTTCGCCATTGTATTGATTTTTTGTATCATGTTAAGGGAGCGGAGGGTACACTAAGTGGAAAGCACTTGTCCTCCTATCCCAATTTGCAAGTTATTTGTTTGGCAAATAAAAATATGTTTAACCTAATCCCTGTGACTCAATCAGAGAGCGTCATTGTATTATTAAGCAGAGCAGACGATTTGCCAGTAAATCGCGTATTGTTGTTCTCAGTTTGTAAATGATTATGGCGCTTTGAATAAATATTTATTTATTTATTTATTGGTGTTTAAGGTCACATACTTATGCACATTGGCTAATTATGATCTTGACAGTTTTACGGATGGAGGAATCCGGAGTACACGGAGAGAACCACCCAGCAACGACGAGCAAGTGCCAGCTTCCCAACATCGTAACTCCGCACTGCGGCACATGCAGGGTTAGATTGGTTGAAGACAATCGCACCATCGACGTGCAGTGCGCCTTAGTACACGGCGTTATCGTGCCCCCATGTGGACAATCGGGGTTACGTGGCTTCACGTTGCTTCACTTCGGTGATCTGACGGGAACCGGTTACCTCAACGCCACCGCCCCCTCCCCCTCCCCCTCCCCCTTTGAATAAATAATCTGTGCCTGTTAATTGAGCTTTCTCATTTGCGATGATGTTGAGTTTGAATTGTTTACCGTTGTTTGGGCGACACTGGAGGATATAAATGTTTCTTCTTTAACTGGGGCAGATACTCCAGTCATGTTGAATAAATCATTTATATCGTTCATTCGTCTTTACCTCGGGTCTACCATAAGTCCATGGAAAGTGTTCCTGTCATGCTGTGCTCGAGTTACAATAAAGGACGTATAAGCGAGTTGTAATTCCCAGCCAAACCTCAATCATAACACTGTAACAGTTATTCAAGATTCTGATCCACTTCGCATTGTGCAAAAAGAAGTTATTGTTCAGGGGCGGCGGAACCGGGGGGGGGGGGGTGGCTGGGGCCAGGCCATGCATACATTTTAGCAGAACCAATGACTGGTGAAACAAGGGACGGATCTAGAGCCTTCCCATATTTTCGTCAGCCATGTTTCTCTCGTACTAGTGTAAGGTTAGCGTGTTTAATGTTTGTCACAAACTGTGACTATCATACAGCTGGTTAAGCAGTGGCTTGGGTATGAACATCTTGACAATTTTTTAACGGCTCTGAAAGTGTGAAATCTTTCAAATACGTGTCCTGAAAAATTTCAAAATATCCGCTCAGATGCATGCAGATGGGGGTTTTGGGACCCTGGAATTTAAAATTTTTATACCGCGGTCTGAACCATGGTCGGCCCGTCATACCGACAACCATCGATCGCCCTAACCACCCCCCCCCCCCCCCCCCCACACCTACCCCAAAACACACACACACTTTGAAATTCGTTACGACGCCCCTGTACTTTAAATCTCTTACATTAATATTGATAAATGCAAAACGTTTCTGAATAACTTTCATGTGGAAAAGCGACACATATATATTACGTTGCCTAAATGACTCCCATAGTAATAGTAAAAGTCGAAGTTATTGAAATTAACACCTCTTGAAGCAAATCACAAAATGAAACACAGTATACGGTATGCAGACGATATAATCATCACAGTTGGGCTTGAGAATAATGCAGAGACTCAAGATATGGATTGGAAAGCAAATGTAACTTCTAAGGCCTACTTGGCTACAATTTGCCAACCCCTTGTGAACTTCAAGTACGCCTGATCTTCCATGTTTTCTTGTGAAGAACCGTCCAAATTATGAGTACACGAGCTATAAGTTGCATTTGATACCCCCTCACACTCAGTTACGTGGGTTTGTTTAATGATCCTGGGATCGAAATCGGAGTATTTATTACAGTCACTCCAGGCTCTCAAGATATAGATTTTATTGAAGTATGATCCTAAAATCGGATTTTTTTTTATTTAACATCCCTATGTTAACCCCTGACCCAGTGTAACGTAAAAAACAAGCCAGCAATATTCACCATTCAATTTTCATTATTTTTACATTTTTGCTTTAAAAACATAACTAACGACTCCTCTTTGGAACGAGCTCATTAAGCTTATTCATTCCAAAAATGGGTCATAAGCTATGTTTTTCATGCAAAAAAATAAAAAAAAAATAATTATTCAATTATTTTGCTTGCATGCGATGTCTGCTTTTGGTGTCGGGTAAAGGTTTAACTCTGGATATGTTCAACTGAGATCCTACCATAGCAGGCGAAGGGACCGCGTCAAGAATGAGGTAGCAACAAAACATGAAGAGTAATTATTGGAATGTCGTTCGAGAAGTGCCCCCCCCCCCCCCCCCCCCACACACACACACACCACCACCACCACCACCACCAAGCTGGACTTGAGATCCTAGAGGATTAGATCCTCGCCGATTTTGATCGCGAAATGTGTATTTCAGGCGGGGGCCTTTTCATCGGTGCACGGACTGTACTTTGAAGGCGAGGGCTTCCTCTTACGAAAGTGGAAGATAAAGTCGATAGGTATCTCACTATGTGCGGACAAGCCACGCTAGTAACTAGCACTCTCTTCAGAAGATGATTTTCTTGAAATCAGAAAGCGCAGTTGGATGAGTTTTGAGAGTGGACAGTGCCCCCAGCCCTCGATAAAGGAGTGTTTTGTACGCGAGCATCGCCCTCTTTGTCGAAAATTTCAGCCGCCACCCTAAGACCGATAGCGGCTTCTCCCACCCATATAATTCATTTGGGTAAAAAAATATCCTCAAATCAACAGAGTTGAGTGAATTCGACTCTTTTCTGTACGACCCTCACCTCTCCTAGATGTAACGTGGACAGTGCTAAATAACCGCCCTGTAACCGACCCGACTTTTTCATTTATAGTAAATTTATCTATTTGTCAATGTAAAATGTATATATTCGCCCAGAATCATTATAACTGCAATAAGTGAGGTATGTGTATGCGTTGGTAGAGAGGTTATCTGTCAGTTTATACGCCTATACTGGCTGTAGGTGTAGATGGGAAGACACGCTCTCGTCACCGTGTGGGGTATCCTCGACACGGTATGGGGCATGTTGTCCAGATGGAATCTACTAGCCGACCAGTCTGCCAACTTAATCCCAAATCTGTGTGTGGTCAGGTTCTCCAGCAGGTACTTCCACAGACGACAACTTACCAGCTATATTGTTGGAAAATTTTTCGAACTTCACCCATTTTTAGGCATATTTTTTATGATACTCCAATTGGAATTTCTGAAGGGAAGTTAGCTTTCGTTTGCTAAAATGCATAAAACATATTCCCAATTTTTATTTGCCATTTTACATTGGCCTAGCTCCACATCCCATCTATTTTTGCTCTTGTGGGACTTAAGTTCATACTGATTTTTGAAACTTTGTCACACCACCACCCACACATGTAAACGCGACTTTGTTTTGCCGCTGAACGAAGCTGGAGAAAACCACCGAGCTGCGGCGAGTAACTATTAGACTCTAACTTTTAAACCCGGTAGAAACGGAGTTGATAGTGTCAGAAGACAAGTATTCTACCGCGTACTGTTGTGCTGTGTTCAGTAGTATACAATGACACTAAGAGCCTTACACATTGCAGACGATGAAATGGGGATTATCACCGTCTCGGCCTACTTTTAATCAGAACGAACCAAAATCATAATAATAATCATCATAAATTCACCATCCCCAACACAGTCCACACTCTCGTCACCCCCCCCCCCCCCCCCCGCCACAACAGGAATGAGATCCAGCCACCCATCCATCAAATCCACTTTTAGGTACCCCGAGGAGATGGAGGAGGACAGACCACCATACGACTTCCAGAACATGTCCTGCGATGAATTTACCAATCTTGCAGACGACTACTTGAGAACGGAATACGGCACAGTAAAATCAACTCCATCGACACAATGGAACAATATCAAGACAACTTAAGATCACATATGCCAGAAACCAGCACATGACCCTGAACTGTTTCACTAACAATTAAGATACCTTAAACAATGAAACCAGGATTTCAACCGCTGATCGTCCTCCAAATTCCTCATACTTTTCCCTCCTTCTCCACGCCCATGTACCACAAAATTAGGCAGCTGGGGAGGGTCGCAAGGAGCTTGCCCCACACTGTCCCACGTGCCTTCGGTGCACAAAAATTATTTGATCATACCGTCCCCTGAATTCCAAAGTGTGCCTTGTGTCAGTTGGCACAGAGACCACATTGGAACTCAGGGGGACGATATGTCGAATAATTTAGAATGCGAAGCTCTTCATGGAGACTTCGTGAGCTCAATTCAACTGACCCAACTTGCCCTTTTCGTTGTAACATAACACTGTTGCGTGACTGCAGTTCGCAATTACCGGGATATTGATTTTCTATTGATAATTCGGATATAAAGTTTGTCACAGCGCACATACGAACAAATCTTTATTTACATCTGAATAGCTGCAATCCACTTTGATTTTACAGGAATACGGGCTTTTTGTAGTTTTACGAAAATACATCGAGAATCTCTTTCCCTGTCCAAAAAGAAGTCTGCGACGTTAGCTGAACTCGGTTTGCATGTATCGCGATCAACGATATTTGACTGCTATCACCGATACGTGTATCGTCAGGCAAAGTATCATGGTCTACCTGTGCATCAGTGTTTCCGTACACCTCCAGCCCCTTGTCCAAACGTGGCCTGAAATGCCATATTTTAATTTTTGGATTTGGTTCGTCCTTAAAAGGTTTTATTGAAATCTGGGCATCAAAGAAGTCCTTTCTTATTTCAAATCCCCTGAACTCTGGGTGTGTACGGCCAGAGTCTGGCCCGGCATGTTTTTATTCCAAAGGGCCCCCAATCGGGACAACACAAGCCAGTAAGGCTTTCAAAAGCACCACAGGCTCTCAACATATGGGTTTTATTGAAATATGGCCAAACAGAGGGCTTTTCTTATTGACATTGAACACAGGATGATTGCGACCCAACATGCTTTTCATCGAAGCAATCCTCAGTCATGAAAATAAATGTCACTTATAACTTTTAAGAAAACCTCAGACTTTCGATATGGGTTTTGATAGAATCCGGACAAAAGGCGGATTTTTCCTCTTTATCATTCCCATGTGAACTCTATATATGTTAAACCAGGGTCCGACCCGGTCTGGTTATCATGCATACCAGCTGCAATTATAATTTCCTGAATGGCTTGTTTCCTTTCTGACCACTCCATTATGCTGGGGAGCTGACAGTCGCTCGCCGTTGCTCGGTGGTTCTCTCCTGTACTCCGATAAAACTGCCGTGGTCATGATTAGCCATGGTGCAGAAATGTGTGACCTTAAACACCAATAAATACATACATCGCTCCCAGTTCTCCAAGTTATCGGTTTTATTGAAATCCTCGTCGAAAAGTGGACATTTATTTTTATTTAATCCGCCTTCACACACCCCTCACCCACCCCCCCCCCCCCCCCCCGCCCGTGTACTTCGGATGTGCTTAACCAGGGTCTGATCAGGCCTCGTCTTCTTGCAGGCACCCAAGATATGGATTTATTGAATGCGCGGCCTAAAATCAAACTTTTTTTATTTCACATTATCATGTGAACTACGGATGTAAATGAGCCCAACACAAGATACCAGTAGTCACTAGTGAACTCTGAGCCCCCCCCCCCCCCCCCCCCCGGACTCTCAAGAAGTAGGCTTTATTGAAATTCGCCTAAAAAGTGGAATTTTTCGAATTTTACCATCCCCTTGTGAACTTCCGAATTGTTCAACTGGTGTCCAACCCGACCTGCTTTTCATGTTAACTAGTTCAAATTCAAATTCGTGAATACAAGACTCATTAATTGCCATTGAAACCACCACAGACTGCCATGTCATGGGGGTCTCAATGCAATTTTGGCCTCAGAGCTAACTATTCTTATTTGCCACCCTTTGTGGACATTTAATGTGTTCAACTGTGGACGGGACCTAAAAGCCGACTTCTCTTATTTGTCACCCCATGTGAACTCCGGATGTGTCTAACTAGGATCCACCCGCCCTGGATTTCCTTCGAACTAACCCAAATCATAAGAGCATATGTCGTTAGGAACCTTTGATACCGGACTCGGCTACCAAGATTAGGTTTTTCTGTGAAATCCAGACCTGAGACCGGAGTAATATTATTGGACAACAACTTGTGAACTCCAGATGTGTTAAGCCATGGTCTGACATGGCCTGGTGTTTAGGCAATCGAGGTCGAATCGTAACACGGGTCACTAGTTGAAGGACCATTCCCGGTTCTCGTAATACTGCGATTGTTGGGAAAGTTTTTATTGAGTGGGCCCCGTCGTGAGATACACTTCACAATGTTTCCAGTTAGAAGGCTTATCTGCACCTTCCAAACCATCGCAAACGACGCCTCTCACCAAAAGAGTAGCTGGCTTTACGCAGGTAAGCACCCCCCCCCCCCCCACCCCGCCGTCCCTCGCAAATATTTGGGCAGTGTATTTCAGGCATAAGCCCTATCAGTTGAAAACGCACAGAATATTGCAGAACGAGGACCTCCATTGCAAGACGAGGACGACGTAGCGGTAACTAGGTCCCCATTCGAGCAAAGATGGACAGTTCAATGCACCCCCACACCCACAAAAACGAATCGCGCATTATAGGAGTGGGCCCTGTCGTCAAAAGCTTATCGGCACAGTTTAGACGTGGCTCCCGATCAACAAATAGTGGAAAGTCCGACGGTGCCTTGTAGGGCGTGGTTCCAGTAGGTAAAAAGCTCACAGCTCATTACAAAACTATATTCTAAAATCAGTTGAGTTATTTATTTATTTATTGGTGTTTAAGGTCACATCTTATGCACGATGGCTAATCGTGACCGTTGCAGTTTTACAGATTTAGGAAGCTGGAGTAACCGGAGAGACCCATCGAGCAATGACGAGCAACTGTCAGCTTTTCAACTTTCCAATTTTTTACAGCGGTTAAAAACATGTGCAGTACTTGACGTTATCGTGCGCCCATGTAGGCAACCA
This sequence comes from Pictodentalium vernedei, assembly GCA_031216915.1. Classification (NCBI taxonomy): domain Eukaryota; kingdom Metazoa; phylum Mollusca; class Scaphopoda; order Dentaliida; family Dentaliidae; genus Pictodentalium; species Pictodentalium vernedei. The sequence goes on from CM062296.1 coordinate 227,571,836, forward strand.
GGATAAAGTGCCTTGCCCACGGACACAGCGCGGGTCGTCCCGGACGGGGATCGAACTCGGGACCTCTACCATGGAAGTCCAACGGTGATCCACTGTGCCAAACGTCGCCGTGATCCTTCAGTTTGATCAAACTCGACTCTGATGTTCTATCTATTGTTGTAAGCTGAAAATCAGGAGATAGAAACATGTATTTTGTAATTAAACCCTTCGACTCAATCAGCGAGCGTCGTTGTATTATTACGCAGAGCAGACGATTAGCCAGTAAATCGCGTATTGTTGTTCTCAGTAAATGATTATGGCGCTTTGAATGAATAAATATTTATTTATTTATTGGTGTTTAAGGTCACATACTTATGCACGATGGTTAATCATGATCGTGACAGTTTTACGGGTGGTGGAAGCCGAAGTACCCGGAGAGAACCACCGAGCAACGACGAGCAGCTGCCAGCCCTCCAACATCGTAACTCTGAACTCTGCACCGCGGCACAGCCAAGGTTAGATTGGTTGAAGACATGCACACCTTCGACGTGCAGTACGCCTTAGTCCACAGCGTCATCATGCCCCCATGTAGGCAACCGGGGCTAAGTGCCTTGCCCAATGACACAACGCGGGAGAGCGAAGCAGTCGCTGAAATGGTCACCCGTCAAACTACTAACCGCGCTCGACGTTGCTTAACAGCTGCCAACTCCCCGACATCGTAACTCAGCACTGCAGCACAGACAGGGTTAGATTAATTGAACGCATGCGCACTATCGACGTGCAGTACGCCTTTGTGCACGGCGTCATCGTGCCCCCATGTGGACCATCGGGGTTAAGTGCCTTGTCCAAGGACACAACGCGGGAGTCCGAATCGATCGCTCAGACGGTTACCCATCTGAGGACTAACGGGCTCGACGTGGCTTAACTTCGGTGACCTGACGAGAACCAATTACCGCAACGCCCCCCCCCCCCCCCCCCCCTTGAATAAATAATCTGTGCCTGTTAATTGAGCTTTCCCATTTGCCATGATGTTGAGTTTGATTTGTTTACCGTTGTTTGGGCCACACTGGAGGATATAAATGTTTCTTCTTTAACTGGCAGATACTCCAGTCATGTAAAATAAATCATTTATATCGTTCATTCGTCTTTACTTCAGGTCTACCATAAGTCCATAGAAAGTGTTCCTGTCATGCTGTGCTAGAGTTACATTAAATGCCGTATAAACGAGTTGTAATTCCAGGCCAAACCACAATCATAACACTGTAAGAGTTATTCAAGATTCTGACTTATGAAAGTATGAAATCTTTCAAACGCGTCTCCCGAGAAATCTCAAAATATCTGCTCAGATGCATGGGGGTGTTTGGGGGCTCTGGAATTTAAAATGTTCGTAACGAGGGCTGAAACATGGTCGGTCCGTCGTACCCACCCCTACCACCTGAACACACCTTGAAAATCGTTACGACGCCCCTGTTCTTTAAATCTTGTATATTAATATTGATAAAATGCAAAACGTTTCTGAATAACCTTCATATGGAAAAGCGATACACATATATCACGTTGCCTAAATGACTCCCATAGTTGTAGTAGAAGTCGAAGAAGTTTTTTGAAATTAACATCTCTTGAAGCAGATCGCAGAATAAAACACAGTACAGACGATATAATATAACCATCACAGTTGGCCTTGAGAATAATGCAGACACACATGATATGTATTGGAAAGCAAAAGTAACTTCTAAGGCCGGCTTGGCTATAATTTGCCAACCCCTTGTGAACTTCAAACACGCCTGATCTGCCCTATTTTCTTGCGAAGAACCGTCCAAATTTTGAGTACACGAGCTATGAGTTGCATTTGATACCCCCTCACACTCAGTTAAGTGGGCTTTTTTAATGACCCTGGGACCGAAATCTGACTATTCATTACGGACACTTCATGCTCTCAAGATATAGATTTTATTGAAGTATGAGTCTAAAATCGGATTTTCTTATGTAACATCCCTATGTTAACCCCTGACCCAAGGTAACGCCAAAAGCTAGCCAGCAATATTCACCATTCAATTTTCTTTATTTTTACATTTTTGATTTTAAAAAACCTAACTTACGACTCCTCTTTGGAACGAGCTCATTTTAAGCTTATTCCTTCCAATGATGGGTCATAAGCTATGTTTTTCATGCAAAAAATGAAAAAAAGAATTATTCAATAATTCTGCTTGCATGTGATGTCTGCTTTCGGTGTCAGGTAAAGGGTTAACTCCGGATATGTTCACCTCAGAGCCTACATATTGTAACAGGCGAGGGGACCGCGTCATGAATGAGATAGCAACAGAACATGAAGAGTAATTATTGGAGTGTCGTTCGAGAAGTGCCCCTCCCCCACCAAGCTGAACTTGAGCGCATGGAGGATTAGAGCCTCGCCGATTTTGATCGCGAAATGTGGATTTCAGGCGAGGGCCTTTTCATCGGTGTACGGACTGTACTTTGAAGGCGATGGCTTCTTCTTACAAAAGTGGAAGATAAGGTCGAGATGTAGCTCACTGTGTACGGACAAGCCACGCTGGTAACTAGGACTCTCTTCAGATGATGTTTTTGAACACAGAAAGCGCAATTGGATGAGTTTTTGAGGGTGGACAGTGACCCCCAGCCCTCGATAAAATGCTGAGTGCTTTATACGAAACTTTCAGCCGCCTCCCCAAGATCGAAAACGGCTCCCCCGCCCATATAACCCCCATCCCCCCCCCCCCCCCCACACACACACAGCCACCACACACACACACACACGCATATATACTCGGTAAGAGCGATTGTGTCTTTGAAGGTGATTTAAATGCCCCCTCCCTCCCCATTCGATAAAAAACAGTTTATGTGAATAGCAAGATGCACTCCTCCCTCCGCTCATCGTTATAACACGATGTTTTGCAGACGAGAACCTGCCTCATCATAAACGGACGGCGTGGATGATGTTAATGTTATCGGGAGAGTGACCGGCAATTTGAGCCTCCTCTCTGGTAAAAGCGGACGTGCATCTCACGACGAGGCCCACTGAATAAAAACCTTCCAAACATTGCAGGTGAGGCGTCTCGTCAAAAAAGTCGAAAGTAGCCGGCTAAACTCGGATAAGACCCCCGCCCCCTCGAAAAAATGGACACTTTATCCCAGGCATAGGACCTCACGGTAAAAAGCACACTGCACATTGCAGAACGAGGACCTTCCTCCTCCTTCATAAGACGTGTACGGTGCAGTGAAGACTAGGTCCCCATCCGATAAAAGGCGGACAGTTGAATGCATGCACCCCCCCCCCCCCACACACACACCCATAAAAACGAACCAAGCATCACAGGTGAGAGCTCTCCCGTAAAAGGCGGATCGGAACAGTTCAGACGTGGCTCCCGCTCGGCAAGTAGTGGACTGTCCGACGGTGTCTTACTGGACGAGGTTTCGTTAAGTAAAAAGCTCACAGCCCATTGTAGAATTATACACTAAAATCATTTGGGTTAAAAATTTCCCCAAATCAACAGAGTTGAGTGAGTTCGACTCGTTCCGTACGACCCCCAGCTCTCCTAGATGTAACGCGGAAGTGCTACAATAAGTGAGGTATGTGTATGCGTGGTTAGAGGGGTTATCTGTCAGTTCATACGCCCATACTGGCTGAAGGTGCAGAAGGGAAGACACACTCTCTTCACTGTGTGGGGTATCCTCGACGCGGTATGTTGGCCAGGTGGACTTCACTCGTCGACCTGTGTATGGTCAGGTTCTCTAGCTGGTGCTTCCATATATGACTACTTACCTGCTATATTGTGGGAAATGTTTTTTTTTAAAATTCACCCATTTTTAGGCATATTTTTCTTGATACCACTTCCAATTGGAATTGCTGAAGGGACGTTAGCTTACGTTTGCTAAAATGCAGAGAACATATTTCCAATTTTTATTTGCCATTTTACATGGGCCTAGCACCACATCCCATCTATTTTTGATCTAGTGGATTGTAAGTTCATACTGATTTTTGAAACTTTGTCACTCATACACACATGAAACGCGAGTTTGTTTTGCCGGTGAACGAAGTCGGAGAAAACCACCGAGCTGCGGCGAGTAACTATTAGACTCTTAACTTGTATGGACCTCCCATTGTTGTATGTGTGTGTGGGGAAGGGCTACTCCCAATCCCCACCCCGCCAATTGGAGGGCCATACTCATCGCACCCCAGGCCTACGTTATTTCCTCCCATTGGTGGGTTTCGGGAAGGGGTCTACCCGAGAAAATTTTGAAAATACTCTCAAAGTGAATCTGGGCGCCTCTGGTGCTTTAATTTTCCCATTTTGAGTGGGACACTAAATTTAAGGGGTAGGGGCAGACCTGAGAATTTATTGGCATCTGGGGGTAACAGTGGACCTTTCGTATTTGCCATACCATCTGAACTCCGGGTAATTATGGCCAACCAGCGTCTGATGCGACCTTGTATTCCTTGATCCGAGCCGAAATCAGTGAATCATTAGTAACCGCTGAGACCACACCAGACTTTCAGATATTGTTTCTTATTGGAATCCGGTTCGAAAAAATGGTTTTCTTTGTAAGCTATCTCTTGAGAACTCCGGGTGGGTTCCACCAGGGTCCGTCCCGGCCCACTTTTCATCAGAAGGAGCTCAAATCATGATAATAATCATCATGATTGCAATATCCCCAACACAGTCCACACTCTCGCCCCCCCCCCCCCCCCCCAGCCCCACCCCTTTGCATCACACAGGACAGAAGGCGGGAAGAAGGTCGACGAGATGGAAGTTAACCGACTTAAACCTGGATCACCTACATGTTCTGATCAATCCAACCACCCATCCCTCAAATCCACTTTTTAGGTACCCGAGGAGATGGAGGAGGACAGACCACCATACGACTTCCAGAACATGCTCTGGGATGAATTTACCAACCTTACAGACGACTGCTTGAGAACGGAAACGGCTCAGTAAAAATCAACTCCATCGGTACAATGAAACAATATCAAGACAACTTAAGATCACATATGCCAGAAACCAGCACATGACCCTGAACTGTTTCAATAACAAATAAGATACCATAAAAAACGAAACCAGAATTTCAACCGCGGATCTTCCTCCAAATTCTTCATACTTTCCCCTCCTTCTCCACGCCCATGTACCACAAAAGTAGGCAGCTGTGGAGGGTCTCAAGGAGCGTGCCCTACACCGTCCTTACGTGCCTTCGGCGCACAGAAATCATTTGATCATACCGTCCCCTGAATTCCAAAGTGTTCTGTGTGTCAGTTCTCACAAAGAACGCATTGGAACTCAGGGGACGATATATCGAATTTAGAATGTGAATCTCTATTACATGGAGACTCCGTGCGCTCAATTCAACGGACCCAACTTGCCCTTTTCGTTATAACAAACCACTGTTGCGTGACTGCGTTCGCAATTACCTGGATATTGATTTTCTTTTGATAATTCGGATATTACGTTTGTCACGCGCACATATAAACAAATCTTTATTTACATTTGAATAGCTGCAATCCACTTCGATTTTACGGGAATACGGGAATATTGTGGTTTTACGAAAATATTACGAGAATCTGATTCCCTGTCCAAAAAGAAGTCTGTGACCTCAGCGGAACTCGGTTTGCATGTATCGCGATCAACGGTATTTGACTGTTATCACCGATGCGTGTATCGTCAGGCGAAGTATCACGATCCACCTGTGCATTAGTGTTTCCTTACACCTCTTGTCCGTTGTCCAAACATGACCTGAAATGCCATATTTTAATTTTTTGGTTTGGTTCGTCCTTAAAAGGTTTTATCGAAATCTGGGCATCAAAGAAGTCCTTTCTTATTTCAAATCCCCTGAACTCCGGGTGTGTACGGCCAGTCTCTGACCCGGCATGTTATTATTCCAAAGAGCCCCAATCGGGACAACACAAGCCAGCAAGACTTTCACGGGCACCACAGGCTCTCAACATATGGGTTTTATTGAAATATGGCCAAACAGAGGGCTTTTCTTATTTGGCATTCTCACCCCCTGTGAACATAGGATGATTCCGACCTAGCATGCTTTTTCATCGAAGCAATCCTCAATCATGAAAATACATGTCACTTATAACTTTTAAAAAAAACCCAGACTTTCGATATGGGTTTTGATAAAATCCGACCAAAAAGCGGATTTTCCGATTTATCATTCCCATGTGAACTCTAGATATGTTAAACCATTGTCTGACCCGGCCTGGTTATCATGGGTATCAGCTGAAATTATAATTTCGTGAATGGTTTGTTACCTTTCAGACCACTCCAGACACACAAGATATGAATGAATTGAAATCTGAGCCTACAAAACAGATTTTCTTATACCCCTGCAAACTTAAGATGTGTTTTTCAAGAGCTGATTCGACCTGGGTTTTTTTCACCCAAGCTAGCGAATCATAATGACTCGGGTACTTAGTTGCCTTTGAGATCATTCCCAGTTCTCCAAGATATCGGTTTTATTGAAATCCTGGTCTAAAAGTGGACATTTATTTTTATTTTCCCCGCCTTCTCCCCCCTTCAAAGACCCCCCCCCCCCCCACCCTATGTATTACGGATATGCTTAACTAGGGTCCGATCAGACCTCGTTTTCATGCAGGCACCCAAGATATGGATTTATTGAACTCGCGGCCTAAAATCACACTTTTTTATTTCACATTGTCATGTGAACTACGGATGTAAATGTGCCCAACATAAAATAACAGTAGTCACTACTGAATTCTGAGCCCTCCCGGACTCTCAAGAAGTTGGCTTTATTGAAATTCGTCTAAAAGTGGAATCTTTTGAATTTTGCCACCCCTGTGTGAACTTCCGAATTGTTCAACAAGTGTCCGACCCGACCTGCTTTTCATCTCAACTGGTTCAAATTATGAATACACGAGTCATTAATTGCCCTTGAAACCACCAAATGCTGCCATGCAATGGGGGTCTCAATGCAATCTGGGCCCAAAAGCTAGACATTTAAAAGCGGACTTCTCTTATTTGTTATCCCCCGTGAACTCCGGATCTGTCTAACCGCCCTGGATTTCTTGCGAACTAACCGAAATCACAAGAGCATATGTCGTTAGGAACCTTTGATACCGGACTCGGCTACCAAGATTAGGTTTTTCAATGAAATCCAGGCCTGAGACCGGAGTAATATTATTGAACAACAACTTGTGAACTCCAGATGTGTTAATCCATGGTCTGACATGGCCTGGTGTTTAGGCAATCGAGGTTGAATCATAACACGGGCCACTAGTTAAACGACCATTCCCGGTTCTGGTAATTCTTCGATGGTTGGGAAAGTTTTTATTGAATGTGCCCCGTCGTGAGATACACTTCACAATGTTTCCAAGTAGAAGGCTTATCAGCACCTTCCAAACCATCTCAAGGTCTCTCTCCACAAGAGTAGCTGGCGTTATTTGGATAAGCACCCCCCCCCCCCCCCCCCGCCGTGCCTCGCAAAAATATGGACAGTGTATTTCAGGCATTGGCCCTATCGGTTGAAAGCGCACAGAATATTGTAGAACGAGGACCTTCATTGCAAGACGAGGACGACGTAGAGGTAACTAAGTCCCCATCCGAGCAAAGCTGGACAGTTCAATGCACGCAACCTCTCCATCTTACCCCCCCCCCCCCCCCCCCCCCCCCCCCGCCCATAAAAAAACGAATCACGCATTATAGGAGTGGGCTCTGTCATCAAAAGCTGACAGGCACAGTTTAGATGCGACTCTCGCTCGACAAATAGTGGAAAGTCTGACGGTGCCTTGTAGGGCGGGGGTTCCAGTAGGTAAAAAGCTCACAGCTCATTACAAAACTATATTCTGAATACAGTTGAGTTTTTTATTTATTTTGGTGTTTAAGATCGCATGCTTATGCACGATGCCTAATCGTGGCAGTTTTACAAGTGGAGGAAGCTGGAGTAACCGGAGAGAACCACCGAGCATCGACGAGCAATTGTCAGCTCCTCAACATTCCAACTCTGTTCAAGCTCCGCCCAGACAAGGTTACAGCGATTGAAAACATGTGCAATACGCCTGAGTACTTGGCGTTATTGTGCGGCCATGTAGGGAACCGGGATAAAGTGCCTTGCCCAAGAACACAACGCGGGTCGTCCCGGACGATGATCGAACTCGGGACCTCTACCATGGAAGTCCAACAGTCAACCACTGTGCCGCTGCGACCCAACAGTTGTGTTAAAAATTAACCCAAATCAACGGGGTTGAGTGAATATGACCCGATTGTGTAGGACCCCCCTCCCACCACACACACACTTTCTTGCTATAATGTGGACAGTGCTAATTAACCACCCTTTAACCTACCAGGCTTCTTCATTTATAATAAATTTCTCTGATATTGTAAAATATAAAGTTTCGTCCAGTATCATTAACTACACAAAACGTTCTTCATTCAATCTCAATGTCAACAAGGAAAAATGTTGGTGTGTTTGAGTGATTGTGTATGTACCTGGGTCGAGTGGTTATCTGCCGGTTCACAAACCTATACTGACTATAGGTGTAGATTGAAGGGGACACTCTCTTCACTGAGTGGAGGATCCTGGTGTACTATGGGGTACGTTGGTCAGATGGAATCTACTCGCCGACCAGTTTGTCAACTTAATCCGAAATCTGAGTGCTATCAGGTTCTCCAGCAGGTACTTCCACAGATGACTACTTACCAGCTATATTTTTGGAACATTTTTCGAACATCACCCATTTTTATGCATATTTTTCATGATACCACTTTCAGTTGGAACTGAAGTTAGCTAATGTTTGCTAAAATGCATAAAACATATTTCCAATTTTTATTACCCTTTTACATTGGCCTTGCACCACATCCCATTTATTTTTGCTCTTGTGGGACTTAAGTTCATACTGATTTTTGAAACTTTGTCACACACCCACACATGTAAACGCGACTTTGTTTTGCCGCTGAACGAAGCCGGAGAAAACCACCGAGCTTCGGTGAGTAACTATTAGACTCTAACTTTTGAACCCGGTAGAAACGGAGTTGATAGTGTTAGAAGACAAGTATTCTACAGCGTACTGTTGTGCTGTGTTCAGTAGTACACAATGACACCAAGAGGATTGTCTAAGGACACATTGCAGACGATGAATGGGGATCATGATCGAAAACGACGCCGTGATCCTTCAGTTTGATCAATGAACCATTGTGTTCCGCTTTTTCAACGCTGATGTTCTAGCTGTAACAGTTATTCGAGATTCTGATCCGCTTCGAATTGTGCAAAAAGAAGTTCAGAGACGGCTGAACCGGGGGGGGGGAAGCAGCCCCCCCGCCCCCCCCCCCCCCCCCCCACACACACACACTTTTTTGCCGGGTCATGTTTTGTTGTATGCATATATTTTAACACAAACAATGCCTGGTGAAACACGGGGCGGATCCAGAGCCTCCCCCATATTTTCGCCAGCTATGTTTCTCTCGTACTGGTGTAAGGCTAGCGTGTTTGATGTTTGTCACAATTGTGACTATCATTCAGCTGGTTAAGCAGTGGCATAGGTCTGAAAATCTCGTAAAATTGTTAAAATTTCTCAAAGTGTGAAATCATTCAAATACGCCTCCTGAAAAATCTCCAAATATCCGCTCAGATGCATGCGAAAGTGGTTTCGTACTTTCGAAAGTGTTTTCGTAGTTACGAAAAAGTTTTCGTACTTACGAAAATGTTTTCGTAGTTACGAAACTTAAATTTTTTTTTTTAGCGTGGCAGCAATACGCTTCCGTAGCATGGAAATGAGGGTTTTGGGACACTGGAATTTAAATTTTTGTACCGCGGCCCGTTTTACCGACGACCATCGATCGCCCTATCCAGCCCCCAACCCCACTTTGAAAATCGTTCCGGCGCCCTTGTTCTTTAAATCTCGCATATTAATATTGATAAAATACAAAACGTTGTTTCAATGACCTTCACATGGAAAAGCGAACATATATATTACGTTGCCTAAATGACTCCTATATTAGTAGTAGAAGACGAAGAAGTTATTGAAATTAACATCTCTTGAGGCAGATCGCAGAATGAAACAGTACACTTGACCTTAAGAGCAATGCAGACACTCAATATATGGATTGGAAAGAAAATGTAGCTTCTATAAGGCCGACTTGGCTATAATTTGCCAACCCCTTATGAACTTCAAACATGCCTGATCTGTCCTCTTTTCTCGTGAAGAATTACACGAGCAAAAAGCTGCATTTGATACCCCCTCACACTCAGTTAAGTGTTTTTTTTTAATGACCCTGGGACCGAAGTCTGACTATTCATTACGGACACTTCAGGCTCTCAAGATATAGATTTTATTGAAGTATGAGCCCAAAATCAGATTTTCTTATGTAACATTCCCATGTTAACCCCTGACCCAGCGTGACGCCAGAAACTAGCCAGCAATATTCACAAAAATCACCATTCAGTTTTCATTATTTTTACATTTTTTGTTTTAAAAACATAACTTACGACTCCTCTTAGGAACAACCTCATTAAGTTTATTCATTCAAATGATGGGTCATAAGCTATGTTTTCATGCAAAAAATAAAACAAATAATTATTCAATAATTTTGCTTGCTTGTGATGTCTGCTTTTGGTGTCAGGTAAAGGGTGAACTCCTGATATGTTCAGCTTAGATCCTACCCACCGAAGCAGGCGAAGGGACCGCGTCAAGAATGGGGTAGCAACAAAACATGAAGAGTAAATATTGGCGTGTCGTTCGAGAAGTGCCCCCCCCCCCCCTTCCCCCCCACACACACACAAACATACAAGCTGAACTTGAGCGCATGGAGGATTAGAGCTTCGCCGATTTTGATCGCGAACTGTGCATTTCTCCCAACATGTATACTTGGTAAAAGCGATTGTGTCTTTGAAGGTAATTTAAATGCACCCCCCCCCCCCCCCTATTCGATAAGAACAGTTGTTGTGAATAGCAAGATGCACCCCTCCCTCCCCTCCTTGTTATAACACAATGTTTTGCAGACGGGAGCCTCCCTGATCAAAACGGGCGGCGTGGATGATGTTAATGTCATCGGAAGAGTGACCGGCAATTTGAGCCTGCTCTCTGGTAAAAGCGGACGTGCATCTGAGGACGAGGCCCACTGAATAAAAGCCTTCCAAACCATTGCAGGTGAGGCGTCTCGTCAAAAAAGGTCGAAAGTAGCCGGCTTAACTCGGATAAGACCACCTCGAAAAAATGGAGACTGTGTTTCAGGCATAAAACCTCACCATAAAAAGCACACTACACATTGCAGAACGAGCCCCCCCCCCCCCCCCCCCTCCCCTTTCCGTTATAAGACGTGGACGGTGCAGTGAAGACGAGGTCCCCGTCCGATAAAAGTAAGACAGTTGAATGCATACATCCCCCCCACACACACACATACAGGCATATGTATTCGGTAAAAGCGATTGAGTCTTTGAAGGTAATTTAAATGCACCGCCCCCCCCCCCCCCCCACATTCGATAAGAACAGTTGTTGTGAATAAAAATATGCCCCCCCCCCCCTCTTTATAACACGATGTTTTGCAGACGAGAGCTTCCCTCATCAAAAACGGTCGGCGTGGATGATGTTAATGTTATCGGGAGAGTGACCGGCAATTTGAGCCTCCTCTCTTGTAAAAGCGGACGTGTATCTTACGACGAGGCCCACTGAATAAAAACCTTCCAAACCATTGCAGGTGAGGCATATCGTCAAAAAAGGTCGAAAGTAGCCTGCTTAACTCGGATAAGACCCCCCCCCCCCCCCCCCGAAAAAATGGACACTGTTTTTCAGGCATAGAACCTCATAATAAAAAGCACACTGCACATTGTAGAACGAAAACCTCCCCTCCCATTCAGAAGACGTGGACGGTGCAGTGAAGACGAGGTCCCCATCCAATAAAAGTCGGACAATTGAATGCATGCACCCCTTGCCCCTCCCCTCACGCCCATGAAAACGAACCACGCATCACAGGTGAGAGGCCTCCCGTCAAATTATTCGTAGTGATCGCTTTTGCATGTTCATGACTTTCTTAGTGGCCCTGGAACTACCCCATATCTGGACTTCGTATAACAAGTGGCTGTGTATTAAGGCGTAGTATAGTGTTTTCATGACCCCATGGGGGAGAATCCTCTTGACTTTGTTAAGACTATAGTTCGCGAGTGCTATTTTGGAATAGGAAGGGATTTCATTGCAAAATTCTAGCATGGTTCAGTATGATGTCTAGATGAAAACGTCGTATTTTAGCCGTGACGGACGCTCAAGCCGCTAACCTAGTTTTATTTAGCACAGCCTACAGTTCATATTTATGAAGCGATTTCATTGTAACGTAGAAGGATAACTCGATATGATATCCAGATGAGACTGCCCTATTTTGTTCACTATAGTTCAGCCGTTACCGCCGCCTGGTCATGTGACCTAGATTAATTTAGCACTGTTTGTATGAAGGGATTTCATTGTAACTTGGTAGGATAATTTGGTATGATATTTAGATGAGACTCTCCTATTTTGGTCGTAATCGGCCAACCTTGACCGCCGAGCTGTCGCGTTACCCAGATTCCTTAAGCAAAGTCTACGAGTAATATTTATGAAGGGATTTCATTGTAACTTGGTAGGATAACTCGTTTTGGAATAAGTTGACAGTAATTTAGTAATTTTGGTAGACATACATTAACAGTGAGGGCCACGTTAACCCAGGCCTCACTTCTTTAACATAGTCTAAACCACAAATTATTCTTATTGAAAACATAGCATATAGGGAACAGAAATTAACACATTCACAACTATCATTGTCGTATTTCATAATTCTTTCATAAACATTCAATATTATCCTTTTCACCAAACACTACACACAGCCAAGCTAAGCTACAGTGTTATTGACACTTTCATTTGAACCATTGACACACATACATACACACAAACGCGATTGGTTTGCTGGTTAACGCAGCCGGAGAAAACCGCCGAGCTGTGTTAAGTAACTATTAGACTCTCCAACATTTTAACCCTGTAAAAACGGACTGACAGTATCAGAAACCAATTATACACCCGCGTGCTGTTCTGTTGTGTTGTGTTCACTTGTACACAATGGTACCACACACCACATGGGAAAAAGACACTAAGAACATTGTCTAAGAACACATGACAGATGATGAATGAGGATCATGGTCGAACCTTCACCGTGATCTTTCAATTTGAAAATCACTGTGCTGATTAATGAACCACTGCGCTTCTCAAACTCGGCTCTGAAGTTCTGTTTGTGACAGATATTCAAGATTCTGGTCCACTTTGTTGAAAAAACAAATAGGAGAAAACCGCCGAGCTGTGTTAAGTAACTATTAGACTCTCCAACATTTTAACCCTGTAAAAACCGGACTGACAGTATCAGAAACCAATTATACACCCGCGTGCTGTTCTGTTGTGCTGTGTTCATTTGTACACAATGGTACCACACACCACGTGGGAAAAAGACACTAAGAACATTGTCTAAGAACACATGACAGATGATGAATGAGGATCATGGTCGAACCTTCACCTTGATCTTTCAATTTGAAAATCACTGTGCTGATTAATGAACCATTGCGATTCTCAAACTCGACTCTGAAGTTCTGTTTGTGACAGATATTCAAGATTCTGATCCACTTCGTTAAAAAAAACAAATACTTGTTGTTTAGATGTAGTCTATTTAATATTGATAAAATGCAAAACGTTTTGTGAATGACTTTGATAGAAAGCGAAAATACATATAACGTTGCCCAAATGACTCCCATATGATAAAAATACATACACAGCACGTTGCCCAAATGACGTTAAACAGGGTTGAAACTCTGGCTGATTTTCACCCAAATGAGTCAAAATCACGACAAACATGTCATTAGTTGCTTGCTATTTTAGGCCACTCTATGATCTAAAGATGTGGTCATTTTTGAAATCAGGCCAAAATGCATATTTTTTTTATTTTCTATCCTCTTGTGAATTGGGAATGGATTCAACCAGAGGCCAACGCGGATTAACTTTCTTGCCAACGACCACAAATCATGTTAACGTGAATCATTACTTATCTTTGAGACAACTACAGGATCTCAAGTTAAGGATTTTATTGAAATCTGGGACTGAAATGGATCCTTTCCTTGTTTGCCACCCCTGTGTACCCCAGATGTGTTCATTTATGATCCGACTCGCCGTGGTTTTCATACAATTTACTTGACAACACAAGTAATTAGCACCCTTGAGACCACTCCGGGTTCTAAAGATTATAGGCTTTTTATTGAAAGCTGGGCCTGAAATGGGATTATTCTAATTTGCCATCCACTTACCAATACCGAATGTATTTCGCCAGGGTCGGAATGGGTCTGTTTTCATACAAAACAAACCCAGATTATGAAAACGTCGATCATTATTTTTATTTCGAGCCCCAAATCGGCCTTTTCTCACGTGTCATACCATTGCAAACTCTGGATGTGTACAAGCCGCGTCCGAGCATGTCTGGTTTTCATCTAACTGAACCCGCCTCAATGACAAGACGAGTCATGGTAGTTTTTGCCAGCACTGCTGACTCTCAAGATATGGGTTTAATTGGAATGTAAACCATGGCTAAGGCGGACATGGCTATATTTTGCCAACCCCTAGTAAACTTCGGATTCACGGGATCTGTCCTGTTTTTGTAACGAACAGTCCAAATTATGAATACACATGTCATACCTTACATCTGAGACCCATTCGCACTGAGATAAGTGTCTATTCCATAGGGGCATTCCAGACTCTAAAGATAAAGATTTTTTTTTTAAATCAGAGCGTAAAATCGAACGGTTCTTATTTAACAGCCCCATGATGTTAACTCCGGATATGTTCAATTGGAATCCTACTCACGATAGCAGGCGAAGGGACAGTGTCAAAAATGCGATAGCAGGAAAACGGGAGAATTGGAGTGTCGTTCGAGAACTTTAGCGAATAGAGGACGAGAGCTTCACCGATTTTGACCACGAACTGTGCATTTTCGGTGAGGGCCTTTTCATCAGAACACGGACCGTACTTTCAGGCGAGGGCTTCTTCTTAACAAAGTGAAATGTAAGGTCGATAGGTAGCTAACCACGAGCAGTAAAGCCACGGTAGTAACTAGTACTTTCTTCAGAAGATGAGTATTTTACAAGCAGTGAACGCAGTTGAATGAGTTTTTGAGAGTGGACAGTGCTCTCAGCCCTCGTTAGAATGCGGAGTACTTTGTACATACTCGGTGCAAGCGATCTTTTATTTGAAAGTAATTAAACGCCCCCCCCCCCCCCCCCCCCCCCCCACAATCGGTGAAGTAAAAAGTGAAAACAGTTGGTGGATAGAAAAAAACACCACCCCTCCTCGTTCTAACACGATGCTTTGCAAACGAGGGCATCTCTCTTCAAAAACGGACGGCGTATTTGACGTTATTGGGACAGTGACTAGCAGATGAGCTTCCCCTCTGGTAAAAGCGGACCTCCATCTCTCGACGAGGCCCATTGACAAAAACCTTCCAAACCATCGTAGATGAGGCTTGTCGTATAAAAGAAAGGTCGAATGTAGCTGGCTTTCCTCGGATAAGCACCCCCACCCCCCTCCTCCGCCCTCCTTCCTCGCACAAATATGGGCACTGTGTACATTCAGTCATAGGTCCTCTCTGTAAAAAGCACACGACACACTACAGAACGAGGACCCCTTTATAAGACGTGGACAGTGCAGTGTAGACGCGGACAGAGTTGAATGCATGCAAATACCTCCCATCGCCTCAGCCCATAAAAACGAACCACGCATTACAGGAGAGGACCCTGCCATCAAAAGCGGATCGATACAGTTCTAACTTCCCTCCCTCTCGACAAATAGTGGACTGTCCGAAAGCGTTTTGTAAGACGCGATTCCGTTAGGTAAAAAGCCCACGGGTCATTGCAAAATTACACTCTAAAATCAATTGGTTTAAAAATTAATCCACAATCAACTGTGTTGAGTGAATATGGCGCGTTTCTGTACGACCTCACTCTTCCTGATGTAACGTGCACAATGCTAACTAACCACCCTGTACCAGAACAGATTTCTTCATTTATAATAAATTTATTTCTCTGTTTCTTATTGTAAAATAAAAAGTTTCGTCCAATATCATTAAGTAAAATAATTTCTTCATTTCTCAAGGTAAACAAGGAAAAAGGTTGGTGTGTTTGAATGAGGGTATGTGTATGCTTGGGTGTGTTGGGGGGGGGGGTGGAGGTATCTGTCAGTTCATAAACCTATACTGACTGTAAGTGTAGATGTGATTTCACACTCTCTTCACTGAGTGGTGTATCCTCGACGGGGTATGAGACACGTTGACCAGATGAAATCAACTCGCCGACCAGTCTGCCAATTTAAACCCAAATCAATGTGCGAGCAAGTTCCCCGGCAGGTACTTTGACAGGTGTCTACACTTATCGGTTATATTGTGGGAAATATTTCGAGCACCACCTATCTTTAGCCATATTTTTTGTGATTCTACTTTCAGTAGGAATTAATGAAGAGATGATAGCTTACGTTTGCTAAACTGCATAAAATATTTTTTGCCCTTTTACTTTGCCCTAGCACCACATCCTATCTATATTTGTTCTAGTGGATTGTTCGTTCATACTGCTTTTTAACTTAAATTGACAATGTCAAGATAAGCTATTGCCACCAAGCGCACGGAAGTCAGTCTATCTGTTCAGATTTCCTTTAGCACAGGAAACAACTCGTAGTTCTTGTCCGATCACCACGAAATTTCATATGCGGGTTCACGGTCATGTCTGGAAGAGACTTTCTCCTTTTGATGGCGATCAGGCAGACTTGTCAAATGCCCAAGCCTGTAACCCGTAAACGTTTAGTACAGTCTAAAGATCGTATTTATGAAGGGATTTCATCGTAACTCGGTAAAAAAAAAATTCCATGTAATGTCTTGACGACAATGTCCGATTTTGGTCGCGATCGATGAACCCTGACGGCTTCGCGGATCCGAAGCCCGAAAACCTTCAACATAGTCTAAAGGTTGTATTTATGAAGGGGTTTCGTTGAATCTTTTAGGATGACTCCGTGTAATGTCTAGAAGAGAACGCGCCTTTGTGGTCGAAATCGGTCTACCATAATGGCTACGCGGGCTCGAAGCACGAAAATCTTTACCACACTCTACAGGTGGTATTTTTGAAGGGATTTGATTTTAACATCGCAGGATGACTCTGAAAAAAAACTGGATGAGAACGTCCTTTTTGGTTGGGTTCAGTCAACCGTGTCAGTCGCAGGGGCTCATTACCTAGATTCCTTTAGCCCAGTCAGATTGCATTTACGAAGGGATTTTCGATGCAAAATTGTGAAATGACTCAGTATAATGTCTGGATGAGAACATCCTATTTTGGCTGTGATCGATCAGCCGTGACGGCACACAGACCTATGACGTAGATTTGTTTAGCACAGCCCACAGTTCATATTTAAGAAGCGATTTCATTTTAACTTGGACAGATAACTCGGTATAATGTTTACATGAGTCTGCTCTGTTTTGGTCAGGATCGTTCAGCTTTTATCGCCGCCTGGTCACTTGATCTAGATTCCTTTAGTACTGTCTACAGGTTGTTTTTTATGAAGGCATTCCACTGCAAGTTGGTAGGATAACATGGTACGAGCTCGTAGTGAGACTTCCCTATTTTGGTCATGATCGTCCACCCATGACCACCGAGCTGTCGCGTGAACTAGGTTCCTTTAGCAACGTCTTCAAGTTATATTTAACAAGGGATTGCATTGCAACTTGGTAAGATGGCTTGTTTTGGAATAAGTTTACTGAAACTTGGTAAGTTTGGTCGCCATACATTAACTGTGAGTGCCACATTAACCCAGGCCTCACTTCTTTAGTGCAGTCTAAACTTCAAATTATTCTTATTGAAAACATAGCAAACAGGGAACAGAAATTAACATATTCTCAATTATCAAACTTCTTGTATTCCATAATCCTTTCGTAGACATTGAACCTTATCCACTTCACAAAACACAACACACAGTCTGGTTATGCTAAAGTGTCAGTGACACTTTCATTTGAACCATTGGCAAACATACATACATGTATACAAATGCGACTATTTTACTGTTTAATGCAGCCGGAGAAAACGACCGAGCTGCGGCAAGTAACTATTAGAGTCCCCAACTTTTTAACCCGTTGGATACCGGGTTGACAGCTTCAGAAGCCAGTATACCCCCGTGTACTGGTCTGTCGTGCTGAGTGCATCAGTATGCAATGGTACCACATAGTATATGGGAAAATGATTCCAAGAACCTTGTCTAAGGACTCACGCATGGCAGGTGATGAATGAGGATCATCAGCGAACTGTCACCTTGGTCTTTCAATTTTAAAATCACTCTGCACACCAATGGACCATTGTGCATCTCAAACTCGACACTGATATTCCATTTGTGTCAGATATTCAAAATTATTTTGATCCACTTCGTACTTAAAAAAAACAGATCCTGGTTGCTTGGATGTAGTCTATTTAATTTTGATAAAATGCAAAACGTTGCGTGAATGGCGTTCATTTAGAAAACGAACTTATATATAACGTTGCCTAAATGACTCCAATATGATAAAAATATTTATTACACATCCAATCAACTTTAAATCCCTATATTTAACGGATTGGCCGCCATGGCATAAATTATTATGTATTCAATGGGTAGTGTACAAGCCGGAACATTTTTTCCCCTGCACCGTTTATAGTAGTTCCTTTCCCATCGAGTCATCAGTTTCGCTTCGAAAAGTTCCCAAATGTTGTCATACAATTATTATCGACAGTCTGTCGCATAGTGTTAAAATGAAAACGTCCAAAGCAAAATTAAGTCGGTTCACAAAAAAATTAGTTAACAAAAAATTAGATAAGAAAAAAACCAAAAAACACCCCCAATCATTTCCAACCAGAACATTAACCCAGTCCAGTGGCCGTCTGGTTTTGTGGATCCGTTACATCCAAATTGGTCAAATTAATTTCGGTAAATCATCGTACATCTTGACATGCTTCGAACTTCTTTTAAAAATGTTTCTCCCAGCTGTTTTGCAAATCAAATTTGTACTTATATTTTTACTAACAGTAATAGCCACCAAATTGTTAGGCGTGAATGGGCACAAACCGAAGAGAAACAGCGAAACGATTTTCAACAAACACTGGTTCCGAAAAGGTTTTTTTTAATTATTTTTTATCGATCCTTCAGCCAAAACAAACAGACTCTTCACCTTTGGGTTTAAAATTAAAATTTGTTTATTTAAATTAATTTTAATGCATGGGTTGTGTAATAAACACAGAACGCGATGTGTGTTTGAATTGGTGGATGTTTTACATAACGACGCATGAGTGCGATAATGTTCTATCTGTACTTTGGCGCGAAAATGAGATATTGGTGTCATCATATTGGCCGCTCCATTCTGCGCCGGCAGATGAAAAAATATCTGGGGTTTATTGGTTCGTATTCACGCAAAACGCTATGCGAAATTATTCTATCTCCAAAAAAATGGCAAAATCATGCGTGCTTAAATTTTTTATGTGCTTGCCCAATGAAACTCTTCGAATTGGATCACATGCTGAAAGCTAACGAATGGCGTATGCGAATTTACAGAACGAAAGATAAATATTATTAAGATCTCAAATCGGTAATATATTGCGCCCAGTATTCACACAATGTAATCAAGTTGCTCCACAAATGTATAGTTTATATCGTGTTCTTGTAATTTAGATATATATGAATGTTAAATTTTCTGTATAACATTTATTTTGAGGCAGCACGGAGATAGAACATTTTAGCATGAACAAAATTACTAACTGCCATACACCCGTGTATGATAGAACAGTATAGTATTGAAGACTACAGTATTTGTTTTACAAACTCGATATGTAGTTGGAACGCATCTGTTCTTAACTTCAAATATGGAGAATCTGATCGCTTGTAATTTCATAAGGAAATTTCGAATGCATGGTTGCGGATTCAAAATTGACGTGATGGTGGGTCAATAACGGCTCATACGACATTGACAACACACAGGATCTCTGTTTGTCTACTTGGATAGGTATTGCCCACGATATTACACAGAAATCCACTACTCAGGCACCCGACGCCAAAGTTTTATCGTGGATAATATTATACCCTCTTGTCCTGGGGCTTGAAAAGTGGAGTTAAAAAGGAGGGGCCCGCATAGGGTGCTTACCAGCTGAATCCGCCCGTACAAAATAAATTTACACAATCTGCCAATTTTGATGGACTGTGTCGGTGCGCTATGGGAGATTGGGCTTGCTCTAAATGTTTTGTGTTTCAAGTAGGTTTTAGTCGATAGCCCCCCCCCCCCCCACGCCCCGGCGAGGGCCATGATAGGTGAAGCAGTACTCTTTATTGTGGTAAACAAGTTCCGCTTCACTGGTAAAATAATCCGGTAACTATTGCCTGTGATGGATGGCCTCTAAAATGGATGGAATGTGTTTATATTTACTTATCGGAGCAGATATGAATAATTGTGGCCACAAGAGAAGATTTAAAGTCAGGTTTTTCCAATCGTTTATACCCCTGTTGCCCATTCTAAAGGACTCCCGCCCCCGACACTGGCTACCGGTTAACATTTTACCGGTAAAAGAGACCTTTTTTCACCACAGTAAACAAGCACCGCTTTACTTTACTTCAAAGTAACCTTAACACAGATAAATAGATAAATAGTCGATATTTTAGTCGCAAAATGCAATGTGACGTACTGTGCGGCCCGGGCAATACAGGGATTTATTATTTTGTCGAACAACTTTTACTTAAAAACCCCGGATCAGTTGATGGATTTGCCACCAGATTTAACTTTAGATACTATAGAGCAGAAGCTTTCAACTCCTGGGCAATCGAGTGTGCAACTCCCACAACCAGAAAGCGTTATCTGTCTCTGAAATTTTCAGCCCAGTTGGTTTGGTCCGTGGACTGACAACTGTGAGACCTGATCATACCAGAGTCGTGCAACTAAAAGAGAAGGATTTCATGGACTTCCAGAAGGCTGCGTGTCAAATGAAATTCACGAAAGTCCTATTTACCCAAATAAAACATTTGGTGCTCGAGAAGGGAAAACCATTTCTTCAGCAGAGTTCATGGAAGTTTTCTTGATACGCGAAGAGCAACGACAAGTCTATGTGTGACCGCGTGATTTGCCAGGGGTCACTGTGATCGGCAGACGCCGAATTCTGCCTAAGAATAAGACAACGGACATTATGCCCATGTTTATGCCGTTACTGGATAGGGAGTTCTATAAAGCAGTCTTCGCGTCCATAAGCTTAAAAAGTGATGTCACTAGGCCCTTTTTCGTTTTTTGGACGCGAAGATTGCTTCCATGGTACTGACATGACAATAGTGACATTAAGGTTACAGATGTCACACAGTTAGAATTCGTGAAGATGGTCAACGAAAATGTGTTTACCAACATCTTTTCCACACATTGTTTTCTTAAATAAATGATTTCCGTTGTTCATCTACGCGATTTCTAAAAGGCAAAATGTTGATTTATCTCTTATGTTCCATTGGGGACAAAGGCGAAATTCCTTTGTTTTCTGTTCATTTTCAATTAATGACCTGAACTTTGAGATGGCATAGGTTTAGCCTTCAAGTCTTGTTTATTTTTCTTTTTATGAGCTTGGTTGTTGGTTCATTTTTGGTTTGTTACATGTTAAAATTCAATTTTAGTGGGCATGGTTTTCGCCCTCAGAGTTGCGTTCAGTTAAACGACAATTATTCGCCGTCAGGTAAACTGACAGCCTTAGAAATTCGCCACGGCCATCGCCAATGCGATGGTAAGAGCCGTGGCTGGATGCCAGACCTCTCACCATGGCATTGCCGATTTTCACGGCGAATTTCTAGGAGTGAACCTTGTTCATAATTTTGTTCCATTTCATGTGCATGTGTTAGCATTCTAAGTAAGTGGGAGTTTTTTTAATATGCTAAACTTCAGGTGAAGATGTTTTGTGCCCTCAATGTATTCGTTTAACTCCACCGCTGATAGGACACTTTTGGCTCAGACCAGTCTTGAATAGGTTACACGAACTCAAAGTACGATGTCTGATGTGACCAATCAGAACAATGCAGAAAATAATACCAACCAAAACATTAAACATTAGGATCACCACTCGTATATATAATTTTGACCACTTTGAGGACGCTTTACATTCGAAAGTTTGCCCATTAGCTTTTGGCAATACTGTTGCATCGTAATCTATTTCTATTTTCAATATTCTGATTGTTCGTGCCAGATAACCTCACATGAATTAGTGTACCGCCTAACGATTTTTAGAGTTTTATATCGTTTTCTGTATTAGACCCCATATCCTCTGGTCTGCTTTACGGTGCAGGTCACCAATGCAAAGCCAAATTGTGTCTATAACCTGCAGGCTCAAGATGAAACGAAAACAGTCTGAGAAGTACATTTTGCACCTGCCTGAAGAATCGAACACCTCATCTTGAACAACTGG
Organism: Pictodentalium vernedei; assembly: GCA_031216915.1. Classification (NCBI taxonomy): domain Eukaryota; kingdom Metazoa; phylum Mollusca; class Scaphopoda; order Dentaliida; family Dentaliidae; genus Pictodentalium; species Pictodentalium vernedei. The sequence goes on from CM062296.1 coordinate 227,594,261, forward strand.
GGCATATATAAAGTTTATACTGTGGCAAATAGAATTCAGATTGAAAGTAATCCAGGATGCGGAAATGTCTGCATTGCACCATCATACGAATTCTGCTTGTGGCATTATCTTTGCCAAAATTGTCCAAAGTGAGGTGTTATATTCATCATACGCCTACTTTCGCAGATGTGTTTCTCATTCTGAGTCCTAGGGTTAGATTCAAACTGTTACTCACTTTTTGGAGCGATGGAGTGAATTGCTCATCCATTCGATTTGATATTTCTGGATTCGATTGCCAATTACCTCTTCGGAATGCCCTTATAGAGATGATGAGCGAGATAATTCTTCCTCTAGCCTTCTAACGATATAAAACAAATAGATCACGTTTGGTAAAAAGGCGTTTCCTGAAGCCCGCATGACCCTTCTAATTAATCCTTTATTACTTCAAAATAGTAACAGCGTGACTGATCTGCGTTGTTATCGCCTAGCGCCTTTTCAACACGACTTCACTGAAGTTCCAGGGGGAACTTGGTAACTCAATAGCAACTTTGCACACCGTGGCCCACAGGATAGTTTACCGTTGACACACGGTGTACAAATTTATAGCCTAGTTTTCAAGCTCTACTAGACTGACAGGATGCACAATGATGGATGTCCACACAGTGAGAGTCAAAGTTCCAAATGACTCTGTATGTACTGCACATGCAGTCTTGTGCCCTTATATACGTGACAGCATCAGCGAGCACATTGTTGTTTAAGTCGTGTTAACCCTTTACCTAATGTAACGGCCAAAACCGGCCAGCGCTACCCACGAAAATCGCCATTCAATTTGTTTATAAGGCGCTCGTTCCAATGAGGGATCATAATATATGTTTTGTAAGTAAAAAATGAAACGTTTTAGTTATAGCAGGATTTGTTTCCAAGTGTCGTCTGCAACTCACATTGGTAAAGGGTTAAGAAGGTATATCAGCTGCGAATGACAGTAACTGTTATTGACCGAAGCCAGATGGTTCAGAAGGTACTGCATTGCGAGATATCCCTGCATGTCGACCAATTAGTTGAATGAAAGTAGTTTGCGTACTTTGTTTTTCTTTGTTCTTATTAAACATTTTGATATCTTATCATCTCTTTCTGTCCTCACTAGCTTCCCCTTTACAAGATTGGCCAAGTGTACAGCCGTTTATGGGTCGGGTAGGGGCGTAGCCAGGATTCTATAATGGGGGGGGGGGGGGGGGTAGCCATTTTACCATGATTTGGAATGTTGATGTAGGATTTCGGGGATCCTCCCCTAGTCCTAACTAGGACTCTCCATCGTTACTCCCTCCTCCCACATCCCGTCAGGGAAGTGGGAGGAAGGAGTAACGACGAATGGTCTGAGTTAGGTAAGATAAGTGGGAGGAGGGAGGAGGGGTTAGCGACCGGTGGGTCCTAGTTAAGACAAGTCCTCTCCCGAGAGAATGTTGCAAAATTCAGCGCTCGAAGATCGCATCTGAAGCAATTGTAGCATGTAAAGCATAAAGTGGAGAGCAGCTTTGGGGCTCTAAGTTATGTGAAACTTCCACTGGGTCAATATTTTTTTTATGGGGGGGGGGAGCTCAAATTTTGGGGTGTACTGGTTCCCTCAGCACCCCCCCCCCCCCCCACCCACCCGCTACACCACGGGGGGAGGGTGCAAATGCATTTTCCCGAAGTTGGATGTCGATACCTAAGAGATTATGGTTTAGCGAGAATGCGGGGGAACCTCATCCATCAACACCAACCTATAGCTATTTCCGGGTATGTACATACAGCTAAGATAATAATAAACACAATAAGGTTATTGCTTCCTATCCTTTCTATTTTCTCAGTATGTACTCGGACATTATAGCACTGAGCAAAAATGGTAAATTTGTTTAAAAAATGTTCTATCTGCGTCATTCTGCAAACAGAAAAAATGCTTATTACATTGGAACCGACATGCCAACTTTTATAATATAATTATCTGTAAAAACATTTGTCAAATCTACATTATTTTGAATGCCCGACCAAAATCTGGTGTGGTTTTATATGAAATGTTTCTGGGGATATATGAACTGAAGGTCAAAAACTTCAAATCCAATTTCCCACAAAAAGGTAAAATGGTAGATAGAACATTATTGCACTCATGCGTCGATAACTCGTTGGAATGGTGTAATCACATTTCGTTCGAGCCTACGGCTCTCGCGAAATATGGCTACGCCATTCAAACTCGTTATGCAAAACACCCACCGATTTGGCTCGAGCGAAATATCATTACGCCATTCCAATGAGTTATGTAAGTCGCCCACCGATTCAAACACACATCGCGTTCTGTCTATATACAACACGTTGTCCAAATGACGTTTACCCGTATTTCAGATTCTGCCTGCTTTTCACCCAAACAAGTCCAAATAACGATAAAGGTGTTATAAGTTGCTATTTGGGTCACCCCGTGCTCTCAAGATGACAATCACAGGCTCTCAAGTTGAGGATTTCATTGAAACTTGAACCTAAAATGTGACTTTCCTTGTTTGCCACCCCTGTGTACTTCGCATGTGTTCAATTTGGATCTGATCCGATGTGGTTTTCATGCAATTTACTTGATAACACACGTAATTAGCACCTGTGAGACCGCTCATGTTTCTAAAGATGATAGGTTTTTATTGAAATCTATGTACAGAAAACAGGGAACAGAAAACAACATATCGAAATTCTTGTCGTATTTCAAAATCCTTTCAGAGACATTGAATATTATCCATTTCACAAAACACTACACATACAGGCTATGCTAAAGTGTCATCGGCACTTCCATTTGAACCATTGGTACGCATACATACATACAAACGCGACTACTTTGCTGGTTAACGCAGTCGGAGAAAACAACCTAGCTGTGACAAGTAACTATCAGACTCTCCAACTTTTTAACCCGCTGGATCCGTGGTTGACAGTGTCAGAAGCCAGGTAAACATCCGCGTGATGTTCTGTTTTGCTGTGTGCATTAGTACGCAATAATACCACATAGTACATGGTGAAATGACTCCAAGAACCTTGTCGAAGAACTCACGGATGGCAGATGATGAATGAGGATCATCAGCGAACAGTCACCGTGATCTTCCAATTTTAAAATCATTGTGCCTATCAATGAACCATTGCGCTTCTCAAACTCGACTGATATTCCATTTGTGACAGATATTCAAGATTCTGATCCACTTCGTTCTTTAAAAGAAAAACAAATACTGGTTGTTTATATGTAGTCTATTTAATATTGATAAAATGCAAAACGTTGCGTGAATGGCGTTCATTTAGAAAACGAACATATATATATGTATCTAAAGTAGCTGGCTCTCCTCGGAGAGCCCCCACCCCTCGCAAAAATGGACAATGTATTTCCTCTCGGTAAAAGCGCACGATACACTGCAGAACTAGGACCTCCTTTATAAGACCGGAGGAAACCATTGAACTGGGGCGAGTAACTATCAGACTCTCCAACATTTTATTCCGGTGGAAACGGGGTTGACAGTGTCAGAAGCCAAATATATCACCGCATAGTGTACTGTCATGTGTGCGCATTAGTAAACAATGGCACCACACCTCACATGGGCAAATGACACCAAGGGCCTTGTCTAAGGCCACATTGCAGTTGAGGAATGAGGATCATGAGCGAACCTTCCTCGTAATCGTTCAATTTGAAGTTCACTGTGCTGACTAAGGAATGATTGCACTTCGCAAACGCAACTCCGCTGTTGTATTTGTGACAGATATTCAAGATTCTGATCCACTTCGCACTTTAAAAAAACAAATACTTGTTATTTAGATGTCGTCTATTTAATATTGATAATAATGCAAAACGTTGCCTGAATGGCGTTCATATAGAAAGCGAACATTTCTATAACGTTGCCTGAATGACTCCCATATGATAAAAATATATACAACACGTTGCCCAAATGACGTTTAACCGGATTTCAGTCTCTGTCTGCTTTTCTCCGAACAAGTCCAAATAACGATAAACATGTGATTTGTTGCCATTTGGGTCACTCCGTGCTCACAAGATGTGGTCTTTTTTAAATCCGGCCAAAATGCATATTTTTCTTAAATTTCCCATCCTCCTGTGAATTGTGGATGCGTTAGCGAAGCACCGACGCTTACTGGTTTTCATGCCAATGACCCCAAATCGTGTTCACCTGAATCATCTCTTATCTTTGAGACAACTACAGGCTCTCAAGATAAGGAGTTTATTGAAACCTGGGCCTAAAGTGGGACCTTCATTATTTGAAAGCTCGCCCACGGCTCACTGCAGAATTATACTCTTAAATCAGTTAGGCTACAAATTAACCCACATCCACTGTGTTGAGTGAATACGACCCGATTTTGTACGATCCACCCCCCCCCCCCCTCCCTTTGATGTATTGTGGACAGTGCTAAATAACCACCCTGTAACAGACCAATCTTCTTCATTTATAATAAATTTCTCTGTTCGTTATTGTAAAATATATAGTTTCGTCCAATAGTACGTTCTTCATTTAAACTCAAGTAAACAAGGACAGATGTCGGTGTGTTTGACTGAGGGTATGTGTATGCTTGGGTAGGGCGGGTTATCTGTCGGGTCATAAACATATACCGGTTGTATGTGTAGATGTGAAGACACTCTCTCTTCACTGAGTGGTGTATCCTCGACGCGGTATGGTGCAATTTGACCAGATGGAATTCACTCGCAGACCAGTCTACCAAATTAATCTCAAATCAATGTGTGGGCAGATTCCCCGACATTTACTCCGACAGGTGTCTGTACTCACCGGCTATATCGTGGGAAATATTTCGAGGACGATCCATCTTTAGCCATATTTTTCCTGATACCAGTTTCAGTAGGAATTGATGATGGGAAGATCGGTTACATTTACTAAAATGTATGAAACAACTGTTCAGGTTGTTTTGCCCTTTTACTTTGGCCTTGCACCACATCCCATCTATATTTGCTTTAGTGGATCGTAGGTTCATACGGATTTTTAGCTCAACTTGACAAAGTCAAGATAAGCTATTATTTCCATCACGCGTGTGGAAGTCTGTCAGTCTGTTTACATTTACTTTAGCATAGGTTACACTCCACAGTTCTACTCGGATCCTCGCGAATGTTCACATGCTGGTTTAAGGTCCTTTCCGGATGACAATGTCCACTTCTGGCCGTGATCGGTCAGTTGTGACGGCTGTCGGAGCCTGAAACACGAAAACATTCAGTACAGCTCCCAGGTCGAATTTATGAAGGGATTTCGTTGTAACTTGGTGGGAAAACTTCGAATGTCTAGATGAGAACGTCCACTTTTGGTCGCGACCGATCGGTCGTAACGGCTACGTGGTCCGAAGCCCGAAAACCACTCACACACCCTACAGGTAGTATTTATAAAGTGATTTTATTGTAACTTTGTACGACGATTCCTCCGTATAATGTGCAGAAGGAAGAAAACGTCCCCTTTTGGTCTCGATCGGCCCACCTTGACAGCTACGCGGGCCCGAAGCCCGAACATGTTTTCCACAGTCTACAGGTCGTTTTTACGAAGGTATTTGATTTTAACTTCGTAGGATGACTCTGTATAATGTCGAGATGAGAACTTTTTGGTCGGTTTCAGTCAACCGTGACGGCCGCATGGGGCGTTTCCTAGATTTCTTTAGCACAGTCTGCAGATTGCATTTAATAAAGCTTTGTCATTGCAAAATTGATCAGCCGTGACGTAGGATAACTTGGTATGATATTGCAAAATTGATCAGCCGTGACGTAGGATAACTTGGTATGATATCTAGATGGAACTCTCCTATTTTGGTAATGATCGGCCAACTGTGACCGCCGAGCTGTCATGTGACCTAGATTCCTTTGGCAATGTCTGCGAGTTATATTTATAAAGGAATTTCATTGGAACTTGGTAGGATGACTCTTTTTGAAATAATTTATACTCAGGCCTCACTTCTTCAGCACAGTCTAAACCTTAAATTATTCTTATTCCAAACATAGCAAACAGAGAATAGAAATTAACATATTTTCAGTTATCAGTTCTTGTATTTCATTTCATAAACAGAGAGACGAGAGCTTCACCGATTTTGATCACGAACTGTGCATTTTAGGTGAGGGTTTTTCATCAGAACACGGACCGTACTTCTAGGCGAGGGCTTCCTCTTACCAAAGTGGAAGGTAAGGTCGAGATAGCTAACCATGAGCGGGAAAGCCACGGCAGTAACTAATACTCTCTTCAGAAGATGAGCGTCTTACTATGAGGGAGCGCAGTTGAATGAGTTTTTGAGAGTGAACAGTTCACCCAGCCCTCGTTAGAATGCGGAGTGCTTTGTACGCGAAAGCACTCTCTTTACTGAATGGTGTATCCTCAACGCGCTATGGGCATGTTGACCAGATGAAATCCACTCGCCGACCAGTCTGCCAACTTAATCCCAAATCAATCTGTGAGCAGGTTCCTCGGCAGATACATCGACAGGTGTCTGTACTTACCGGATATTTTGTGGGGAATATTTCGAGCACCACTTATCTTCAGCCATATTTTTCATGATTTCACTTTCAGTAGGAATTAATGAAGGGACGATAGCTTACGCTTGCTGAAGTGCATAAAATATGTTTTCCTGTTTGTTTTGCCGTTTTACTTTGGCATAGCATCCACATCCCATATAATTTGTTCTAGTGGATCGTTAGTTCATACTGCTTTATAACTGAACTTGACAATGTCAAGATAAGCTATTACCACCACTCGTACGGAAGTCAATCTGTCTGTCAGTCTGTTCAGATTTTCTTTTCCACAGTCTACACCCCGTAGTACTTGTCAGATCATCACAAAATTCCATATGTGGGTTCACGGTCAGGTCGGGGTGAGACTTCCCCCTTTTTTTCGCATCAGTACGCCGTGTTAAATGCCCGAGGCTGAAACCCCAAAACGTTTAGTACAGTCCTAATGTCGTATTTATGAAGGGATTTCATCGTAACTCGGTACAAAGACTCAGTATAATGTCTAGACGAGAACGTCCTATTTTAGTCGTGATCGGTCAACCCTGACGGCTACGCGGATCGGAAGCCCGAAGCCCGAAAAACTTTAACATAGTCTAAAGGTCGTATTTAGGAAGGGATTTCACTGAATCTTTATAGGATGACTCCGTATGATGTTTAGACAAGAACGCGCCCTTTTGATAGCGATCGGTCCACCGTGACGGCTACAAGTCCCGAAGCCCGAAAATCTTTACCACACTCCACAGGTCATATTTATGAAGGGATTATATTTTAACGTCGTAGGATGACTCTGCGTAATTACTGGAGCAGAACGTCCTGTTTGGTTGGGTTCAGTCAACCGTGACCATCGCAGAGGCGCGTTACCTAGATTTATTTGGCCCAGTCTACAGATTACATTTATTAAGGGAGTTCCATTGCAAAATTGTAGGATGGCTCAGTATAATGTCATGATCGACGCCTATGGCGTAGATTTGTTAGCACAGTCTACAGTTCATATTTGTTAAGCGATTTCATGTTAACTTGGACGGATAACTCGGTATAATGTTTAGATGAGTCTGCTCTGTTTTGGTCGCGATCGTTCAGCCGTTATCCCGCCTGGTCAGTTGACCTATATTCCTTTAGTACTGTCTACAGGTTGTTTTTATGAAAGGATTGCATTGCAAGTTGGTAGAATAACGCGGTATGATCTCTAAGTGAGTCTTTCCTATTTTGGGCATGATCGGCCAACCGTGACCGCCGAGCTGTCGTGTGAACTAGATTCCTTCAGCAACGTATTCGAGCTATATTTAACAAGGGAGTTCATTGCAACCTGGTAAAATGGCTTGTTTTGGAATAAGTTTACTGAAACATGGTAACTTTGGTCGCCATGTATTAACTGAGTGCCACATTAACCCAGGCCTCATTTCTTTAGTACAGTCTAAACTTCGAACTATTCTTATTGGAAACATAGCATACAGGGAACAGAAATTAACATATTCTCATTTATCATACTTCTTGTCGTATTTCATAATCAATTCATAGACAACATTATCCATTTCACAAAACACAACACAAAGTCAGGTTATGCTAAAGTGTCATTGACACTTTCATTTGAACCATTGGCACGCATACATACACACGAACGCGACTATTTTGCTGTTTAACGCAGCCGAAAAAACAACCGACCTTCCACAAGTAACTATTAGACTCCCCAACATTTTAATCTGGTGGATACCGTGTTGAAAGTGTCAGAAGCCAGTGTACCCCGCATGCTGTTCTGTTGTGCTCTGTGCCTTAGTACGCAATGGTACCACATAGTACATGGGAAAAGACTCCAAGAACCTTGTCTAAGGGCTCACGGATGGCAGATGATGAATGAGGATCATCAGCGAACAGTCACCGTGAGCTTTCAATTTTAAAATCACTGTGCCATCAATGAACCATTGCGCTTCACTAACTCGACTCTCATATTCCATTTGTGAAGGATATTCAAGATTCTGATCCACGTCGCACATTGAAAAAAACAAATACTGGTTGTTTAGATGTAGTCTATTTAAAATTGATAAAATGCAAAACGTTGTGTGAAAGGCGTTCATTTAGAACACTAACATATATATAACGTTGCCTAAACTACTCCCATATGATAAAAATATATGCAACACGTTGCGCAAATGACGTTTAACCGGATTTCAGTCTCTGTCTGCGTTTCACCGAACAAGTAATATAACGATAAACATGTTATTTGTTGCCATTTGGGTCACTCCGTGCTCTCAAGATGTGGTCTTTTTTTAAATCCGGCCAAAATGCATATTTTTCTTAAATTTCCCATCCTCCTGTGAATTGGGGATGCTTTAGCGAAGCACCGACTCATACTGGTTTTCATGCCAACGACCCCAAATCGTGTTCACCCGAATCATCTCTTATCTTTGAGACAATTACAGGCTCTCAAGATAAGGATTTTATTGAAACCTGGGCCTAAAGTGGGACCTTCGTTGTGTATCTCACGAGCCCCACTCAATAGAAGCCTCCGAGACAATCGCAGTTGAGGCCGCTCGTCAAAAGTATCTAAAGTAGCTGGCTCTCCTCGGAGAGCCCCCACCCCTCGCAAAAATGGACAATGTATTTCCTCTCGGTGAAAACGCACGGTACACTGCAGAACGAGGAACTCCTTTATACGACCGAGGAAACCACTGAACTGGGGCGAGTAACTATCAGACTCTCCAACATTTTATTCCGGTGGAAACAGGGTTGACAGTGTCAGAAGCCAAATATATCACCACATACTGTACTGTCATGCTCTGTGCATTAGGAAACAATGGCACCACACCTCACATGGGCAAATGACACCAAGACCCTTGTTTAAGGCCATATTGCAGTTGAGGAATGAGGATCATGAGCGAACCGACCTCGTAATCTTTCAATTTGAAGTTCACTGTGCTGATCAAGGAACGATTGCACTTCGCAAACGCAACTCTGATGTTGTATTTGTGACAGATATTCAAGATTCTGATCCACTTCGCACTTTTAAAAAACAAATACTTGTTATTTAGATGTCGTCTATTTAATATTGATAATAATGCAAAACGTTGCCTGAATGGCGTTCATATAGAAAGCGAACATATATATAACGTTGCCTGAATGACTCCCATATGATAAAAATATATACAACACGTTGCCCAAATGACGTTTAACCGGATTTCAGTCTCACTGTGCTTTTCTCCGAACAAGTCCAAATAACGATAAACATGTTATTTGTTGCCATTTGGGTCACTCCGTGCTCACAAGATGTGTTTTTTTTAAATCCGGCCAAAATGCATATTTTTCTTAAATTTCCCATCCTCCTGTGAATTGTGGATGCGTTAGCGAAGCACCGACGCATACTGGTTTTCATGCCAATGACCCCAAATCGTGTTCACCTGAATCATCTCTTATCTTTGAGACAACTACAGGTTCTCAAGATAAGGAGTTTATTGAAATCTGGGCCTAAAGTGGGACCTTCATTATTTGAAAGCTCGCCCACGGCTCACTGCAGAATTATACTCTTAAATCAGTTAGGCTACAAATTAACCCACATCCACTGTGTTGAGTGAATACGACCCGATTTTGTACGATCCAGCACCCCCCCCCCCCCCCCCCTCCCTTTGATGTATTGTGGACAGTGCTAAATAACCACCCTGTAACAGACCAATCTTCTTCATTTATAATAAATTTCTCTGTTCGTTATTGTAAAATATATAGTTTCGTCAAATAGTACGTCCTTCATTTAAACTCAAGTAAACAAGGACAGATGTTGGTGTGTTTGACTGAGGGTATGTGTATGCTTGGGTAGGGCGGGTTATCTGTCGGGTCATAGACCTATACCGGTTGTATGTTTAGATCTGAAGACACTCTCTCTTCACTGAGTAGTGTATCCTCGACGCGGTATGGAGCAATTTGACCAGATGGAATTCACTCGCAGACCAGTCTACCAAATGAATCTCAAATCAATGTGTGGGCAGATTCCCCGACATTTACTCCGACAGGTGTCTGTACTTACCGGCTATATCGTGGGAAATATTTCGAGGACGATCCATCTTTAGCCATATTTTTCCTGATACCAGTTTCAGTAGGAATTGATGATGGGAAGATCGGTTACGTTTACTAAAATGTATGAAACAACTGTTCAGGTTTTTTTGCCCTTTTACTTTGGCCTTGCACCACATCCCATCTATATTTGCTTTAGTGGATCGTAGGTTCATACGGATTTTTAGCTCAACTTGACAAAGTCAAGATAAGCTATTATTTCCATCACGCGTGCGGAAGTCTGTCAGTCTGTTTACATTTACTTTAACATAGGTTACACTCCACAGTTCTACTCGGATCCTCGCGAATGTTTACATGCTGGTTTAAGGTCCTTTCCGGATGACAATGTCCACTTCTGGCCGTGATCGGTCAGTTGTGACGGCTGTCGGAGCCTGAAACACGAAAACATTCAGTACAGCTCCCAGGTCGAATTTATGAAGGGATTTCGTTGTAACTTGGTGGGGAAACTTCGAATGTCTAGATGAGAACGTCCACTTTTGGTCGCGACCGATCGGCCGTAACGGCTACGTGGTCCGAAGCCCGAAAACCACTCACACACCCTACAGGTAGTATTTATAAAGTGATTTTATTGTAACTTTGTACGACGATTCCTCCGTATAATGTGCAGAAGGAAGAAAACGTCCCCTTTTGGTCTCGATCGGCCCACCTTGACAGCTACGCGGGCCCGAAGCCCGAACATGTTTTCCACAGTCTACAGGTCGTTTTTACGAAGGTATTTGATTTTAACTTCGTAGGATAACTCTGTATAATGTCGAGATGAGAACTTTTTGGTCGGTTTCAGTCAACCGTGACGGCCGCATGGGGCGTTTCCTAGATTCCTTTAGCACAGTCTGCAGATTGCATTTAATAAAGCTTTGTCATTGCAAAACTGATCAGGCGTTACGTAGGATAACTTGGTATGATATTGCAAAATTGATCAGCCGTGACGTAGGATAACTTGGTATGATATCTAGATGGAACTCTCCTATTTTGGTAATGATCGGCCAACTGTGACCGCCGAGCTGTCATGTGACCTAGATTCCTTTGGCAATGTCTGCGAGTTATATTTATAAAGGAATTTCATTGGAACTTGGTAGGATGACTCTTTTTGAAATAATTTATACTCAGGCCTCACTTCTTCAGCACAGTCTAAACCTTAAATTATTCTTATTCCAAGCATAGCAAACAGAGAATAAAAATTAACATATTCTCAGTTATCAGTTCTTGTATTTCATTTCATAAACAGAGAGACGAGAGCTTCACCGATTTTGATCACGAACTGTGCATTTTAGGTGAGGGTTTTTTCATCAGAACACGGACCGTACTTCTAGGAGAGGGCTTCCTCTTACCAAAGTGGAAGGTAAGGTCGAGATAGCTAACCATGAGCGGGAAAGCCACGGCAGTAACTAATACTCTCTTCAGAAGATGAGCGTCTTACTATGAGGGAGCGCAGTTGAATGAGTTTTTGAGAGTGAACAGTGCACCCAGCCCTCGTTAGAATGCGGAGTGCTTTGTACGCGAAAGCACTCTCTTTACTGAATGGTGTATCCTCAACGCGCTATGGGCATGTTGACCAGATGAAATCCACTCGCCGACCAGTCTGCCAACTTAATCCCAAATCAATCTGTGAGCAGGTTCCTCGGCAGATACATCGACATGTGTCTGTACTTACCGGATATATTGTGGGGAATATTTCGAGCACAACTTATCTTCAGCCATATTTTTCATGATTTCACTTTCAGTAGGAATTAATGAAGGGACGATAGCTTACGTTTGCTGAAGTGCATAAAATATGTTTTCCTGTTTGTTTTGCCATTTTACTTTGGCATAGCATCCACATCCCGTATAATTTGTTCTAGTGGATCGTTAGTTCATACTGCTTTATAACTGAACTTGACAATGTCAAGATAAGCTATTACCACCACTCGTACGGAAGTCAATCTGTCTGTCAGTCTGTTCAGATTTTCTTTTCCACAGTCTACACCCCGTAGTACTTGTCAGAGCATCACAAAATTCTATATGTGGGTTCACGGTCAGGTCGGGGTGCGACTTCCCCCTTTTTTCGCATCAGTACGCCGTGTTAAATGCCCGAGGCTGAAACCCAAAAACTTTTAGTACAGTCCAAATGTCGTATTTATGAAGGGATTTCATAGTAACTCGGTACAAAGACTCAGTATAATGTCTAGACGAGAACGTCCAATTTTAGTCGTGATCGGTCAACTCTGACGGCTACGCAGGTCCGAAGCCCGAAAAACTTTAACATAGTCTAAAGGTCGTATTTAGGAAGGGATTTCTCTGAATCTTTATAGGGTGACTCCGTATGATGTCTAGACAAGAACGCGCCCTTTTGATAGCGATCGGTCCACCGTGACGGCTACAAGTCCCGAAGCCCGAAAATCTTTACCACACTCCACAGGTCATATTTATGAAGGGATTATATTTTAACGTCGTAGGATGACTCTGCGTAATTACTGGAGCAGAACGTCCTGTTTGGTTGGGTTCAGTCAACCGTGACTATCGCAGAGGCGCGTTACCTAGATTTCTTTGGCCCAGTCTACAGATTGCATTTATTAAGGGAATTCCATTGCAAAATTGTAGGATGACTCAGTATAATGTCATGATCGACGCCTATGACGTAGATTTGTTAGCACAGTCTACAGTTCATATTTGTTAAGCGATTTCATGTTAACTTGGACGGATAACTCGGTATAATGTTTAGATGAGTCTGCTCTGTTTTGGTCGCGATCGTTCAGCTGTTATCCCGCCTGGTCAGTTGACCTATATTCCTTTAGTACTGTTTACAGGTTGTTTTTATGAAAGGATTCCATTGCAAGTTGGTAGAATAACGCGGTATGATCTCTAAGTGAGTCTTTCCTATTTTGGGCATGATCGGCCAACCGTGACCGCCGAGCTGTCGTGTGAACTAGATTCCTTCAGCAACGTCTTCGAGCTATATTTAACAAGAGAGTTCATTGCAACCTGGTAAAATGGCTTGTTTTGGAATAAGTTTACTGAAACTTGGTAACTTTGGTCGCCATGCATTAACTGAGTGTCACATTAACCCAGGCCTCATTTCTTTAGTACAGTCTAAACTTCGAACTATTCTTATTGGAAACATAGCATACAGGGAACAGAAATTAACATATTCTCATTTATCAAACTTCTTGTCGTATTTCATAATCAATTCATAGACAACATTATCCATTTCACTAAACACAACACAATGTCAGGTTATGCTAAAGTGTCATTGACACTTTCATTTGAGCCATTGGTACGCATACATATACACGACCGCGAGTATATTGCTGGTTAACGCAGCCGAAAAAACAACCGAGCTGCGACAAGTAACTATTAGACTCCCCAACATTTTAATCTGGTGGATACCGTGTTGAAAGTGTCAGAAGCCAGTGTACCCCGCATGCTGTTCTGTTGTGCTCTGTGCCTTAGTACGCAATGGTACCACATAGTACATGGGAAAAGACTCCAAGAACCTTGTCTAAGGGCTCACGGATGGCAGATGATGAATGAGGATCATCAGCGAACAGTCACCGTGAGCTTTCAATTTTAAAATCACTGTGCCATCAATGAACCATTGCGCTTCACTAACTCGACTCTCATATTCCATTTGTGAAGGATATTCAAGATTCTGATCCACTTTGCACATTGAAAAAAAACAAATACTGGTTGTTTAGATGTAGTCTATTTAAAATTGATAAAATGCAAAACGTTGTGTGAAAGGCGTTCATTTAGAAAACTAACATATATATAACGTTGCCTAAACTACCCCCATATGATAAAAATATATGCAACACGTTGCGCAAATGACGTTTAACCGGATTTAAGTCTCTGTCTGCGTTTCACCGAACAAGTAAAATAACGATAAACATGTTATTTGTTGCCATTTGGGTCACTCCGTGCTCTCAAGATGTGGTCTTTTTTTCAAATCCGGCCAAAATGCATATTTTTCTTAAATTTCCCATCCTCCTGTGAATTGGGGATGCGTCAGCGAAGCACCGACTCATACGGGTTTTCATGCCAACGACCCCAAATCGTGTTCACTCGAATCATCTCTTATCTTTGAGACAATTACAGGCTCTCAAGATAAGGATTTTATTGAAACCTGGGCCTAAAGTGGGACCTTCGTTGTGTATCTCACGAGCCCCACTCAATAGAAGCCTCCGAGACAATCGCAGTTGAGGCCGCTCGTCAAAAGTATCTAAAGTAGCTGGCTCTCCTCGGAGAGCCCCCACACCTCGCAAAAATGGACAATGTATTTCCTCTCGGTAAAAACGCACGGTACACTGCAGAACGAGGAATTCCTTTATACGACCGAGGAAACCACTGAACTGGGGCGAGTAACTATCAGACTCTCCAACATTTTATTCCGGTGGAAACGGGGTTGACAGTGTCAGAAGCCAAATATATCACCACATACTGTACTGTCATGCTCTGTGCATTAGTAAACAATGGCACCACACCTCACATGGGTAAATGACACAAAGAGCCTTGTTTAAGGCCACATTGCAGTTGAGGAATGAGGATCATGAGCGAACCGACCTCGTAATCTTTCAATTTGAAGTTCACTGTGCCGATCAAGGAACGATTGCACTTCGCAAACGCAACTCTGATGTTGTATTTGTGACAGATATTCAAGATTCTGATCCACTTCGCACTTTTAAAAAACAAATACTTGTTATTTAGATGTCGTCTATTTAATATTGATAATAATGCAAAACGTTGCCTGAATGGCGTTCATATAGAAAGCGAACATATATATAACGTTGCCTGAATGACTCCCATATGATAAAAACATATACAACACGTTGCCCAAATGACGTTTAACCGGATTTCAGTCTCTCTGTGCTTTTCTCCGAACAAGTCCAAATAACGATAAACATGTTATTTGTTGCCATTTGGGTCACTCCGTGCTCACAAGATGTGTTTTTTTTAAATCCGGCCAAAATGCATATTTTTCTTAAATTTCCCATCCTCCTGTGAATTGTGGATGCGTGAGCGAAGCACCGACGCATACTGGTTTTCATGCCAATGACCCCAAATCGTGTTCACCTGAATCATCTCTTATCTTTGGGACAATTACAGGCTCTCAAGATAAGGATTTTATTGAAACCTGGGCCTAAAGTGGGACCTTCGTTGTGTATCTCACGAGCCCCACTCAATAGAAGCCCCCCAGACAATCGCAGTTGAGGCCGCTCGTCAAAAGTATCTAAAGTAGCTGGCTGTCCTCGGAGAGCCCCCACCCCTCGCAAAAATGGACAATGTATTTCCTCTCGGTAAAAACGCACGGTACACTGCAGAACGAGGAACTCCTTTATAAGACCGAGGAAACCACTGAACTGGGGCGAGTAACTATCAGACTCTCCAACATTTTATTCCGATGGAAACGGGGTTGACAGTGTCAGAAACCAAATATATCACCACATACTGTACTGTCATGCTCTGTGCATTAGTAAACAATGGCACCACACCTCACATGGGCAAATGACACCAAGAGCCTTGTTTAAGGCCACATTGCAGTTGAGGAATGAGGATCATGAGCGAACCGACCTCGTAATCTTTCAATTTGAAGTTCACTGTGCTGATCAAGGAACGATTGCACTTCGCAAACGCAACTCTGATGTTGTATTTGTGACAGATATTCAAGCTTCTGATCCACTTCGCACTTTTAAAAAACAAATACTTGTTATTTAGATGTCGTCTATTTAATATTGATAATAATGCAAAACGTTGCCTGAATGGCGTTCATATAGAAAGCGAGCATATATATTACGTTGCCTGAATGACTCCCATATGATAAAAATATATACAACACGTTGCCCAAATGACGTTTAACCGGATTTCAGTCTCTGTCTGCTTTTTTCCGAACAAGTCCAAATAAAGATAAACATGTTATTTGTTGCCATTTGGGTCACTCCGTGCTCACATGATGTGGCCTTTTTTAAATCCGGCCAAAATGCATATTTTTCTTAAATTTCCCACCCTCCTGTGAATTGTGGATGCGTTAGCGAAGCACCGACGCATACTGGTTTTCATGCCAATGACCCCAAATCGTGTTCACCTGAATCATCTCTTATCTTTGAGACAACTACAGGCTCTCAAGATAAGGAGTTTATTGAAACCTGGGCCTAAAGTGGGACCTTCATTATTTGAAAGCTCGCCCACGGCTCACTGCAGAATTATACTCTTAAATCAGTTAGGCTACAAATTAACCCACTTCCACTGTGTTGAGTGAATACGACCCGCTTTTGTACGATCCAGCACCCCCCCCCCCCCCTCCCTTTGATGTATTGTGGACAGTGCTAAATAACCACCCTGTAACAGACCAATCTTCTTCATTTATAATAAATTTCTCTGTTCGTTATTGTAAAATATATAGTTTCGTCCAATAGTACGTCCTTCATTTAAACTCAAGTAAACAAGGACAGATGTTGGTGTGTTTGAGTGAGGGTATGTGTATGCATGGGTAGGGCGGGTTATCTGTCGGGTCATAAACCTATACCGGTTGTATGTGTAGATGCGAAGACACTCTCTCTTCACTGAGTGGTGTATCCTCGACGCGGTATGGAGCAATTTGACCAGATGGAATTCACACGCAGACCAGTCTACCAAATTAATCTCAAATCAATGTGTGGGCAGATTCCCCGACATTTACTCCGACAGTTGTCTGTACTTACCGGCTATATCGTGGGAAATATTTCGAGGACGATCCATCTTTAGCCATATTTTTCCTGATACCAGTTTCAGTAGGAATTGATGATGGGAAGATCGGTTACGTTTACTAAAATGTATGAAACAACTGTTCAGGTTTTTTTGCCCTTTTACTTTGGCCTTGCACCACATCCCATCTATATTTGCTTTAGTGGATCGTAGGTTCATACGGATTTTTAGCTCAACTTGACAAAGTCAAGATAAGCTATTATTTCCATCACGCGTGCGGAAGTCTGTCAGTCTGTTTACATTTACTTTAACATAGGTTACACTCCATAGTTCTACTCGGATCCTCGCGAATGTTCACATGCTGGTTTAAGGTCCTTTCCGGATGACAATGTCCACTTCTGGTCGTGATCGGTCAGTTGTGACGGCTGTCGGAGCCTGAAACACGAAAACATTCAGTACAGCTCCCAGGTCGAATTTATGAAGGGATTTCGTTGTAACTTGGTGGGAAAACTTCGAATGTCTAGATGAGAACGTCCACTTTTGGTCGCGACCGATCGACCGCAACGGCTACGTGGTCCGAAGCCCGAAAACCACTCACACACCCTACAGGTAGTATTTATAAAGTGATTTTATTGTAACTTTGTACGACGATTCTTCCTCCGTATAATGTGCAGAAGGAAGAAAACGTCCCCTTTTGGTCTCGATCGGCCCACCTTGACAGCTACGCGGGCCCGAAGCCCGAACGTGTTTTCCACAGTCTACAGGTCGTTTTTACGAAGGTATTTGATTTTAACTTCGTAGGATGACTCTGTATAATGTCGAGATGAGAACTTTTTGGTCGGTTTCAGTCAACCGTGACGGCCGCATGGGGCGTTTCCTAGATTCCTTTAGCACAGTCTGCAGATTGCATTTAATAAAGCTTTGTCATTGCAAAATTGATCAGGCGTGACGTAGGATAACTTGGTATGTTATTGCAAAATTGATCAGCCGTGACGTAGGATAACTTGGTATGATATCTAGATGGAACTCTCCTATTTTGGTAATGATCGGCCAACTGTGACCGCCGAGCTGTCATGTGACCTAGATTCCTTTGGCAATGTCTGCGAGTTATATTTATAAAGGAATTTCATTGGAACTTAGTAGGATGAGTCTTTTTGAAATAATTTATACTCAGGCCTCACTTCTTCGGCACAGTCTAAACCTTAAATTATTCTTATTCCAAACATAGCAAACAGAGAATAGAAATTAACATATTCTCAGTTATCAGTTCTTGTATTTCATTTCATAAACAGAGAGACGAGAGCTTCACCGATTTTGATCACGAACTGTGCATTTTAGGTGAGGGTTTTTTCATCAGAACACGGACCGTACTTCTAGGCGAGGGTTTCCTCTTACCAAAGTGGAAGGTAAGGTCGAGATAGCTAACCATGAGCGGGAAAGCCACGGCAGTAACTAATACTCTCTTCAGAAGATGAGCGTCTTACTATGAGGGAGCGCAGTTGAATGAGTTTTTGAGAGTGAACAGTGCACCCAGCCCTCGTTAGAATGCGGAGTGCTTTGTACGCGAAAGCACTCTCTTTACTGAATGGTGTATCCTCAACGCGCTATGGGCATGTTGACCAGATGAAATCCACTCGCCGACCAGTCTGCCAACTTAATCCCAAATCAATCTGTGAGCAGGTTCCTCGGCAGATACATCGACAGGTGTCTGTACTTACCGGATATATTGTGGGGAATATTTCGAGCACCATCATGATTTCACTTTCAGTAGGAATTAATGAAGGGACGATAGCTTACGCTTGCTGAAGTGCATAAAATATGTTTTCCTGTTTGTTTTGCCATTTTACTTTGGCATAGCATCCACATCCCATATAATTTGTTCTAGTGGATCGTTAGTTCATACTGCTTTATAACTGAACTTGACAATGTCAAGATAAGCTATTACCACCACTCGTACGGAAGTCAATCTGTCTGTCAGTCTGTTCAGATTTTCTTTTCCACAGTCTACACCCCGTTGTACTTGTCAGATCATCACAAAATTCCATATGTGGGTTCACAGTCAGGTCGGGGTGAGACTTCCCCCTTTTTTTCGCATCAGTACGCCGTGTTAAATGCCCGAGGCTGAAACCCAAAAACTTTTAGTACAGTCCAAATGTCGTATTTATGAAGGGATTTCATCGTAACTCGGTACAAAGACTCAGTATAATGTCTAGACGAGAACGTCCTATTTTAGTCGTGATCGGTCAACCCTGACGGCTACGCGGATCGGAAGCCCGAAGCCCGAAAAACTTTAACATAGTCTAAAGGTCGTATTTAGGAAGGGATTTCACTGAATCTTTATAGGATGACTCCGTATGATGTTTAGACAAGAACGCGCCCTTTTGATAGCGATCGGTCCACCGTGACGGCTACAAGTCCCGAAGCCCGAAAATCTTTACCACACTCCACAGGTCATATTTATGAAGGGATTATATTTTAACGTCGTAGGATGACTCTGCGTAATTACTGGAGCAGAACGTCCTGTTTGGTTGGGTTCAGTCAACCGTGACCATCGCAGAGGCGCGTTACCTAGATTTATTTGGCCCAGTCTACAGATTACATTTATTAAGGGAGTTCCATTGCAAAATTGTAGGATGGCTCAGTATAATGTCATGATCGACGCCTATGACGTAGATTTGTTAGCACAGTCTACAGTTCATATTTGTTAAGCGATTTCATGTTAACTTGGACGGATAACTCGGTATAATGTTTAGATGAGTCTGCTCTGTTTTGGTCGCGATCGTTCAGCCGTTATCCCGCCTGGTCAGTTGACCTATATTCCTTTAGTACTGTCTACAGGTTGTTTTTATGAAAGGATTGCATTGCAAGTTGGTAGAATAACGCGGTATGATCTCTAAGTGAGTCTTTCCTATTTTGGGCATGATCGGCCAACCGTGACCGCCGAGCTGTCGTGTGAACTAGATTCCTTCAGCAACGTATTCGAGCTATATTTAACAAGGGAGTTCATTGCAACCTGGTAAAATGGCTTGTTTTGGAATAAGTTTACTGAAACATGGTAACTTTGGTCGCCATGTATTAACTGAGTGCCACATTAACCCAGGCCTCATTTCTTTAGTACAGTCTAAACTTCGAACTATTCTTATTGGAAACATAGCATACAGGGAACAGAAATTAACATATTCTCATTTATCATACTTCTTGTCGTATTTCATAATCAATTCATAGACAACATTATCCATTTCACAAAACACGACACAAAGTCAGGTTATGCTAAAGTGTCATTGACACTTTCATTTGAACCATTGGCACGCATACATACACACGAACGCGACTATTTTGCTGTTTAACGCAGCCGAAAAAACAACCGACCTTCCACAAGTAACTATTAGACTCCCCAACATTTTAATCTGGTGGATACCGTGTTGAAAGTGTCAGAAGCCAGTGTACCCCGCATGCTGTTCTGTTGTGCTCTGTGCCTTAGTACGCAATGGTACCACATAGTACATGGGAAAAGACTCCAAGAACCTTGTCTAAGGGCTCACGGATGGCAGATGATGAATGAGGATCATCAGCGAACAGTCACCGTGAGCTTTCAATTTTAAAATCACTGTGCCATCAATGAACCATTGCGCTTCACTAACTCGACTCTCATATTCCATTTGTGAAGGATATTCAAGATTCTGATCCACGTCGCACATTGAAAAAAACAAATACTGGTTGTTTAGATGTAGTCTATTTAAAATTGATAAAATGCAAAACGTTGTGTGAAAGGCGTTCATTTAGAACACTAACATATATATAACGTTGCCTAAACTACTCCCATATGATAAAAATATATGCAACACGTTGCGCAAATGACGTTTAACCGGATTTCAGTCTCTGTCTGCGTTTCACCGAACAAGTAATATAACGATAAACATGTTATTTGTTGCCATTTGGGTCACTCCGTGCTCTCAAGATGTGGTCTTTTTTTAAATCCGGCCAAAATGCATATTTTTCTTAAATTTCCCATCCTCCTGTGAATTGGGGATGCTTTAGCGAAGCACCGACTCATACTGGTTTTCATGCCAACGACCCCAAATCGTGTTCACCCGAATCATCTCTTATCTTTGAGACAATTACAGGCTCTCAAGATAAGGATTTTATTGAAACCTGGGCCTAAAGTGGGACCTTCGTTGTGTATCTCACGAGCCCCACTCAATAGAAGCCTCCGAGACAATCGCAGTTGAGGCCGCTCGTCAAAAGTATCTAAAGTAGCTGGCTCTCCTCGGAGAGCCCCCACCCCTCGCAAAAATGGACAATGTATTTCCTCTCGGTGAAAACGCACGGTACACTGCAGAACGAGGAACTCCTTTATACGACCGAGGAAACCACTGAACTGGGGCGAGTAACTATCAGACTCTCCAACATTTTATTCCGGTGGAAACAGGGTTGACAGTGTCAGAAGCCAAATATATCACCACATACTGTACTGTCATGCTCTGTGCATTAGGAAACAATGGCACCACACCTCACATGGGCAAATGACACCAAGACCCTTGTTTAAGGCCATATTGCAGTTGAGGAATGAGGATCATGAGCGAACCGACCTCGTAATCTTTCAATTTGAAGTTCACTGTGCTGATCAAGGAACGATTGCACTTCGCAAACGCAACTCTGATGTTGTATTTGTGACAGATATTCAAGATTCTGATCCACTTCGCACTTTTAAAAAACAAATACTTGTTATTTAGATGTCGTCTATTTAATATTGATAATAATGCAAAACGTTGCCTGAATGGCGTTCATATAGAAAGCGAACATATATATAACGTTGCCTGAATGACTCCCATATGATAAAAATATATACAACACGTTGCCCAAATGACGTTTAACCGGATTTCAGTCTCACTGTGCTTTTCTCCGAACAAGTCCAAATAACGATAAACATGTTATTTGTTGCCATTTGGGTCACTCCGTGCTCACAAGATGTGTTTTTTTTAAATCCGGCCAAAATGCATATTTTTCTTAAATTTCCCATCCTCCTGTGAATTGTGGATGCGTTAGCGAAGCACCGACGCATACTGGTTTTCATGCCAATGACCCCAAATCGTGTTCACCTGAATCATCTCTTATCTTTGAGACAACTACAGGTTCTCAAGATAAGGAGTTTATTGAAATCTGGGCCTAAAGTGGGACCTTCATTATTTGAAAGCTCGCCCACGGCTCACTGCAGAATTATACTCTTAAATCAGTTAGGCTACAAATTAACCCACATCCACTGTGTTGAGTGAATACGACCCGATTTTGTACGATCCAGCACCCCCCCCCCCCCCCTCCCTTTGATGTATTGTGGACAGTGCTAAATAACCACCCTGTAACAGACCAATCTTCTTCATTTATAATAAATTTCTCTGTTCGTTATTGTAAAATATATAGTTTCGTCAAATAGTACGTCCTTCATTTAAACTCAAGTAAACAAGGACAGATGTTGGTGTGTTTGACTGAGGGTATGTGTATGCTTGGGTAGGGCGGGTTATCTGTCGGGTCATAGACCTATACCGGTTGTATGTTTAGATCTGAAGACACTCTCTCTTCACTGAGTGGTGTATCCTCGACGCGGTATGGAGCAATTTGACCAGATGGAATTCACTCGCAGACCAGTCTACCAAATGAATCTCAAATCAATGTGTGGGCAGATTCCCCGACATTTACTCCGACAGGTGTCTGTACTTACCGGCTATATCGTGGGAAATATTTCGAGGACGATCCATCTTTAGCCATATTTTTCCTGATACCAGTTTCAGTAGGAATTGATGATGGGAAGATCGGTTACGTTTACTAAAATGTATGAAACAACTGTTCAGGTTTTTTTGCCCTTTTACTTTGGCCTTGCACCACATCCCATCTATATTTGCTTTAGTGGATCGTAGGTTCATACGGATTTTTAGCTCAACTTGACAAAGTCAAGATAAGCTATTATTTCCATCACGCGTGCGGAAGTCTGTCAGTCTGTTTACATTTACTTTAACATAGGTTACACTCCACAGTTCTACTCGGATCCTCGCGAATGTTTACATGCTGGTTTAAGGTCCTTTCCGGATGACAATGTCCACTTCTGGCCGTGATCGGTCAGTTGTGACGGCTGTCGGAGCCTGAAACACGAAAACATTCAGTACAGCTCCCAGGTCGAATTTATGAAGGGATTTCGTTGTAACTTGGTGGGGAAACTTCGAATGTCTAGATGAGAACGTCCACTTTTGGTCGCGACCGATCGGCCGTAACGGCTACGTGGTCCGAAGCCCGAAAACCACTCACACACCCTACAGGTAGTATTTATAAAGTGATTTTATTGTAACTTTGTACGACGATTCCTCCGTATAATGTGCAGAAGGAAGAAAACGTCCCCTTTTGGTCTCGATCGGCCCACCTTGACAGCTACGCGGGCCCGAAGCCCGAACATGTTTTCCACAGTCTACAGGTCGTTTTTACGAAGGTATTTGATTTTAACTTCGTAGGATAACTCTGTATAATGTCGAGATGAGAACTTTTTGGTCGGTTTCAGTCAACCGTGACGGCCGCATGGGGCGTTTCCTAGATTCCTTTAGCACAGTCTGCAGATTGCATTTAATAAAGCTTTGTCATTGCAAAACTGATCAGGCGTTACGTAGGATAACTTGGTATGATATTGCAAAATTGATCAGCCGTGACGTAGGATAACTTGGTATGATATCTAGATGGAACTCTCCTATTTTGGTAATGATCGGCCAACTGTGACCGCCGAGCTGTCATGTGACCTAGATTCCTTTGGCAATGTCTGCGAGTTATATTTATAAAGGAATTTCATTGGAACTTGGTAGGATGACTCTTTTTGAAATAATTTATACTCAGGCCTCACTTCTTCAGCACAGTCTAAACCTTAAATTATTCTTATTCCAAGCATAGCAAACAGAGAATAAAAATTAACATATTCTCAGTTATCAGTTCTTGTATTTCATTTCATAAACAGAGAGACGAGAGCTTCACCGATTTTGATCACGAACTGTGCATTTTAGGTGAGGGTTTTTTCATCAGAACACGGACCGTACTTCTAGGAGAGGGCTTCCTCTTACCAAAGTGGAAGGTAAGGTCGAGATAGCTAACCATGAGCGGGAAAGCCACGGCAGTAACTAATACTCTCTTCAGAAGATGAGCGTCTTACTATGAGGGAGCGCAGTTGAATGAGTTTTTGAGAGTGAACAGTGCACCCAGCCCTCGTTAGAATGCGGAGTGCTTTGTACGCGAAAGCACTCTCTTTACTGAATGGTGTATCCTCAACGCGCTATGGGCATGTTGACCAGATGAAATCCACTCGCCGACCAGTCTGCCAACTTAATCCCAAATCAATCTGTGAGCAGGTTCCTCGGCAGATACATCGACATGTGTCTGTACTTACCGGATATATTGTGGGGAATATTTCGAGCACAACTTATCTTCAGCCATATTTTTCATGATTTCACTTTCAGTAGGAATTAATGAAGGGACGATAGCTTACGTTTGCTGAAGTGCATAAAATATGTTTTCCTGTTTGTTTTGCCATTTTACTTTGGCATAGCATCCACATCCCGTATAATTTGTTCTAGTGGATCGTTAGTTCATACTGCTTTATAACTGAACTTGACAATGTCAAGATAAGCTATTACCACCACTCGTACGGAAGTCAATCTGTCTGTCAGTCTGTTCAGATTTTCTTTTCCACAGTCTACACCCCGTAGTACTTGTCAGAGCATCACAAAATTCTATATGTGGGTTCACGGTCAGGTCGGGGTGCGACTTCCCCCTTTTTTCGCATCAGTACGCCGTGTTAAATGCCCGAGGCTGAAACCCAAAAACTTTTAGTACAGTCCAAATGTCGTATTTATGAAGGGATTTCATAGTAACTCGGTACAAAGACTCAGTATAATGTCTAGACGAGAACGTCCAATTTTAGTCGTGATCGGTCAACTCTGACGGCTACGCAGGTCCGAAGCCCGAAAAACTTTAACATAGTCTAAAGGTCGTATTTAGGAAGGGATTTCTCTGAATCTTTATAGGGTGACTCCGTATGATGTCTAGACAAGAACGCGCCCTTTTGATAGCGATCGGTCCACCGTGACGGCTACAAGTCCCGAAGCCCGAAAATCTTTACCACACTCCACAGGTCATATTTATGAAGGGATTATATTTTAACGTCGTAGGATGACTCTGCGTAATTACTGGAGCAGAACGTCCTGTTTGGTTGGGTTCAGTCAACCGTGACTATCGCAGAGGCGCGTTACCTAGATTTCTTTGGCCCAGTCTACAGATTGCATTTATTAAGGGAATTCCATTGCAAAATTGTAGGATGACTCAGTATAATGTCATGATCGACGCCTATGACGTAGATTTGTTAGCACAGTCTACAGTTCATATTTGTTAAGCGATTTCATGTTAACTTGGACGGATAACTCGGTATAATGTTTAGATGAGTCTGCTCTGTTTTGGTCGCGATCGTTCAGCTGTTATCCCGCCTGGTCAGTTGACCTATATTCCTTTAGTACTGTTTACAGGTTGTTTTTATGAAAGGATTCCATTGCAAGTTGGTAGAATAACGCGGTATGATCTCTAAGTGAGTCTTTCCTATTTTGGGCATGATCGGCCAACCGTGACCGCCGAGCTGTCGTGTGAACTAGATTCCTTCAGCAACGTCTTCGAGCTATATTTAACAAGAGAGTTCATTGCAACCTGGTAAAATGGCTTGTTTTGGAATAAGTTTACTGAAACTTGGTAACTTTGGTCGCCATGCATTAACTGAGTGTCACATTAACCCAGGCCTCATTTCTTTAGTACAGTCTAAACTTCGAACTATTCTTATTGGAAACATAGCATACAGGGAACAGAAATTAACATATTCTCATTTATCAAACTTCTTGTCGTATTTCATAATCAATTCATAGACAACATTATCCATTTCACTAAACACAACACAATGTCAGGTTATGCTAAAGTGTCATTGACACTTTCATTTGAGCCATTGGTACGCATACATATACACGACCGCGAGTATATTGCTGGTTAACGCAGCCGAAAAAACAACCGAGCTGCGACAAGTAACTATTAGACTCCCCAACATTTTAATCTGGTGGATACCGTGTTGAAAGTGTCAGAAGCCAGTGTACACCGCATGCTGTTCTGTTGTGCTCTGTGCCTTAGTACGCAATGGTACCACATAGTACATGGGAAAAGACTCCAAGAACCTTGTCTAAGGGCTCACGGATGGCAGATGATGAATGAGGATCATCAGCGAACAGTCACCGTGAGCTTTCAATTTTAAAATCACTGTGCCATCAATGAACCATTGCGCTTCACTAACTCGACTCTCATATTCCATTTGTGAAGGATATTCAAGATTCTGATCCACTTTGCACATTGAAAAAAAACAAATACTGGTTGTTTAGATGTAGTCTATTTAAAATTGATAAAATGCAAAACGTTGTGTGAAAGGCGTTCATTTAGAAAACTAACATATATATAACGTTGCCTAAACTACCCCCATATGATAAAAATATATGCAACACGTTGCGCAAATGACGTTTAACCGGATTTAAGTCTCTGTCTGCGTTTCACCGAACAAGTAAAATAACGATAAACATGTTATTTGTTGCCATTTGGGTCACTCCGTGCTCTCAAGATGTGGTCTTTTTTTCAAATCCGGCCAAAATGCATATTTTTCTTAAATTTCCCATCCTCCTGTGAATTGGGGATGCGTCAGCGAAGCACCGACTCATACGGGTTTTCATGCCAACGACCCCAAATCGTGTTCACCCGAATCATCTCTTATCTTTGAGACAATTACAGGCTCTCAAGATAAGGATTTTATTGAAACCTGGGCCTAAAGTGGGACCTTCGTTGTGTATCTCACGAGCCCCACTCAATAGAAGCCTCCGAGACAATCGCAGTTGAGGCCGCTCGTCAAAAGTATCTAAAGTAGCTGGCTCTCCTCGGAGAGCCCCCACACCTCGCAAAAATGGACAATGTATTTCCTCTCGGTAAAAACGCACGGTACACTGCAGAACGAGGAATTCCTTTATACGACCGAGGAAACCACTGAACTGGGGCGAGTAACTATCAGACTCTCCAACATTTTATTCCGGTGGAAACGGGGTTGACAGTGTCAGAAGCCAAATATATCACCACATACTGTACTGTCATGCTCTGTGCATTAGTAAACAATGGCACCACACCTCACATGGGTAAATGACACCAAGAGCCTTGTTTAAGGCCACATTGCAGTTGAGGAATGAGGATCATGAGCGAACCGACCTCGTAATCTTTCAATTTGAAGTTCACTGTGCCGATCAAGGAACGATTGCACTTCGCAAACGCAACTCTGATGTTGTATTTGTGACAGATATTCAAGATTCTGATCCACTTCGCACTTTTAAAAAACAAATACTTGTTATTTAGATGTCGTCTATTTAATATTGATAATAATGCAAAACGTTGCCTGAATGGCGTTCATATAGAAAGCGAACATATATATAACGTTGCCTGAATGACTCCCATATGATAAAAACATATACAACACGTTGCCCAAATGACGTTTAACCGGATTTCAGTCTCTCTGTGCTTTTCTCCGAACAAGTCCAAATAACGATAAACATGTTATTTGTTGCCATTTGGGTCACTCCGTGCTCACAAGATGTGTTTTTTTTAAATCCGGCCAAAATGCATATTTTTCTTAAATTTCCCATCCTCCTGTGAATTGTGGATGCGTGAGCGAAGCACCGACGCATACTGGTTTTCATGCCAATGACCCCAAATCGTGTTCACCTGAATCATCTCTTATCTTTGGGACAATTACAGGCTCTCAAGATAAGGATTTTATTGAAACCTGGGCCTAAAGTGGGACCTTCGTTGTGTATCTCACGAGCCCCACTCAATAGAAGCCCCCCAGACAATCGCAGTTGAGGCCGCTCGTCAAAAGTATCTAAAGTAGCTGGCTGTCCTCGGAGAGCCCCCACCCCTCGCAAAAATGGACAATGTATTTCCTCTCGGTAAAAACGCACGGTACACTGCAGAACGAGGAACTCCTTTATAAGACCGAGGAAACCACTGAACTGGGGCGAGTAACTATCAGACTCTCCAACATTTTATTCCGATGGAAACGGGGTTGACAGTGTCAGAAACCAAATATATCACCACATACTGTACTGTCATGCTCTGTGCATTAGTAAACAATGGCACCACACCTCACATGGGCAAATGACACCAAGAGCCTTGTTTAAGGCCACATTGCAGTTGAGGAATGAGGATCATGAGCGAACCGACCTCGTAATCTTTCAATTTGAAGTTCACTGTGCTGATCAAGGAACGATTGCACTTCGCAAACGCAACTCTGATGTTGTATTTGTGACAGATATTCAAGCTTCTGATCCACTTCGCACTTTTAAAAAACAAATACTTGTTATTTAGATGTCGTCTATTTAATATTGATAATAATGCAAAACGTTGCCTGAATGGCGTTCATATAGAAAGCGAGCATATATATTACGTTGCCTGAATGACTCCCATATGATAAAAATATATACAACACGTTGCCCAAATGACGTTTAACCGGATTTCAGTCTCTGTCTGCTTTTTTCCGAACAAGTCCAAATAAAGATAAACATGTTATTTGTTGCCATTTGGGTCACTCCGTGCTCACATGATGTGGCCTTTTTTAAATCCGGCCAAAATGCATATTTTTCTTAAATTTCCCACCCTCCTGTGAATTGTGGATGCGTTAGCGAAGCACCGACGCATACTGGTTTTCATGCCAATGACCCCAAATCGTGTTCACCTGAATCATCTCTTATCTTTGAGACAACTACAGGCTCTCAAGATAAGGAGTTTATTGAAACCTGGGCCTAAAGTGGGACCTTCATTATTTGAAAGCTCGCCCACGGCTCACTGCAGAATTATACTCTTAAATCAGTTAGGCTACAAATTAACCCACTTCCACTGTGTTGAGTGAATACGACCCGCTTTTGTACGATCCAGCACCCCCCCCCCCCCCTCCCTTTGATGTATTGTGGACAGTGCTAAATAACCACCCTGTAACAGACCAATCTTCTTCATTTATAATAAATTTCTCTGTTCGTTATTGTAAAATATATAGTTTCGTCCAATAGTACGTCCTTCATTTAAACTCAAGTAAACAAGGACAGATGTTGGTGTGTTTGATTGAGGGTATGTGTATGCTTGGGTAGGGCGGGTTATCTGTCGGGTCATAAACCTATACCGGTTGTATGTGTAGATGCGAAGACACTCTCTCTTCACTGAGTGGTGTATCCTCGACGCGGTATGGAGCAATTTGACCAGATGGAATTCACACGCAGACCAGTCTACCAAATTAATCTCAAATCAATGTGTGGGCAGATTCCCCGACATTTACTCCGACAGTTGTCTGTACTTACCGGCTATATCGTGGGAAATATTTCGAGGACGATCCATCTTTAGCCATATTTTTCCTGATACCAGTTTCAGTAGGAATTGATGATGGGAAGATCGGTTACGTTTACTAAAATGTATGAAACAACTGTTCAGGTTTTTTTGCCCTTTTACTTTGGCCTTGCACCACATCCCATCTATATTTGCTTTAGTGGATCGTAGGTTCATACGGATTTTTAGCTCAACTTGACAAAGTCAAGATAAGCTATTATTTCCATCACGCGTGCGGAAGTCTGTCAGTCTGTTTACATTTACTTTAACATAGGTTACACTCCATAGTTCTACTCGGATCCTCGCGAATGTTCACATGCTGGTTTAAGGTCCTTTCCGGATGACAATGTCCACTTCTGGTCGTGATCGGTCAGTTGTGACGGCTGTCGGAGCCTGAAACACGAAAACATTCAGTACAGCTCCCAGGTCGAATTTATGAAGGGATTTCGTTGTAACTTGGTGGGAAAACTTCGAATGTCTAGATGAGAACGTCCACTTTTGGTCGCGACCGATCGACCGCAACGGCTACGTGGTCCGAAGCCCGAAAACCACTCACACACCCTACAGGTAGTATTTATAAAGTGATTTTATTGTAACTTTGTACGACGATTCTTCCTCCGTATAATGTGCAGAAGGAAGAAAACGTCCCCTTTTGGTCTCGATCGGCCCACCTTGACAGCTACGCGGGCCCGAAGCCCGAACGTGTTTTCCACAGTCTACAGGTCGTTTTTACGAAGGTATTTGATTTTAACTTCGTAGGATGACTCTGTATAATGTCGAGATGAGAACTTTTTGGTCGGTTTCAGTCAACCGTGACGGCCGCATGGGGCGTTTCCTAGATTCCTTTAGCACAGTCTGCAGATTGCATTTAATAAAGCTTTGTCATTGCAAAATTGATCAGGCGTGACGTAGGATAACTTGGTATGTTATTGCAAAATTGATCAGCCGTGACGTAGGATAACTTGGTATGATATCTAGATGGAACTCTCCTATTTTGGTAATGATCGGCCAACTGTGACCGCCGAGCTGTCATGTGACCTAGATTCCTTTGGCAATGTCTGCGAGTTATATTTATAAAGGAATTTCATTGGAACTTAGTAGGATGAGTCTTTTTGAAATAATTTATACTCAGGCCTCACTTCTTCGGCACAGTCTAAACCTTAAATTATTCTTATTCCAAACATAGCAAACAGAGAATAGAAATTAACATATTCTCAGTTATCAGTTCTTGTATTTCATTTCATAAACAGAGAGACGAGAGCTTCACCGATTTTGATCACGAACTGTGCATTTTAGGTGAGGGTTTTTTCATCAGAACACGGACCGTACTTCTAGGCGAGGGTTTCCTCTTACCAAAGTGGAAGGTAAGGTCGAGATAGCTAACCATGAGCGGGAAAGCCACGGCAGTAACTAATACTCTCTTCAGAAGATGAGCGTCTTACTATGAGGGAGCGCAGTTGAATGAGTTTTTGAGAGTGAACAGTGCACCCAGCCCTCGTTAGAATGCGGAGTGCTTTGTACGCGAAAGCACTCTCTTTACTGAATGGTGTATCCTCAACGCGCTATGGGCATGTTGACCAGATGAAATCCACTCGCCGACCAGTCTGCCAACTTAATCCCAAATCAATCTGTGAGCAGGTTCCTCGGCAGATACATCGACAGGTGTCTGTACTTACCGGATATATTGTGGGGAATATTTCGAGCACCATCATGATTTCACTTTCAGTAGGAATTAATGAAGGGACGATAGCTTACGCTTGCTGAAGTGCATAAAATATGTTTTCCTGTTTGTTTTGCCATTTTACTTTGGCATAGCATCCACATCCCATGTAATTTGTTCTAGTGGATCGTTAGTTCATACTGCTTTATAACTGAACTTGACAATGTCAAGATAAGCTATTACCACCACTCGTACGGAAGTCAATCTGTCTGTCAGTCTGTTCAGATTTTCTTTTCCACAGTCTACACCCCGTTGTACTTGTCAGATCATCACAAAATTCCATATGTGGGTTCACAGTCAGGTCGGGGTGAGACTTCCCCCTTTTTTTCGCATCAGTACGCCGTGTTAAATGCCCGAGGCTGAAACCCAAAAACTTTTAGTACAGTCCAAATGTCGTATTTATGAAGGGATTTCATCGTAACTCGGTACAAAGACTCAGTATAATGTCTAGACGAGAACGTCCTATTTTAGTCGTGATCGGTCAACCCTGACGGCTACGCGGGTCCGAAGCCCGAAGCCCGAAGAACTTTAACATAGTCTGAAAGTCGTATTTAGGAAGGGATTTCACTGAATCTTTATAGGGTGACTCCGTATGATGTCTAGACAAGAACGCGCCCTTTTGATAGCGATCGGTCCACCGTGACGGCTACAAGTCCCGAAGCCCGAAAATCTTTACCACACTCCACAGGTCATATTTATGAAGAGATTATCTTTTAACGTCGTAGGATGACTCTGTGTAATTACTGAAGCAGAACGTCCTGTTTGGTTGGGTTCAGTCAACCGTGACTATCGCAGAGGCGCGTTACCTAGATTTCTTTGGCCCAGTCTACAGATTGCATTTATTAAGGGAATTCCATTGCAAAACTGTAGGATGACTCAGTATAATGTCATGATCGACGCCTATGACGTAGGTTTGTTAGCACAGTCTACAGTTCATATTTGTTAAGCGATTTCATGTTAACTTGGACGGATAACTCGGTATAATGTTTAGATGAGTCTGCTCTGTTTTGGTCGCGATCGTTCAGCCGTTATCCCGCCTGGTCAGTTGACCTATATTCCTTTAGTACTGTCTACAGGTTGTTTTTATGAAAGTATTCCATTGCAAGTTGGTAGAATAACGCGGTATGATCTCTAAGTGAGTCTTTCCTATTTTGGGCATCGGCCAACCGTGATCGCCGAGCTGTCGTGTGAACTAGATTCCTTCAGCAGCGTCTTCGAGCTATATTTAACAAGGGAGTTCATTGCAACCTGGTAAAATGGCTTGTTTTGGAATAAGTTTACTGAAACTTGGTAACTTTGGTCGCCATGCATTAACTGGGTGTCACATTAACCCAGGCCTCATTTCTTTAGTACAGTCTAAACTTCGAACTATTCTTATTGGAAACATAGCATACAGGGAACAGAAATTAACATATTCTCATTTATCAAACTTCTTGTCGTATTTCATAATCAATTCATAGACAACATTATCCATTTCACAAAACACGACACAAAGTCAGGTTATGCTAAAGTGTCATTGACACGTTCATTTGAACCATTGGCACGCATACATAAACACGAACGCGACTATTTTGCTGGTTAACGCAGCCGAAAAAACAACCGAGCTGCGACAAGTAACTATTATACTCCCCAACATTTTAATCTGGTGGATACCGTGTTGAAAGTGTCAGAAGCCAGTGTACCCCGCATGCTGTTCTGTTGTGCTCTGTGCCTTAGTACGCAATGGTACCACATAGTACATGGGAAAAAGACTCCAAGAACCTTGTCTAAGGGCTCACGGATGGCAGATGATGAATGAGGATCATCAGCGAACAGTCACCGTGAGCTTTCAATTTTAAAATCTCTGCGCCATCAATGAACCAGTGCGCTTCACTAACTCGACTCTCATATTCCATTTTCGAAGGATATTCAAGATTCTGATCCACTTCGCACATTGAAAAAAAAACAAATACTGGTTGTTTAGATGTAGTCTATTTAAAATTGATAAAATGCAAAACGTTGTGTGAAAGGCGTTCATTTAGAAAACTAACATATATATAACGTTGCCTAAACTACTCCCATATGATAAAAATATATGCAACACGTTGCGCAAATGACGTTTAACCGGATTTAAGTCTCTGTCTGCGTTTCACCGAACAAGTAAAATAACGATAAACATGTTATTTGTTGCCATTTGGATCACTCCGTGCTCTCAAGATGTGGTCTTTTTTTAAATCCGGCCCAAATGCATATTTTTCTTAAATTTCCCATCCTCCTGTGAATTGGGGATGCGTTAGCGAAGCACCGACTCATACTGGTTTTCATGCCAACGACCCCAAATCGTGTTCACCCGAATCATCTCTTATCATTGAGACAATTACAGGCTCTCAAGATAAGGATTTTATTGAAACCTGGGCCTAAAGTGGGACCTTCGTTGTGTATCTCACGAGCCCCACTCAATAGAAGCCTCCGAGACAATCGCAGTTGAGGCCGCTCGTCAAAAGTATCTAAAGTAGCTGGCTCTCCTCGGAGAGCCCCCACCCCTCGCAAAAATGGACAATGTATTTCCTCTCGGTAAAAATGCACGGTACACTGCAGAACGAGGAACTCCTTTATACGACCGAGGAAACCACTGAACTGGGGCGAGTAACTATCAGACTCTCCAACATTTTATTCCGGTGGAAACGGGGTTGACAGTGTCAGAAGCCAAATATATCACCACATACTGTACTGTCATGCTCTGTGCATTAGTAAACAATGGCACCACACCTCACATGGGCAAATGACACCAAGAGCCTTGTTTAAGGCCACATTGCAGTTGAGGAATGAGGATCATGAGCGAACCGACCTCGTAATCTTTCAATTTGAAGTTCACTGTGCTGATCATGGAACGATTGCACTTCGCAAACGCAACTCTGATGTTGTATTTGTGACAGATATTCAAGATTCTGACCCACTTCGCACTTTTAAAAAACAAATACTTGTTATTTAGATGTCGTCTATTTATTATTGATAATAATGCAAAACGTTGCCTGAATGACGTTCATATAGAAAGCGAACATATATATAACGTTGCCTGAATGACTCCCATATGATAAAAATATATACAACACGTTGCCCAAATGACGTTTAACCGGATTTCAGTCTCTCCGTGCTTTTCTCCGAACAAGTCCAAATAACGATAAACATGTTATTTGTTGCCATTTGGGTCACTCCGTGCTCACAAGATGTGTTTTTTTTTTTAAATCCGGCCAAAATGCATATTTTTCTTAAATTTCCCATCCTCCTGTGAATTGTGGATGCGTTAGCGAAGCACCGGCGCATACTGGTTTTCATGCCAATGACCCCAAATCGTGTTCACCTGAATCATCTCTTATCTTTGAGACAATTACAGGCTCTCAAGATAAGGATTTTATTGAAACCTGGGCCTAAAGTGGGACCTTCGTTATGTATCTCACGAGCCCCACTCAATAGAAGCCCCCCCAGACAATCGCAGTTGAGGCCGCTCGTCAAAAGTATCTAAAGTAGCTGGCTGTCCTCGGAAAGCCCCCACCCCTCGCAAAAATGGACAATGTATTTCCTCTCGGTAAAAACGCACGGTACACTGCAGAACGAGGAACTCCTTTATAAGACCGAGGAAACCACTGAACTGGGGCGAGTAACTATCAGACTCTCCAACATTTTATTCCGATGGAAACGGGATTGACAGTGTCAGAAACCAAATATATCACCACATACTGTACTGTCATGCTCTGTGCATTAGTAAACAATGGCACCACACCTCACATGGGCAAATGACACCAAGAGCCTTGTTTAAGGCCACATTGCAGTTGAGGAATGAGGATCATGAGCGAACCGACCTCGTAATCTTTCAATTTGAAGTTCACTGTGCTGATCAAGGAACGATTGCACTTCGCAAACGCAACTCTGATGTTGTATTTGTGACAGATATTCAAGCTTCTGATCCACTTCGCACTTTTAAAAAACAAATACTTGTTATTTAGATGTCGTCTATTTAATATTGATAATAATGCAAAACGTTGCCTGAATGGTGTTCATATAGAAAGGGAGCATATATATTACGTTGCCTGAATGACTCCCATATGATAAAAATATTTTCAACACGTTGCCCAAATGACGTTTAACCGGATTTCAGTCTCTGTCTGCTTTTCTCCGAACAAGTCCAAATAACGATAAACATGTGATTTGTTGCCATTTGGGTCACTCCGTGCTCACAAGATGTGGTCTTTTTTAAATCCGGCCAAAATGCATATTTTTCTTAAATTTCCCATCCTCCTGTGAATTGTGGATGCGTTAGCGAAGCACCGACGCATACTGGTTTTCATGCCAATGACCCCAAATCGTGTTCACCTGAATCATCTCTTATCTTTGAGACAACTACAGGCTCTCAAGATAAGGATTTCATTGAAACCTGGGCCTAAAGTGGGACCTTCATTATTTGTCATCTCTGTGTTTTGCGGGCGTGTTCAATTAGGATCCGACCCGCCTTGCTTTTCATGCATTGTACTTAATAACACGTGTAATTAGCACCCTTAAAACCAATCCAGGTTCTGAAGAATATAGATTTTTATTGAAATCTAGGCCTGCCTGAAATCGAACAATTCTTATTTGCCATCCACTTACCAACACCGAATGTGTTCCGCCAAGGTCGGAATGGGCCTTGTCTTTATGTCGTCGAGCACAAATTATGATAATGATCATTATTGTAATTTCGAGCCCAAAACCTGATTTTTTCTTCTTGCCATACCCTTGCGCACTTTGGATGTGCCCACGCCGCGTCCGACCATGCCTGGTTTTCATCCAAATGGACCCACCT
Source organism: Pictodentalium vernedei (assembly GCA_031216915.1). Classification (NCBI taxonomy): domain Eukaryota; kingdom Metazoa; phylum Mollusca; class Scaphopoda; order Dentaliida; family Dentaliidae; genus Pictodentalium; species Pictodentalium vernedei. Next base: position 227,630,444 of record CM062296.1, read on the forward strand.
CATGGTAAGACGAGTCATAGTTGCCTTTGGGGGCACTGCAAAGTACACCCCCTCACCACCCCACCCCTAAGATGTGGGTTTAAATGGAATTCAAACCCTGAGTCAGACTTGACTATAATTTGCTAACCTTTTTGTGATATTCGGATATGTTTGATTTGTTCTGGTTTTCGTGAAGAACTGTCCAAATTATGAATACACGAGCCATTAGTTGCATTTGAGACCAATCCACACTCAAATAATTTTTCTTAAATGATTTTGGGAACCAAATAGGACTATTCATTAGAGGCAATCCAGGCTCTCGAGATAGAGAGTTTATTAAAATCCGAGCCTGCAGTTGAACTTTTCTTCCTGTTAAACACCCTTTTGTTAACACCGAATATGTTGAACTGGGATCCTACCCACATAAGTGTGTGTATGGATCGCGTCAAGAATGCGCTAGCAGGTAATCGGGGAAAGTAATTATAGGAGTGTCTTTGAAGAAGAGTCCTCCCATCCCTGCTGAACTTTGGCACACGGAGGACGAGAATGTCGCCAGTTATGCATTTCAGACGAGGGCCTTTTCATCAGACCATGGACCGTATTTTGCAGTGGACGGTGTATGGCAAGGGCGATAGTTAAGTACTCGCGTGAAAGCAACGGTAGTAAGTAGTACTCTCCTTAGAAGATAATTTTCTTGCTCACTGGGAGCGCGGTTGGATGAATTTTTGAGAGTGCACAATGCCCACACGCCTAGTCTACAAGCGGAGTGCTTTGTCCACAAGCGGAGTGCTTTGCACGCGAGCAGCACTCCCTTTATCGACGATTTCAGCCGTCCTAGTAAGATCGGCAGCTGTTGGTTCCCCACAACCATCACCCCCTCCCCTCACACACGCATTTACAATCTGTAAAAGCGATCGTGCTTTCAAAGGTAATTTAAATGCAGGCCGACCTGCCCCCAGAAAATAGTGTATATCTGGACCCCCCCCCCCCCCCCCCCCCCCCCACACACACACATACACACAGTCCTCGTTAGAAGACGATGTATTCAGACGAGGTCCCCTTTCATCAAAACAGACGGCGTGGTTGAATTTATCCCCTTCATCAAAATAGACGGCGTGGTTGAATTTATCTGGACAGTGACTTGCAGATGAACCTCCTCTCTGGTAAAAGCGGACGAGTATCTCACGAGCCCCACTCAATAGAAGCCTTCCAGACAATCGCAGTTGAGGCCGCTCGTCAAAAATATCTAAAGTAGCTGGCTCTCCTCGGAGAGCCCCCACCCTCGCAAAAATGGACAACGTGTTTCCTCTCGGTAAAAACGCACGGTACACTGAAGAACGAGGAACTCCTTTATAAGACAGAGGAAAGCATTGAACTGGGGCGAATAATTATCAGACTCTCCAACATTTTATTTCGGTGGAAACGGGGTTGACAGTGTCAGAAGCCAAATATATCACCACATACTGTACTGTCATGCTCTGTGCATTAGTAAACAATGCCACCACACCTCACATTGGCAAATGACACCAAGAGCCTTGTCTAAGGCCACATTGCAGTCGAGGAATGAGGATCATGAGCGAACCGTCCTCGTGATCTTTCAATTTGAAGTTCACTGTGCTGATCAAGGAATGATTGCACTTCGCAAATGCGACTCTGATGTTGTATTTGTGACAGATATTCAAGATTCTGATCCACTTCGCACTTTTAAAAAACAAATACTTGTTATTTAGATGTCGTCTATTTATTATTGATAATAATGCAAAACGTTGCCTGAATGACGTTCATATAGAAAGCGAACATATATATAACGTTGCCTGAATGACTCCCATATGAAAATAAATATATACGGAATGTTGCCCAAAGGACGTTTATATGGTAAACACTTTCTGACCTTTAGGCAACCAACATTAAGGCAACCGGATTTGGGCAACCCAAAATCATATATCTTTTAAAAATGCATATATTTTCAATTTTAATACACAAATGCATTATTTATTGATAAAATAGAAGTGATAAGAGATGTTTTAATAAATATAGTCGTTTGTGACAAATATATTGATGAATATCTCTGAGGTTGCCCAAATGACGCAAGTTGCCCAAATGACAAGAAGTTGCCGAAATGTTGTTTACATAGTTATATATATATATATATAATATATATATATATATAAGAACAGAAATTAAAAAAAAAATATATTAAATGTATATATAAAATAAAAAATAAATACGAAATTAATTTAAATAACCTTCAAAAAAATGTATTGCGTAAAGTGTAAGAGAGTTACTGAGACGGGTAATGCTCGAGTAGTACGAACTAAAAATGACAGACAGATGCTTTGCGGAATTTGCAATGTGTGTGATTCGATCAAGACTCGATTCGTCAAAAAAAAAAATAAAACGAGCAGAGGCAAAGGCGTCATGAATAAAATGATCAATAATCTACCTTTCGAAGTGCATCTGCCGGGTCATAGTTTCACGGTACCCAGAACGAAATTGAAGAGACTCAACGCCGATCTGACTCCTAAATCTTAGAACAAACCCGTGCATAGGGTGTACATGACCGCGTTTGATCACGATCTATGCTACGCCGAACATCCTGGCACTAAGACTCGCAACAACGTCTGCGATAAAATCATGTTGGCGAAATTGAGAAGTATATCGAATCCGACCAGGAGAGAGAAGATAGAACGTTCGCTGGCCGGCAATCTGATCAGTGCGAAAAGTGCTTCGGAAAAAAAGAAGAAACGATTATTGACAAGCGAATTGGCTGAGGAGTTACACAAACCCATCGTGCATAAATTTCGAAAGAGAAGGGTGTTCGTGAAGGGTCTGGATGACATTTGGTCTGCCGACTTGGTCGACATGAGATCGTTTTCGAGGTGGAACGAGGGTGTTAAATATCTATTGACGGTCATCGACGTGTTTTGCAAATACAGTTGGATCAGAGCTTTGAAGTATAAATCGGGACCTTGCATCGCCGAGGCTCTGTAGAGCGTGTTCGACTCGTCTTCTCGAAAACCGAATAAATTGTGGGTGAATAAGGGGAAGGAATTCTACAACAAGGACGTTCGTCGACTGGTCGACCTCTACTTGATCGAAAATGAAGAGAAAGCCAGCATCGTGGGATGTTGGAATCGAACGATGAAGGAAAAGATGCATAGATACTTCACGGCGAATTCGACCAAGAAATACATATATGCTCTGAACGGTCTGGTTGAAGATTACAACAACACGTGGTAGAGATCGATCAAGATGACTCCTGCAGAAGCTAGCGATCTTCGAAACGAAAAACGGGTCTACGAGAATCTATATCCCGAGAGATCTAAGATCAGGAAGAAGTCTAGACCGCCGAAATTTGCGGTCTGTGATCAAGTGAGAATCTAGAATAAGAAGCACTTCGAAAAGGGTTACACTCCTCGATGGACCTCAGAAATCTTCATGATAATCAGAATATTTCACACCGATCAGGTGACTTACGAAATCGAAGCTTTGGATGGGGAAGAGATCATTGGAAAGTTTTACAAACAACAATTGCCGAAGACAAAGTTTTAATAAAGAAAATTTTTTTTTTTATTTACTCTCTTTAACATTTTCTTGTTTACACATATATATATATAAAGGAGAGAAAAAGTAATAATAATAAAAAATAATTAAAACTATTTTTTAGATAAAAAAAGCAAGCTAATTAATAAACAAAAAACAAAAAAAAACCTTCAAAAATGACAAATATACTAGATATCACACAAAGCATAGTGAAAGATGAAAGTATTCAAGAATACGAGGTTCACGATTATGAACCGATAACCGGAATGAGTTTGAAGAATGCGGGAGAGATAAGAATCAATGTCGAAACCTAAGATCTATTCGTTCATCCTAGCGAGAGTTACATAGTGGTGCAGGGACATCTCACCAAGGAAGATGGGACCAAATACGTCGACGACGACACGGTTACTTTAGCCAATAATGGCATCATGCATCTATTCAGTAATATAAAATATTTGCTATCCGGACAAGAGATAGAATCTGTGTTTCATCCCAGTCAGGCCACCACGATGTTCTGACTCTTGACGTATCCAGATGAGTTTTCGAAATCCAGAGGACTTAATAATTTGTGTGTGAAAGACACCGTCGGCCCTGCTAGCGCCGGCGCCGCCGCGATATTCGACTACGTCGTCAAGACGTCCAGACCGAAAGGAACGTTTTCGTTCAGGATACCTTTGAAACACATCTTCGGATCCGCGTCCGATTACAACAAGATCATGTACGGATTCAAACACAATCTGACGTTGATTAAAAAGGGAAACGACGACGTGATAGTGAGACTCTCTGTGACCGATGTGGGTAAGTTAACTCTACACAATATATCGTGGTTCGTTCCACACATGCAGCCTTCGATCGTGGAAAAAACACGTCTCTACAAGATCATAGAATCCAAGAGTAAATTACCTGTGGGATTTAGAATGAGACAGTGTGACACAGCTAGCATTCCACTCTCCATGAATCACTTCAATTGGAGATTGACGTGAAATCCGCTTCCGAGAGATGGCGTTTCATCGTGGTCGCATTTCAGACCGATAGGGATGGGTCTCAAGAAAAGAATGCGTTGCTGTTCGATCACTGCAATTCGAGAAACATGCAAGTGTTTCTGACCGCCACGAGATAAAACCAAAGCCTTCACCCTGGTCCTGTCAGATAGAGAATTATAATTCGAATTGGATGGAAATAAGATGTCGATCATTCGATGAGAGACGTGTGTGAAGAAAAAAGAAGAAAGAAAGAAAAACATATATAAATAAAAATTAAAAAAATAATTACAAAAATGAATGATAAAGAAAGAGAATACTTGAGAAGAAACAAGAAGTGTTTTGATTAAAAATATTTCGCAAGATTTGCTAGCAATAATTCTAGACACTTTAGTCGAAACAGAACCTTTGATATTGACTGATTATATGAGATGCGAAATCGAAAGTAAAATCTTGATAGAAGATAAGACCAGAAAACTTTTAGACACGTTGACATATAGAGGACCGACTGCTTTTTGAGAATTTATAAAAGCTGTTCGAAATGCTAAAATAGATGTTGACGCGTGTTTCGAGATAGGTGATCCAATTTCATGAGATGAAACATTATGAGAAATAACGTATTAAAACAAAACAAACAAAAAAAAAAACAAAAAAGTAATGAGATCTAGAGAGATTGAACATCTTTCTAAATCTCATTACTTTTTTTTCTTTTTTTAATAATCACTCATTATTTTTAATTAATTATTTCCACGCATTCACTGTTTGTTCAGAGGATCTGGTTCAATCAGTATGATTCACTGTTTGTTCAGAGGATCTGGTTCAATCAGTATGCTCACCACATAAGTGACGGCTTCAGGATTATTGGTTTTCGTAATGAAATTAATCCTGTCTTTAGCGTTCACTTTGAGAGCCGTGCCGAACGTGCTAACATTCGAGTGTTGATTCTCGGTCTTTTCAACGCTGTATCTTTTATCGCTCTCTACTCCGTTCACCATGAGATTGACAACCACTCTGTTTTTCAAATCCGTGGAAGCCAGACTCATTCGAATGATTTCACCTCCCAATGGCATGGGATATCCCACCTGACCATGTTGCGATCTGCTACCTCCATTTCCGAAAGACCACTCAGCTCTTCCCTCCTCTAACGTGCCAGTCTCCTCGGCCCACACGGTGATCAATTGTCTAACGTATTTGATTTTCTCCACCACCGAAATCAGGGTGCAGGCGTCCGTCATGTTCACGGGATCCAGTAGATTCGTGAGCGCGTGTCTGCCCATGTCTAGTTTACCTTCCATGATGTTGCCCTTTCTCCAGACTGAGTTGTCGTCCACGTACTTCCTGCTAACTGTGCTGGAATCAAATTCAGGATCGTGATCAAGACCGAATAAATTCTGACCGTTCATGTTGATGCCACCCTCCATGGTTCCACCAGATTGTTTGTTCAGGTAGAGATCATCCACTTGCAATTCTACGTATTCTTGAGATTGTATCATGGCAGAATCCACATAGCCCTTTTTGACTGCGGTGGAGTCTGCATCCGCGTCATCGACCTTTGACAGATTCAATATCTTGTTGAATCCCGCATTCAGATCCGATTTCATTTCTCGTCTGTCAGATTTTCTCTGTTCCAGATCTATGTAGTGTTTGGTTGCCACTTCCTTGGGATTCGTGGGAGTGGCCACGTTCGTTATCTTGTTAGAATTCGCGTTCAATTCCGATTGCATTGTTTTCTGAATGTATCTATTTCTGAGATGTTCACTGAATCATGCGTGAGAGTCGTTCACGTATTTCTTGGTCACAGCATTGGTGGAATATGTGGGATTTGTGACGTTCACCAAACGTTTGGATTTCAGATCGAGATCGTTATAGCTTTATCCACATAATTATCTAGCATGATTCATTCGAAATCCGCGTTCCCCCTGTTGACGTATTTTTTTAGTCGCCGCATCTGCGAGATCTATTGGCTCGGGAAGATTATAGAGTTTCTTATCGTTCATGTTCAAAGGTTCCTCTCGAGGATCGTATCTCCGAACGTAACATTCGTCCAAGTTGGCAATGTCGTAACCATCGCGAACTTCGAGAATCTTTCTCTTCTTTTTGGGTCGATTTTCATCGTCACTTCTACCAAATTTATTGACTGGCATGTTGTTTTGTGAGTTTTTTGTTTTAAAAAATATATTTCAACGCAGTTTATTAAAATGAATTATTTCACTTATTTTTATTTTTTTGTTTTTATTCGATTAAATTTTTTTTTAATAAATTTTTTACCTTTATATATACTATAAAAAAAATCTCTCTCTAATGTAAATCATTGAGAATGTCTTAAAACCGATCTCCTTCTGACAATCTCTTGAGAACGTAGAGACACAGGTGACCGCAAAACACTTGATCTGAAAACTGCACTCGTTCCATGTTGTAACAAACATTGATTCATCGAAATAGTTCTTTATTTCTTTCAGCTGCGAGATTCTGTAGCTGTCGAAATAATAATTCTTCTTCTTCCCATTCTTGAACCATGCCACCCAGTGAGTGCCTTCACCCGATAGATTGTCCAGATTTAAAATTCCGCATTCCGATTGTTGAGGTCTTCTCTTCAGCAAGGCATCTCTGGAAAACACACCTAGAAAATCTTTGATTTTCAAATCCTTCGCCACGTTCGACAGATCGATGTTGGATAGGGGTTCGTTAGGTAAGACGACACCTTCTACGGATATCTGTATTTTCTTATTCATAAATGTATATATATTTTTTATTTATTTATTTTATTATAATTCACTAAATTGGAGTTATTTTTTTATATTTTTTTCTTTTTTAAACTAACTCTCTCGATGTCTCTATCGACTTCCATAATCTTGGATCCGTCTAGTTCCTCTTGATTTTCTGAAATCCCATCGTCCTTAATCATATCTTGAATCCTATCTGGAATCCTATTATTCATAATCATATTCAAAGTCCAATGTCCGAGTGCCAAAGTGCTTATTTTATCATGTAACATGAATCTCTTGTTGTCGTTCGATTGAATGTTGGATGAGTGATCAACAGGATAATTGCTTGTGTCGAACCACGTGGCCACGTCCGGAGATATATCTCGGTAGACGTCTTTCATCTCTATCTCGTAAACTAAACTGTCCATCTCGATGAACAGTAGTTTGGCTTTCTCACCAAATTTCCGTTTGAAGTAATCATAGTGAAACTCGTACATCAATCGCTTGCTGATATCTAAGATGATCGGTCCGAGATAATGGGGTTTGTCGAACTTCAGGCGCATCTTTTGCATGTGAACGGCCACAAGATTTTCGTCGAATATGGTTTGGTGTCTGTAATTGGGTTTCGCCACTAATTTTTTAGCTCTTTTCTCAGACGTGACGAGTCGAATGTCGGTTCTCTTCCTGATGTTTTCCATCGATTTACCGTACACACAGTTGTTCATGAGTTTGAAGAAGTCTTTTTCAAAATCGTTCTCAGTTCGAATTCTGAGATTCATGTTGAGATCGATGTATTTTTTCATCCAAGGCTCTTTGTCGAATCAAATGACGCAATGTATGTCGACTACTTTCATCCCGTAATCAATGTATTGTTTCAAATTCTCACTGTAGATGACGTACTTACGTTTGTTAAATAAATTGGGAATGAGTTTTTCCTCGTCTCCTTTGATCGGTTCCATTCGTTCGGGAGCCAGCAGATAATCGTTGTGTAGATCTTGTAATTCTTCCGGATAGTTCAAATTGACTTCTAAAATGCAAGGATAGTCTCTCCATTTTTGCATCTCTTCCGGTTCCGTCACCCATTTGAAATTTCCAATCGGTAAAGGACGACTCATGGCCCAACCGTACTGTATGTATTTATTGGATCATTTCAAATCGAAACCTTCTTTCATGTAGGGATTGTTGGCTTCAGAATATCTGTGGGAGATCATCGAGAAAACACTTCTCACGGCTTTTCGAACATGAGCAACATGTCCACGTCAGAAAATAATTCCAATTGGATTTCGGTAGTCTTCAACAGAGCGTCCCATGCCAGACCGGGTGCGGTGAAATACCAAGCCGGATCCAGATCGTAATTTCGATGACAGACGTCTCGAAAATTTTCGAACACGTCTGTCAGGAGCAGAACGTCGGTCTTCAGATAGAGATCATGATAATCTCTCATGGTTTTCATATCAAATGATTTCCACACGTTTTCGGCGTGTTCATAATACTCACCGGAAATGTCGGATTTGTATAATTTCGAATAAAAATCTTCTTTGGAAGGTAGCGTGGTGTCGTCGAATCTCTTTAGATCATTCATGTAATCATAAGGATAGACTCCTTTCCTCAACATGACATCTACTCGTTCTCCAAAGTGTTCGCTCGTGATTTTAAATTTATCCTCACTCATGTTATTGACTAATTTTTCCAGAGCAGTCAACATGAATTTAAAACTGTGATTGAAACGTATGGCTCTATGAATGGATTTCGTTTTTTCTTTCAATGTCTCTCCATCGATTGCTCTTTTTTTCTCCATGACCTTCCATTTCGTGAAGGAAATGTATCTTTCTTCAGTGTTCCCGATGCAGTTTAATTCTTTGTGGGTGGTGCCGAGATTTTTCACAAACAGATGACTGTCGTAACCCAAGAGATTGTGAAATGTCACCGGATAAAAAACAGCGTCTCGATATTTTAAATTACACTTGCTGTGAGCTGGACCGTGATACAGACCCGTGTAATGATCATGGTCTCTAACCTTCTTATTTTCCTCCAAATACTCGTCAAACGATTGTCTGCATATGTGACATTCGGTGGCTCTGTTATTTTCGGCCTGCTGCTCTCGTGTGATGATCATTTTCACCAGAGTTTTGAATTTGTCGTATAAAATTTGAATTTTCAATTTTAACTCTTCCACGAACCTTTGAGCCATGTTGTCGTCTTCGCATAGGTGAAGGGACCCATGTTGTGTTGCGAGTCGAAAGTGCATTTCACATAAATGCAATAGCCCGAAGGCATGTGTTTTTGATATCGTTCGACATAACTTTGAAGAGCTTCGGGTTGGCAGGAACTCATTTTCACAGTGAAGCATTCGAAATCGGCGTACACGATGAATGGTACTTTTAACCTTCTATTGTGATTTTGAAAGTTCACGATGGTGTTGGCTTTGGGCATTTCGACGGCGACACCTTGATTTTCGTTGCAATATTCCTGATGTTATCGCTAATGATTTTTCACTGTGAAACGTGTTCATGCAGTTGCAACATAAACATATCTTTCGTTTATGTTTATTAATTTGTCTCGACAGTAATCGGCTCGGATGTTTAACCAAACAATAACAAGAAACTCTCTTGGGATGGATTTTGATGGGGTATAAAGTGGAGGTGACTGCCCATTTAAAACACTGATCATCTTTATTTCTCACGTTGACCATGGAGTGTTTTTTAACTAAGAAATACGATAATTCCACATAGGAAGACGCTTTCAACGAATCGTTTTTAGTTAGATGAATTTTGAGTTTCAACACCTCATCGAACATTCAGTTACTACCTTCATGTTGATAATTCGCAAGAGATGTCAACATCTTGTCTTTCATCATTTCGAAAACATCGGGTTCGACATTAGATCTGAAATATGCATTTTTCACGATGCTCTCACCGGAATTTATGTCGATTTTATCCATCATGCATTGGAGTATCATCTTAATTTTTAGTCCCACATTCATGTGTTCATGAAGCAAATCCAATACTTTTTTCTTCACCCATTACATGAACAATTTTGGATCAACTTTCTTGAATGAGGGAACCACGTCGAAAGTTTTAAAAACGCCTTTGATCGCACTCTCCCATTCTACGGGATTTGATTGGAATGCTTCCATGATGACTCATGCTACATATTCTTCTCCTTTCCCTTCGTCGATTGCTCATGGAATTTCATTCAATATATCTTGTTTGTCTAGATTCTGAACTGCATCATTCGTTTTCGTTTTTTTTTTCTTTTGAAACTTGAAGTTCTTCGACGGCTTTTCGTTTAGTTGTCTTCTTATTTTTCACAACTGAAACGTTTTTTCTTTTTTTCGACGTCGGCATTTTGATTCCTTTTACTACCTTTTTCTTCTCATTTTTCGCAACCGAAGCATTTTTTGACGTCGTTGCTATTGACATTTTGTTCGCCTTTTCATCGAACCAACTACAGAACTCCTTGCACATGATCTTTCTAATTTCATCACGCTCCACCTTTCATTTTCTATCGCCAGGCATTACTGTCATCGACTTATTTTTTTCGCAATTTGAGTCTGTTTAAGTTTGTTCTCTTTCGATCTTTCAATTTTTTTTTCTTTCCATCGTCTCACAAACGATACTCCTGTATGACTTCAATTTTTTTTGATTTGGTTCTATGATTTCTGAAATTTGGAATGTTTAATTCTTTACAAATCTCGTTTAACTGAGGTACGGTTTTCTCATATAAATTTTCCATTTTTTTATTTGTTTGCTTCATTTGTACGAATATATATACATTTATTTTTTTAATTTTGTATTTAAATAATAATTTGTTAAAAAAGTTTTAAAATAGTCTTTATATATGTTTTAATTCCCTCAAAAAAATTTTTTTTGATGAAATTAATCAATTTTTTTATATTACTTAACGTGAGAAAAATTGAACTAATACAAGAAAAAAAAGGACGTTAAAATTTAAACTTTTTATTTATATAAAGAGAAAAAAAAAATTTTACAAAAAAAAAATTTCACATTAAAGAAAATTAAAAACTTTTTTATATATATATAGGAAGTCAAAAAAAAACAAACTTTTTTAACAAATTATTATTTAAACACAAAATTCAAAAATATATATTATTTGCAATAATTCATAAAACAAAAAAGAACAAATAAACGATCATGACAACAACACCTAAAAGATGCGAATTGAAATTGAAACGAGTCGAAATGTGTAAGAAATTTGCTTGTAAAATCTATAGATTACAATGACACGATGTCATCGAATTGAACGAGGTTGAGACGAAGGGCTTACAGTACAAATACGACAAATATAGCATGCCTTAGAAATTGGATGAAGCCACGCTCGATTTGTTTTATGAGTACCAAAGCGATCTACAGAACATCGTCGTTGCCGAAGACAGAGAATTCGACAAGGATGCTTTGTCATTACCCTATGGGAGTTACATATATCCAAAAATCTCTCTCGATCTCATGAACAAATTGGGTGGTGAGAGCGCATTCACCTATGTAAAAAAACTTGCAAAAGTAAAGATAAACATTCAGCACATTTTCGAAAAAGGAGAAGACACGACCGTCAACATGCAAATAACAGACTTGGAAATATAAAACAATAGAGAGACTGATTTTTAGTGAAGAAGAAGGAAAAAAAATAATGAGATCTAGAGAGGTTGAACATCTCTAGATCTCATTACCTTTTTTTTTGTTTTTTTTTTTGTTTTCCTTCTTCTTCTTCTTTTTCTTCTTCTTCTTCTTCTTCTTCTTCTTCTTCTTCTTCTTCTTCTTCTTCTTCTTCTTCACTATCGCCCATATATATTATAGTAACGTATCCTTTTTCTCAAATTTCAGCGTTGATTCTTCTTTTCATTTTTTTTTGATATATTACGTTTTTTATAACAACACATTTGTTTATCTATATCATAATTATGAACGAATGTGGTGCATCTCGTGGTAACATTCACATCATTACCATTCTCTTCAGAAGGTAGTGGTGGCGGTGGAAAACATCTCATTCTTTTGAATTTCAACCATCTCTCCCAATCTTTTTTTAAACTCTTTTTTCAGTTCTTTCCTAAGATATCCATCATCAGCGTCTAATTGTTTTTCCACATCTTTTTCCCACACTATCCCAGCAATATTCATCATTAGTGTCTAATTGTTTTTCCACATCTTTTTCACACTCTATCCCGTGATATTGATCATTATCGTCTAGTTGTTTTTCCACATCTTTTTCCCACTCTATCCCGTGATATTCATCATTATCGTCTAATTGTTTTTCCACCTTTTTATCCATTTTATATTATTTTTTTATACTTTCTATGATTTTATATTTTATATAATTCTGTATTTTTTTTTTTTACATTATAATAACATACTCAAAATCGGTGTATTCTTAAATGGCAAATTCTCACCAAACAGCAAACCCTTACCGATTCGCTCAACGTTCTGTCCACTCTTCAGATAGAGACCGTTTCCACTGAAAGAGTTGCCACCTCTAACGGGTTCTAGATACAATCCTTCACCACTGTCATCTATGTAGACGAGACACATGGCTCCTCCCTTCTTCAAAAACAGTCCGCTGCCACCCATTAATTTCTCAACTGCCGAACTCACGAGTCCCGAGAGAGCTCCTACGCCGAGAGTCTGCCCGAGAATGGGTAATGCTTTTGCAGCAAAGGGCAATGCTTTTGCGGCGATTCCTGAAAATAGCAGTAGGAAACCGCCTTTCATTTTCAAATTGTATTTCAATTGAGCGGGACTCAATTTCACCTTCAACCCTCTTCCATTACTAATCACTTTCTCCATCCTTTTGATTTGAGTTCTGGTCCAGGCGATTCGATCGTCCCCGCCACTCGTCAGATCTTCGTGAGTGAATTTGAATCTCACCGGCTCACCTCGAGTTAACGCTCTCTCAAGTTTCTTCCTCTGTCCTTTGGATATGTTCACGTTTTTAACCACATATTCAGTGATATTTCTTTTTTTAAAATATATTTTGTTCAATTGTTTTTTGTTTTAATGATAATTATATATATTAAATGATTTTTGTAAAATTAATATTGTGTTTATTTTATTTTCTTATTTATATATATACACAATATATTTTTTTTTTTTTGATTTTTTATATTTCTCTTATGTGAAATCGTATCGTCACCCTCTCTCCACGAAGATCTAACAGTTCACCATTTTGATCCATCAACGTGGTTTTGAGACTATACAATGTGTCTAAAATCACGGGTAGATAAACTAAATTTCAAGGTTGTTCCACGATTTTATAACCTGGAGACACGTTTGGAAAGAAGGAATAGATCGTCGGTTGAGCGCTACCATTCACGTAGCTTCCAGCAATCAGGTCCATGTTCACCAGAATGCTATTGACTGCGAGAATGTCAACCGTATTTTCAGATGCTGCATGGCCTCGATACATCTTTCAATTGAATCCCAGCATCTTGCCTATAGAATCGTCCGTGTTGAAATCCACTCAAAAATTATCTCCCAAATCCAACATCGTCTGTAGGGTATTAGGGTTGGGAGCGAGTCTGATCTTGTTGCTTCCCTTTCCATCCGTCTTCATTCACGTCTGAATGTAATTGTTCAAATCGTCTATGTCGTAACTTCCTTTTGGAATTCGAATCTCCAACCAATCCACTCCGTTGGAATACTTGAATGAGTTATTTTCGGTGACATTGGGAACGGAATAATAAGTCTCCAGATTCACCAACGCCATCTCGTATCTTTTCTCTCTATACAATTCGATGGAAGGTTCGAATTTCGTCGAGAATCGAGTCGAATCGCCACTCACCATGATTTGAATGGATTGTTTTGCAGCCATATTCTCGGCTGTCCGTTCTAACAATTCTCCTTGTTCGAACGTTATATTTTTAATTGTTATTTATTTTTTCAAAACTAAATTATTGATGATTTATTATTTTCTAATTTTTGTTTTTGCTCTCTATTTTATTATCATCAGAAACATAAAACTTGTCGAATCCACTCCGATATTTTCCGCGATTAAATTCGCTAGTCAAATCGATCACGACGAAATTGTAAAGTCCTCCATCCCAAATCCTCTTGCAGAATCTCCTGAATTCTGCTATGCTCATATCGTTTGCGACGTGATCTGCGTCGATGTGATTGAGATTCTTGAGATCCTAGCGAAAGAGACACAGGAAATTAGCGTTCTCCCTTATCATCTGTCAGGGCAGTCGAAAATAATTCTGTGACAGGTAGAAACAGTCCACGTTGCTGTGACGACCTCTAACGTAATACGATTCACATCGGTTCTGTCTCTCCAAAAGCAGATCATCGAAAATCATGAGATTCTTATCTTCCGATTTCAATTCTCTAGAATCCAGAACGTCGCTAGCGTTCTCATAAAATCGACACTCGACGTTCGAAGACGCATTTCTCTTCATCAATTCCATCGCCACAGCGTCCAAAAAGGTCGAAAGAGAAGCTTCACTTTTGTCAAATTGCTCTCTACTGTCAAAGATTCTGGTTATGACGTCCTTGGGCAATCTACGATCCATGCACTCTCGAAGCAATCTGTATTCGGGTTGAAACAAACTCTTGCCAAACATGAATAATCTGTCATAATCCAACAAATCGGGTTGCGACTACAGATTCATCAACAGATTGGTCTTTCAACAATTCGATTTTCCCACTATCAAGCCTCTTATGCTTTTGGGAAAGAACTCGTTATTCGACCTCTTGGTCGCGGCGTCGTTCCAAGACATATCTTTAATGTTCATCTTTTTGCTTTTTTTGTTATTTTTAGACTTTCAAACACAATTTTTATGTTTTCTCAAACTCGGTTTTTTATAATATTATTATTTTATTTATATTACACCGTCGCGAGTTCTCTTCAATCCAGATCCATTCGTCATTTTGGCTAAATCTTGTATGGGTACCACAGCATCCTTAAAATCATTCCAACTTTTCGGCGATCACTCTTAACGTAGCTCGCTTCGCTGACAGACTGATCAACTTGTCGATCAATGTGTTGTCTGCCCTCTTGCCAGCCACAGAAGCGATCCTACCACTAGCTTTGGAAGCAGCTTTCTTACCAGCATCCAAAGCCGTCTTCTTACCGACCTCAAACGCGGTTGATGCGAGTTTTCTACCTGCATTGCTAGTGAACGCTCGCATTATAGAATCAATGATGCAAGAACCGCATTGAACATAATTTCTAACGTATCCCCTGTTCTTTATCACCAACATATTTTTATTTTATAGTATATATTTTGGTTTTTTTCGCTCGTAAATCATTTGTTGTTTAAATAGTTTTTATTATTTTCTAGTGTAAAATTTACTGTTTTTTTCCTTAATCTATTTTTTTTTGTTCTCTCTACTTATTATATATATATCAATCCTTCAATCCGTTCATCAGCCTTTTATAATCTTGTTTATTCAAGACCTTTTGCCTCAACAATTCATCGCATATGCACACTATCTCATTATCTAATCCAGTATTACCTGCGCATCGACTTGCCATCAACAATCCCAATCTCCGAGACAGAGCATCAGAATCGCTCGGAAGAAAAGTGGTTCTCACTCCTTTTCCAGTCACTGATTCGACGAATTTCTTATTCATATCCCATATGGTTTCACCACCTTCGTCCACTTGTAACCTCTATTGGCTTTGGGTCTCATTTCTCTGACATCGTTACTTCTCTTCATGGCGTGGGTCTGAACCAGAATGTCGCTGTAATTGTCGAAATCCCGATCCGTGTAATCTCCAGGCTTGTCGAAAAGGAGCAGTTTGTGCAGTCCAGGAGTTAATTCATATCTATTCGAACCGATGATTAAATTATCATCACCCTCTAGTACTTCAGTGTCGCCTATGAAAGTTCTACCGCCAGAATCCTTATAAATTCCATACAACAGATCTCTCTTACCACCATCCTCGGACGACGCGACGCTATCAGTGGTGATAGTCGAAGCTGCATCATCGCTTTCACCTCTCATGGGAACGTAATCTGGCGATGATCTTTGAAAGGAAAACCCCCTTGTAAAACTACCAGGCAACGAACCCGTTCTCAAAGAACGATCTCCTTCTTACTTCATTCCTGACCCTCAGTCACGGGTTTAAATAATTTTGTGGTTTCGCATCTTAATTCCATCTCTCCCAATCGCCTGCTTCTGTCGGCGGATCGAATGCTTTTCTTGACTCGTTCATATTCGTTGAGAAGTTCATCTCTCCGCTTGGAATCTGTAATGTGTAAAAACATTTTTTTGTTCTCTAAAATTATTAATATTTCCTTAAGAGTATGGTAACGTGTGTTATTTTATTATTCTCAAAAATTAAATGTATAGTTATTTTTATGTTTTATGTTTTAAGTAAATAAAATCTTCTGTCTTTTATATATAATAACTAAAACCAGTTGAGGGAAAAACATTTTACAAAATGAAACCTCAATAAATGCGTTTTGCCCTCGGACGTGTTAAAGATCACATCACCGATTATTCACACCGTGATGAATAGGATGACGTTGAAAAGTGTGAAAGTTAAGCACATAAAAACGGAAAAATTTTATCGTTATCCTCAAACAGCATTTTAGACAACGTGAAAATTGTGTTTTAAAACCATTTTACGAATGAAAAATGAAAACCGTTTTTCAAAAAATGATTAAGTAATTCTTTCTAATTTAACGCGTTTGAGAAGAATTGTATCCGTCAAAATGGTTTATTCGTATCTCCGAAACATTATCATGAGTCAATTAAAACTCAGTTTACCTCTTAAAAACCTAACTAAGTGTAACGCAATTTTACCGTTTGATTTATTGAAAGAAAAACCTTTCATTTACACCAGAACAAAAATGAAATGATTTGCGAAGATTTCATAGTGCCAATTAAAACACAAATTTTACCACTTAAGACTATCTAAGTGGAACGCAATTTTATAGTTTGATTTATTGAATGAAAAACCTTTCATTTACATCAAGAACAAGAATAAATGATTTAGCGAAGATTTAAACATTCTCATCAGTTCTCGATCGCTAACAGCAATGACAAACGTGGACGGATGATTTCCATCGGTTCTAATTTTCCAAACTCGAGTTTTTTCCGTTTGGTTTGGAAAAAAATGCTCGACGAGTAACTGGACTTTACACCCACTTCGTGCCATTGGCAAACATAGAGAAAACGTTTTGAGATTTTTTCCTATCCTAGAATCCGCAAATCATTTTCACCAATCGGATCGCACCCTCGACCGTCCGGAACGCGATCGCGAACGTCGGTGTCCTAGAAGCTGCAAAACGCATTTTTGATGCTGTACCGGAAGCCGCAATCAGTTTGGAAAAAAATCCTCGATGAGTAACTGTACTTTACACCCACTTTTCACCATTGGCGAACGTTGAGAAAACGTTTTGAGATCGATTTTTCATGTCCTAGAATCCCCAAATCGTTTTCACCAATCGGATTGCACCCTCGACTGTCTGGAATGCGATCGCGAACGTCGGATATCTTAGAAGCCGCAAAACGCATTTTTGATGCTGTCCTAGAAGCCGCAAAACGTTTTTTGCCAGCGCTCGCCCACGATAGATCGAAGGTCTGAACCGCGATGAGAACGTTGAGAAAAAATTTTAAATTGACATTTTCTTCAAATTTTATACATTTTTCCTTCCGAGCGATGTGTCGAATTTACACTCGTTCGCCAATGGCTGTTTGAACGGTTTAAGATGCGATCCGATCGAGGTAAAAAACGATTGCGGTTTCTAGGACACCATATAAAAACAACATTTTTTACACTCTGTACATGATTTGACACTGAATCCCTATGGCGGTACACGTACATGTACGTGTACGTGTACATTTTTTGTACATTTGTCCTTAAATCCGCACTTTACACTTACTCCCCTCAAAAGCTTAAAAATTTATGTTTTCCGTGGATTCCTCTAAAAACATCTTCTAGATTTTCAAGAAAAAGTGGCCATTTGCAGGCCTTGGTTTGACATTACAAGCGCCATGAACAAAATATTCCGGTAAACGTTTGTTAACCTTCCACAGGTTCTCAAACATCAAAATGTTGATAAAATGTGCTTAAAAAACTTACAAAAATAATCCCTGTTTTCTGTGGATTTCTCCAAACGCATCTTACTGACTTTCAAGAAAAAATACCAATAGCAATACCAAAATATTATGGGAAGCATTTGTCAACCCTCCACAGGCTGCCAAACATCAATATTTCGATAAAATGGGCTCTGTTCATGCAGCAACAGCATCCGACGGGTATGTAACAGATAAACAGAACTTCTTTTACCGAGCGTAGAATTAATGGAGGAGTCTTTTTGTAAGTAATAAGCTTATTCAAAAAAGTAAGGGTTAACCCGTTTTGGGCTGGTTAAAGAGCGATACCCACCAAAAGCTTAAAAAGTCATGTTTTCCGTGGATTTCTATAAAAAACTCTTCTAGATTTTCAAGAAAAATTGGCCATTTGCAGGCCTTGGTGTGACTTTACAAACTGCATGAACAAAATATTCCGGTGAGCGTTTGTTAACCCTCCACAATCTCTCAAAACATCAAAATGTTATTAAAATGGGCGGATTTCGAGCACCCAGAGCACCCAACATGTACATGAGAGATAACCATAACATCTTTATTGGAAAAGGACTTCACCGAGAATCACTGTTGCAAGTAAAAGGGGTATAACAAAACAAGGGTTAACCCGTTTTGGGCTGGTTAAAGAGCGATATCCACCAAAAGCTTAAATATTCATGTTTTCCGTGCATCTCTCTAAAATTATCTTTTAGATTTTAAAGAACAAGTGGCCATCCGCAGGTCTTGGTGTAACATTACAAGCTGTATGGACAAAATATTCCAGTATGCGTTTGTTAATCCTCTACATGCTCTCAAACATCAGAAGTTTGATAAAATGGGCTTTCCTCACATACCCACAGCACCCAAAGTGTAATGGAGAGAAAAACAAAATTTGCTTTATTCGAAGCGGAATTCACCGAGGATTATTTTTGTAAGTAATAAGGGTATTCAAAAAAGGAATCCTTGACCCGTTTTGGCTGGTTAAACAATGATACTCACCAAAAGCTTGAAGTTCATGTTTTCCCAGGATTTCTCCGAAAACAACTTGTAGATTTTCAAGAAAAATGGCCATTCACAGGTCCCGAAGTGACATTACAAGTTGCATGGAAAATATTCCCGTTAGCGTCTATTAACCCTCTACAAGCTGTCAAACATCAAAATGTTAGATACATTTGAGATAAAATGGGCCATTTTCAAATAGCCACAGCACTCAGTGGATATGTGTCAAACAAACATAACTCCTTTTGTCGGCCTAAGACTTGTTGGATGGCGATTTTGATATTAACACTCTCCACCAATAGTGATTGTTTTAACCAAAACATTATTTTTTATCAAACTCAATCATTTGAGACTCCAATATCCACCCTTCTTATGACATCAATAAAGGCACTTCAGTAATACAGTTAAATCAATTCTTCAAACACTCTGGGGTCATGGATAATCATGGAATCTCATCTGGAAAAGCCGTGATTCTCCAGAATCAATAAGTCTAGTTTTTGGGGGGTTTTTTCCACACAATTTGTCCGTACGATTCTGAAGCCATTTTCGAACCGAAAACACAATTTTGAACACACGTAGAGTAGAACTAAATCTAAAAATGAACCAAAGCAAATTTTCGATTTAATCCTTTTCACACGAATATTGGCCAAAAAAAACCCTGTCAAAATTAGAAATTAGGGTTTATCAGAACTTTCTCAAAACGTGTCTTGTAATTTTGTTTTAAACATTCGTCATTGTTAGGCCTGACTGTGACACAACAATTGAGAAACAAAAGATGTTATGCAATGCATTTGTTAACCCTTCACAGGCTGCCAAACATCGAATTTTTTTATGAAATGGGTTGTTTTCGGGCCCTCACAGCACTCAAAGGGTACACGAGAGATAAACATAACCTCCTTTATTGGAAGTAGGATTTACCGAGGGTCGTTTTAGTAAGTAATAAGGGTATTCAAAAAACCAGGCATTAACCCGTTTTGGATTGGTTAAACAACAATACCCCAAAAAAGCTAAAAGAAATCATGTTTTTCTGTGGATTTCTCTAAACGAGTCTTGAAGATTTTCACGAAAAACTGGTCATTACCAGTTCATGATGTGACATTACATGTTGCATGGGCAAAATATTCCGGTAAGCATTTGTTAACCCTCCATGGGCTGATAAATGTCAAACTTTTGATAAAATGGGCTGTTTTCAGACAGCAACAGAACCCAATGGGTAGATCACAGAGACACATAACTTCTTTTATTGGACGCAACATTTATAGGCAACTTTTTTTGTAAGCAGTAATGGTATTCAAAAATCCAAGTCTTAACCCATTTTGGGCTGGTTAAAGAGAGGAGATACCCCTTAAAAGCTTAAAAGTCCAGTACTCTGTGGATTTCTCCAAATGCGTTTTGCAGACTTTCATGAAAAAAATGACCATTAGCAGGTATTTATCTGACCTTACATGTTGCATAGACAAAATATTCCGGTAAGCGTTTGTTAACTCTCCACTGGCTGCTAAGCATCAACATTTTGATAAAATGGACTGCTTTCAGGAAAAAAACAGCACCCGATGGGTATGTTAAGAATAAACAGAACATCTTTTACCGCACGTAGAATTCAAAGAGGATCATTTTTGTAAATAGTAAGGGTATTCCAAAAACAAAGCTTAACCCATTTTGGACTGGTTAAGGAGAGATGCCCCCTAAAAGCTTAAAATTCACATTTTCCGTGGATTCCTCTAACTGTCTGTTGGTAATTTTAAAGAGCAATTGGACATTGGCAGGTCTTGGTGTGGTATTACAAGTTGCATGGATAGATTATTCCGCTAAGCGTTTGTTAACCCCTCCACAGACTGCTAAACATCGAAATTCTGATACAGTTGATTATTTTCGGACACCAGCAGCAACACATGTGTTTGTAACTGATGAACACAACCTACTGTATCCGACGTAGAATTCACAGGTGATACTTTTAGTAAGGGTATTAAAAAAAACACCCTTAACCCTGTTTTGCCTGATTAAAGATAGACTACCTTTAAGAACTTAAAGTTCACATTTTATGTGGATTTTTTGAAGTGTGTTTTACAGATTTTCAAGAAAAAAATAGACTTTTGAGAAAAATTATTCTGGCAAGCGTTCATTGACCCTCCACAAGCTGCCAAGCATCAAAATTTTAGATTAATTTTAGATATAATGAGCTGTTTGCAAATAGCCACAGCACTAAATGTGTATGTCACAAACAAACATAACTTATTTTGTCAGACGCAGACTTCTCGGATTCTGATATTGATATTAACTCTCTCCACCAATAATGATGATTTTAACCTAAACTTTCTTTTATCAAACTGGGTAATTTGAGAATATTATGCCCACTTTTCTCAAGGCATCAATAAAGGTACTTTAGTGATATAGTCAAAAACAATTCTTCAGACACTCTGTGGTCATGAAAAAGCATGTAATCCCGTCTGGAAAAGCCGTGATTCTCCAGAATCATAAAGGCTAGTTATTTACTTTTTCTCCGAACATTTTGTCGATACGATTCTGAAGCAATTTTCGTACCAATTTTCACAGAATTGTGCACACTCATACAGGAGCAAAAAATCTAAAAGTGTACAAAAAGCAGAATTTTCGATTTCGCCCTTCCTTTACCAAAATTAGCAAAAAAACTATAAAAATAGGGTTTATCGTCACTTTCTCAGAATGTGTCTTGTAGATTTTTTATTAAACATTCATCACTATTAGACCTGTCTGCGGCACTACAGATGATATATAAGAGATAGTGGGCTCAGCATTTGTTAACCCTACACAGGCTGCCAAACAACGAAATTTTGATATATAGGCTGTTTTCGGGAACCCAACAGGTACACAAGAGATAAATAGAACTTCCTTTATTGGAAGTGGAATTTACACAGAATCATTTTAGTAATAAGGATATTCACACGTTTTGGGCGGGTTAAACAGCGATACCCCTCCCAAACCTAAAAATTCATGTTTTCTGTGCATTTCTCGAAATCATCTTGTAGATTTCCAAGAAAAAATGGCCATTTGCAGATCTTGGTGTGACATTACAAGTTGCAAGAACTGATACACAAGCGATATTAGGCAATAGTAGTGTAGAATGAGGCATCCAAGCCCACCAAAATAGGTGCACGAATCGTACCTCACCAAAAACTTAGTTTTTTCGGGCAAATCGCGTTCATCATGATCGAAATGTATGGATTTGTACGATGCGACACGTCACATCGTCACTTTTTCCCGGTTTTTACAGTGTTTGCGGTAGACGATGCACCGTGGGTCCAATGTTCAATTTCTTTAACAATCAACGTGGATTTGACTAAAATTTCGACGGAATTTATTAAGACTCCAAAACAAAAAATTCCTTCTCTTAAAAATTCACTTTTTGGTGGGCTCGTGAGTTTTGACAACGATCGTCCTCGGGAATACACTTACCATTTTGCAGAGGTAACACGGAATCGCATTTTATATGATTTTTTTCAGCTTGCATATTACGTATTTTGCACGATTGGGACGGAGACATGCTTAACACTGAGATTCCCATTGACAAAAATTCCAAAACGACCGTGCTTTCAGGGACGGAAGAGGAGCGATCCAACGTCGATTCCCTCGGTAAAAACACAGTCCGATTCGAATTTTATTTGGTGGGCTCTTATGCCCCAGCGAAGATGTATGAGGGGTTTTTTGGACAAGGAGTGAGATCGCTCGTCCGAGTCCAAAAAATGTGAAGTGAACTCGCTCCCGACGCCTTGTGAAAAAACAGAACATATACACATAAGTCAGCTTAGTCATGTGTGGCCTATCAAATTAAAGGCATCGATGAGTAGACTGCGAAAATAATCATCACGATTGAAAGAAAATGTATGTAATATATATATATTATGATGAGTTGTGAAGCGAGTGATGAAAAAAAAATTGTCTGTTTGAAAAATAAAAAAAAATATATATATATAACAATATTTAAAAAAAAAAGAATACAAAAAATATAACTCTTTTTCATTAAAGAAAAAGAAAACAAAAATATAACCGTTTTTGTCATTAAAGGCAAAAAAATAAAATAAATAAATAAAAACAATGTTTCTACACATAGGAGTTTCGAAGTGAAGGGATGAGCAGGTTCACGAATTAATACAGAGCAAGGAGAACACTCAGGCGCAGGACAGAGCCAGACGATTGGGATAGATGGGCCTGAGACGAGAGGCTACTAAATTGTTCAGACCCGTCACCGAGGTTCAGGAATGAGCGAGGAAAGAGATCGTGGAGGAATTGAGACCCATAAAAGGAGGTTATCTGGGGATGGGTTCCATCCCCGGTAGTTTTGCACCGAAAATTCCGGAGAGAATCGAAACTCATCCAAGTAGCATCGGTAGTTTTACACCGAGAGGTTTGTCCAAATACACTCCAGAGAGAATCGAGACCAATGCGAGTAGCTTCCTTAGCATCAGATCTGACGATGGTAATGAAATCCTGAAAGATCTGATGTATGGATTTCGTGACGATGGCAATAGAATTTTTGTAGGTGACACGGAAGTGTTGTTTGAAGGCGGCTATTTGATCATCGGTTCGAACAGGTACAAATTGACCGATGGATTGCATACTCTGTTCACTCATCAGAGACCCGATGATTATACCGATGAGGATTACAAAAATTACGGAGACATTCTGGTTCAGACTCACGCTATGAAGAAAAACAACGGCCCCAAAGAGACGAGACCGAAGGATAGGAGAACTAACAAGTGGAAGAACGTGGTGGAACCCATATGGAAGGCGAACGAGTATTTCGTGAAATCGACGACCGGAAAGGGAACGACGACAGACATGATATTTCTACCGTGCAGACCTCATGCCTTGTCGGAGAGATTCAGATTGTTGATGGCTAGCAGAGAGGCTGGTAATACCGGAGTGGATAACGAGATAGTGAGCGTGTGCGACGAATTGTTGAGGCAGAAGGTCTTGAATAAGAAGGATTATCAAAAGTTGATGAATCGTTTGAAATAATAAATAGTAAGAGAAGAGAGAAAAAAAAAGTAAATAAAAAATATATATATATATATATTCACAAAAAATAATAAAAAAACAAACAAAACGAATTCTTAAATAAAAAATGTTAGTGATAAACAATAGAGGATACGCTAGATCTTGCATTTACAGTAGATCGGTCATCGTGGATTCGATGATGCGATTTTTAATTCGTAAATTCACCGGCGATGCTGCGAAACAGATCACGTTGAGCACTCTCAAAATCAGAAAGAAGACGGCGATCGACGTGGGTAAGAAAGCTGCAACAGAGGCGAGCAGTAGAATAGCTTTGGAAGCTGGCAAGAGAGGATCCGATGCGTTGATTAATAAATTGATAACTCCACCACAACCTGCCAAATGATCGAGAATCAAACCGAAAAGATGGAAAGACTTCTATGACGACGTCGTACCGATAAAGGACTTAGCTAAAATGACGAAAGGATAGGGATTGAAAGTGATTTATAAGTAAAAAAACAACATTGTATATATATATAAAAAATAAAAACTAAAAATAAAAAATAGAAATAAAACATTATTCAAAACATAGTAAAAAAACTAGAGAAAAAATGGATATCAAAGACATGTCTTGGAAAGACGTGATAACCAAGAGGTCGAACAACGAGTTCTTTCCCAAGAGCATAAGAGGTCTGATAGTGGGAAAATCGAATTGCGAATTATTCTTTTTCGACAAGAGTCTCTTTCAACCAGAATATAGATTGCTTTGAGAGTGCATGATGCGTAAATTACCCAAGGACGTTATGTCGAGAATCTTCGACAATCTAGATAAATTTGAAGGATACGAGACTTCGAATATATTGGAAGGAGTGGCGAGAGAATTGACCAAGAGAAACGTCGAGTGTTCAAACGTGGAATGTCGGTTTTACGAGAATGCCGACGACATTCCCGATCCTAGACAGCTGAAGTCGGATAATAATAATCTCACGATCCTTGGCGATCTCCTGTTGGAGAGCCAGAATCGATACGAGTTGTATTACGTTCGAGGACGTCACAGCAACGTGGATTGTTTCTATTTGTCTCAGAATTATTTTCGACTACTGAGACAGACGATAAGGGATAATGCTAATTTTCTGTGTCTCTTTCGTCAGGATTTCAAGAGTCTCAATCACATCTATGGAGATCACGTGGCCAACGACATGAGCAGGGACGAATTCAGGAGATTTCGTAAGAAGGTGTGGGATAAAGGACTTCACAATTTCGTGGTGATCGATTTGACAAGGAATTTAACAATGGAAAATATTGAAGCGGATTCGACGATTTTTTTTATCTTCCTTATAATAATAGAAAATAAAATAAAAATATCGATAAACTATAAAAATATGATAATAAAAAAATGTCAGAACACCACCTGTTAGAACAGATAGTCGAGAATACGGCTGCGAAACAATCCTTTCAAACCGTAGTGAGTCGCGACACGACTCGATTCACGACGAAATTCGAACCTTCCATCGAATTGAAGAAGGAAAAGAGATACGAGATAACGTTGCTTAATCTTGAGACTTACTATTCGTTTCCCAACGTCACCAAAAAGAATAACTTATTCAAGAATTCCGACAGAGTGGTTTGTTTCGAGATTCGAATTCCCAAAGGGAGTTACGACATAGACGATCTGAACCGTCACATCCAGACGAGTCTGAAGACCGACGGTCACTGAAGCAAGATGATAAGACTCGCTCCCAACACGAGTACTCTACAGACGATATTAGACTTGGGAGATAATTTTCGAGTGGATTTTAGTGCGGAATGTTCGATCTGTAAGATGTTGGGATTCGATCAAAAGATGTATTATGGTCACGCTGCATCCAAAAATATGGCAGATATTCTAACAGTCAATAGCATTTTAGTGAAT
Organism: Pictodentalium vernedei; assembly: GCA_031216915.1. NCBI lineage: Eukaryota > Metazoa > Mollusca > Scaphopoda > Dentaliida > Dentaliidae > Pictodentalium > Pictodentalium vernedei. The sequence goes on from CM062296.1 coordinate 227,656,560, forward strand.
GTCAATGTGATCTCAGGATGTTACGTCGATGATCTACTCATTCTTTCCAGACGTTTCGTCGGGTTACAAGATCGTGGAGCGACCTCGAAATCTCGTCTATTCACTCGTGATTCTGGACACGTTGTATAGCATCGAAACCACATTGACGGATCAGAACGGCGATCCATTAGATCTTCGTGGAGAGAGAGTGACTATACGATTTCACATCAGAGAGATATGAAAAAATATCAAGTAAATTATAAAAAAAGTATAATTTGAAAAAAAAAAAAATTTTGGTATTTTTCATTTTTTATGTTGTTTGTTCTAAAAACGTATAATGAAAAGTAAATCTAGTGTTTTTGAGTGGATACCGATCATTTCCAGCAATAATTCATCACATATGCACCTTGAATTGATGCATGAAACCCGCTAGTCCAAGCATGGCCTGGCAGTCCATAATATAACTTTTTGCTTTGGTACGTCCTTTCAAAGGACGTACCAAACCAAAAACTTATATTACGGACTTGCAGGCTATGGTTGGACTAGAAACCCGCCAACTGAATCAGACTGCAAGACACTATCTGTTCCGAGTATCAATCAAATCTGTTCCGAGTATCAGTCAAATTACTTTCGCATTTCAATGATTCAATGCGCCGCTCACACTAAGTACCGAGGGATACCGAGGTGAAGGAAAATAGGGGTGGGGATGGGGTAAAACAAACTCTGAAAAGGGTATGGGGTTGTGTATTATGTGTATACAACAAGATTTAAGCAGTATGTGCGTGGTTTTAATGCCATATTTGAGAATTATGGCCGTTAATGTAATAGATAGCGTTCTCTGAAAAATGATCCCCTCAGTATTTAGTAGGTTGCTTGCTAATTAGTATTTACAATGGAAAGCGACAGTGTGAATTGTTAATCACATTGAGACTTGTTAATTAGTTCTCTTTGTCGGTAATTGCAAACAAAAGCATGCTTCCCAAACTCAACATACATATTATGTGCCGGGCATTTGAAGGAGAATGAGCTCCACAATTTTCATAAGATATATAACAAAGAAACCGCAAATAACATGATCAACATTATCTCCAATTCAGATACATGGCTTCTCACGACGGAGGACCCTGTTGTATACAAGGAAATTTGAACTGACGTATTGACAATTTACGGAGACTGCAAATATTTGGCATCAACATTTTTACCTCAACTAAAATCCAAAGTATTCGAACCAAGACAGACGCATACTGACATCCAAAATTATGGACAAATAACAAATCGTCCCCTGAGTTCCAATGTGTTCCATGTGCCATTAGGCACACAGAACAAATTGGAACTCAAGGGACGAAATGTGAGAGTATGCTTAATATTATAAAAAATTGGAAAATGAATGGAGAATTTTGAAATTGCCAGATTTGACTTGACAGACTTGAAGACATTGTTATGGACCAATATCATTACATTAGGAATTCCGGTATCGCCTAATGGGAACACAAAGTTCAAAGACAAGCCTACGATAAATGTGCACTGTAGGCCAAGTCGAAGAAGAATGTTGATGCACAAATGCAATAAATTCAAAGATTGTTGCAAACAGCAACAGTTTTTTGATGGAAATGAAAAGAAAATCGATAGCTCCCATCTAGAGGTCATCCCAAACAAGCCTACCAAGTTTCAAAGCGATCTGCCAAAGGGAATTGTGGACGTACATACGTACGCCAACGGACGAGAAGTGAAGGCAATAGCTCAGCTTGATTTTGTCAAGATGAGCTAAAAACGGGCAGGTAAAGAGTGTGAATACCTCAAAAACAAAAAGTGTTAACAAACCAAGGCTAAATTGAAGCCGTTGACACTCTGCTGAAATAGCTAAAAAATATACTGTATATACACGTATACCAAATACAAGCTGCTGCTTTGAGTGTATCGGGCATAGCTGAACGATACTTATCACAGTACGCCACTAAACCCTAATAATGGCATAAAGCCAACAGTGGCAAATGCCAAAAGTTCTGCCTATCCAAAACCGAGATAAAAGTTGATGGGAGTTTTACTTTTATCAAATATTACAGTGATCTGTCTTGTGATACCAAATAACACTTACTGCACTTCATCCAGACACCGAGGTAGCCTATTAATTACAAAGCTACCTACTAAATTCCGAGGGACAGTTTTCAGCGCAGCTCGGCCTGTATATCTTGCATTTACCCGAATAAATCACCGGTTATATCACATTGCTTCAAAAGACTAAATTTTATGTCTGCATATATATTTAAACCTTTTGAACAACTCTTACTTACTTATTTTCCTTCACCTCGGTATTTAGTAGGACCCCCAATGCGCTGTTTACTTTCATGCATCAATTCAAGGTTGAAACGAGTGGAATTATCAGATTCTTATAAAAAGCGTATAATAAAAAGAAAATCTAGTGTTTTTGAGTCGATACCGAAAAATATCGCACTTGTGACTGAGACAAATGGTCATTTTCGCATGCGCAATCGCTCGCAAAAATAAACATTTGTCTCGGTCTACTCATGAGATAATTTTCGCTATCCACACAAAAAAACACGAGATATCCTCTATGATTTAGCAGTAGTTTCACTGGAAACAACTGCCAAGATACCATAACTTCAATAAGCAAGACTGCCAAAGTCTGTATTTTCAAACATGTGTTCTGCATGTAAGACAAAACTGGAATTGGAATGCGTGTTCCACATGAATATGCAAGACAAGAAACTTACCAATGTTAAACTCTCATAAATATATAAATATGAGCTTTGTTGTTTTCTATGGAATATGTTCCGGTTGCACTCATAAGAGTATGTATAACAGTACTCTCAAGTTCTAAATTATAACAAGAACTGAAAAATGATTCTAGCAGGAGTTCACAATGATCTGTCAATCAGGACAAATTTGAAGACCAAGGAACCAATATTATAAAACTTTTACAGCTGTATTTTCTAGAATTGTATTTTCTAGCTATTAATATAATTGACTAAAATGAATCATTAGCATTTTAAAAGTAATGGCAATTTGCCAATTGGCAAATTTCCAGATCTTTGAAATTGCTAATAGTTCATTTCAACACATTTAATGACCTAACTAGAAAATACAATTCTAGACAATGCAATTGTAAAAGTTTTATAGTATCGGACCCTGTTTCTTGTGTTGTTTTATCACACTGTTCAGGTCCACAGAGCCTCCATTTATACACCTCCAACAACCATACATTACTGAAACCACTGATTATTCAAAGAGGTTTATTTTCTCATTTTTTTTTATCTACGACACACATCAGAAAGAGAAATAACAATTAACTCTATGAGACTTTAATTATCCTGATGTTCAAAAGTCACTGGGAATTCAGAACACAAGATATTTTTCACATTAGTGATTAACTGGTTGAGGGCTAGATTATGTTTGGTGGTCTGAATTTGCTATTCAAAACTTGTTTTTTTACAAATTACACCCGCTCTTTCCAATAATTTGTAATAAAACAAATTTATATAAACAAAATATTATCTGTGTTTGACTGAATATAAAATATAAGCAAGGAAAGTGTTGGCTTTTGCTCTAGTATCCTCATTTTTTGAAAGCCCTGATAGTGGCTTCTACCTCTCAACCAGTTAAGAAGTCTTGACAGTAGGATTATATTAGTATTTTAAGCTGCGATAACATTTGGTTCAACGGTTGTCACTGGGCACTATTTGGGAGAAAACAGGAATTGAGGATAAAAACAAATGACCACAAAGTATCAATGCGCTGTTTGATTTCGTACGTCATAAGACGTACAAAAGTATCAAAGGGTTAAATTAAAACAACAATTATTATTATATGTTAGAATGTTTACTTGTAGGTTCTATCTGTTTATGGTACCTGAGTTTTCATTTATTTGTGAACAAAACCATAAGCAGCTCACTGTTGGAAGTTTTCAAGTCAGATTAAATTTCCATACATGATGGAATACACTCGCATAACTAATGTTATTCAGTCTACTGAACACTTCTGATAAAGTAAATGATAATATGAACACATGTCTCCATGAAAACATCTAATATATACACAGAATTGTTTTTGTTTTTTTTTTATAAAAATGCACATAATTTATATTATTAAAAATCTGATTATAAAATATTATGATGTGAATTGATTGCTCAATGAATGAATCTTATCATTAATTATTTATATTTATTTATTTATTTATTGTTGTTTAAGGTCACATACTTTTGCACAATGGCTAATCATGACCACAACATGGAGATAAAGTCAAGGTCAGTCAATCGTTTATACCCCATGTTGCCTATTTTAGAGGACTCGCACCCCAAGCATTAGTGACTGGGTCCTATTTTACCAGTGAAACAGAGCTTGTTTACCACAGTAAACAAGCACTGTTTCACTTCCCGGGGTTCCCACGGGGATATCATTAATTAAAATTCTGACTATTAATTCATATACAGTGAAACACCAATAATTGAACAGTCACTTTCAGGCAAACATCCAGTATTCTGTATTAGGGGGTGCCCTAGACAGATTTCTTTTTACATGGGAGTGGGAGAGGGGTGGCCGATATTTGAAAAGTCATTGTGAGGGGTTTTGGGGTCTCCACTAGTCCCAACTAGGACCCTCCAGTCATTGCCCCCTCCTGGGAGGAGGGGGCAACTACTAGAGGGTCCTAGTTAGGACTAGCCCCATACCCCGAGCAAATTTTGCAAAATTTAGAGCTCTAAGACCAAATCTGAGGCATTCATCGCATGTGTAGCCCCTACATAAGCAACAATTTTGGTGCTCATTACTGTGTAAAACTTGTATTGGGCCACTGTTTTTGTATTTTTTTTGGGGGGGGGGGCGGGGGGGGGGGGGTACAGAAAAGATGTTAGGGGCGGAAGGCTCCTCAGACCCCCAGTAGCTATGCCACTGGTCACTTTGCCAGTGAAATTATTCATTTAACAGGCACACCCAGTTAACAGGAATTTGTTAAATAACTACATGTACTGAACCAAAATTGACTGAATAATTATTTTTACTCTTTACCTAATGCAACTGCCACATCCAGCCAGTGCTTTCCAGAAAACGCAATTAAAATTTTAATTCTTAGCTTATGGCACCTCACTGGAATGGCCTGGCTAATCTCATTTCAACGGGGGTAGGTTGGGGGTTCATAAGTCATGTCCTTTCGGCAGAAGAACAAAAATTCTCAGAATTTCTAAATTTTGGAGGGCAACTTTGTCAACTACTCATGCTGATTAAAAGATTAACAAAGTATCGGGAAAGAATTTTTTTATGGTGTTTAAGACCACATATTTCTGCTCAATGGCTAATTTTGACTGCAACATGGAGATACAGTCAAGTTTAGTCAGCCGCTGATACCCATGGTGCCCATTTAAGAGGACTTCATACCCAAACATTGGTGGCTGTCTCCAAGCACTGCATCACTTCCTGAGGTTCCCATGGGGGATCTAGAGAGAATTATTTATTTTATTTATTGGTGTTTAAGGTCACATATTTCTGCACAATGGCTAACCATGACCGTGACAGTTTTACGGGTGGAGGAAGCCGGAGTACCCGGAGAGAACCACCGAGCAACGGCGAGCAACTGTCAGCTCCCCAACATACGAACTCCACACAAGCAGGGTTAGCATTGGTTGAAGACAGGTGCACCATCGACGGGCAGTACGCTTTAGTACACAGCGTCACCGTGCCCCCACGTGGGCAACGGGGGTGAAGTGTTTTGCCCAAGGACACAACGCGGTTGCCGCAAATGGGATTCGAACCGAGGACCTCTCGGCTTGCTGCCTGCACCTCTACCAACTGAACCACCGCGCCCCCATCTAGAGAGAAAACATCCAGGAAGTGACAAGTAACTGTCAACAATTCCAACTTACTGAGCAGGCACATGGGATGCTCAAGACTAGACTGCATTGATGAAAAACCTTGGCACAAAGATAACAGTCTAATATAGTAAGACAAAGTCTCTTCTTCCAAAATACAAAGCATGTGGCTGGGTGTAAACCTTCCAACGTAGGTCTGACAGCCAATCAATGTTTTCCATTTCAACAGAACTTGGGAACATCAGCCCTTTAACTCTTCACCTGCTAGTATTTACTTGAATTTGTCATAAAAAACAAGTCATGGCTGCTATAAAGCAGCCATGATTTGATGAAAAATTTAACAGAGTCAGGCATCAAGAAATCATTAACTTTTAAAGGCCTCAAACATGTTTAAAAATTGTTTGCTTCACACTGACAGTCTAGATCCTGTGGCTTTGCAGCTGCTTCTATGGAAGTCTTGGCTGCCAATGTAGGCAGCCAAGACTTGCCTAGAATCAACTACCAAGATATTTAAAATTTACCTTGCAAGTGTACTTGAAGATTGCATGTTGGTACATCTGTTTTGTTGCAGTAAAAAATGTTCAAAGTTGTTATGAGGACATTAAGGGTTAAAAAAATAAATCCTATTTGCAAGGAAACATTTTATTAACAATAGCCAGCCATGATTATACCTTTAATTGGTACTAAGGTATTTTTTCGCTGGTTTGGAAAGTGTACCTGCATCAGAAAAAGAGATAAAAGGTACAATGCTACAAGTCCATAATTGGTGTTTATCTAACAACAAGAACGTATTTGCCCCAATACTTCAAGCCAATTCCTTGAATCCAAGACCTCCCGGGAACCCTGCTAATGAACTGCTAAAACCTCTGTGCAGTATACCCAAAAAAGAGACATTCAAATCAGGGGGGGGGGGGGGGGTGGAAAAAATTTGCAAAACACTGATGCCGGAGTGGGTGGGTGATCAAGGAGGACAACAATTTTTTTTTCCTCAGACACTTTTGGCCAAAATTCTATACCATATTCAGTGAAGTATCATTCAAGAACCAATAAAAAGACACTCAAGTTATCAGGGGGTACCTACCATGGGTTATATATGATTATAAAACTGTTATTGCAGCTGAGCTATGTCTATGATTCGGCTTATAGTGACACAATGTATGACATACTGGATAATGCAAGTTAAAAATGCATCACTAATTGCAATTATCAAACACTGCACTCTAAGGATAAGTTATCTTGAGAGTGTTCTGTTTGATTAAATTTCTAATATGTTCACCCTGGTGAGATCGGCTGGCTTAGATGAGGAGCAAAGACAATTATGTGAAGTCAGGAACAGTTACAGATTTCAGCTGCTGAAACAATTCTGTACAACGATGTATCCAGACCTATTATGAAAACACCAATGACTCTTATTGCCATTGTAGGAAGTATGTAACGCAGAAACTACTAAACATTGAACCTGATTGAACTGCTAATTTATTTCAAACACATCTGAGAACACAGGTGTCAACAAAATCATGTACCTGACCTTCTAGGGCTGGACTTAAAATAAGTAATAAATCCCCTCCCCCAACCCAGCCATGCCCCACCCAAACCTTCGTCAGAAAAAATAAACAAATACATAAATGACAAAACTCATTGCTTTTTGCATACACATACCGTGGAACCTCTCTTGAGAGACCAACATTTTTGCCAGACAAAAGGGGTCTTTCAGACAGGTGGTCTGTCAAGACCACCTGTCTTGAAAGCCCACTTTTGTCTGGCCGAAATGGTATGTTGTCCTGTGTTGTCCACATAAAACACGCTCTAGCACAAAAGAGATGGTTCCTCAAAAAGGTGGTCTCTCAAGAGAAGTTCCAATGTATATATGAATGGAGAATGCAATGGGTTCTGATAGGTTGAGTAATTTATGATATTTAACCCTTTACCTAACATTCTTTTGTAAAATACAAACAAAATGAAAATTCTCATATAACCATTACTGTTCAATAAGGTTACTTGAAATAAACACATGTATGGCTAACATTAGAACTGGCTCGAAGAGTCAGTTCTAATGTTATCCATATTTGTGTGGCCTTATTGTGGGATATATTTGGATATATAATCCACTTTGAATGTTGTTGGTTTATTTGGTTACATTTATTGTGGCAACTATGTTAGGTAAGAGGTTAATGCCTCTACCTGAGTGTTACATGAAATTTAAACAGATTGAAATACTTTTAGGAATGACTCAGAATGACCAGACTGCATAGAGATTTTTTTTGCTACATCAATACCCTTCACTTTGATATTGAAGTATACTTTCTCATCCGCAATTATCTCTCTTCATGTCAATCCATGCTGGTTCATGCATGTAGTCAAAAAAATCAACAATTTGTATGATATTTTACAAAGCTCTCTGAAGGTTGTCGAATACCATATATATTGTTGGTTTCTACAACATGTCTGAACACATGGAAAGATAACTATAGGTAAAAAATTAATGATATGACATTCAAGAGTGTTAATGAATTACAATAGAACATGCCTTAAGAGGCCGATGTCTTTGGATACCATGTTTTATATGGACATACCTGGACATACCAGCTTTACTCTATATTTTATTTGTTATGGGAGACCATCTGCCTTAAGAGACCACTTTGGTCTGATAAAACGGGTGTTCTTTCAAGACCTATCCTAATGTACAAGGTCAGTCACTCAATACTGTATGATAAAATTCGTTATGGTGCAGTATGGTGGGAAGGATGATGCAGAATCATGTATTTAGTGGGGGTTGGTGGTTCAGATAACCCAGGAAAAAAAAAGTAAAACTGGAAAAAAATTACATGGGGTGGGTGGATGGGTCCTCCGACTGGTCAAAAACAAAAAAAATCGGCATCGGTGTCTGCAAATTTTTTCCTACCTCCCCCCCCTGTTCAAATTGTTTTTTTTTTAATTTTGATTTCAAAACATAGCTTATTATACCTCACTGAAGCAAGCAGGTGCTTCTTTGAATGGGCGATCATAAGCTATGGTTTGGAAACAAAAAATGGAATTTCTTGGTAAATCAGGGAAAAAAGTGCATGTCCACCTCTGGATCTGGTGGGAATAGTGGGAATAGTGTTAAGTGTGTTTTCGCATGTTCTTGTTAGTACTGTTTAAATCTCATTTCTCCAACATTCTCACTGTCTCACTGAAATTAGCAATTACCAGTAAGAAGTAAATTTGACAAGGTGTGGTGGTGTACATCGTAGAGATGGGAGATTAACCGAAAATTTGGTTAGGTTTCATTATCAAAAACTGAAACCGAAACAATTACAGAGAACCTGTCATCGCAGTTTTCCACTTCAGTGTTGAAAAACTCTAATCAGGTCATCACTTCTCAGAATAAAGAGAGAAACAACCTAAAGTTAACCTTGTTTTCAAACTTCAGAGTCGCGATACCTAATTTTCATGGCATTTACAGTGAAAATAGGTGACAAAATTACTTCTTACGCATCGTGGTTTAAACATTCATCTGTTTATCAAATGCAGTTTCCTTTGCTGAACTGGAAGTTGTCACTTGTTCCACATTTATAATGACAAATATATTTATTTCTACATGTAATTTTGAAAGCTTGAACTCCAAAGCCAGCGTCAAAATCACAGTTGAAGTTGGATGGAAATTTAGGGTTACAATGTCCAACATGAGCGAATTTTACCCGATAATATTTTTATGGGGGGGGGGGGGGGGGGGGGGCATAATATTTTAGAGTGTATCAGTTTACCCATAACACAGGTATTTGGTGGGGGTAGCTAATTTTGCAACAGAGTCAAGGCAAAAATAATTTTTCTCAAACTTGAAACTCTTGAGATAATTTATGCAAATACATTGTGCTCAGGAAATCAAGCGTACCGATATAGACTATTACACAGGCGCGTTGCCCTGGAAACTAGTGCATCGTAGGAAGGGGTCATTATTATTACTCACATACAACTCGGATCATTCATCAGTCACCAGGCATATATCTTACACTTCAAGGTCTCTCTTACTCCATTACCTTCTTGTCTATCTCTTCTGGTATGAAAACCCTTAAGACTTATAAACACATACATCACACCACCTCACTATCTATTTTTTCACAATGTCATTGTATAATAAGAAAGTACACACCGAGAGTGTAATATGGGGGGAATGGAATCAGCGGCCAGAGGTGGAGTATTACGTTATTTCACAGGCACTGAAGGCACAAATGAAATACAGGAAAAACTCCCAACAATGGTCATTGATTCCAGTCACCATACTCCACCCGAGCTGTATTCTGTTTTTATATACCATGATAAAAAAAATGAGTGTGGACTGAAAGTTTTATTTTTAACGAGCGCTTGCACGAAAAATAATATTTTCAGTTCCACACAAATGATATAATTCCCGCTATTCACTAAAATAGCGTAGAATTTCTTTATATTATATGGTATGTGACATTTTACTGCGCAAGATTTAGCCTAATTCAACTGCAAACATGTACGTTTCAAAACAATAACAAAGATCAGCTGATAGTTCCTTCAAAGCGGCGTCATAGTGATGCGCCGATGCATGATGTCATTTAGAAAGCTACTGAGGGATAATCCTTGTTACCCATCAAGTCAATGGATACCGAGAAATATGTTTTAGATAATTTGCGATAATTAACAGGCTAGCAGAAACAAATAAATAAATAAAGAAAGAAGGTGGAGACAGCTTATTATAAGATTTTAGCTTACTGCTGAATCCATGAAATACTTTTAACTGGTTGAGAGCTAAATTATTTTTTAAAGGTGATTTGAAACGTGGATATTTTTTATCAAAGACACCATGCTACCATCAAGAGTAATCTTAGTTTAGCAAGATTTTGTTAATAGATAAATACTTGGTTACAATTTATTGGAGTGTCCAATAGCACTCTCCAGTAAATTGCAACCAAACAATTTTATTAAAGATTTTTCTTATAATTATAATTTTTCTTCTGCTGCTGAGCGAACACAAAGCAAATGCATACAGTATAAGGCCACTTAAGTGGCTTCCAGCAGTGTTCAATAGAGCCATGACAGTGGCTTCTAGCACTCAACCAGTTAGGCCCCACAAAGTAGATCTTCTGTTTCTCAGGCCATTTTTTTTTAAAACTGCATGTGGGCAAACAGTCTTTTTATTTTATTTTTTATTTTTGTAATTATTTCTTTGTCATCAAAAGTTCATGTTCTTGGTTTGTTTGCTCATAATCTACAGAGCAGTACGGATTATGGTGTATTTTATCCCTTGAGTGCAAGAAGGCTTTGCAATGCTAAATCATTGCAAAGGCTTGTTACACTCAAAGGACAAATTTATAAATTTTATTAAATTGGTTAAAATATCAGACATAAACCATTTAATTTTTATTTTTTAAGTTTGCATTGGTTATAAAAAGACAGCATGTGGCAGCCAAAAGGAGGGCCTGAGAAACAGATTTTTAACCCATGCTTGAGTTATAAAGCAAAATATTAATATGGACAGTTTTTTTTTAATTCTAACAAGGGCCATACATCGGTAAAGTATGTGCAGCCAAAACCTGCCACACGTGGATATCCTTTTTCCATACTGGTCTATCAATATACCATTAAAAACAAAATCTAATGCCTGAGCTATCATGCAAAATGTTTGTACAGAAGTACGGAAGTATAGACGTACAGATAGACGGAGCCCTCGACCATATGCCCTGCAAAAACCTTCTCTGGAGGTCGGAGGTATAACAATGGTTTCAAAATTTAAAAAAATATTTGTTTTTAATAAAATGTAAACCAATGACCAGCAAGCAGGGTTTACTTTTTGTGCAAAAATTTAACAGCTGGAGCCACATCTGGAAAGTTATGGAATGGCCAAGTTTCAAAAGGATTGTTTGCAATAGGGTCAAATCATGTGACATCATTGCATCACTCAGATGCATAAAGACCAATCAGATGCATTCCTACATGTCATTTTTACACATAGGTAAGATTCCACATGCGTTATACCTGGAACATTTCTCAATGTCTTTATTGTAGTGAGTAGTGTTGAATACAGAGGCTCACAGCAATCGTTGTAAAAATGCAGGTATTAAGGCCACAAAAAGTAGATCTTCTGTTTCTCAGGCCATTATTTGTAAAATTGCATGCGTGCGAGAGTTTTTTTATGTAATTTTTTATTTCTGTAATTATTTCTTTGCCATCAAAAGTTCATGTTCTTGGTTTATGTTTTAGACCTCATAATCTATGGAACAACATGGGTGGTGATGTATTTCATCCCTTGAGTGCAAGAAGGCTTTGCAATGCCAAAGCATTGCAAAGCCATCTTGCACTCAAGGGACAAATTTCTCATTTTTTTTACTTGGGTAAAATATCAGGCACAAATCATTTAGTTTTTACTTTTTTTATGTTTACATTGGTTTTAAAAAGAGAGCATGCGGCAGCCAAAGGAAAGATGCGGGAGGGCCCGAGAAACAGATTTTTAGGCCTAAACTTTTCATTTTTTCACAGGATTTGATTTGGAGAAAGTTTCCACGGTTCTTTTAACTCTCTAAATTCTAGGAATCTCAATAGATCTGTGGTTCCTGACATTATCAGTTCTTTCAAGGTCCCTAGAATTATGAAATACAGTTGAAACTAGAAGTCTTGTCACTGTATTGTGCACTTGTAAATAATTACTAAGTGAAAAATCTATCCCACAGCGATTTACTGAAAATCCTCTCTCCACACAGTGTAGTCTCAAGATTTTCTTTCTGTATGATTGGTTCATTTTGTGACTTCACTACCAACCTTGCTAATAGCACATTTTATCATATGACTTGTCCATTTTATTCACTTTAAAACATTTGATATTTTGTTTTCATATTAATCAGTGATAAATAAAGCCTTCCGCCAATTTCATTGGTCAATTTCAAAACTAGACAAGTTGATTAGATGAACAAAACACAATTGGGCCACATTTTCATAATTTGCATAATTAGAGTTGGAAGCTTTCATTGGTCAATTTCAAAGCTGGACAATTTGATTGGCTAAACAAAATACAACTGGGTCATATTTGCATAATTTCAGTAGAGAGAATTTACGTTATCTGTCCTATTTAGAGTGGGCTATATTGTATTAATCTTTTACCAACAAGAAAAACGCCATTCATTTTTTTTATATTTTCACTTTTTGCTTCCAAAACATAGGTTATGATCCGTCATTGGAACGAGCTCGTTCCAATGAGGGGTCATAACCTATGTTTTGGAAGCAAAAATGAAAATTTTTATTTATACGAGGATGTTTGCCGTCTGCAACTCAAGTTAGGTGATGGGTTGAAAGGGTCACACTAAGTGGCAAATTTGTGCGTGTGTGTGTCATATGATAAACAGAATATGAGATGAGTGTTTTTCTCATGTAATATTTATGAAACTCGTCCGAATTTTCTGATTAGACTCGTTTCATAAATATTATATGACAAAAACACTCATTCCATATCCTCTATATATCTTGCATTGTACAGCGCAAATGCTCTTGTGTAATTCAAACTACTTCATTCTTCTGCAGTAAGGAGCACATTAACCATTGAGCATTTTCTGCGCTAATTGTGACAGGACTTCTAGTTTCAACTGTAGTTTGCTCAAACTTTAGTTTTATTCACGCAAGAATCCTAGGACCCAAAAAGGGCAGCTTCTCAATTTCCATGGATTAAACCCTGGGGGAGTGTTATGATTGTTTACAAGTGTGGATAACAGAGAGAACATTCAGTGCATAGTTCACAATCTTTTGACCAAGCTCTCATGTTACTAGTCTAATTCTGTTCACGAGGAGACGACTTACATAAGCTATCAGCTTCATGTCGAATCCCCTCCCTCATTACGCTAACAACTTATGTCTGCCGCTATTTTGTGTACTTATGTATTTCATCTATAACCTGTATTGTGTAAATTGCCACACATTTAAACTCTGTACACAAATAACAAACTTTTTTGAATAAATATTGTTTAAACTAATTCTGTTCAGAATTTGATGTTGTTATAGGCTGCCTGTTTACCCACTTTTCATGAAAATTTGCATAAGACTACCACTGATGTAATGTGATATCCTTTACTCACAAAGATATAGATAAATTCTTTCAGGCTTCAGCTATAGATATTCAAATTTATTATATGCTAAATGATACATTTATTGAAGAAATTGCGGAAAGATAGAAATCGTATCTCCCACTGTGAAGGCATAGAGATTTTCACTTTCACGGTATCAATGAAAATGGCAGCTTTCAAGGCATGATTTCAAGGTGAATGCGAATCAGATTATCACTGGAAATTTAAATTTGTAGTAAAGTTCCTTTCTTATTATACCTTATGTTTACTACTTGCACTACAGTGGAAGTCCCTAATATACTCTCTATGTTTGTCTTTCCCAAGCAATTTGGGAAAGAAAAGTGGTGCAAAAGCACTAAGAAAAAATAACCCAAAACTGGGTCGAGTGCAACCGGCGCAGACCCAGTACGGGACGCTCTCTTCCAAGTACAACTTCACGACTTCCGTTGCCAGTGCGCATATGCATCGCTAATGACTCATTCTTTTGAATCCGCCAACGTGAGAGTTATGTGATCAGCAGGGAGGAAGGATTCTTACCCGTATAAGAAGAAGGGAGGGCCTCCATGTAAACAATTGTAGTAGGTATAATAAGAAAGGAAATTTACTATAAAATTTAAATTTCTTATCAACCTACCCACAATTGTTTACTACAGGCTGGATAGACAATAGGCTGGACGGAATCGCATAACCAACCCTACACATAACCCAAGTGCACACGAACCGTGAACAGACGGAAGAGGTCCCGAGGCTTATCAACCATAGCATCACAAACATTAGTAAAAGACAATGAAAGATGAGGCATATGGTTCTGTGTGACGCACAGACAGAAAGGGCAGGAACAGCATGGAGCTGGAACTGACCCAGTAAAAAGCTGAATGGCTGGAATAGACAACAGCCTGAGCCGAAGAAAGAGGGCCCCTAGGACAAAGGGCCTCTGTCGTCTCTTGCAACTGTCGCAGATAAATGGAGAAGGTAACAATTCTCCAGTAGGCTGCCAGTATAACATCCGACAACATGACGGAGTTAGTAAAAGCAATTGGTAATCCAATCACCAGTAGCTAGACGAGTGGAAGCTGCACGAACAGCAAGACAAATCCATCGAGAAATGGATGAAGGAGAGATCTGACATGTGAGAAAGCGCATCTCCATCCAGGATAAAGGCGCGAATGCCCCCCACCCCCAAGCAGAGCAACGCCCAAGAAAGTGTCCATCTTGGAGTAAACTGCAAAGTCCTAGGCCTTTTCAAGGAAAAGAGCTGAACAAGCTTGGAGAGGCAAGGATGAGTGTCGAAACAATGCGGTACCACATATGAAAAAAGGTCTCCGAAACTTGGACTTGTACCCATTGCTGGAGAGCCCAAGAAACAAACATATACCAGAAACTCCGCAAGCGGTGTGATCAAAGGAATGACAGAGTGATCGCACACCATCGACAGAAGAACCTTCCACTTTGCCACAGAGGCTAAACCAGTGGAGTGAGTGCCTCCTTGAAGAAGAAAAGCAACTCCACTGCTTGTTTCGAAAAACCACTACGGAGGAGACAGGACCTGACTAAAGACATGTGCGAAGGCACAATGAAGTCGGGTCAACCTGAAACCTCCTCGGGCGACTTTGGCAAAGAAAGTCGCGACGTAGAGGGAGACATACCAGAACTGCCGCTAACAGAGAGCGGGAGCAGATTGATCCACACCCACCGAGGTGACAGGGGTGTGATCGAAAGGATTCGATGACTGCAGGTTCATATCTGGGCGAGAACCTAAGGCGGAATCGGAACTGACAGGAAGGCGTAGCCGACAAGACCGTCTCAAAGGAGGGCCAGAGCGTCTATGGCGAAAGCCAGAGCATCTGGACACGGGGACACGAAAGTGTCCACCTGATGGTTCCAACGAGTCGCAAAGAGATCGATGGAACACCGCCATATGGAGCATCCACTCGGTGGAAAAGAACCTACCCCATCGGAACAGGGTCGGCTAGGACGTTCAGACGACCGGAAATGTGACGAACAACCACCCCTGTGTTGACATCCTGAGTGAGCAGTAGAAGATGATCCCGAGCCAATTCGTACATTGGAACCGAGTGCGTGCCCTGGTTCTGAACGTAAGGAACCACTGTCGAATTATCGAACAACAGAAGGACCGGACGATTCGACAGGTGAGGGATTGATGTGTGGAGATGCCCGATCCTGATCCCACATCCCGTGAAGGGAAAGACCTAGAGGATCCAACGTCGCACCCCATCCGAGATCGCTGGCATCTGCCGTCAGAACACGATCGGACGTGGGTAAGTCCAGCGGAACACCCTGCGTAAGCCACTGGACATCCATCCAGGGGAGAAGGTGAGGATAAAGAGATTCTGGAAACTGAAGCACCAGATCCAGAGAATCTACATTCGGCTTCCAACGACTGAGCAGAAAGTGTTGGAGAGGTCTGACACACAGCCGACCTAGAGGAATGAGGTCTGTCACCGAACCGCAGAGACCGATCAGCCGGAGAATACTCCGTGCCATCGCGGATGTGGACTGGGACAAAGTCAGAGCAAAAGCTGAGAGAACCACAGCCTTGGCCTGGGGAACCGCCACCAAATTGAATTGGGTGCAGAAGGCCATCCCCAGATGACAAAACGACTGAGAAGGGACCAGGTCCGACTTCTCGTTGACTCTGAATCCTAGCGACGTGAGCAAGCTCAACAGAGTGGCGACGTCCGACTCCAATAAGGCAGCATTGGAATGCCTCTGGAGGATATCGTCCAGATATGCCGAAGTAGTCACCCTGGACTGTGTGCGATGGAAAGCTAACACATGCGACATCAGTCTGGTGAAGGCCCAAGGAGCCAGGTTGAGGTCGAAAGGCATGGCCTTGAACTGGTAAACTCGCACCTGAAAAATCTCCCTGGCGAATTGAACGGCGGACCGACCTGAAAGTCTCCATGCTGAACTTGGGAGCAATGATAGACTGGTTCAGGATACTCAGATCGATAACCGGTCGGAGTCGGCCGTCCTTCTTCGGCACCAAGAACAAGGGGGAATAGAACCCCACTGACTGAATGTTCTTGACGACCTCGATCGCCCCCTTTGCCAGGAGACTGTCGATCTCCGTGGGCAAAAGTTCCCGACGTAAAACGTCTGAAGGAACTGTGGTTGGAAGAGGCACCCTGGGCAGAGTGGGGTACCTTCGGAAGGATATTCGCAGCCCGGACCGAACAACATCTAACACCCAAGGATCGGATGTGATGGTGGCCCAACGGTCTGCGAACTCTGCTATCCTTCCTCCAACCTGGGATGAGTCGAGGTGAGGACTTTCATTTCGAGCCCCAACGAGAGGAGAAACCACCTCCTCTACTGCATGAAGAATCCTGAGACTTCCCTCTAGTCTGCCGACGCTTACCCTTACCCCTTGAGTAAGAAGTAGAAGCGGTGGCAGAAGGATCAGCCTTTTGCTTCGCAGAGGAAGCAGAAGGGTACTTGTTAGGCTTGGAACGGCCCCTGCCTCCCCTAGAAGGCTGATCAAGCTGACGAAACAGCAGCTGATCTTTGGAATGACGTAGGACGTCATCCCGGACCGTCGACACGGAACCATGGAAAAGTTGCGGACCTGCCAAAGAAGCAGATTGAAGAGCAGCGTGCTGCTCCTCAGGAAGGGATCGGCCTGTGTCCAGCACAGAGTCCCTTCAAACTAATTCTAGATTAGCCGTGTTACAGGCATGCATGTGAGTAAGATGCATGAGCGAACAGCACACGCAAAGGAGCCTGTACCTCGTCAAACTTATCTGGAGGCAGATAAGCAGCTAAAGCTGAGACGACGTGATCTGAGAGAGAAAGCATACCAAGCATCTCTCTCTCTCTCGATAAGCCCAACGTGGACTCCAGAGTCGTCATTGGAATGACGGCAGAATTTGGCTTGGAAAGCCCGAGGGAATTGGAGTACAAAACCGCCAAAGTCTGGCAGACTGACGGATTGGCGGAATCGTAGGAACGATAACGCACCGGAGGCAACCCTGGTGAAGAACGGAGCCTTCATAGCCTTGGAACTCAGCTAGAGTCCAAGGCTGAAAATGCTTCAACCACCTGTACCGACTGGCATGGCCGAAGACGCCCAGAAGCAGGCTGCTCCACAGGCTGTAGGCGCGCGACCGATGATCGCGGCCTGGCTGACACTGTCAGCTGGTTTGATGGTTTGAGATTCGGAAGGAACGCAAACACAACGTCAAGAGCTGCCCCCAAGTCAGAAGACTGCTGGCTCTCGACATCAAGGATGTCTGACTCCTCCCCGGAGTCGGAAGACACATAGCCCATCGTGGGCAAACCAACCGACGCCTCCCATGGTGTAGGCACCAGGGGGATCAGAAAGCGGCCTGTTTCCAATCCCGGGAGGCGGCGCCATAGGGGGTGCCTGGAAACCACTCTCTGCCTCGCTGGAAGCAACGGGAACGCTCTTTGACAGAATCTGAGTGAGTAAGGAAGGGCCTGCCTAAGCTCACTGCCCGTACCAGTTGGTTCGACATGGGAACGAACCAGCAAAGTGGCTTCACACCTGACCCTCTTAACCAGCGAGGGGTCACGATCCTCCAATACACCCGAAGCGGGGCGACGGGAGGCAGCCAAAACATCTGAGGGGAGAAGTGTATATGGGTAGGACACACCCCGAGGATGAACATAGCGGGAACTCGGGAGAGTTGCCGCGGACCTCTGCAGGGCAGAAGGTCCAGGCTTCACAGAAGGCGTTGGTCCCGCAAAACTGGCCGTGTGACCAGAATGAGTGGACGGAAAACGCCAGTGACAAAACTGTGGTAGTCGACGGCGCAGAGACCACAGTAGAGGGTCCGACCGGCAGCCACTTCCAACTTCGCCGAGTTGAAGTCAGGGAAGGCTGAGGCCGATACCTTCACGTCTACACTCCCAGACACCTCTGCAGACCACTGCAGGTATAAAACTACTGTGATCAACGGATGAGAGGACACAGTAGGGGGTTCAGTCGGCAGCCACTTCTGACTTCGCCGAGTTGAAGTCGGAGAAGGCTGAGGCCGATACCCACAACCACACTACAGACATCCCTGCAGACCCGTGCAGGGATAAGCCGAGGCCGGCTAAAAACGGTGCCCAATGACATTGTACACGGAAGAGCAGTAGCAGTAGATACGACGGGAACTGTTGGAACTGGCGGAAAAGCAGAGAGAGCCACCTAGCTCGGCCTCCAAAGGAGGAGTCACAACCCTAGTGACAGCCTCAGATGTCGACTGGAGAGGGCGCATAGTCCCGGAACCAGGCATCTCTTCACCAGAAATCCAACAACTCCCGCAGTATCCACCACGGTAAAAAAACTGCACATTCCCCATGGAAGGGAAATAACTCTCACCAGACATGGTCGAGTCGGGAAGCCCCGAAACGACAGCGTTCCCCACCCACCGCTGGTGCAGGAGGAGCTACACTTCCCCTACGGAGGAGGTGGAGCAATTCTCACCAGACGTAGTCGAGTCGGGCGGCCCGAAACGACAGCGTTCTCCACCCCCCGCTGAAGCGGGAGGAGCTGCACATCCCCCACGGAGGGGGAATAACACACACCAGACGTGGTCGAGTCGGGGACCCCAAAACGACAGCATCCCCCCCCCCCCCCCCCGCGGATGTGGAAGGAGCTGCATATCCCCCACGGAGTGGTCGAGTTGAGATGCCCCGAAACGACAGCGTTCCACACCACCCGCGGGTGCGGAAGAAACGGACACGAGAACGCACCAAGGCGAGGGCAAAAGGAATTGCCCTAAGGGAACCAAACTGGAAATAACAGAGGTAAGAGTAGAAGAAAAAAGGTGAACTCAACAGAAACAGAAAGTAGAAGAACACCCTCAACTACGAGAGAATGTGGCAGAAAAAAATCGGTGGGTACACGACAGAACCCAGACGGCTGACAGGGATCCAAAAAAAAGAAAAGAAATGCAGCCCTCAACAGAGTGAAGAAATCCTGTCCAGACAGTCTCGGATTGACACCTTACTCCAATAACAATTAAATTTATCAACCGAAAAGAAATTCATTGTCGAGCCGCGTTGACACGAAGTCGTAAAACAAAACATTCGCGAAAACGGAATAGTAAATAATATACAATGAGAATGTGGTTGAAAATATTAACGAGAATATATAAAACACAGTCCTGTTATTATACGATCTTCAGATCCATAATTCCAGTCACAGGAAAACCATTATCGACGAGTTGAATTATAACTGTTTCATAATGCATATGGCGGAGACACATCTTTGTGTCTCGGATAGAAAAAGAATGAGTCATTGGCGATGCATATGCGCACTAGCAACGGAAGTCGTGGAGTTGTACTTGGAAGAGAGCGTCCCGTACTGGGTCTGCGCCGGATGCACTCGACCCAGTTTTGGGTTATTTTTTCTTAGTGCTTTTGCACCACTTTTCTTTCCCAAATTGCTTGGGAAAGACAAAAATAGAGAGTATATTATCCGAGTTAGGGACTTCCACCGTAGTGCAAGCCTGTAGTAAACAATTGTGGGTAGGTTGATAAGAAATGATCAATTTATTCTAAATAGGTATAATGAAAAGAAAGTATAATGTTTTTCAGTGAATACCTATTATTTCCAGCAATAATTCAACACGTATTCACCTCGAACTGATGCATGAAACCTGCTAGTCCAAACATGACCTGAAAGTCCGTAATATAAGTTTTTGGTTTGGTATGTCCTTTCCAAGGACGTACCAAACCAAAAACTTATATTACAGACTTTCAGACCATGTTTGTATTAGAAACCCGCCAGCTCAATCAGATTGCAGACGCTATCTGTTCCGAGTATCAATCAACTCACTTCCACGTATCAATGATTCAATCTGATGTTTACTTTTATGCGTCAATTCAAGGTTGAAATGAGTGGAATGATCAGATTCTTATAAAAAGCGTGTAATAAAAAGAAAATCTAGTGTTTTTGAGTGGATACCGAAAATTATCTCACTTGTGGCCGAGGTAAATAAACATTTTTCCACTCAAAAACACTAGATATCCTCTATCAATAAGTCTTTAATTCACCTTAAAACCATCATGATATTTAAACAATTAATGGAACAATATGGAATAATCATGAAACTACAGCTATGGCAAGTCTTCATTCCTAATTGTAATGACATCAAAGGTTCCTTCAAATCAGGTCTTGGTAGAGCAACATTTCTTTCGTTGATTCCAAAAAATGAATATTTTTGGTATTTTGTAGATTCAACCATTTGGAATATATCAGCTGGGTGGAAAAGCGAGCCATATGTTTGCTTTCCCTGCCTACTGAAATATTCCAGACGAGTTATCTAAACATAGCAGACAGACTATTGAAGGGCCAGACTAGTTCCAGGCCATATAACAGCCTCAACTTCGTTACAGAATTAGACTGGTGGCTTGACAGCTTGCTTTTTGACTAGTTATGTAGGGATATCAAATGTACCATATAACAGTAACCTCTACCATTTATGAACACTGAATAGATCAAAGCGGCAGTCCTTTGATGAGAATACAGACAGTCCGATCTTTATAAACCACCCATACAGACATATTTTATTTCAAGAAACTCATCCATTCCATATTTCCCACCTTCTCTCCCAAGTCCTGAATCCTTAAAACCTCCAAATGGAGCTTCTGGCGTTCGAAGTACACTCTCATTTACACCAACGATGCCAACTTCAAGTTTTTCTGCAACTCTCCATATTTGTGGTAGGTCTCTTGAATAAAAGTAACCTGCAAAGATAATGCAACAGGCCAGAGTTAAGTTTATGTTACAAACTAATTACAAAGAAGCCCACATCATTAGATATGTATTAATTGAATAACCCTCAGATTGAATTTAACTTCCAGACACAACACCATTTATCATACCTTCAGTACAAATTTTACCTGTTAACTGAACATAGTTTATAGAGTGAACCCCTGTTAACTGCATAAAAAATTCTTGTGATATGGCGCGAAATCACCCTGACAACCACCAAATTTCTCTTGTTTATAAATCTGTTTGGAATCAGTACATCCAGTTCATCTATTATATCTTGTTTGGCAGAGCTCCAAGAGGTCTGACAAACAAAATATAAAAGAATAAATGCTCCCACTGTCTCTGGATTGCAGAAAAGTGACCTAATCTGTGTTAATTGAATACTCCTGTTAATTGAATAAATCCCACTTGCAAAGTGGTTGTTCAAGTAACAGGGTTCCATTGTACTTGAAAAGAAAAAATAAGCAGCTGTAATTTCTAAAAGTTACATCAATGCTAAGAGGGTTGGTGCACTGGTCTCTGAATACAGAGCAGAGATCCCAGGCTTGATTTTTGGATTGGCAGGATTTTCTAGAAGCCAGTGCATGCATTTACATTCTCCAAATTAGCAAATAGTAATGTTGTGCCCGATTTGGTTGCATGGAAAATCAATACTCAAATGGGTACTGGTTTATAAATCATCAAATGAAGAAAGTTAAAAGTATATTCTGAGTTACAGAATTGAGAATAGTGTAACTGTTGGGGTTTTTATGCCTTTTCCAGAGCTGACCATATCAGTTTTTTTCTCACAATACAACATATTTCCCACAATAGAAGTAAAAACATTTGGACAGAATACTATATTAGTTACGAGGTGTTTCAGCAGGGTGTGCGAGACTGTACTTTGCTTCTGAGATTTTATTTCCCGAGGCTGAATTATGAATCTCAGAAGAGTAGTCAGTCCTTCGTGTGAGTAAATTTTACATGTGCAAAAAACTGCATTCACAAATGAAACCACGAGTGCAGATTGCACTCGCAAAATTACAATAAAAAATTACTAATAAACTCAGTCCCCATGGTAAACCGGTAGAACTCAGAAAGAGCCCTCCCTCTCAGCTGATTTTGTGCATTATCAAACTGTGCAGCTCATATCTTGCATCAAAATCGGGGTAACCAACATTTTTCCACTTTTGGTGTTTGTTTTAAATCCGATAAGGTCTTTAAATGACCATTTTAACAATGTAGAAAGTGTGACAACTGGCATTTTAATTTGAAGTAAACTCTGATAAAACAAAAGAAATCAAACAAAAATACTTGCATGCATTTCTGACATAGATTTCAGGGGTTATTTTATTAACTTCACACACTCGAGAAGATGGTAAAATTATTTGGTACACTATGGTTGATTGGTTGTAGCAGATGATTTCACTACTGATTGGCTTCATAAAATGTACCAATCAGGATACAACTTGTGCGCATTGTGTAAATGAAGCACCGATAACGTTTTCATTCATAAACTAGACCCAGCAAAGAACAGAGTCTATTTTTGGAAGACGTATGCAAATTATTAAAGGTTAAATTAAAGGTTATATAAATTTGGTGAATCAGCCGACGGCGACATGTTTCCACATGATGTGTTAAGTTGGCAATGTTTTGAAGCTCAGCTTCACTGTTTTGTTTCAAGTGCGATGTTTAGTATTCATCTTTTTGCAATCATAGGCGTTTGGCACGAGTGCAATAACGTCTGTCTCAACCGAAGGACTGCATAGCACAGTCCTGTGCACTCTACTGAAACACTGTGTGACAAATTTATTACCCTGTCCCTTCGCTGTGTCAAGTTTTGTTTTATTATGTAATCCCCAAACAGTATTCAAGTGAGGAAAACCTTGATAAAAGTAATACAGTGGAGCCCACTTAATTGGATATCTCTTAATTGTATATCTCTGTTAACTGGATATAATTTCACAACACAAAATCATTTACCATACCTCCAGTACAAATTTGACATGTTAATTGAATATAGGCTGTAGAGTAAACTCCTGTTAATTGAATAAAAATCTTGTAATCTGTTGAGAAATTACCCAGACTCTCCCCAGTTTTCCTTTGTCGATAGACCTATTTGGCCTCATTACATCCAATACAGGCATTTGTGGCTCAGTAGGTAGAGGTGCAGGCTGCAAGCCGAGAGGTCCTCGGTTCGAATCCCACCTGCGGCAACCGCGTTGTGTCCTTGGGCAAGACACTTCATCTCCATTGCCCGCGTGGGGGCACGATGACGCCGTGTACTGAGGCGTACTGCACGTCGATGGTACGCATGTCTTCAACCAATCTAACCCTGCCTGTGCTGCAGTGCGGGGTTACGATGTTGGGGAGCTGGCAGCTGCTCGTCGTTGCTCGGTGGTTCTCTCCGGGTACTCCGGCTTCCTCCACTCGTAAAACTGTCACGGTCATGCTTAGCCATTGTGCATAAATATGTGACCTTAAACACCATTAAATAAATAATAAATACAGGCATTTAATCTATTTTATCTTGTTTGACAGAGCTCATAGAGCTCTGTCAAACAAGATATAATAGAATGAATGCTAAGTTTATATCTAGAATACAGGAAAGTGACAATCCCTGTTAATTGAATACCCCGGTTAATTGAATAATTTTCATTGGCAAAGTGGCTATTCAATTAACAGGGTTCCACTGTAATCATAAAAAATGAAACACATCTTTCTTTATTACTGAACAAGAAAAATTTGGAGTTATTTCCCTTTGATGGAACTCAAACATTTGGGACACTTTAATTCAAGGACACTGGGAAATGACGCGACATTATTATTGTGGGACACAAGTTGACTTTATAAGTGTTTTATTTGATACAGTTGTGCATTGTGTTTCTTGAAGAATGGGCGACACTATATTCAATATATTTTAATAAGTTTCACTGAAGAGACAATTCATATAACGAGATAGGGTGCATGTTTCTCGAAACCCCAAAGGATCTGTAGTGCAGCGTTCAATAGAATCCCTCTTCCTGACAGCAAAATCAGGCATTGAGGGTATGCACACATGTTCGTGCTTTATTCCAAGTTTTTGGAATATTCTCATGAAACAATGTTGTTCTCATTTTGTTTGTGAGTCAGAATGTTTATTATTACTGACGAAAATGTTTAAGGCGATGGGTGAAGGGAAATCGATGAAGTGTACCATATAGCCCTTTAGCTGTAACATGAGAGTCAGTCAGAGAATTTACAACATTCAGTCCAATACTCTATACCTTGTAAATCCTCCTGAGTTTGCGAGACAAATGCGGATCCGATGTGACATACTCCTCACCAAATGTCCAATATCAGCTTGACTGATGTTATTCCATTCTTCCTGCAGTGCAGCGGCGAGTTCCTGGACATTGGTAGGGGCCTGTTGGCATTATAGTAGGTGCCAAGCTAATCCCAGACGTGCTCGATTTGGTGAAAGGTCTGGACTTAGTGCTGGCCAAGGCAATGTAGTGATGTTCTGCTCCTGGAGGAACTCTGTAGTGACGTAGGCCCTGTGTGCTCCAACATTGTCACCTTGGAAAATGAATCGACGGCTGTGACGTCGCAAAAATGGCACCACATGAGCTGCTAACATGTTGTCACAGTAGTACTGCCCTGTGACACACCCTTGGATGACAGGTAATGCTGTTCTGCTTGTCATGGTTATGCCTCCCCACACCATAACCGATCCACCACCAAAACAATCGTCATGCCTAATGGTTACGTCATGGTATTATTCGTTCGTTCTGCCACCGCCATACTCCGTTTCACCGGTCATGGAAGTCGAGAGTGAACCTCGATTCATCAGAAAACATGACGTTGCACCCTGACAATTGTCCCAGTGCTGTCGTGCTCCACACCAATTACGCCTTGCTGCGATGTGACATTCAGTCAAACATGGAATTATTCAAGGTCATCGAGTGTACAAATTCCAGCTGTGTAGGTGATTTCGGATAGTCTGGCCATTGACTCGCACATCTGTCGCTTGATCCAGCTGCTGTCCAATTTCTGAGGCATTTTGATGGCAGTTACGTGATGCTGTGGTTCGGATAAAACGATCCTGGTTAGCAGTTGTCACCCTTGAACAACCGGACTGACGTCTGTCAGCAACACTGCCTGTATGACGGTAGCATGACCACAACTTGCTGATCACCGATTGAGTAATGTTGATAATTTTAGCCACTGCAGTTTGTCTGTTGCCAGCTTCCAACGGCACGTAAATGTTCCGTCCCGTGTCAGTCTTAACACAACTCAAAAGTTACGTCTCGACCAGAAACTATTGATGAACGAGTTTATACCAAGAAAAGAACAATGAGACCTCCGAAAAAGCCCGGCCAGTACAAATAAAAATTTCAAAACGTACTCCCCACAGACATTAACGCAGCTCTGCGATAAACCTGCACAAAGTTTTTGTAGGCCGGTGACATTCATGATCCACACTAAACTTGGTAACATATTGATGTGTCCAATCACGCGTATAGAATACCATTTTCCAAAAATATCAACATCAGTTTGCATATCTCCTACTTTTTTGGAATAGTATATTAACGAAGGGATTTCAATTTTATAAATGTGTATACCATATACCTCGATTCTAATTGGGGTTTATGAGAAGACTTTTAAATAATATTCCTCATATTGCAAAAAGTTAAAATTTGTACTCCAGTGAGGAGCCCAAATATTAATTAAGGCATTTGATTTGAACAACATTGAATCTGGACCACGTCAGGAATCTGTATATCAAACATCAAAAGATTCTGACTGGAAGATCTGAAGATGAAGATTTTTAAAGATTATTCCCCACATTGCAGTTAAAATTCAGGCTCTCAAAGAGAGGCCAATTATTAACCAATGGGCTTGTTTTGAACAAACTTGAATCCAACCCATCTAAAGATTTTGTATACCATATATTAATCTGTGGTTCTGGAAAATAAAAGTTTTAAAGATCATTCCTCATATTGGACTAAGTTAAAATTCAGGCTTCAATTAACCCAGAACTTGGTTTTAACCAACATGAATCTGACTTCCCTTATGTTCAAAAATACCATACATAAAAAAATCTGATTGGAGGTTTGTGAGAAGATTGTCAAAGAATATTCCTCATATTGAACCAAGTTAAAATTTGGGCTCCTACAGGGAACCCAAATATCAGCACAGGCACTTGGTTTGAACAAGTTTAGGTCTGACCTCTATAAGGAAGCTGTATACCAAATATTAAAAAAAATATTTAGGGCCAAACAAAAATTTTGCCCCCCAATAACCCAAAATTTGCATGCAAAACCAAAAATTAGAAGTCCTATCTGGCCCTCCATACATTTACCCTCCACGCATGTGCAGACGCCAGGAAGTCACCGAATCTGGCGCCAACATCATTCTTTGTAAAAAGATTATAATATAATAATTCCGCGGGGAGGTATGAGTGCCTAGTACTGCCCACTCATGGGAGGGCCATTCCCGTCTGGGCCATTGGTAAGGATAAAAAATATATAAATTACTTTAAATTTTCTCATATTTTTATATTGTATACCAATGGCCCAGACTAGCTGAATTGTAAAAAGATGGAGGGCCTAGAACTTCCAAACTAGTAGATCAACATAGGTCAAATCCTTCAATCCATGATGAAGAAAATTAGAATAATTAGAATTTACATGTATGTCTCTTTATATCATAATAGAAGAGACATATCCTAATATGGATTCCAATTATGTAAAACCTAAATCTGAGCATGAAATCATGCTAAATAGGATGTAACAAGTTCACAAATTTTTAAGACTAGTCTGGACTAAGCCCTAAAAATTAGGATGGCATATTGAGAATGAGAGAAAATTGCCCAGAAACCTACGCCATACAATAATACTACAGCTGAACGCCGAATATTGTATGGACAAAACAGCTTCCTTCATAGTTACATACCCAATAAGCCAGGGAAGTGGAGAAAATCACCCCCCCCCCCCCCCCCCCCCCCACCTTTTGAACATATCTTCAAAAGAAAGAGAGGAGAGCTCTGGAATCAATAAGCGGTACCAGGAAATAATATAAATATCGATCAGGCACTCGGGAATTAATTCATGAATAATAAATGGTGCTTAACGCCACTTCACAAGCTAAGTCTATAGCGATGATTTTGGTAAACAACATTATCTGCTACAAAATATACACTGCAGACGGCATATACAGGTACGACGAAATCAGTGAAATAGTAATATAACATACACATAATAAAGCGAGATACAAAGAACAATCTCTGCAGAGAAAAGACGCTTCAAAGGTCATTCACAGGCGGCCTCTGTACAATTAAATCTGGTAAGAAAACTCTCCAACGTGTACAATTTGGTATCAACAACTATAAACACGTGAGAATATGCGATTTGAGAACCGACAAAATCGAGATCAGGATCTAGAGATGGAGGAAGGTATGAATAACTGGCTACAACACAGACCGGCCTCGAAATATATAATAATTCCAAGGTCCACCAAAGCGATAACATAATAAAATATTGCACGAGTGCATTAAAATCCATACTGTAATATAAAAAACCAGTAAGTGGTTATGCAATCACCGATGAACTCAAATAGCAGCAATTATAATGATTTAAACAGCACTCGTATATTAGAAATCAGAAAATAAACACCGGAAACTAATGCAACAAAACTACGTATATGCCTAAAATGCAAAGTATGTATGTATTAAGATATATATACACGACAGTCTGTGAGTGTGGGGGAATTCGAATATATGTCGAAACCTCCTCACCCACATTATTAAATCATTGCTGGTCCAGACAGCAAAAATATAGTAACTGCAAGCTCCCTCATACCTGACATACTCCGTTATGCTACCGAGAGCGGAGAATGGCGTGAAGAACTGAACTTCCCCAGAAGAAGAAGGCCATCTCGTGGGGAAGCTTCTGGTGAATGTTCAATAACAGACACTTGATCTCAATGTAATCAATAGAAACAAATGAATTGAAGGAAACATATATCCTATCATTCATTCCCAAGAATACGGCTGAGCGTCAAGAGTATGCGCTCAAATGCCTAATACTGGCGACACAAATGATGGTAACTATTATTCATGTGGCCGCAAACTTAACTATCCTGAAGCGATCCCACATGAGATCCTGTAATAGTCATACAGTTAGAATAAGCCCAAGATGCTGCCAGCGCTTTTACTTCATGCGCTGATATTTTAAGCATTGATTGCTGATTGGATTTAAATTTTCCTGAGCAGTACGAATAGCTAATTGATTCCATCTAGCAAAAGAATGAACCGAAATGTCTCTTCTTTTGGAAAGTAATGACAAAAGAAGCGTTCTTCTCTTCTGATAAACTCTGATCTGCATCTATAGATACGATCGTTATATATAAATTCAGTGATGTAGCGTAAACAATAAGACATCATTACTGAATATGTGGATTCGAAGATCAAGAGTCCTAAGAACCCTACATAGAGAGACCATCGGACTCAGAATTGTAACTAAATATATGAACTCACATCCGTCATAATTGAGAAAACCGTTAAATATATGCCGAAACTTGACCTTATGTAAAAAGATTCGCTAAAACAAAACAGGTCTAGATCGAAAAACGTCTACCACTCCAGTTAAGAAAAACTGGAGGGGTCGTGTGCGTAAGCGACTTCCAAACAAAGAAGGATGTTGGCGCCAGATTCGGTGACTTCCTGGCATCTGCGCATGGAGGGCCAGAGAGGACTTCTATTTTCGGTTTTTTGGGGATTGGGGGGCAAAATTTGTGTTTGGACCTAACTATTTAAGAGTTAGCACCAGCTAGTCTGGACCACTGGTATACAGTATAAAAATATTTCTATTTTTAACTCCTGAGGTTCCCCACAGGGTTTTTTTGCATGAATGAAGTACTTAGGACTCAATAATACCACACATCACATTTAGAAAAAATGGAAAAATTTATAGTAACTTATATATTTTTTATACTTACCAATGACCCAGACTTAGCTGGTGATAACTCTCAAATATTCAGGACCAAACACAAATTCTGCCTCCCCCTGATCCCCAAACTGTGCATCCAAATCAAAAAATCTAATGTCCTATATTGTCCTCCATACTTTTACCTACTGTGCATGCGCAGTGTTAAGGAAGTACCGAAATTGGCGCCAAAGCCTCATTCTTACAACCGGTGCCAGCTAAATGTAATATAATCAGTGGGGAGGTATGAGATCCCAACTCATGGGAGGGCCATCCCCATCTGGGCCATTGGTAAGTATAAAAAATATATAAATTACTATAAATTTTTTTCATATTTTTATACTGTAACCAATGACCCAGACTTAGCTGAATAGAAAACAAAGGCTGGAGGGCCTAGGACATAAAGGAAAATCCAATAGACTCAATTATATATAACAAATGATCCCCTCAAGGAGAAAAAGGATTTACATATATCTTTCTTGTTTATAAAAAATAAAAAAGACACATTACCAGTCAGTAATTGAGCACAATAACATCAAAGATCTCTATTAACATCCAGTATAACCCATTATACTAATTTCTTAAAGGAAAGCCAATAAAAAGACAGTCCAGAGAATGAGACTCTTTACACTCATTTAAAAGTGTCCGAGGATTGTATATTAACGCTCGTATGACACGTGACATATACAAATGTTTCACACCGAACTACACATTAAAAATAAAATGAGATAGACATTAGCTTTACACTTTAAAACCATCCTAGTAATTACTCGGAATTACTGACTCAGCAGGAGGTATTCCCTTGCTTTTCACTATAAAGCCAGTGATATAAGGTAGCACCATCCCCCCCCCCCCCCCCTTCCCCTTGCTCTGGGTCAATCACCGCAGAACGAAGAGAGCAGCAGGACAGAGTCACTGCTGGAACAGAAAGCCTGCATAACTATAGTTGCAACCGTTTAGTGGACGACATTCTGAGCAACAGATAACAGACCTAAACATTTAAGGTCGCCAGAAATAGACTCAATATTTCTAAGGTAAAAATTAGTGAACGTAGAAGGCTGAGACCAGTATGCAGCCTTCATCAGATCCGTAATAGCAATACTGTTAGAATAAGCCCAAGATGTAGACAGCTCTCTAACTTCGTGCGCTGAAATCGTAAGCACAAACTGCGGACTTGAAGATAAACTTTCATAAGTAGTACGAATAGCCAACTGAATCCCCCTAGAAATAGAATGGACCGTAATGTCCTTTCTGTTGGGAAGCAGAAACAGAAAGAAACGTTTTCGCCCCTTTCTGATAAACTCAGATCTGCGTTTGTAAATAAGCATAGCTCTAACTGGACACAGCAAAGGCCTATGGCCATCTGAGGACGGAAGCGCCCTAATAATAATAGGCTCAGGGTACTTATGAGGACCCTGATTCTCAGCCAGAAATCCCACATTGGTAGTTAAAGTAATAATATTACCAACACTACGATATTGAGAATCATCAACAGATAGAGCATGAAGCTCGTTAACTCTTCTAGTGGAAGCGAAGGCTAAGAGAAAAGTTGTCTTTTAAGACAAGTATTTGAAGTCTACAGTGTTAAGAGGTTCAAAAGGAGCTTCTTTGAGCTTCGGAAGAACCCAAGCTAAATTCCACTTTGGAATTAACCTAAGGGTTCTATGTCTATTTATCGAAAAGTTTTTAACTAATTAAGATAAAGAGACATTAGATCCAATTTGTAAGCTATCATGATGAGCATATGTATCCGATAGCATAGACCTATAACCCTTAATAGTTATTGGCTGCAGTTTGAGATTGTCAAACAAGTAGACCAAAAAATTAGCAATGTCTGTAGTGGAGGGATTATAAACATCAGTCGAGTGATCCCAACACCGAGAGGAAACCTTCCACTTTGCTGCATAATTTAGTGAAGAGGGGGCCCTCCTACAGTTAGAAATTGTGTTCACAGTTCGTCCTGTAAATTGCTTGCCGTGCAAGAAGGACCGCACAACGGAAATATGTGAAGGTTGAGACCTTGCGGGTTGTGATGCAGTGTGCGTGATTTCCCTTGCGAGAGAAGGTCCTCCCATGGATAGACACCTGAGTAGATTTATCCATGGTCTCTGGGGTGACAGAGATGCTACCAACAGAATCTTGCAGTGAGATTGCTTGATTTTTAGCAAGATCTGTTGAATCAGCGGAGCTGGAGGATACGCGTATCCAATTATTCTGTCCCAATAGATCGAGAGAGCATCTACTCCGAACACTCGAGGATCTGGGCATGGCGACACATACGTCTGCAACTGATTGTTGAGATGCGTCGCAAACAAGTCTATCATTGGGCGATCCCATTGGTAGCAAATCTGATTGAATACTCGCTTGTTGAGAGTCCATTCTGACGGCAACAGGCGACCTTTCCGAGAGAGCGAGTCCGCTAGAACGTTCAGACGACCCGGAATATGACGGACCGTCAGAAGAACATGATGATCTAGAACAAAAAGAAGGATTCTTTCCGTTAAGTTGAATAATGGAATGGAATGAGTGCCACCCTGGTTCCGAATGTACGCTACTACCGTCAAATTCTCTGACAGCATTTGAACATGTGAATTCTGAATTATGTTCATCCAATGACGTTGCGCAAGCCAAACTGACATCATCTCTTTGATGTTTATGTACTTGTTCAGGAACTCCGGATCCAAAGACCCTGGCACCTCGAATCTGTTGGGCTCAATGTCGCGCCCCAACCTGTTTGACTCGCATCCGCTATAATCGTAAAACACGGATCTGGCAGTTGCAGTGGAACTCCCTGAGTCAACCACTGAATATCTGCCCAAGTCTGAATCTCTTGTTTTACTTGGTTCGATAAGACGATACGTCTTTCGAGCGAATGAATCTTCACACTCCAAGTCTGAGTGAAAAATATCTGGAATGGACATGTGCTTAAGCGCCCATCGGAATAAGGTCCGCCGCAGCTCCGCACAAACCCATCAGTTGCATGAATTCTCTCGCTGTTACTACGCCTGAGTGTAGACAAAAGCGAGCATAACAATTGACTAATTTCGCTCCGGGTAACGGAAGACGAATCAGATTGTTGTGCGTCTCGAAGCTCATTCCCAAGTGAATGAATGACTTGGACGGAACTAGATCCGACTTCTTTTCGTTTACGATGAAACCGAGATGTCGGAGCAATTGAAGCAGACTCTGAACATCGATCTGAAGAGTTAATCTGTCGCCGTATCTCTGAAGAATGTCATCCAAGTAGGTCGACGTTACCGCAGACGAATGAGCTCGGAAATAAGTCATTACCGAGTTCATTATTCCAGTGAAAGCCCAGGGCACTAGACTGAGTCCGAAGAACATCGCTCGGAACTGATAAACGACTCCTAGGACAGCAAAGCGAAGGTACTTTCTGAATGTCGGATGTACCATGACATGAAAGTACGCATCCCTGAGATCTATGCTCGCTGAATAATTGTTCACTCGAATGCTCGCTCTCTCCGATCGAATGGTCTCCATATAAAACTTTGGAGGCACGATCAGTTTGTTTATCCTGCTGAGATCTATAACTGGTCGGAACAAACCATCTGGTTTCGGTACCAGGAACAGGTGACTGCAAAAACCCAGGGATTCCTGGTTTTCTACGACCTCTATTGCATTCTTCTCCAGAAGAGATTGCACCTGTGATAGAAGCGAATCTCTCTTCTGAAGGTTGGACGGAATCTGAGTCCATCGTGGACTTCGTGTTAACGGAAGTTTTTCTCGGAAGGGTAATTTTAGGCCTTCCGAGATGACTTCCTGCACTCACTGGTCGTCCGTAATTGACAACCAAATGGTCAAAAACCTTGACAGCCTTCCACCCACTGGACCGCAATAGAGGTCCTGACCATCACCTCCTGGACCTGCGAGGCTTGCGGGAATAGAAATTACATCCTCCCCATCCGGTGCCTCAACCAGTCGAGCTAGGGGCATCTGACTGGTTGTCTTGGCCAGAATTACATCCCCTACCTGAGTCGCTACTCTGACGGTCTCTGGAGGAAGAGCTGGAGGATTTTTTATATCCTTTATAGGAGCCTCCCATGGACATATTCGCTCCAGAAGCTCCTGACCTACGCCGAGTCCGATTTCTTAGAAACCGACTTAAAGAGCAGAGAATCTGAAGCTTTCTTGGTAATCTGATCACAGATTAATGAAAGCTTACTATCAAAGGGAAATTCTCCGGAAACCGGAGCAACTCGAACAGAGTTTTTCATCTTAGAATTCACTCTAGTGGATGAAGCCAGGGCAGCATCACGTCTGACTAACTCCAAATTTGCCACTGATAGGGCAGAGTTATACGTGGAATATGCGATTGCCCTAGAAAGAACTCTCAAGGAAGTTTGAACATCCTGGAATTCTTTACCATCGAGACGTTGTGCTAATTCTCCGGTAAGGTGATCTGCGTATGATAATGCGTCTAAACTGGCCCTATTAGACGAGATCGTCGTCTCCAAAGTACTAGGGAGAATCGACATAGACGCCGGCAAGGACAATTCTAGGTTTTCGGCCTGATCGTCTAAACGCAGAGGAACTCTCGGCACGCCCTTTCCTGCCGTAGCAAATCTATTCTTATTGTTGATGAATGGCAGATGTAGAGCTTGTTACGATAAGAAACTGGTTTTGCCTGTCTTAGAGGCTAATTTAAAAATAGTGTTATTTAGCAATTCAAACGTCCGTGAAACATTGCTGGACTGGACCGGATACTCAGGAACATCTTCCTTAATCCGGCCAAAAAGTCAGTATCCAATGACGTTATCAGTCCCTTATCCAGTATCGCAGCACTCTGGTTTGATGGAACAACGTCTGGAAGGTGTTGATGGATAAAGTCCATCGCCACCTTATGTTGTTCCAGAAGGGCAAAATCCAGCTCCGTAGTTTCCCTTTCACCATACGACTGGACCAGATGCGAATCTCGGTCGTCCCTGTCTGACACTGCATAGCAACGGACCGACCCAGATTCATCCGACAGTTCCTGATCTGAAACTGTTGAAGGATGTTCCGAAGGTTGCTGGGATGCTGTGATAAGTTGAGCTATTTGTGATAGCAAGTCCGTCATGGAGGCCTGTGGAGCTGCGGTCTTTATGCTGCTTAGCCGCTGGAAGCTCCTGGGACGGTATGCCCTGCATAATCCTTTTATGCAAACGACTGGTGAGGCCTCGTGTCCTTGACTACTGGATGGTGTGACCTAGACGACATGGAATCCTTTGTCGGTGAAGCAGCTGGATATCTGAGGTCACAAACCCAAGGTGCGGTCGTGTGTGCTGGCGTGTAGAAGAGGAGGCCAATAGACTAGCCGACGCCAGCTACCTATGCGACGGAGCGTCCCGAGCAGGAGGACTGGACGAATGCTCCAACTGACGAACGTTATGCACAACAACATCTGGCCCCAGATGCTGTTGTAAGAGAGAGGGGCTCTCTCGCTCGCGGTCCGGGTAGACCTGAACAAGCTTGCTACCGGACTGACTGGCTTCCTCTGATCCATCCCCCGTTCCGTTGTCACAGGGTGTGCGTGATCCGAGATTATAGTGTTCGTAACACTCTTTTTCCTCTCCTGGACCACCTGGGACATATCCGGCGTTACACCACTCACTTGACGAGTGATAGATCCACCGGTTGAGCTAGCTGGCGACAAGACTGTAAATCCCTTTTGGAACCTAGGCACTTGTCTGATTTCATTGAATACTTTTGCCGCTAGCTCTTCATTGATTTGCGATGACGGCAGCACACTTCCGGAAGACATCACGGAAACATCACCCTGTTCTTGTTCCTCTGAAAAAGAAACTGAAAAACTAGAGTGACCCTGTAGTGAAAGGACCGGCATCGACCTCTCACCACTAACAATGTACCGTGACACACGTCTCCAACGTTTGTCATCCCAATTGGCACAAATTGTACAAGAGTTAGTGCGAGTACAGTGACTACAGCAAACACAATGAGCATGAGAATCTGAGGAAGACTTCCTCGATTTACAATTTGAACAATATTCTTTCATAATTAAAAAAATATTATACAGCCGTAGTAATCGCACTAACCTTCAAAAATACAAAGATACATAATAATAATACAATCCATAACAAATTTTCAAAAAATAATTCAAAAAGAAAATTTTCGAAAAAATTTTGACATGAGTCCAAGTTCCCAAAGGAAACGATGAGCCCAAATGGATCCCCAAAAAGCCTAAGTGTGGACAAAAATTTTAAAGCACTTCTAAAAATTAATGTTACACTTACGGAGAATATTAATGAATCTGACTACATCATAAACCAAACAGAAGACAAGGAATTACTAACAGAAAGTAACCGTTGTCAACGTAAACAAAAGTCAATAAAAACCGGAAACAAGACTCCAGGCACTGAAAACACGGCCCGAAGTCAGTAACCAATTTTAAAAACTATCCGATAAAAACAGAATCTTCCACAGAAGAAACTGCAATACATGAGATGGTAGATCCATGACCAAAACGCTTAAACACCCCAAGGGTGAGGATGTAACCATGGGGATAACAGATTAATATTCTGAAACTAAGCTAAACTCCCAAGAAATTTCAATAAAAAAATTTCAAAAAAAATTCCAAAAGCGTGGGAGATTAACTAGGGGGTACACATCCAACCAATGTTTCTTCCTCTCATCCTCTTATTTCATCCTTGGATCCACCATCTCCATCATGATTTTGTGTCTGGCGTCATTTTAACTGAGATAAAAAGCACAGAAGTCAGTGAGATGTTACTGACAGAAGGGTCAAACAAAGAATGAGGCTTTGGCGCCAATTTCGGTACTTCCTTGACACTGCGCATGCACATTAGGTGAAAGTATGGAGGACCATATAGGACATTAGATTTTTTGATTTGGATGCAAAGTTTGGGGTTTGGGGGGGGGGGCAAAATTTGTGTTTGGCCCTGAATATTTAAGAGTTAGCACCAGCTAAGTCTGGGCCATTGGTTACAGTATAAAAATATAGAAATTTTGTGGAATGCCAAAAATCTTGCCCTTCCCATTACAAAGGCAAATATAGCTCCACGAAATTCTTTTGAACAAACTTGATTCTATACCTCAAAAGGAAGCTCAGTACCAAATATCAGGTTAATGAATCCAGTGGTTCATGAAAAGATTTTTTTAAAATTTTGGAGCATTTTCCTGCACCCCCTCTCTATGGTGCTGGGAAAACTGATTTGAACAAAAACAAAACGCAGTGTCAGAACTAATAATCTGCTCAACTTTAACTGAAATCAGTCCAGCAGTTTTGGAGAAGTTGCAACACCATGTTCACAGATGACGGATGACAGACAGACAATGAACAGCGAGTGATCACAATAGTTCACCCTTTCAATCAGGTGAACTAAAAAACCTCTCTTACCTTTTTGTAACCCTTTAAACTTATGTTTTTTTCTGACTGAACAGGCTTTAGTAACTGGTTCCCTATTCGGTTTCCAGTTCAGTTTCAGGAAAACATAAGTTTGGGTTCAATTTTTCTATGTGTTAACCCTTTACCTAACATGAAAAGCAGACGACACTTGCAAAAAAAATTCTTGAATAACAAATTGTTTTCATTTTTTGTCTCAAAAACATAGGTTATGAACCCTCGTTGGAACGAGCTCGACGAGCTCATTCCAACGAGGTTT
This sequence comes from Pictodentalium vernedei, assembly GCA_031216915.1. Taxonomy (NCBI): domain Eukaryota; kingdom Metazoa; phylum Mollusca; class Scaphopoda; order Dentaliida; family Dentaliidae; genus Pictodentalium; species Pictodentalium vernedei. The sequence goes on from CM062296.1 coordinate 227,693,751, forward strand.
CATAACCTATGTTTTTGAGACAAATAATGAAAATTAATTGGCGATTTTTGAGAATAGCACTGGCCGCTTTTGGCCGTTACGTTGGGTAAAGGGTTAAGAAGATATAACGAATAATACTTCAGCCTCATTTACTTGGAAAAAAAATCTGCAATAGTTTGTATGACACCGCTCACCACAAAAGCCCTCTCTGTATTGGGTTCAGCCTAACTTTCTTTTGGTCCTTCTTAGGGATTCTAGTGGATCAGTTGCTAAGCCTATTCAATCAGAAAAAAACATAAATCAGAATAGCAAATCAATAAAGCCCATCTAATTTATATTGTGTTCTCACTGTCATATCTTCTCCCTTATTGACCTGAGCACTGGATGAGTCAGTAAGGGAGAAAATGTGACAATCAGAAAATGACGTATTCACTAGGGTTTAATATATTCCATGGTTTTGTAGGGAACGGGAACGGGAATGGAATTACCATTACCGGTAAATTTCCCAGGTAATATCAAGCAAAATTACGAGAGTAACAAAACCCATATATTTTAATGAAAAAGAACATATTTCATAAGCAAAACTGCCATCTCCAAACATAAAGGTCTTTTCCTTAGAGAAGTGTGAAAACCCAACCCGCTTTCGTCTTCATTTTCAGAATCAGTAGTATTATCACCTCTATTGCATACAGCAGCAACACACTCTTCACTGTCGCCACCAGCCTCCTCTGCTGGAAGCAGAGGAGACTGGTGAAGGCAGTGAAGAGGGTGTTGATGTTGAAGGAGGTAATAAACAGTGATACTAGTGATTCTGTAAATGAAAACTAGTTTGAACTTTGAAGCAGGTGAAAATCTTGCTGTTGAAGAGTGGGGCCCCCAGAACTGGTTGAGAGCTGCAGTGATTTGTTGCAAAAGGTTCGCAAGGAATCAGGACTGTAAAAATTTCAGGCATGGAAGGGCTGGCAATATCCTACAGAGTTACAATGGGGCAGTTTTTCAAATCAGAAAACCTCAGTTCAACCTCACAAACAGTGCCACGCTTCCCGGTTCCGTGTTATAGATTTCCCGGGTATCGAGACCGGCTTTCAGAACTGGGAACCTCGGAATTCTCGTTCCTGGAATTAAACCCTAGAATTCACCCCTTTGCTGCCTAGACTAAGTGACAAGAGTCCATAGTGGTGGTCTTTAGTCCAGTTCTCTACAGTAAGATTGTTTGATCGGTTTATACACAAACAGTAAAACCATTCAGCCGGTTTTTGCTGGGTCTTGCAGTTCGGTTTTCCAGTTTACAGCAGAAACCAGAACCGAAAAACTGTTCAGGCCAATGATTACTATGTCCTAATATATACCAGTCAAGAAAAACTTGCCCTCCACAGTACAGAATCACTATTACACTTCATGGGGTTCCCAAAAAGAAGAATACTCACTAGCCAATCCATTTTGTACAATATTTGATAAAGCTATCACCTCATCTTCTGCCTTGAATCTATAAACAAAAACGGAAGTATTAACAAGGGGAAACTACTGAGGGTTCGTTTTTCAAGTTCTAGTTTTCTAATTTTATATATTTAATTTCCATCACTTTTTACCCAATGTAATGGTCATATTATTTTATTTATCAGTGTTTAAGGTCACTTTAAGCATCTCTTACTACATCATGACGACACAGGAATGAAGTCTAGTTTAGCCAGACTTTCAATTTTGAAAAAATTCAGGTGCACAAAAAATGAGCACCTCGATTAGAATCCAGGTACACCATTTTGTTTTTGTGCACCTGCAAGGATTTGATTGAACTCATAATATGTGCATGTATGTATAGGTATGTTATATGTAATGCAAGAGTCAATTACACTGTAGCTTAACTTGTATGTGTGTTGTGTTTGATGAAAAGGACAAAGTTCAATGTTTATGAAAGAATTATGAAATTGGACAAGAGTTGTGATAATTGGGAATATGTTAATTTCTGTTTCCTGTATGCTGTTTTCAATACAAATAATATGAGGTGTAGACTGTACTAAAGAATTGGGGGGGGGGGGGGTTAATGTGGCCCTCACAGTTAATGTATTTGGCCCTCACAGTTAATGTATGTCAACGAAAGTTACCAACTTACAGTGAAATTATTCCAAAATGAGTCATCCTATCAAGTTACAATGAAATCCCTTCCTAAATACTGCCTGTAGACTGTGCTGAAGGTTTTTAGGCTTCGGGTCAGCGTAGCCATCAGGTTGGCCGATCGCAACCAAAAGGGGATTCCTAATCTCGACATTATACTGAATCATCCTACCAAGTTACAATGAAATCCCTTCATAAATACAACTTGTAGTCTGTGCTAAATGTTGGGGGGTTTTGGGCTCGGGCAGCCATCATGGTTGAATGATCGCAACCAAAAGGGGACTTCCTCATCTAGGCATTATCTGGAGTCGTTCTACCAAGTTACAATGAAATCCCTTCATAACTATGACTTGTAGACTGTGTTAAAGGTTTTCAGGCTTCGGGTCCCTGTTGCCATGACAGTTGGCGAATTATGACCAAAGGGGACGTTCTCATCTAGACATTATATGGAGTCAACCTACCAAGTTACAATTAAATCCCTCCATAAATACGACCTGTAGACTATGCTAAAGGTTTTCGGGTTTGGGGCTTGGGTAGTTGTCACACACAGCTGACAGATTGCGACCAAATGGGGAAGTTCTCAACCAGGCATCATACAGAGTCATCCTACCAAGTTACAATGAAATCCTTCCATATTAAATAAATGACCTGTGACTGTGCTAGAAGTTTTTGGGTTTCGGGCTTGGGCAGCCGTCACAGTTGACAGATCATGGCCGAAAGGGGACATTCTCATCTAGATATTATACAGACTCATCCTACCAAGTTACAATGAAATCCCTTCATAAATACGACATTGGGGTTAGAAATTTATGCAATTTACTGGGCAACTGACTGTTGACAATGTGGTTATATTTTGGTGATTAACAACTGAATGAAATGTATTTACGGTACTCATTAATTCATGTTCATCTGTTATACTTGAAACCAATATCTTTAATAAAGCAATTTTTTTTGTAAACATGCACCGTGTTATTTTATTATTTTGATTTCAAATCACATGCTCACACATGTGACAGAAAGCAATCATGTGCTATTTCCACATTTGTACAATTTGTCACTACAGGCTTCAGTTTCACTTGTTCATGAATATTAATTAATACAGTTTTAGAGTGTGGACAAATTGTATCCTGTGTTTTGTTTTCCCATTGATTGGTGCCTTGTATGAACTATTGCATTTTTAGTGTTTAATAGATAACCCCAGTGGTATGTTTTCATTAGCTATGAATTCTCATGTAAGCCGTCATTATTAACGTTTGAATGGATTATTGCTGTCCAGGCTTCTTCTCTTTCTCTTTGGTTATATTTATCCATTGTGTGTATGCACATACCTCGCTAAGCCTGTATGTGCTGTGTTGAAATTGTTCTTGTGCAACCTGATGGGATCTGTGAATAACACAAATCTTAGAGAGTTAAGATATACATTATATGTTTATATGAAATCATCATTAATTGCTGTGATAATACCTGTAAACGATTTGTGAAGTAATGAAAAAAAAATATTAGTGTGAGATTGCTTTGTTGTCATTTTTTGAAAATAGTAACAAAAGTGACAGGAATATTCTTACCCATGTCTCCATTGCCACGAGACAGCTTGTTAATATTCATAAGTTCAAAGTTCATAATGATAGTGTTGATGGAAACATTGATCAACCAAGCTCCAGGTTTTATCTCATCAATTTTGTGTAAGGCAATAACTGTATTACACTTATATAGGGCAGTAATGAATTTATGCTACACACATCTGTACTTGAAACTGATCATGTGTACTAAGATTCAAACCAATATGTTAAGAAATGCGGAATTAGGATGTTCCACAAGAGTACATATGCTAAACATAGGGGACGTTTCCGTGAACAATCTGGATTAATCTGGATTGATAATCGAGATTAAGAAACAATTTTTCAAAGGAATGATAATCTGTTTCCTTGCAAGTGAAGTTCGGACGAAATATGGCCTCATGATCAATTGAGGAATGGCACTGTAGTCTGTGTGGAAGAGCTTATGAATAGTGACGACACTGAATTTGTTAAAAGGCCATACAAAGTTGATTGTCTGTTCCTCAGACCATTTTTTTCAAAAAAAAAGCATGCAGGCTGGCGTTTTTTTTTTAATTTTTTAATTTTTCCCCAGAGGCTTTTATAGAACATTAGGTTTATGTTTCAGGGTCTCAAATATACAGAATACTGCAAAAATAGTGTTAGATGTAAAGCTGTACATGTCAGAATAATGGTCTGACAGTCTGACTAATAAAAAATGCACATGTATATTTTAAATAGAAGCTGTATTTTTATTTCAAATAAAACAAATCAACAAAAAAAAAACATTTCTTGTTTCACTTAATATGCTTTCTACCATTTAAGGTAGCCACCAGTGACAATACTCACATATTTCAATGGCCTCAACTCTGATATCAAAATCCCCCAACTGGCAACCTTAGATATCAAATGCAGTAATCTAACACAACAGTCAGAGCGAACTTCATTTGAACAGAAATAAGACAGGGCATTTTCTTCCTTTTCTTGATTTACAAGAAGTAATGGAATTCAAACTGATATGATTATTATTAAAAGAAACGACAGTGTGAAAATGATAAAAATTATAGTAATTTATATATTTTTTATTCTTACCAACGACCCAGACTTAGCTGGTGCTAACACTAAAATATTCAGGGCCAAACACAAATTTTGCCCCCCCCCGCCCAATCTCCAAAATTTGCATCCAAATCAAAAAATCCAATGTCCTATGTGGTCCTCCATACTTTACCTAATGTGCATGCGCAGTGTTAAGGAAGTACTGAAATTGGCGCCAAAGCCTCATTCCTACAACCAGTGCCTGCTAAATGTTATATAATCAGTGGGGAGGTATTAGTTCCCAACTCATGGGAGGGCCATTCCCGTCTGGGTCATTGATAAGTATAAAAATATATAAATTACTATAATTTTTTTCATATTTTTATACTGTACCAATGACCCAGACTTAGCTGAATAGAAAACAAGGCTGGAGGGCCTAGGACATAAAAGAAAATCCAATAGGCTCAATTACATATAAAGAATTATCCCCTCAAGGAGAAAACGAGAAACAGGATTTACATATATCTTTCTTGTTTATAAAAAATAAGAAAGACACATTACCAGTCCGTAATTGCGCACAATAACATCAATGATCTCTATTAACATCCAGTATAACCCATTATACTAATTTCTTAAAGGAAAGCCAATAAATAAAGATAGTATAGAGAATGAGATTCTTGATACTCATTTAAAAGTGTCCGAGGATTGTATATCAACGCTCGTATGACACGCGATATGTACAAATGCTTCACACCGAGCTTCACTTTAAAAATATTACAGAAATGAGATAGACATTGGCTTTACACTTTAAAACCATCCAAGCACCGACTCGGAATTACTGACTCAGGAGGAGGTATTCCCTTGCTTTTCACTATAAAGCTGGCGATTAAGGGAACACCACCCCCTCTTTTCCCCTGCTCTGGGTCAATCACCACAGAACGAAGAGGGCAGCAGGAGAGAGTCACTGCTGGAACAGAAAGCCTACATAACTATAGTTGCAACTGTTTAGTGGACGACATTCTGAGCAACAGATAACAGACCTAAACCTCAAAGGTCGCCAGAAATAGACTCAATATTGCTAAGGTAAAAATTAGTGAACATAGAAGGCTGAGACCAGTATGCAGCCTTCATCAGGTCCATAATAGCAATACTATTAGAATAAGCTCAAGATGTAGACAGCGCTCTAACTTCGTGCGTTGAAATCTTAAGCACAGACTGCTGAGTTGAATATAAGCTTTCATAAGCAGTACGAAAAGCCAACTGAATCCACCTAGAATTAGAATGAACCGTAATGTCCTTTCTATTAGGAAGCAGAGACAGAAAGAAATGTTTTCGTCCCTTTCTGATAAACTCAGATCTGCATTTGTAAATACCCATAGCTCTAACTGGACACAGCAAAAGCCTATGGCCATCTGAAGACGGAAGAGCCCTAATAATAATAGGCTCAGGGTACTTATTAGGAGCCTGATTCTTAACCCAAAATACCACATTGATAGTTGAAGTAATAGTATTACCAACACTACGATAGTGAGAATCATCAACAGACTGGGCATGAAGCTCGCTAACTCTTCTAGTGGAAACGAAGGCTAAGAGAAAAGATGTCTTGTAAGATTAGTATTTGAAGTCTACCGTGTCAAGGGCTTCAAAACGCGCTTCTTTGAGCTTCAGAAGAACCCAAGCTAAATTCCACTTAGGAATTAACCTAAGGGTTCTAAGTCTATTTATCGAAAAGTTTTTAACTGATTTTGATAAAGAGACATTAGATCCAATTTGTAAGCTATCATGGTGAGCATATGTATCCAATAGCATCGACCTATAACCCTTCATAGTTACTGGCTGCAGTTTGATCTCGTCAAACAAGTAGACTAAAAAATTAGCAATATCTGCAATGGAGGGATCATAAATATCAATTGAATGCCTACACCAACGAGAGAAAACCTTCCACTTTGCTGCATAATTTAGTGAAGAGGAGGCCCTCCTACGGTTAGAAATTGCGTCCACTGCTCATCCTGTAAATTGCTTGCCGTGCAAGAAGGACTGCACAACGGAAATACGTGAAGGTTGAGACCTTGCGGGTTGTGATGCAGTGTGCGCGATTTCCCCTGCGAAAGAAGGTCCTCCCATGGAGGAAGCTTCCAAGGAATGTGCCATAACAGACACCTGAGTAGATTTATCCATGGTCTCTGGGATGACAGAGATGCTACCAACAGAATCTTGCAGTGAGATTGCTTGATTTTTAGCAATACCTGTGCAATCAACGGAGCTGGACGATACGCGTATCCTATCATTCTGTCCAAAGAGATTGAGACAGCGTCTACTGCGAACACTCAATGATCTGGGCATGGCGACACATACGTCTGAAACTGATTGTTGAGATGCGTCGCAAGCTAGTCTATGATTGGGCGATCCCATTGGTAGCAGATCTGATTGAATACTCACTTGTTGAGAGTCAATTCTGACGGCAACATGTGACCTTTCCGAGAGAGCGAGCCCGCTAAAACGTTCAGACGACCTGGAATATGACGGACCGACAGAAGAACATGATGCTCCAGAGCAAACAGAAGGATTCTTTCTGTTAAGTTGAATAACGGAATGGAAAGAGTGCCTCCCTGGTTCCGAATGTACGCTACTACTGTCGAATTGTCGGATAGTATTTGAACATGTGAATTCTGAATTATGTTCATCCAATGACGTAGCACAAGCCAAATTGACATCATCTCTTTGATGTTTATGTGCTTGTTCAGGAACTCCGGATACCAAAGACCCTGGCACCTCGAATCTGCTGGGCTCAATGTTGCGCCCCAACCTGTTTTTCCTGCATCTGTCATAATCGTACAAAACGGATCCGGCAGTTGCATTGGAAGTCCCCGAGTCAACCACTGAATATCTGCCTAAGTCTGAATCTCTTGTTTTATTTGGTTCTATAAGACATTGTTCGTTTTGAGTGAATGAATCTTCACACTCCAAGTATGAGTGAAAAATATCTGGAGTGGACTTGTGCGAATAAGGCGCACGGCGGCCCCGCACAAGCCCATCAGTCGCATGAATTCTCTCGCTGATACTACGTCTGAGTGTAGACAAAAGCGAGCATAACAACTGACTAATTTCGTTTTAGGTAACGGAAGACGAACCAGATTGTTGTGCATATCGAAGCTCATTCCCAAGTGAATGAACGACTTGGACAGAACTAGATCTGACTTCTTTTCGTTTACGATGAAACCGAAACGTCTGAGAAATTGAAGCAGACTCTGAACATCGTTCTGAAGAGTTAATCTGTCGCCGTATCTCTGAAGAATGTCATCCAAGTAGGTCGACGTCACCGCAGACGAATGAGCTCGGAAATGAGTCATTAACGAGTTCATTATTTGAGTGAAAGCCTAGGGTGCTAAGGAAGCTTCACACCGAATAAAAATTCTCAGTGCCGTGTAGTTTTGGAGATATGGGTGTTTTAATTTTTTTTCTATTTTTAGCTCCTGCAGTTCCCATGAGGCGACGGGAAAAAATTTTTTGGCATAAATTAAGTACTTATGACCCAATAAGCCCTCATATCAAATTTGGTTCAAATCTGCCTCTCGGTTTGAGAAATAGAAATTTTGAGCTGGGCCAAAATTGTTTCCCCACCCATAACGAAGGCAAATATACCTCCTCGAACTCCTCTTGAACAAATCTGAGTCTACACCTCAAAAAGAAGCTGCACACCAAATATCAAGTCTCTGCTACTGCTGGTTCAGGAGAAGATTTTTCAAGATTTAAGCACACTTTTTGGGCGTGGCCCTACGGTGGGGCGGGTCAACTTGATTTGAACAAACTTGACATATGATAGGAATCATGCACAGCAAATTTTGTTGAATTTGGTCCAGCAGTTCTTGAGAAGAAGTCGATAATGTAAAGTTAACGACAGACGACGGGTGGAAAGTGATCAGTAAAGCTCCCCTTGAGTTTCGTTCAGGTGAACTAAAAACCTGATAGCAAGCCAAACAAAGACCATACCAGACTTCATTGTACACTAAGTCTGAACTTCAACCCATATAAATGAAATCATCCCTCACAGAGCCGAAGAACCAGGGGGGGGGGAGGCAGGGGCAAGGGTGTATCACACCCCCTGCAAATAATTTGTGTGTCCTGTTCGCGTCGCGTGGGTGTTGTCTCTTTCCTGACACCCTCATTGGAACAAACTCGTTCCAGTGATGGGTCATAAGCTACAGTTTGAAAGAGAAAAAATATTTGAAAGGCAGTTTTTGTGTAAATGCTTTCGTATTTCCACTACATTAACTAAATAGTTTAGCTGAGGTAGATGTTTAGTATGTACAGTACAGAATATACATTTATTTTATTGATAATTATGCAAAGCGTTTAGCTAAAAGGCTAGTAAAGGTGGAAGAAGTGGGTAATTGTATCGGACAACTAACATGGGCATTAGGGCAGAACAATGCTACACCCTCCCGGTAATTTGGGTAGTTACCGGCCTTATTCCTCTGTAATATCTCGTTGAGTGCTATGCTCGAGGCTGATTTATTACTTGTAACATACCACTCGTCTTTCCCAAATTATTTGTGTAGGCATAATTCAGTTTTCCCATCGCACACCAATGTCCAACTTGGGTAGTAAAATCTACATCGCAAACAGTGAGGACTGGTGTTGGCATGGATAAGTTCTTTGAGAGCTTGAAAGATGGTAGCGTATCACAAATAGAGATTTGTTTTTAATTTTTCTTCCCTGTGGGTGCCGCGTAAAGTGGAGCAGTACTTGTTAACTGTTCCGCTGCACTGGTTGGCCCAAAATAGGTCCCGACAGGCAATGATCGAAATGGAAATCCCATATATATGCAACAGAGTCACCTTCAATCGATTAAACCCACCCAACACCAATGACAGGGTCACAATCAGCACCAGATGCACATGAACAAGAGACCTCAGGCACCAATAAGACAAAATAAATGAATAAATCATTAAATGGTCATATTTTTAATCATTTTGTGTCTCACATTGGCCTAATAAATTTCACAATATGGGCAACAAGTTGTATTTTCTGGCATTAACTACAATTTTAACAATAATTTATTACTGTTTATTTCAAACTAGTCATTCTCCGTTCTTAGCGATACTAATTTTTTTGGTGCGATTCTTTTTGTAACAACTGCGCATGTAAGGATTGGTCTTCAATTCACTTTTTCAGTTGGCTTATTTGGATTGTCAATCCAGATTATTAAAAATTCATTGGAATGCGTTGATTAATAATCTAACCTTACTGTGCACACTCAGTCAATCCAGATTAATCCAGAATGTTCACGGAAACGTACCCATAGAAATTTAGACTAAGACAAAGGGCAATAACTTTGAAAAGTATTAACCAAAGCACAACAAACTTATGTCACGCACATCTGCATTGAATGGTGATTTTGTACACCACATTTCAACCATATATCTTCCGAAAAATAAAAGTTTTACTCCACAAGAAATCAATGGACTGACCAGTAAACAGCCACAGGGGATACTCCTCAATATACCTCTCTGTTTGACATGGTATATTAAGTTAAAGATATTACCCCAGTGTGTCTCTGCTCTAATTGTAAAAAATTAGAAAAATGCATATCCCTTTTATTCCTTACAATACTTCCCTTGATTAAAATGAGTCAAGAATTGAAATTTAAAAGCTTTTTTAAGAAAGAGATATATTTTTTCTAGCTAGAAGTTCTGTGGTATAAAGTGCCAAAACTTACTTGAATATTGGAGCCATGGGTCCAAAAGTTTCATTGGAAGCACATTTCATATTATTTATAACATCAGCAAGTAATGTTGGCTCAAAAAAGTTGGAACCTGTACTATGACGTTTCCCTCCAACAACAACACGAGCACCTTTGGAGACAGCATCTTGGACCTGATCTTCCACCTATGAAAGTAAAAGAAATACAAAATACACAAGAGATGCTAATATTCAAGTCTTAAAATAAGGAATCTGTCATTTGCAGAATGAGGTCCCCAGGGGGTGAATTTGCTGATGCTTTACCATACAATGGGCCAATGTATCCTATGGGTACCTCTTTCTATTTAGGCTTGAGACCTTGATTCAGATTGTGGTTTACAGAGGGTAAATGTGCTATGCAGGGTAGCATCAAGAAATTCAACCCTAAGAAACCTCATTTTGCAGATGACAGTCTACATATTTCCATACCTACAGCTACTAAAAATGATTTCACAGTCCTTATCTACTTTCAAAATATATTATTACAGTGGCATAGGTGAATGAAGAACCTTTGACATTACAATGCTAATTGAAACTAAGTTAAAAGGAAGAAAAACTAAGTTTAACCGATAGCGTGCTGGAAGTCGATATTTCGGCTTTATTCTGAAGTGCAAGTACCACAACTTAGAAGCTTCATATTCTGTGGACGTGCTTCATATTATCTTTGTAGAGAAATTATTTAGTCTGGATGAATTTTCCATTTTACAATTTATGGGAGAGTGCCAAGAGGCACTAAAAATAATTTAGCACTCTACCAGTTAAGGCAGATGTAGTGGACAATTGAGTCCCCCCACCCACACAGAAAAAAATGTTGAAAAAACACCCCTATCATCGTGACCCTTCCAGAAACTTTTGATTAACCCTAAGCACACTGATGTCAAAATACCCAAATTTCAAACAGAAATCTGTCTATGATGCAACTAGAAATTACCGTAACTTTTTGGCTTAGAAATTATTATATTATTATAGACCAATTCATTCTGGTTTGATACACCTAGGGCTGAATAAGCTCTGTATGTAAATTCATTTATTTATTGGTGTTTATTCATTTATTGGTGTTTAAGGTGACATATTTCTGCACAATATCTAATCATGACCGCAACATGTAGATAAAGTCAAGTTCAGCCAATCGTTTATACCCATGTTGCCCATTTTACAGGATTTACACCCCAAGCATTGGTCACCGGGTCCTATTTTATCAGTAACCAGTAAAACATGACTTTTTACTGTAGTTTCCCACAATTCTATTTAATTTTGAATGGGAAACATGCTCAATGGATTAAACCGGTGATGTGTAACTAACTTACTCTGATGTTCATGCCTAAATGGATACAAATTCATCATACAAAAATGGTATGTATAAATTGTTTATATCGAAATTCGAAATTGTTTGTGGATAATGATATTGATACATCATACATGTACATTATGTTGAGATCCACCCGGGACGTGTGTCAAGTCATGTTGACTGCTGAACAACCCCATGTCTCGTTTGTCGCCAAGAAAATTTAAATTTTATTTTAAATTCCCTTTCCTATTATACCTACCGCAATTGTTTATTACAGGCTTGCACTACAGTGGAAGACCCTAACTCGGAAAATATACTCTCTATTTTGATCTTTCCCAAGAGATTTGGGAAAGAAAAGTGGTGCAAAAGCACCACGAAAAAATAAGCCAAAACTGGGTCGAAGTAGGGGACGCTCTTCTCTTAGTACAATTCCACGACTTCTGGAAAGCAGTGCGCAAGGCAGTCAACAATGAATCATTCTTTTGAGTCCGCCAACGTAGGGGTTATGTGATCAGCGGGTAGGAAGGATTCTTAACCGAATAAGAAGATGGGAGGGCCTTCATGTAAACAATTGCGGTAGGTATAATAAGAAAGGAAATTTACTATAAAATTTAAATTTCTTATCAACCTATCTTACAATTGTTTACTACAGGCCGAATAGACAATAGGATGGAGAGAAACACATAACCAACCCACACATAACCCAATTGCACTGGAACCGTGGACAAAGGAAGAGGTCCCGAGGCCTATCAAACCATAGCATCACAAACATTAGTAAAAGACAATGAAAGATGAGGCGTATGGTTCTGTGCGACGCACAGACAGAAAGGGCAGTAACAGCACAGAGCTGGAACTGACCTTGTAAGAAGCCAAATGGCTGATGTTGACAACAGCCCGAGCATAAGAAAGAGGGCCCGTAGTACAAAGATCCTCTGCCTGCTCCTGCAGCTGTCGCAGATAATTGGAGAAAGTAGCATTTCTCCAATAGGCTGCCAGCATAACATCCGACAAGATGACAGAGTTAGTATAAGCTCCAAGCGGTAGACAATGCATGCACCTCGTAGGCAGAAATACGATTGGTAATACAATCGCCAGTCACTCGACGAGCATAAGCGGCACGAATAGCAAGACAAATCCATCGAGAAATGGATTGAGGAGAGATCTTCTGTCAACCAGGAATAAGAGACAGAAAAATCATTCCTACCCTTCCCAATGAACAGCGTCCGATTGAGAGAAAAGTGAATTGCACGAACCGGACAAAGCAAAGAGTTTTTAACCTCAATAGAAGGACGAGCCCCGATACAGATAGGAGGCGGAGTAGGTTCTGGTATCTGATTTATTGGCCAGAAAAGGAGCAATCAGTGGAAAACATAACTCTGGTGGAAGAGCTCCTGAAAAAGGCCGGGTCAACCGAGAGGACGTGAAGTTCACTAACCCGTCTGGATGAGGCAAAAGCCATCAGAAAAGCCGTCTTGTATGTGACAAAACGCACATTCACCTGCTCACCCCCCCCCCACCCCCAAGCAGAGCAGAACCCAAGAAAGAATCCATCTTGGGGTGAGCTGCAAAGTCCTAGGCTTTTTCAAGGAAAAGCACCGAACAAGTTTGGAGAGGTATGGATTAGTGCCAATACGACGCTGTCCCCGGAACCGGCAGGAAGGTGTAGGCGACAAGACCTTTCCAAGGGAGTGACAGAGCATCCACGGCGAAAGCCAGAGCATCTGGACATGGGGACACGAAAGTGTCCACCTGATGGTTCCAACGAGTCGCAAAGAGATCAAAGTGGGGACGACCCCAGAGATCGCAAAACAACTGGAACACTGCCGTACGGTGGAAAAGAACCAGCCCCGTCGGGACAGGGAGTCGGCTAGGATGTTCAGACGATCGGGAATGCGACGAACCACCACTCCGGCGTTGACATCCTGAGCGAGCAGCAGAAGATCCCGAACCAATTCATACATGCCGCCCTGGTTCAGAATGTAGGCAACCACCGTCAAATTGTCGGACAACAGAAGGACCTGACATTTCGAAAGGTTGGGGATCCACTGCCGGAAACTCAGAGGAAGAGCAAGAAGCTCCGTCTGGTTGACGTGGAGAGCTGCTTGATCCTGGTCCCAGGACCCGTGAAGGGAAAGACCTAGAGGATCCAACGTCACACCCCATCCAAGCTCGATGGCGACTGCCGTAAGAACACGATTGGACAAGGGGAAGTCCAACGGAACTCCCTGCATAATCCACTGAACATCCGTCAGGGAAGAAGGTGACGAGTAAGAGACTTCGGTAACTGAAGCACCAGATCCAGAGGATCGACATCTGGCCTCCAACGACTGAGCAGAAAGTGTTGGAGAGGTCTGACATGCAGCTGGCCTAGCGGAATGAGATCCATCACTGAACCGCAGAGACCGAGCAGCCAAGGAAGACTCCGAGCTGTTGCAGACGAGGACTGAGACAGAGTCAGGGCAAAGGCTGAGAAAATCACAGCCCTTGCCCGGGAAACCGCCACCGAATTCAGTTGAGTACGGAAGCCCATCCCTAGATGACAAAACCACGGAGAAGGGACCAGGTCCGACTTCTCCTCATTTACTCTGAACCCTAGTGATGTGAGCAGGCTCATCAGTGTGTCGACATCCGCCTCCAGAAAGGCAGCATTGGAATGCCTCTGGAGGATATTGTCTAGATATGCCGAAGGAGACACCCTGCACTGTGTGCGATGTAAGGCTAACACATACGACATCAGGCGGGTGAAGGCCCAAGGATCCAGGTCAAGGACGAAGGGCATGGCCTTGAACTGGTGAAACTCGCGCCGGAAAAGCAAACCAGAGAAACTTTCGCGGTGTCCGATGAATCGGTATGTGAAAATAAGCGTCTCGCAGGTCGAAGCTGGAAGCGAAAACTCCCCGGTGAATGGAGCGGTGAACCGACCTGAAAGCCGCCATGCTGAACTTAGGAGCAATGATAGACTGGTTCAGGATACTCAGATCGATAACCCATCGGAGTCGGCCATCCTTCTTCGGCACCAAGAACAGGCAGGAATAAAATTCCGCTGAATGAATGTTCATGATGATCTCGATCTCCCCCTTTGACAGGAGATTGCCTATCTCTGTGATCAAAAGTTCCTAATGTGTAATGTTGAAAGGGACTTGTGTTGGAAGAGGCACTCTCGACTGAGTTGGATGCCTCAACCTGGGATGAATCGAGGTGACTACTGCCGACGCCTACAATTACCCTGTGAGTAAGCAGAAGCGGCGGCAAGAGGATCAGCCCTTGGCTTCGCAGAGGAAGCAGAAGGGTACTTGTTAGGCTTTGAATGACCCCCCCCCCCCCCCCCCCAGCCCTGTCTCCAACAGAAGGCTGATCAAGCTGATGAAGCAGCAGCTGATCTATGGAATGACAAAGGGAGTCATTCCGGACGGTCGCCACGGAATCATGGAATAGTTGCGGACCCGCCGAAGCAGATCGAAGAGCAGCGCGCTGTCCCTCAAGAAGGGAACGGTTTGTGTCTAGCACAGCGTCCCTGCGAACTAATTCAAAGTTAGCCGTGTTGCAGGCATGCGTGTGAGCATGAGCGCCTTGGACAGCACACACAAAAGAGCCTGTACGTCGTCAAACTAATCTGGGGGCAGATAAGTAGCAAAGCAGAGACGACGTGATCGGAGAGAGAAAGCATGTCCAGCATCTCTCTCGATAAGCCCAACTCAGACTCCAGAGTCTCCATATAAAAAAAAAACGGCCGGCTTGGGAGTTGGAGTCCTGATACAAGACCTTCAAAGCCTGTAGACTAATGGATTGGCGGAATCGTAACGCACCGGAGGCAAAAAAGTGTCAACCCTGAAGAACGATGTCTTCATAGCCCTGGAACTCAGCTTAGAGTCCAAAGCTGTAAACACTTCAACCACCTGTACCGACAGGCACGGTCGAAAACGCCCAGAAGCAGGTTGCTCCACAAGCTGTAGGCGCGCGACCGATGATCACGGCCAAGCTGACACTGTCGGCTGGTTTGACAGTTTGAGATCTGGAAGGAACCCAAACACAAAGTCAAGAGCTGCCCCCAAGTCATAAGACTGATGGCTCTCAACGTCAGGTATGTCAGACTCAACCCCTGAGTCGGAAGACGCACAGCCCATCATGGGCAAACCAGCCGACGCCTCCCATGGTGTAGGCACACCAGGGGGTCAGAAAGCAGCCTGTTTCCAATCCCGGGAGATGGCGCCACAGGGGGCGCCCAGAAACCACTCGTAGTCTCACTGGAAGCAACGCAAAAAGGCTCTTGGACAGAACCTAAGTGAGCAAGGAGAGGGCCTCCCTGAGCTCACTGACTGTGTCGGCCGGTTCGACGTGGGAACGAACTGGCAAAGTGGCTTCACTCCTGACCCATTCAACCAGCAAAGGGTCACGGCCCTCAAATACACCCGACGCGGGGCAACGGGCTGCAGCCGAAACATCTGAAGGCAGATGTGTATAGGGGTATGACATACCCCAAGGATCTACAGAGCGGAAACTCAGGAGAGTCGCCATGGACCTCTGTGGGACAGAAGGTCCAGGCTGCACAAAAAGCGTTGGTCCCGCAAAGCTGGCCATGGGACCAGAATGCGTGGACGGAAATACCATGGAGCTCATGAACATCCGAATCCAATGAGAAAAACTGCGGTGCTCGACGGCTGAGAGACCACAGTAGAGGGTTCGGCCGGCAGCCCCTTCCGACTTCTCCAAGTTGAAGTCAGGGAAGGCCGAGGCTGATACCCCATGTCTACACTACCAGACATCCCTGCAGACCCCTGAAGAGATAAAACTGTTGTGCTCAACGGCTGAGGGGTCACAGCAGGGGGTTCGGTCGGCAGCCACTTCCAACTTCGCCGAGTTGAAGTCAGGGAAGGCTGAGGCCAATATCCACGACTACATTACCAGATATCCCTGTGGACCCCTGCAGGGATAAAACTGCTGTGCTCAATGACGGAGAGGCCACAGCAGGGGGTTCAGTCGGCAGCCACTTCCGACTTCGCTGAGTTGAAGTCAGGAAAGGCTGAGGCCGATACCCCACATCCACACTACCAGACATCACAGCAGAACCCTGCAGGGATAAGCTGAGGCTGGCTGAAATGGTGACCGATGACGTTGCAGATGGAACAGCAGTAGCAGCAGATACAACGGGAGCTGTTGAAACTGGCAGAAAAGGGGAGAGAGCAACAAAGCTCAGCCTCCAAAGGAGGAGTCACAACCCTAGTGACAGCCTCAGATGTTGATTGGAGAGGGACTATAGTCCCGGAACCAGGCATCTCTTCACCAGACAACTCAACAGCTCCCGCAGTATCCAGCACGGTTAAAAACTGCACATCCCCCCATGGAGGGGGTATAACTCTCACCAGATGTGGTCGTGTCGGGAGGCCCCGAAACGACAGCGCCCCCCCCCCCCCCCCACGGGTGCAGGGGGAACGGCCACGAGAATGCATCATAAGTGAGGGCAAAAGGCATTGCCCTAAAGGAACACTACTGGACACTACTGGACATAATAGAGGTGAGAGCAGTAGAAGAAAAAAGGTGAACTCAACAGATAAAGAAAGTAGAACATATGCAGCTCGGAGAGAAAGGTGGCAGAAAAAGTACCAGCGGGAACACAAGTGAACCCAGACGGCCGACAGGGACCCCAAAAAACAGAAATTCTGCCCTCAACTGAGTGAAGAAATCCTGTCCATACAGTCCCCTATTGACACCTAACTCCAATAATAATAATAAAATGTATCAACCGAGAAATTTTATGTAGGATGGCGGAAGAAAAAAGAATGATTCATTGGTGACTGCCTTGCGCACTGGTTTCCGGAAGTCTTAGAATTGTACTAAGAGAAGAGCGTCCCCTACTGGGTGTGCACCACTGGCGCTCGACCCAGTTTTGGCTTATTTTTTCGTGGTGCTTTTGCACCAATTTCCTTTCCCAAATCTATTGGGAAAGATCAAAACAGAGAGTATATTTTCCGAGTTAGGGTCTAGTGCAAGCCTGTAGTAAACAATTGTAAGGTAGATTGATAAGAAACTAATATCGGTATCGGTATCTTTCCGATATTGAACTGAAATATCAGATATCGGCAAATACCAATAACACCCATATCAACTCATCACTATCCAAGATCGTCAAAGTCTTGCAGACAGACAGATTGGCAGAATCGTAGGAACGATAATGTACAGATGGCAAAAAGGTATCAGCATAGTGTAGAACGAAGTCTTCATAGCCTTGGAACGCAGCCTTGAGTCCAATGCTGCAAACGCTTCAACCACTTGTACCGACTGGTATGGTTGAATGCACCCAGAAGCAGGTTGCTCCGCAGGCTATAGACGCGCGACCAATGATCGTGGCCTGGCTGAAATCTACAGCTGGTCTGGCGGTTTAAAGGAACTCAAACACAAAGCCAAGAGCTGCCCCAAAGTTAGAAGACTGATGGTTCTCAATGTCAGGTGTGTCGGACCTATAACCTGAGTTAGAAGTCACATAGCACATGTCGAGCATACCAGCCGATACCTCCCATAGTGTAGGAACACAAAGGAGATCAGAAAGCAGCCGTCTGAGACCCACCATGGACATCTGAATTCAAATCGAAACCTGCTGGGCTCGATGGCTGAGTCCACAGCAGAGGGATCGGCCGGCAACCACTTCTGACTTCGCCGAGTTGAAGCCAGGGAAGGTTGAGGCCGATATCCCACGTCCAAGAAGCTAAAATCCCTGCAGACCCCTGCAGGGATAAACCGAGGTCGGCTGAAACGGAGGCCGATGATGTCACCGACGGAGTAGCAGCAGGAGCGGATACATCAGTAGCTGTTGACAAAGGCAGGAAAAGCGGAGAGAGCAACTGAGCTCGGCACCAAAAGAGGAGTCACAACCCATGTGACAGCCTCAGATGTCGACTGGTGTGGGACAGCAATCCCGGAACCAGGCATTTCTTTGCCAGAAAGTCAGCAGCTACCGCTGTATCCATGCCATAAGAAGACTGGAAAACCTCTAGAAGGGGGTATAACTCCCTCCAGACAGAGACGAATCGGGAGGCCCCAATCGACTGCGTTCCCCTTCCCGCTGGCACGGGAGGAAAACGTCACATGCCTGAACTACACAATAGATGGAAGCCCAAAAGGTGGAAGACCACCCATCTCGCAGGGTCTTTAAATAGGACACCCAAATAAAGTGGAGCATGAATAATGGAAAACTTCAACATGCTAAGACAACAAAAATGACCCGCAAGGTATCGGCCTACGCATATCTGGTGAGAGCAATGTAGATGGAAAGGTGAACCCAAAGAAAAAATAAATCAGGACACCCCCAGCTACCAGAGTAAGGTGGCAGGAAACAAAGGCCGGACGGGAACAGAAAAGTACCCCAACAGCCAAAAGGGAACTGGCAGAAATTCTACTCTCAACAGAAGGGAGAAAAGCTGCCACAACTGCCCCCAGCTGACACCTAACTTAGTTAAAAGCAGAACCCAAAGGGTTAGCATTAATGAACAAAAGACCGAAACAGCATGATACGCAAAAATTGCATGAAAAACCGGTATAGAGATGTATCACTAAAAATACAGTGAATAATCGAGAGAATATATAAAAACACAGCCCTGGATAGTGAAGAAACTGCTATGAATCCACAATTCACAATAGGCAACGTCGTTTAACATCGAGTCAAAAGGCATCACTGTTGAAGAGCGAAACGATCTGCATCCTGTAGGACTGCGAAGAAAAAATAGAATGGCACGTTGGTTATACGTCTGCGCACTGGTTCCGGAAGCCATGGATTAGTACAAGGAGAAGAGTATCCTCTACTGGGGGTGCACCAGTTGCACTCGACCCAGTTTTGGCTTATTTTTTTTTTTGGGTGCTTTTGCACCACTTTTTTTTCCCAAATTTCTTGGGAAATAAGAAAATAGTGAGTATCTTTCCGAGTTAGGGACTTCCAATGTAGTGCAAGCATGTTGTAAACAATTGAATTGTAAGGTAGGTTGATAAGAAATTCATGTTCTTAGTTTTTTTTATGTTTTAGGCTTCATACTCTACAGAATAGAATGGGTGGTGGCGTATTTCATCTCTTGAGTGCAAGAAGGCTTTGCAAAGCCATGTTGCACATAAGGGACAAATGTATCAATTTTATTGGCTTGGGTAAAATATCAGACAAAAAACAATTTAATTTTTATTATTTTAAGTCTGCATTGGTTATAAAGAGAGAGCATGTGGCAGCCAAAAACCCATGTAGGAGGGCTTGAGAAACAGATTTTTAACTTCTTTAAACCTTAGAATTACCCCATATGTCCTGGAAAAATGTTAACCTTTGAAATATCTGTCCATTTACCCCAAGAAAGAAATTGGTCAATGGAATGCAGCTATGAGTTAGTGTCACTTTAAATGAATATCAGTCTCTTATCTTGATTTATATTGGGGACCTGTGAAGCTTCAAAATTTGTTATGATTTGAAATCTTCCCAATGATTCAACTTGATTCCAGTGGCGACAATGCAGAAATTTTTGAATTGTCAAAATGTTCCTAAAATCCTACTAAGTGTCTCCTCTTAACCCTTAAAGGGCTGGAGATTTTTATACATTTTTGCTATACTTTGAAAGTCTACCTCTAATGGCTTTTCAGTTGTTTCTAGCCAAGTCTTGGCTGCCTACAGAGGCAGTCAAGACTTGCAAAGGAACAACTGACAAGGTACTTAGAAAAGTTTTGAGTTTCCCAAACAGTACATGTTGAGGCACCTGTTCCTTTGCATGAATAAGTTATCAAAGTCAGTATTAGGCCCTTAAGGGTTACAAACTTCTATCATCAGGTCTCCTGCACATGTACAGGAGTCCTGATAATAAAGACGAGTTCATGGAGGTTCTACTTCTGAGATTACTTTGATTCTGTTTCGGAAATATTCTGCTTTCTATTGACTTTCCCAAACAGACAAGTTGATGTTCAATTCAATATTTGAGGTCTGACTGACAATATTTCCTATATTCCAAGTTAGTAAGAAGGTAAAATATCTATAACTCGAAAAACCGAGATTCGATTTGATTCCAAATCCTCTGTCCAATTTGATACAAGATTCAATTCGAACCAAAATATTAAACTGCTAGGGACCAAGATTATGTCATCTGACCTATGAAGAGAAAGCATCTCTAACTGGGAGGAAAATTTCAACCTCCTCAGAAAAAAATAATAAGGCCCAACAAAGTAGATGTGTTTCTTTGGCCATTTTTTGTAAAATTGCATGCAGGTGGGCATTGTTTTATTTTTGTACTTATTTCTTTGCCATCAAAAATTCATGTTCTTGGTTTGTTTTATGTTTTAGACTCATAATTTACAGAATAGTATGGGTGGTGGTGTATTTCGTCCCTTGAGTGCAAGCCTTGTTGCATTCAAGCAACAAATTTATCAATTTTATTAAATTGGGTAAAATATCAGACTTAAACCATTTAATATTTTATTTTTTTAAGTTTGCATTGGTTACAAAAAGAGATCATGTGGTAGCCAAAAGGACCATGCAGGAGGGCCTGAGAAACAGATTTCTTGCTTTTTTAGACCTAGCCACCTTTCATTCTGCATTTATTTTTGAGATGCTTTAATTGTGGTGTAAATGGGAGGATATCAACTATTAACCTGCGTAGTATTTTTAAAGATATATTTCATCAAGTCTTGTCATGGCTGTGGAAAGTCATGACCAGATTTGATGAAAAATTCCAGAAAATTCAAATTAGTTAAAATAATGCCAAGGATGGCTATGCCCCCATTATCATAGATGCACTTTCCCCAATTTACCCACCACTCAACCTCACAAAGAGAGCTGGTAAACAAATGTGTCCATTTGACACTTATGTCTCTGCTTTACCATAAACCTTTATGAATGTACACTTCACATCTCAAAGCAATAAAATTTATAATTTTGCCACAATTCAAGGGGAATAACTGTTGAAGAGAGAATGCAAATTTGGCAAAAAATGAGTTGCTGATAAAATATTTGGTCATTCTTTTTAATATGAGAAAATTTAAACCAGAGGCTCAAGTGAGCCTAAAATTCTCACCAGGATCAAGTTGTCTACCAGAAATAAGGGTATTAGAGTTAAGGAAACAGTAAGATGGAAGCAAAAAGGAAGTGACATCTTGTACATGTGTGCATACTGCAATGAATGTCACAAAAAAACCCTCTGAAAAATGACATCTGTTTTTCAACCCCACTCCCAGCACACACCCTACATTAGGCTTAAGATTAAGTTGAAAAATGACAAAAGGGCCTTCCTCTGAAAAGACTACATGGGTTGGTTAAAATTTGGGGTTGAAATTTGGTGAAATATTCCTGGAAGCTATCAGATGTGTGAAGAAATGGTAGTCAGAAATGACATCACTGAGATATTTCTTTTGAAAAATTAGGGCATTTTAGTTGTGTGTCCTTATACACTCAAACAATTAATGAAAACAGAGCATTCCATTGGCACAAAAGTTGTTTTCTTACCAAATTTAAGAATTTCTATCTGGTGTATCTCAAGAAGATCTTTGATGAAAATTTCTCACATTGCTGTAAGTTAAAATCTGAAATCCATGGGGAGCTAAATATGAACCCATGGACTTGATTCGAACATACTTGAATCTGCCCTCAAAAGTATGGTGTATATCAAACAAGAAAAGTTTTTGCCAGGTGGATCTGAAGAAGATTTTTAAAGCATTCTCTTCATACTGCGTGGAGCTAAAATTTGGATTCCCAAAAGGCGCTCAAGTATGAACTGCCACAGGGGAGATACATATCAAAAATCATTACTGTATCGCTAACTTTAGTGAAGAAAAGTGTGGAAAGTCTGTTATAACCATCAAATTTCTAAGTTCAAGGAAAATAACTCTGTAATAAACCATACAAGTAGAAAGGAATTGAAACTTGATCTCCAAGTGCTCATGAGGACGCTACATGCAAAAATCCTTTCAATATTTCCATCCACAGCAGTCCACAGCCGTAAAAAGTGCGTAAAAACATTTGAGACAATAATATTTAAAATAAAAATGTTTAATATTATCTGCATCATATGGTATGGTTTTGTTGAAATTTTTGAAAACCAATTTTCTTCAACTGCTAATTTTGTATAATTTGTTTTTTTTTTAACCCTTTACCTAATGAATCAGCTGTATCCGTCCGCGTAATTTACAAGTAGTTAAAAAAATATTTTTTTCAGAAAATTTCAATGAGGGGTCACATGACATGGTTTGGTTGACATTTTTTGAAAACATTGAAAAAAAAACAAATATTAAAATAATAAATTGGGTAAAGGGTTTACTACTAAATTTATATATTATATGAGGGGTTGCGACTGATTCATTAGGTTAAGGATTAAGTAGTTTACTGCTTAGCTTCACACTCAGTAGCTATTGTAGCATGGTGTACAGTGATGGAAGTAACTTGTATGATAAAAAAAGACTACAGGAAAAATGAAAGTGTCAATGATACTGTAGTTTAACTTGTCTGTGTGTTGTGTTTGATGAAAAGGATAGTGTTCAATGTTTATGAAAGGATTATGAAATAAGACAAGAATTGTGATAATTGGGAATATGTTAATTTCTGTTCTCTGTATGCTATGTTTTCAATAAAAATAATATGAGGTGTAGACTGTACTAAAGAATTAAGGGTTTAATGTGGCCCTCACAGTTAATGTATGTCAAAGAAAGTTACCAAGTTACATTGAAATTATACCAAAACGTGTCATCCTATCAAGTTAAAATGAATTCCCTTCATAAATATGGCTTGTGGACTGTGCTACAGGTTTTTAGGCTTCAGGCCTGTGTAGCCATCACGGTTGACAGATCGCAACCAAAAGGGGATGTCCTCATCTCGACATTATACTGAGTCATCCTACCAAGTTACAATGAAATCCCTTCATAAATATGGCCTGTAGTCTGTGCTAAAGTTTTTTGGGGGTTTGGGGCTCGGGCAGCCATCGTGGTTGAATGATCGCAACCAAACAGGGACGTACTCATCTGGTCATTATCTGAAGTCATCCTACCAAGTTACGATAAAATCCCTTTATGAATATGAACTGTAGACTGTGCTAAAGGTTTTCAGGCTTCAGGCCCCTGTAGCCACCACAGCTGACCAATCATGACCAAAAGGGGGTGTTATCATCTAGACATTATATAGAGTCAACCTACCAAGTTACAATGAAATCCCTCCATAAATACGACCTGTAGACTGTGCTAAAGGTTTTGGGGTTTTCGGCTCAGGCAGCAGTCGTGGTTGACCAAATGGGGAAGTTCTCATCTAGACATCATACAGAGTCATCCTACCAAGTTACAATGAAATCCCTCCCTATTAAATATGACCTGCAGACTGTGCTAAAAGTTTTTGGGTTTTGGGCTTGGGCAGCCATCATGGTTGACAGATCATGACCAAAAGAGGACGTTCGCATCTGGATATTACACAGAGGCATCCTACCAAGTTACAATGAAATCCCTTCATAAATACAACCTGTAAACTGTGCTAAACGTTATTGGGTTTTGGGCTCAGGCATCCATCACGGTTGACTGATTGCGGCCAAAAGGGGACGTCCTCATCTAGACATGACCCCAAACCAGCATATGAAATTTCCTGACGATCAGACAAGAACTATGGGTGTAGTCTGTGCTAAAGGCAAATGTGAATAGACTCACAGACTAACAGACTTCCGCATGCGTGATGGCAATAGCTTATGTTGACTTTAAGCTAAAAACAACCCCACGCCTGTATCCAATCAGAGCTCAGGCACAGTGAGGGAATTTAAACTATTGACTGGAGAAAAGCATTGCGTACATATTGCATAACGCAGCAATAGTACTGTATCTATTTCACTAGTAGTATCTGTAATCCCATGGTGCACTGAAGCTTATTAAGTGCCAAATAAAAATTACAGCTTATAAGTGGACCAATGTGACCTTGCGGGCAGTTAATAAGTTGGGGGACTGTTAATCATATCTTGTGGGCCATTAATAATTTTACTATTAGTCTCTATGATACATGTTCACCTCAGGCCTACCACCTGTTCTCATGCTCATAAAATATCAACAGGATGACAATCTAGCAATTTCTACGTCACACCAGAGACCAACCTGGGATATAAGCCCATGTAGGCCTGTAGTGTGGTGTAGAAATTATTAGGTCTGACTGCGATTATTTTGAGAAAAAGTGTACCTCAGTTTAAAAAAAAACTTCAGTCATAGATGTATGAGTGTGACAGTGAACTTCAGAAATGAAGTGCTGTAAATCTGTTAACATATTAAGAATATCTCTACAGTGGTAATAATAAAGGTTACACAGTTGCTTATGATTAACTAACCTTTGCTACAGCTCTTTCATTGATCAATGGTCCCAGTGTTGTTCCCTCTTTCAGGCCATCTCCAACTAGTAGATCTTTTTTCATTCTCGCAGCTAATTTCTCCACAAAAGTGTCATAAATGTTTTCATGGACAAAAACTCTGTTGGCACATAAACAAGTCTGAAAATTGTCAATAAATATAACAGATAGTTACTCATAAACAGAATTCCTTCACTCTTATTTTATGTAAAAAAAAAAACACATTCCATGATTCTGTGACAAATTTCTGTAAACTTGCATGACAATCAATGAATGATTTGAACGTGTGAACTTCCATCATTTTTCATGACAACAAATTTATGTCAAAGAAACAGCCTATTAAAAGATTTACCTTAACTTAAATGCTTTGAATACAACATTGACAATAGTTTTTGATTAATTAATATGTTTACAGTCTGCTTCCGTATTTTAGGTTAAGAGCCAATCACTGTGCCGAGCCAATTGAGCTTGTTTTAATGAGAAATCTTAACATATAATTCAAGAAGTGAAAAATTAAAAACATACAATTTAAAAACAAATTTTAGGATTTGACCAATATTTTAGGTATTATGCATTTGTTTTGTTTGCTTATTGCAGTGTAATGACACTTTCAACAGAATGGTTGTACAAACTGGATAACCCTTTAAGTTCCTCCAACAGTTATCCAAAATTTTCTAGGAAAACCCTTTCTCGCTCCTATAAAATCACTCCGTTTAATTTTGAAATAGACTTTCAAATAAATTTACCATAAACCCTTTCTAACAGTCGATTGTTCTTTATTTTCGTTTTTTGCAGGTTTTTTCTCAGTTTTTCTGTTTAATATTTATTGCTTTTCAGTAGCTGGGGACAATCAGAATTTAAGGGATTATACTTTCACTTGCCTAACAGGAGGGTATATTTTGAAGACCTAAGTTACACATCTGACCAATTACATACATGGCCAATGATGGTAGAAGGGGTAGGTGGTGGAGATGGAGATGACAGTGAAGTTGCAGGGGTGGGGGGGGGGGGGGTTGGCACGGGGAGGATCAATTAAACAATGCTAAAGATAGATATTTTATTTTTGTGTTCATTAACTGATAGAGTGCTGGATGCCCATATTTGGTGTTTATTCTGATGTACAGGTGCCACAATTTAAAGTTTTCAGATTCTGTGGACGTGCTTCATATTATCTTTGAAGTGAAATTATTAAGTCTTTGTGAAATTGCCTTGTCACAATTTATGGGAGAGTTCTTCTAGGCAATCTTCCATAAATTGCAAGAAGTTAAATACAAATTAGCAAATTCTGTTGACCATAAATAATTCAGCACTCAACCAGTTAAATAAAACATCGACAAAAGAGCTCAATGAGATTATGGATATCTTGGTTCAAACAAGTTGTGTAAATATATTTGCATAACCTCTGTGGGGTTAGGCCCCACAAAGTGGATCTTCTGTTTCTCGGGCCATATTTTTGTTTAAATTGCATGTGGGAGGGTCATTTTTTATTTTATTTTTTATTTTGTAATTATTTCTTCGCCATCAAAAATTTGTGGTTTGTTTTATGTTTTAGGCCTCACAATCTACAGAATAGAATGGGTGGTGGTGTATTATTCGTCCCCTGAGCAGGGTATTTTGTGTTTTCAAAACATTGATTAGCAGTTTCTTGGTGATTGCCGAAAATTGATTAGCAGTCTAGAAGAATTGATTAGCAATTCACATCGACGTGAAGTTGTTCACTTTCCTTTTGCTTTAGTCAAACAAGAGGCAGTTGATACTAAAAAAAGCATGTAAACTTGGCAAACACTACAGTTTCTCCAAATAAAAAGATTAAAAATAAGCACTTTGAAGAATCTTCTATCACTTCATATGCTTGAATGGTGTATATACATGTGTCGTATGTGACCTTAAACACCAATAAATAAATAAATAAATAATACATGTGTAATGTGATAGAAGATACTTCATAGGGCACTATGAAGTCTTTCCAGCCAGCCTGCATTTATGGACGGTAGCATAGTGAATGTTTGTAACATTTACACTAGAGTATAAGGCCAAAAAAAGGGTTTTAGTTCTCATGCACAGCCGCGTTGGAAAAATACCCCCCGCATTGAATTTTTTTATGGAGGTTCGAGATTTTCCCAAAACTTAAAGTAAACAATGCATCGCCAATCTCCACCATTCATTGCAGTATAACAAATATACCATATATGTCCGTGTATACGTCGCCCCCGTGTATAAGTCGCAACCCCAACGCACACTTGGAATTCCATCATTTTGCATAAAGCTTATGTATAGGTCGCACACCCATTTTCAAGTATATGCAGTCAACAAGAATTAGTTGCAAGTTTATATGTTTTGCCAATTTGGGATGCAACGGAAATAGGTAAGTTTTTATGAGTTACTACATGTTGAATAAGATAAAAGAATAAAGGAAGATTATTATTAAAGATTTGAAAAATACTTGCACTTTATTTGTTTTTCGTTGTTTGTTTATCACCCCAATGTCTCCATCCCTGTCGAGAAAATCCAACACTTGCTTGGGCCTGAGACTTCATAGTTTCAGAATCAGAGCACACTTTGCACCATAACCTGCACAGTTGTTGTGTTTATGTTGTTTTTTCCAAAACATGACAGGAAAAACCAATATAAATACAACAACTGCGCAGGTTACAGCGCAAATTTTTGCCCTACATAAGCATTGTTGGTACTACTGAAACTGAGAAAATTATTTGGAATAATAAACTTGCAAAAAATAGTTTGTTTTTTAATAGAAATATAAATTTTATAGTAAATTTCCTTTCTTATTATACCTACCGCAATTGTATACTACAGGCTTGCACTACAGTGGAAGAACCTAACTCGGATAAAATACTCTCTATATTAATCTTTCCCAAGAGATTTGGGAAAGAAGAGTGGTGTAAAAACACCACGAAAAAATAAGCCAAAACTGGATCGAGCACCATCGGTGCACACCCAGAATGGGACGCTCTTCCAGTGTACAAATCCACGACTTCCATAAACCAATGCGCAGTGTGACAAAACATCATACTTTTGATTCCGACAACACAGGAGTTATGTGATCAACGGGGAGGAAGGATTCTTACCCGAATAAGAAGACGGGAGGGCCTCCATGTAAACAATTGCGGTAGGTATAATAAGAAAGGAAATTTACTATAAAATTTATATTTCTTATCAACCTACCTTGCAATTGTTTACTACAGGCTGAATATACAATAGGATGGAGGGAATCACATAACCAACCCACACATAAGTCAATAGCAATGGAACCGGGGACCGAGGAAGAGATCCCTAGGCCTATCAAACCATAGCATCACAAACATTAGTAAAAGACAATGAAAGATGAGGCGTATGGTGAAGTGCGACGCACAGACAGAAAGAGCAGGTACAGCACAGAACTGACCGTGAAAAAAGCTGAATGGCTGGGATAGACAACAGCCTGAGCCGAAGAAAGAGGGCCCCAAGGACAAAGGTCCTCTGCCGGCTCCTGCAACTGTCGCAGATAAAAGGAGAATGTAGCATTTCTACAGTAGGCTGCTAGTATAACATTCGTCATCCGACAACATGACAGAGTTATTAAAAGAGGAAGACAATGCACGCACCTCGTGGCAGAAAAACAATTGGTAATACAATCACCAGTAGCTAGACGAGCGGAAGCTGCACGAATAGCAAGACAAATCCATCGAGAAATGAATGCAGGAGAGATCTGGCATGTGAGAAAATGCATATCCATCCAGGATAAAGGCGCGAACGCCCCCCACCCCCAAGCAGAGCAGCGCCCAAGAAAGTGACCATCTTGGGGTAAACTGCAAAGCCCTAGGCCTTTTCAAGGAAAAGAGCTGAGCAAGCTTGGAGAGGCAAGGATGAGTGTCGAAACAATGCGGTACCACATATGAAAAAGGTCTCCGAAGCATGGACTTGTACCCATGGCTGGAGACCCCCAGAAACAAACATATACCAGAAAACGCCACAAGCGGTGTGATTGAAGGAGTGACAGAAGCAACAGAGTGATCGCACACCATCGAGAGGCTAAACCATTGGAGTGAGTGCCTCCTTGAAGAAGAAAAGCAACTCCACTGCGTGTCTCGAAAAACCACTACGGAGGAGACAGGACCCGATAAAAGACATGTGCCAAGGCACAATGAAGTCGGGTCAACGTGAAATCTCCTCGGGCGACTTTGGCAAAGAAAGTCGTGAGGTAGAGGGAGACATGCCGGAACCGCCGCTAACAGAGAGCGGAGCAGATTGATCCACACCCACCGAGGCGACGGGAGTGATCGAAAGGATTCGACTACAGGTTCATATCTGGGCGATAATCTGAGGCGGAATCGGAACCGGTAGGAAGGCGTAGTCGACAAGACCGTCCCAAAGGAGGGCCAGAGCGTCCACGGCGAAAGCCAGAGCATCTGGACACGGGGACACGAAGTGTCCACCTGATGGTTCCAACGGGTCGCAAAGAGATCGATGGAACCCGCCATGTGGAGCATCCACTCGGTTGAAATGACCCTGCCCCGACGGGACAGGGAGTCGGTTAGGACGTTCAGACGACCAAGAATGTGACTAACAACCACCCTGGCGTGGACATCCTGAGCGAGCAGTAGAAGATCCCGAGCCAATTCGTACACTGGAACCGAGTGCGTGCTGCCCTGGTTCCGAATGTAAGCAACCACCGTCGAATTGTCGGACATCAGAAGGACCTGGCGATTCGACAGGTGAGGGATCCACTGCCTTAAACTCAGAAGAATAGCAAGAAGCTCCTTCTGGTTGATGTGTAGAGCTGCCTGATCCTGGTCCCACATCCCGTGAAAGGAAAGACCTAGAGGATCCAACGTCGCACCCCATTCGAGATCGCTGGCATCTGCCGTCAGAACGCGATCGAACGTGGGTAAGTCCAACGGAACACCCTGCGTAAGCCACTGGACATCCGTCCAGGGGAGAAGGTGAGGATAAAGAGATTCTGGAAACTGAAGCACCAGAGCCAGAGAATCTACATTCGGCCTACAACGTCTGAGCAGAAAGTGTTGGACAGGTCGACACGCAGCCGACCTAGAGGAATGAGATCCATCACCGAACCGCAGAGACCGATCAGCCGGAGAATACTCCGTGCCGTCGTGGATGTGGACTGGGACAGAGTCAGAGCAAAAGCTGAGAGAATCACAGCCTTGGCCAGGGGAACCGCCACCAAATTGAGTTGGGTGTGGAAAGCCATCCCCAGATAACAAAGCGACTGAGAAGGGACCAGGTCTGACTTCTCCTCATAGACTCTGAATCCTAGCGACGTGAGCAAGCTCAACAGAGTGGCGACATCCGACTCCAGTAAGGCAGCATTGGAATGCCTCTGGAGGATATCGTCCAGATGTGCTGAAGTAGTCACCCTGGACTGTGTGCGATGGAAAGCTATCACATGTGACATCAGTCTGGTGAAGGCCCAAGGAGCCAGGTTGAGGCCGAAAGGCATGGCCTTGAACTGGTAAACTCGCCCCAGAAAAGCGAACCTGAGATACTTCCGCGATGCCCGATGAAACGGACCGTGAAAGTAAGCATCTCGCAGGTCGATGCTGGAAGCAAAATCTCCCTGGTGAATTGAACGGCGGACCGTCCTGAAAGTCTCCATGCTGAATTTGGGAGCAATGATAGACTGGTTCAGGATACTCAGATCGATAACTGGTCGGAGTCGGCCGTCCTTCTTCGGCACCAAGAACAGGCGGGAATAGAACCCCACTGACTGAATGTTCTTGACGACCTCGATCGCCCTCTTGTCAGGAGATTGTCTATCAAAAGTTCCCGACGTAAAACGTCTGAAGGAACTGTGGTTGGAAGAGGCACCCTGGACAGAGTGAGGTGCCTTCGGAAGGATATTCGCAGCCCGGACCAAAAAACATCTAACACCCAAGGATCGGATGTGATGGAGGCCCAACGGTCTGCGAACTCTGCAATCCTTCCTCCAACCTGGGATGAGTCGAGGTGAGGACCGTCATTTCGAGCCCCGACGAGGCCCGCGAGAGGAGAAACCATCTCCTCTACTGAATGAAGAATTCTTAGACTTCCCTCTAGTCTGCCGACGCTTACCCTTTACCCCTTGAGTAAGAAGTAGAAGCGGTGGCAGAAGGATCAGCCTTTTGCTTCGCAGAGGAAGCAGAAGGGTACTTGTTTGGCTTGGAACGGCCCCTGCCTCCCCCTAGAAGGCATAGGACGTCATCCCGGACCGTCGACACCGAACCATGGAAAAGTTGCGGAACTGCCAAAGAAGCAAATCAAAGAGTAGCGCGCTGCTCCTCAGGAAGGGATCGGCCTCTGTCCAGCACAGAGTCCCTGTAAACTAATTCCAGATTAGCCGTGTTACAGGCATGCGTGTGAGTAAGATGCATAAGCGCCTTGGACAGCACACGCAAAGGAGCCTGTGCCTCGTCAAACTTATCTAGAGGCAGATAAGCAGCTAAAGCTGAGACGACGTGATCTGAGAGAGACAGCATACCAAGCATCTCTATCGATAAGCCCAACGTGGACTCCAGAGTCGTCATCGGAATGACGGCAGACTTGGGCTTGGAAAGCCCGAGGGAATTGGAGTACTGATCCCAAACCGTCAAAGTCTGGCAGACTGACGGATTGGCGGAATCGTAGGAACGATAACGCGCCGGAGGCAAAAAGAGGTGTCAACCCTGGTGAAGAACGGAGCCTTCATAGCCTT
The DNA here is from genome assembly GCA_031216915.1 of Pictodentalium vernedei. Classification (NCBI taxonomy): domain Eukaryota; kingdom Metazoa; phylum Mollusca; class Scaphopoda; order Dentaliida; family Dentaliidae; genus Pictodentalium; species Pictodentalium vernedei. Next base: position 227,725,443 of record CM062296.1, read on the forward strand.
GGAACTCAGCTTAGAGGCCAAGGCTGAAAATGCTTCAACCACCTGTACCGAGTGGCACGGTCGAAGACGCCCAGAAGCAGGTTGCTCCACAGGCTGTTGGCGCGCGACCGATGATCGCGGCCTGGCTGACACTGTCGGCTGGTTTGATGGTTTGAGATCCGGAAGGAACCCAATCACAAAATCAAGAGCTGCCTCCAAGTCCGAAGACTGCCGGCTCTTGACATCAAGCAAGTCTGACGCTTCCCCTGAGTCGGAAGACACATAGCCCATCGTGGGCAAACCAGCCGACACCTCCCATGGTGTAGGCACCAGGGGGATCAGAAAGCGGCCTGTTTCCAATCCCGGGAGGCGGCGCCATAGGGGGCACCTGGAAACCACTCGCTGCCTCGCTGGAAGCAACGGGAAGGCTCTTTGACAGAACCTGAGTGAGTAAGGAAAGGGGCTCCCTAAGCTCACTGCTCGTACTGGCCGGTTCGACAGGGGAAAGAACCGGCAAAGTGGCTTCACCTCTGACACTCTTAACCAGCGAAGGGTCACGATCCTCCAAAACACCCGACGCGGCACGACGGGCGGCAGCCGAAACGTCTGAAGGCAGACGTGTATAGGGTTACGACACACCCCGAGGGTTAACATAGCGGGAACGCATGAGAGTCACCGCGGACCTCTGCGGGGAAGAAGGTCCAGGCTGCACAAAAGACGTTGGTCCCCCAAAACGGGTCGTGTGGCCAGAATGAGTGAACGGAAACGCCACGGAGTTCATAGTGTCCTCACTAAGAACATCCGAATCCAATGACACAACTGTGGTGCTCGACGGCGCAGAGACCACAGTAGAGGGTCCGGCCGGCAGCCACTTCCAACTTCGCCGAGTTGAAGTCAGGGAAGGCTGAGCCCGATACCCCCACGTCTACACCCAGACACGGCAGCAGACCACTGCAGGTATAAAACTACTGTGCTCAACGGCTGAGAGAACACAGTAGGGGGTACAGTCGGCAGCCACGTCCGACTTCGCCGAGTTGAAGACGGGGAAGGCTGAGGCCGATACCCCACAACCACACTACAGACATCCCTGCAGACCCTTGCAGGGATAAGCCGAGGCCGGCTAAACAACGGAGCCCAATGACTTTGTAGACGGAACAGCAGTAGCAGCAGATACGACGGGAGCTGTTGGAACTGGCGGAAAAGCGGAGAGAGCCACCTAGCTCGGCCTCGAAAGGAGGAGTCACAACCCTAGTGACAGCCTCAGATGTCTTTTCTTCACCTGAAATCCAACAGCTCCCACAGTATCCACCACGGTAAAAAAAACTGCACATTCCCCACGGAAGGGGAATAACTATCACCAGACATGGTCGAGTTGGGAAGCCCCGAAACGACAGCGCCCCCCCCCCCCCCCGCTGGTGCAGGAGGAGCTGCACATCCTGCACGGAGGGGGTATAACTCGCACCAGACGTGGTGGAGTCGGGGGCCCCCGAAACGACAGCGTCCCCCCCCCCGGGTGCGGGAGGAGCTGCACATCCCACACGGAGGGAGTACAACTCACACCAGACGTGGTCGAGTCGGGGGGGGGGCCGAAATGACAGCGTTCCACACCACCCGTGGGTGCGGACGAAACGGACACGAGAACGCACCAAGGCGAGGGCAAAAGGAATTGCCATAAAGGAACCGAACTGGAAATAACAGAGGTGAGAGCAGTAGAAGTAAAAGGTGAACTCAACAGAAACAGAAAGCAGAACACCCTCAACTACGAGAGAAGGTGGCAGAAAAAAAAACGAAAGAAATTCAGCCCTCAACAGAGTGAAGAAATCCTGTCCAGACAGTCCCTGTCCTGATTGACATCCAACTCCAATAACAATTAAATTTTTATCAACCGAAAAGTTCATTGTCGAATCGCGTTGACACAAAGTCGAAAACAAAACATTCGCGAAAACGGAATAGTAAATAATGAAAGTGTCAATGACACTGTAGCTTAACTTGTGTGTTGTATTTGATGAAAAGGATAATGTTCAATGTTTATGAAAGGATTATGAAATAAGACAAGAATTGTGTTAATTGGGAATATGTTCATTTTTGGTCCCTTTATGCTATGTTTTTGATAAAAATATGAGGTGTACACTGTACTAAAGAGCTGAGGGGTGGGTTAATATGACCTCACAGTTAATGTATGTGGCCCTCACAGTGAACGTATATTAACGAAAGTTACCAAGTTACAGTGAAATTATTCCAAAACGAGTCATCCCATCAAGTTACATTGGAATCCCTTCATAATTATGACCTGTAGACTGTGGTAAATGTTTTTGGGCTTTGGGCTCGGGCAGCCATCATGGTTGAATGATCGCAACCAAAAGGGGACATTCCCATCTGGGCATCATCTGGAGAGATCCTACGAAGTTACAATGAAATTCCTTCATAAATATGACCTGTAGACTGTGCTCAAGGTTTTGGGGCTTCGGGCCCCTGACGCCGTCACAGTTGACCAATCACGACCAAAAGGGGATGTCATCATCTAGGCATTATATGGAGTCAACCTAACAGGTTACAATGAAATCCTTCCATAAATATGACCTATAGACTATGCTAAAGGTTTTAGGGTCTTGGGCTCGGGTAGCCATCAGGGCTGAATGATCGCGACCAAAAGGGGACGTTCTCATCTAGACATTATTTGGAGTCATCCTACCAAGCTACAATGAAATCCCTTCATAATTATAACCAGTAGACTGTTCTAAGGGTTTTCGGGCTTCGGGCCCCTGTAGCCGTCACAGTTGCCCAATCGTGCCCAAAAGGGGACGTTCTCATCTAGACATTATATGAAGTCACCCTACCAAGTTACAATGAAATCCTTTCATAAATATGACCTGTAGACTGTGCTAAAGGTTTCCCGGCTTCGGGCTCAGGCAGACCTCCTGGTTGAGTGATCGCAACCAAAGGGGACAATCTCATCTGGGCATCATCTGGAGTGATCCTACGAAGTTACAATGAAATCCCTTCATAAATATGACCTGTAGACTGTGCTCAAGGTTTTTGGGCTTCGGGCACCTGTACCCATCACAGATGACCAATCGCGGCCAAAAGGGGATGTCATCATCTAGGCATTATATGGAGTCAACCTAACAGGTTACAATGAAATAGCATGGGTGGGGGTGTATTTCATCCCTTGAGTGCAAGAAGACTTTGCAATGCTTTAAATGCTAAAGCATTGCAAAGCCTTCTTGCACGCAAGGGACAAATTCATCAATGTTTTTTAACTTGGGTAAAATATCAGACATAAACCCTTTTTTTTAAAGTTTAAATTGGTTATAAAAAGAGAGCATGCGGCACCCAACAGAGCCATGCGGGAGAGCCTGAGAAACAGATTTTTTGATTTTTTTAGGCCTAACAATGAACAAACCAAATTACAGTACAGCTGCTGTAGACTAGTCGTAAACCATGCATGGGTAGTAATGCCCATACATGCGTTTACTGCATTATAAAAATCATCATCAGCACAATTTTAATTAATGAAACACCAAATTGTACATGCATGCATTTACAGCATAATAAAAAAACTTCATCAGCAAAATTTTAATTAATGAAGCAACAGGTTGTACCCACTGCTTCATTAATTAAATTTTTGCAGATTATTTCTATAATTAGCATTTGGAATCTAATATTATTGCGTCGGTGGAAATATTGCCCACCGTTGAGAAGTGACCAGTCCACGGCATCCGTACATGGTTCCTGCAGCTAATTAGTTTGTGGATTCCAGGCTTTTCAAGGTCATTTCCATGCAATATTTCAAGGTTATCAACTAAAAATCAAGTACAGTACCAGGGCAAATAAGTTGTAGGATAATCACGAGAAAAGTTTGATGGTTTTTATATTTTGAAAAGATTGTTTTCAAAGATTTTCCAGCCCACTTTTGGAGTTTTGAATTCAATGACTTTCCAGGCCGTGAAAATTGATTTTCAAATTCAAGGCTTTCCAAGGCCCACAGGAACCCTGCCATACTGTACCTGTTTTGCCCTTTTATTTTGGAACATACCTGTAATTTGTTTGGTGAAATTTAAAGACCTGATAGAGATGGAAACAAATCCTACCTAATATTTTATATTCAGAGAAATCTCTTACCTGTCCAGAGATTATAAATTTACAACCCATTAAACCACTGACAGCAGCTTCAAGATCAGCACTTTCAAAAACTATGAAAGCGGCATTTCCTCCCAGCTCCAGAGACACTTTCTTTACTGTGCTGGCTGATTGTTGCAATAGAATCTGAAATAAATATAACCAATTGGGCTTCATACGTACAATTAATTTAATTATTTATTGAGGTTTAGTGACACTTTCGACAGCCAGGGTCATCTCACTACCAAGCAGGGGTGTTGCGAAAGTGGCGTGTAAATCCAATTTGTCCCAAATAATAAAATAATCCAGCTCTTTTTTATGTGTTTCGCTTGCAAGTAATGTTGTACACACTCATCTGAGTCACCATTGTCTCAGTTCATCTGTTGCAATTAAACTGAATGTTCAGGGGCACAAAGTACACAAATGAAAATACAGATAAATTGGTTCACCTTCTGTAATTTTTATTTCATCAAATGTATTCACCCTCTCATCTAGAGCAATTCACTTCATATTCTTGGTCCTTCATTTACAAGGTCTAAACTGGAAACCAGGTTAAGATGAAATGACACTGTAGCTCAATTTGTGTAAGACATATACATGTATAGTATGTGACACAGCAATGACACACATCCAGGTAATGACCTGATAACAAAGGTACATATAAAGTATTGTAACGGTCTTACATAAATACTGACCGTAGCCTGTAACAAATGTATAGATAAAGTATTGTAAAGGTGGGTGACAGTTAGATGCTAAACTAGAAAAGAAATCTTCATGGGGTTAATGTTACAATGAAGATCCTTGTATGGCTCATCATAAGCCAAATGTTAGCAACTGTTTTGGCCTGTTTGATTCAAACCCTTCTAAGGTTGATTCATACTAATTAATAAATATTTATCCAGTCCTTCTTAAAATATAGGTATTTGAACTTTTTTATCTTTAGCTCATAGGGTTCCCACGGGTGAGGAGGTTTTATTTTTCTCATTGTAAATAGAAAATCTGGTTGTGCTAATAATGTTTACCCTCCCCAAACACCAACAAATATTAACACAGGAACTTGGCTTCAACACATTTGAATATACACATCCTAGAGATGCTGAATTGAAGAAACATTATTTTGTCTGGTTTTTTGGAAAAGATTTTTAATTATCTCCCTTTTTGAGTCCCCGAGTGGGTCTGACTGAACCAAAAAATTTTTGTTCTTATAGCACAGTGATAACAAAGGCACCCAATAAATTTATTGCAAACATAAAAAATCTTTACAGGTTCTGTACAAAAAATGTAATACACAGAATTCCCGTAAATAAGGCAGCCAACAGGCATTTTGATTTTTTTGGCCGAGTCCCAAAGCACTCATTACCATCCCGTGATGATAACAAACATAGCCCTAGAAGTTCTGAACAAAAACTGATTGTACCTAATTTCGGTACAAATTGGCTGCCGGCAGCCATCTTGAATTTCAGACCCCACTCAAAGACACTTATTCTTGTCCCAAGGTGATAACAAAGGTACCCAAGAAGTTTTGTGAAGATCGGTTCGTAAATACAGCCCCTAGCCCGAGCCGTATTGACATGTGTACTTACTATGTATAAGTAGCACTGAATAAATCAAAGTCCATCTAATTTGCATAATTTCTTAACACTAAATAAATCAAAGTCCATCTAATTTGCATAATTTCTGCACGAGAAAAAGACCTGTATTATATGTGATGTATTCCATGTTACTAAACATTCATACCAAAAATTTATTCCAATCAGAACTTTCATACAGAAACACAAAAAACTGAAAGCACTAATCTTGGTACGAAATGGCTGCCGGTGGCCATCTTGAATTTTGGACCGCACCCAAAACACTCGTTCTTGTCCCACGGTGATAAGAAAGGTATCCAAGAAGTTTCGTAAAGATCGTTTCACAAATACAGCCTCCGGCCCGGGCCGTATAGAAGTTGTGTACAAAAAACTGACTGTACTTAATTTCAGTACAAAATGGCCACAGGCAGCCATCTTGAATTTTGGACCGCATCCAGAAACACTTGTTCTCGTCTCAAGGTGATAACAAAGGTACCCAAGAAGTTTTGTGAAGATCAGTTCATAGATACAGCCCCTAGCCCGAGCCGTATTGACATGTGTACTTACTGTGTGCAAGTAGCACTGAATAAATCAAAGTTCATCCAATTTACATAAATTCTGCACGAGAAAAAACACCGTATTATATGTGATATATTCCACGTTACTAAACATTCAGACAAAAATTTATTGAAATTAGAACTTTCATACAGAAGTTCTGTACAAAAAAACTGACTGCACGAACTTAGATACAAAATGGCTGCTGGTGACCATCTTGAATTTCGGACCACGCCCAAAAACACTTGTTCTCGTCCCACTGTGATAACAAAGGTACCCAAGAAGTTTCGTAAAGATCGTTTCATAAATAAGACCTCTAGCCTGAGCCGTATTGAATTGTTAACAGACGGACAGGCAGATGACGGGCCAAGGCATACTGTAACCTCAAATTTCACTACGTGAAAGTCGAGCTAAAATGGGTATAGAATAAATAATAAATAAAAATAGGTTCCTTGATAATTCTTGCTGGAATCCAAAAGTAGGTTCTATAGGGTTCCTAGACATCAAAAACACAGAACCGGTTTTCAGGTTCCAGGAATGTTTTAAAATCTGCATACCTGACTGCTTCTCAGACATATCTGGCAATACTGATAATTGTAACATGTACCAATAATCAGTCTATCACTACACCAGAGATTCCTTATTTTTAGTACCGGCATCTGAGATGTACCAGACATAGTAAGGCTTACAAAGTATCCACATTCTGATCAATCATTCGTCTTTTCAGTATACAGGTGCATATATTATCAAGGGCCAGAGCTGTCCTATTTTGTAGCTCTGTCTGCTAAGCCCAGCCAGAGATTTTGCACCTTGAATTGCAGTTTCAAGCATTGTATATTTTATGGAGTGTGTTATATGGCAGCCTATCAACTGGCCCTGTGCAATGCCAATGGTAAGGCAGTTTATATTAGCTTACTGATAAACTTTGTGCAATGCACATTCCCTCATTTTTATATGGTTATAAACATGATTGTCTCTATTATGCGACTAAACCCTTTGCATTGCACAGCCTTCACGAGTGAACATATTTTTATACTAATAACCATTGGCCCAGACTAGCTGGTGCAAACTCGATATTATCAAGGGCCAAACACAAATTTTGAACCCCCCCCCCCTCCCCCAATTCCCCAAAGTTGCATGCAATACCAAAAATTAAAAGTCCTATCTAGCCCTCCATACTTTTACCATCTGCGCATGTGCAGCAGTCAGGAAGAGACAGGAACATCATTCTTTGTTTGGCCTTAAAGTCAGTAACAATGATCGGCCATCTGTGCTTTAAAATCTTTTTTGAGGATGTCAGACACAAATCAATGCAAGAATTGGTGGATCCAAGGCTGTTAATGGATGATGGAAGTGAACAATGGTGGTTTCATGATGCATTCAGGACTGTAACTTTATAATAATTATAAAAATTATTTCATGAGTCCCATTTTCGGGACATACCCCTGATGTCAGGCCTGGCATTCTTAAAAATGCAGGAAGGCTAAAAATCGCTCCCCTTGCATGGCCTACGGGAGCGGTTTGCTCTCATTAAGCTTACAAAAGCTAAGAATGGCAAAATTTTGTTTTACTATTAATGAATTCTGCCTTGTGGGCTTTGTGCATTTTATTTGATGTTGCTACAAGCTAGTATCTGTGAGACCCCCTACACTGCCCCTCCCACACCTCCGGGTCTCAGCGAGGCCTGGAGGTGTGGGAGGAGCAGTGTGGCCGTCTTACAGAGACCACTAACATAGCCGAGATCTGAAAAGCTGTGAGCCATTATCTTTTATGGCCAGGAGGGCTAGTTTTCGTCCTCCTTAATTTTTTTAAGGCGAGCAGTAGGCGAGCGAATAAATCGCTCTCCTAAAATGGCCTGTGATGTCATCATTCTTGCTAAATAATAATCCACTGTTTGTTAAGTATTCCTTCCCTATCCTTCCATGAACCCTTCCTGTTAAACTTCTAAGCTTTTTGGCTATTTTTTATTGAATTTTTTTATTAAATCTCTTGGGAGTTTAATGTTTATTACGGAAAATTTATTCTGTTTATCTCCATGATTATGTCCTCACCCTAGGGGTGTTAGGTCATTTTAGTCTTGCATCTTCTATCCGATGTATTGTTTTTTCTTCGTATGAAGATCTAGCTTTGCATCTGGTAGCATTTCAATTGGTTACTGACTTTGGGCCTTTTTGTGTGCCCGATGTCTTCTGTTTTTTTTCCTTGACGTTGTTTACATTGACAACGTCCTCAAATATATGTAGTATTTTATATTATATTACTGTAGAATTACTGTAGGATACATTGATTATTCTTCCGATAGTGTAGCTCATAATATTTGTATTTTGTCCACGCTTAGGCTCTATTGGGATGCCGTTGTGCTCATAATGTGCCCTTTGGGAACTTAGGCATTTTTTCAAAATTTTTTTATAAATTTTTTGAATTTAATTTTGGTTGCTATTATTCATGTATCTTTATCATATATTTTGTTGTGGAGTTTGTAGGAGTGCTATCGACATTATCTGTTGATTGTAATTATGAAAGCTAACTGCTCCAAATGCAAGGACAGGAAGTCTTCCTCGGATTTACATTCTTGTTGCCTTGCCTGTAGTCGACACACTCCTGCAGATTCTTGTCCTATTTGTGTACATTGGCATGACAGACGTTGGAGATGGGTATCGCGATACGCTGTTGGCGGTGAGGTTCCTATACCGGAACTCTCACCATAATATAATTCAAGTTTTTCAGTTTCTATTTCAGAGGAACATGAACATAGTGATGGTATTGTGACACCCATCCAAAGTGAGCTACCGTCATCGCGCTCTGTTGAGCAAAAAGAGCTAGCTGCAAGGTGGTCATGAATAGAAAAGCAACGGATAAGGCGGTTACTCCATCTGTGGAAGCCGTGACACTGGGTGAGTCTGTTGCAGTCAAAATAAGTGTAGATTTGGGTAGAGCAAGCACCTCAAAATCAAAAGCTCACCCAGCGAGGACGTAAATAGGGAGGAAGTCAGCAAGTTTCTACTCGGGAGACTCAGCGAGGTCTAATAAGACCGCAAGCAGGAGAGGTCGCTCTCTAACCCAGCAACATTTGGGGCCAAATGATGTTTTGAGAAACCTGCACAAGCCGGAACCAAGTTTTCTTTTCAGGAGGCACGTCGAGGTCTGATAAGACAGCGAGCGGGAAAGGTTCCTCTCTAACCCAACAACATTTGGGGGCCAAATGTTGTTTTGAGAAACTTGCACGAGCCGAGCATACGTCCACCCGCCGCTCGGGACGCTCCGTCTAGACTGCAGCCGGGGTCAGCTTCAGTCACAGCTTCCTCCACTACATTATAAAAGCACACATGACCGAATGCTAGCTACCCAACTTTGGATATCCAGACAGCTGCGAGAAGACGGAGCCAGTCTTCGCCCGTGAAGTCGGACCATCTGGTAGCTAGCGATTCGAGGCTTTGTTCATCGGGACGTTCGGAGAAGAGATCTATCTCTGCATCTTAGTCCCAAGAGTAGCAAGCGGCAAAAAATAGAAGACCGCTGCTCCTTAAGTCTCAGTAACAGACTTGCTGTTGCAGATTGAGCAGCTGATCGCAGCATCCCAGCAAGTGCAAGAGCAGCCTTCCGCAGACTCCGGTGGTGAGCTGCCGGACGGTGCTGGGTCGGTCCAGACATCTGTACATGCAGATGCAATGGACCAAATGTCACAGCTGAATCAGTCGAATGGTGAAAGAGACAAGGAAGAGGATTACTCTTCCCTTTTTGGAACAGCATATGGGAGGGATGAATTTTATTCATCAATACTATACTGACTTTTGTTCCACCTGATCAGAAAGCTGCGACTACTAGAGAAACCGCTGTCGTCTCCGGAAGCAGATTTCGTGTGGATGAAAGAGGATGTTCTTTCCTTCCCAAAACAGTCTTGACAGGTGTCGGAGGCCTTCAGCCATGTTAAAGATGCCATATTCAACCTCCCTAGTTCTAAGAGGAAGGCGGTTTCTTATCGACATCTTCAATAAATATACCATTCCTTGGACCACGTTCATTTAAAAAGGTTGGAGAAGATTCCAGAGAGCTCATCTGCATTTAGATGAGCAGACCGGGGATGTAGATATGTCCCTACCTGCATCATTCCATATACGCTCGGAAGTGATGGAATGTGCTATTTCATCAAATAGAGTGAATCTGGACGCGATGTCCTACACAGATCAACTCACCGGAGCTATGGCGCAACATCTTAATGGGAAGGAATTTGAGGACGTTTGTTCCTCACTTAAGAGTTCTTTCCAGGGCCCTTGCGTCATCATCACTTATAGATGTCAAGGTGAAAAGCTCTCTCGGAGTCTTTCTGGTCTCCGGATATGCTCTATTTGATAACGAGCTTTCGTTAGTCTATAATCAGGCTACAGGAAAGCTTCCAGTACACTGGTGCTGAAATCTGCGCTTCAACAACACGCTTCAGCAGACCGGGGTAAGCGAGGCCGTTCCACTTCAAAATCAGCTAAGGGAACTCCTCGCGATGGAACAATAAACCCTCTTATACTTACTCCGGAGGTCGTCAGTACAGCGACTCCGGAAAGGGGTGCAGGTCTGATCCAGACTATAGGTCAGTCACCCCCAAGCCGACGGGATGAGGTTTTTCGTTGGTAGGACATAGTTTCTCCTCCCATGAGCCTCGTAAGTCATACAGGTGATGAATGAGACCTCTATTGCTTACCAGTTGACGGACGGTTATTAACTTCGCGAGAAACTGGATTTATGTCACGGAAGATCAGTGGTAAAATTGTTGTCTCGGCAAGTCTACAGTTATGATTATGAACAAAAAAAACCACTTACAAGATGTCTGTGTTGGACAAATCTTCCGGCAGATCCTTTCATAAGAGAATCGCTCCTATTGGAGGTACAGGCTCTCTTATTGAAGGAAGCAATAGAGGTCGTCAAGAATAGACTTCTGTTGCTTTCCACTTAGCGGAAGGTTATCAACCTCACAAAAAGTGAATGAAAATTGAGGAAGATCAGTGGTTGAGAATGTAGTCTCGGCAGACCTGCGGCTATCAGTCCGAGTAAAGCTCCCCTTACAACAAGTACGTGTTGGACAAATCTTCCAGCGAATTTTTCCAAGAGAGTCTCTCTTTGCGGAGGTATAGGCTCTCCTATTGAAGAAAAGCAATAGAGGTCATCGAAATATTCTCCAGGTGTTTTCCAATCACCTGTTTCTCGTCCTGAAGTCAGATGGATAGTGCATAGATAGGCTGAGACAGCTGTCTTGTTTGGAATAGAGCCGTTAGAGAGAATAGATTAGTCTTTTCCCTCTCTGTGTTGTATTCTTTGGCCTCAAGACATTTAATGTACTGTTACAGCGGTCTTTTCTTAGCTGCTAGTGTTATAAGTCTCCATTTAGTGAGCTTTCAAGGACGCAAGTGATTGTGGGGTTTAAAATTTGTGTTTGGCCCTTGATAATATCGAGTTTGCACTTGCTAGTCTGGGCCATTGGTAAGTATAAAAAATATACAAATTACTTTAAATTTATCATGTTCATGTATTGTGTGGATACTACTGTACAAACAACCCATTAAAACCCCATCATTTCAACCAAATCCATTACTTTACCCATTAATTCTTGTCACAAATAAGTCATAGGTTGATGGCTAACCCATTAAAATATCTCACTTCAATGGCCATTTCGTATTAAAGCATTAAAAATGCCATTAAAATGTACTTTATGTTTCATGCCCAATAACACATTAAAATTTGTAATGACTGTCTTTAATGGCCATGATTTCAAGAAAAATAATGCCCATTAAAAGAGAATGCAATAAATTAATTCCCATCAGAATGCACAACCAAAAAATAAAGGACATTAAACAAGGAAAATAATCCCCATTAAAAGAAAGTGCAATAAATTAATGCCCATCAGACTGCACAGCCAAAAAATAAAGGGCATTAAATAAAATAATATTAACAATAATAGCCTTAAAACTAAATTAATGGGCATTAAACCATTAAAAATGAAGAAAAATGGTTAAGAGGAGTTTTAATGGCCATTAAGTGTATCAATACCAGTACATGTGGAAACAATGTACAAAAAATCATGGTCATTAGAACGGTTTATTATGAACTTAGAAGTGATATTATAGTTAGGACTAGCTATGTAGCTAGCCAATATATAAATGTTTGTTGTCATATATTTAACAATAATATACTCAAGATTGAGTAATAAATGTACTTTAGAGGCACTTCAGCTTATTACCACCTACATGTATAGCATATATGTTACATGTAATTGTAAATCAATATCCAACAATCATATTATTTCTTTTTATTCTGTTGGCCCTTTAAATATTTAGGATACCTCTTGGCCAACCTGTTATTGCTTAAGTATCATATATAATAGTATCATTCAAAGAAATAGTAATTTTGTACTAATTTTCATTTGGCAATTAAAAGCAATTTGCTGAAAACAAAGTAGTAAGAAATTAAAAAGCAAATTACTGATATGACATGTCAAAAATTCTCATTTTTTTACAATTAAAGTTCCATAACTACAGAATGACAAACTTGAAAATCGTAAAATTGAGTGTTGCCTTTACTGATTGTAACATTGCTACAACATTTCAATAGATTCGGTGAAAGCATTATTGAGTTATCATACGGCATGTAAAAAATTGCCAATTTTTTGAAGATTTAAGTCCCACAACCCTGAAGAAAAGAACAGAAAACCGTCAAAAATGAAAGGGAGCTTCATTTGATCAATTTCAATATTGTGTATAAATATTATGAGAATTGGTCAAAGGAAACTAACTTTTGTTATCGTCTGACATAGGAATACACTGACGGATGGACAGACGGATGGATGGATGGATGGACGGACGGACGGATGGATGGACGGACGGACGAACGAACGAACGAACGAACGGACGGACGGACGGACGGACGGACGGACGGACGGACGGACGGACGGACGGACGGACGGACGGACGGACGGACGGACGGACGGACGGACGGAGTGATTACTATAGGGCGTCTGCCGAAAGTCAGTGGGGCCCAAATTATACATTACAGTGGAAAGGGTTAACAAATATCATTTCTTGTCTTCCCTGCCTGTACATAGTACTTCTGCTGAAACTAAAGGTGTAAATGCCCTACTGGGACTAAGAACACCCCACCCTCACATACCAAATTATGTCAGTTCCAAAAATACTCTAAGTCAATAAAGAGCAATAAATCTGCCAAAATGAGTTCAACAGAACTCAAAAGCACAGGTGAAGACATCCTGATGTTGGTTAAACTCTGTGGCAAGTTTTAAAAAATGAAAAGAAAATAAAGGAACACATGGCGTACGAACAGGTTCGAAAATAATTACTGAGGTACATACTATATTATTTGAGGTTCATCCTATATTATTTCAGGTTCATCCTATATTATTTCAGGCTCATCCTAAAGTAATATTTAATACCCTCTCGTACGCGATCAATAATTTGTCCGACCCTGGATGGACTATAATTATTGTTTCATGTTGAACCAGGTTCGAAATGAATATTTCAGGTTCATCCTATATTAATTGAGGATGAACCTAAAATAATATGTCCGACCCTGGATCGACCATAATTATTGTTTCATGTTGAACCAGGTTCGACATCAATATTTCAGGTTCATCCTATATTAATTGAGGATGAACCTAAAATAATTTGTCCGATCCAAGATGGACCATAATTATTGTTTCATGTTGAACCAGGTTCGACATAAATATTTCAGGTTCACCCTATATTAATTGAGGATGAACCTGAAATAATTTGTCCGACCCTGGATGGACCATAATTATTGTTTCATGTTGAACCAGGTTCGACATTAATATTTCAGGTCCATCCTATATTAATTGAGGATGAACCTGAAATAATTTGTCCGACCCTGGATGGACCATAATTATTGTTTCATGTTGAACCAGGTTCGACATAAATATTTCAGGTTCATCCTATATTAATTGAGGATGAACCTGAAATAATTTGTCCGACCCTGGATGGACCATAATTATTGTTTCATGTTGAACCAGGTTCGACATAAATATTTCAGGTTTATCCTATATTAATTGAGGATGAACCTGAAATAATTTGTCCGACCCTGGATGGACCATAATTATTGTTTCATGTTGAACCAGGTTCGACATCAATATTTCAGGTTCATCCTATATTAATTGAGGATGAACCTGAAATAATTTGTCCAACCCTGGATGGACCATAATTATTGCTTTATGTTGAACCAGGTTCGACATAATTATTTGAGGTTCACCCTATATTAATTGAGGATGAACCTAAAATAATTTGTCCGACCCTGGATCGACCATAATTATTCAGGATGATGCTAAAATCCCACGATGCAATACGCTCCACGAGCCAATCAGTTGAGTCGTTACAAACGCGAACAATGGGACATAACTAGGGGAAAAAAGCAAGATAAACTTGATGCAGGCACACAGCTACTGACAAAGAATCCCGCTGAGAGATTGTTTTGTATGCGCTTCACACGATTTTCTTTCGACCCTTTGTAATCACGCAAAATAAATAAGATTTTTTCCCATGAAAATGTCAAATGGGCAGTGTTGATTGTTTACTGTACTGTTACAAACAAGTTGTGTTTTAATATTGAAATATGACTCGCTAACCAATAGTGTTGCGGACCGGACCGCAAACAAACGGTCCGGTACCGGTCCAGGCGTGGTCCGCGGTACGGTCCGATGAGGACCGGGCCGCCCCTGCTGTGCCGGTACACAGGCACGCTGGACCGGTCCGGGGCGGTCCAAGGGACCGGTCCAGGGAGACGCAAAGGGAAGTTTTGCACTCTCCCAATTGATACACAAACTGATAATTTCATCTTGATAGACGGTGAATACACTGAAGTCGAGTAAGTTTGAAGTAACTGTCAACCATATTGAGCCAATCTGTCACCAATCAACCACCTGCATCCTGTGATTCCTGTCACGGGTGTCGGGTGAAGGTATCAGCGATGATAAAAAAAAGTTCCCAAAATAGCGAACGCTCAAATTCGGTGACAAGAAGCTGTCATTCAATTCCTTTGTCGGCAAAGAATTTCAACGTGTATTCTGTATCTACTTCTATAAACCCCGATCTGGATTATGTGCACATGGAAACTATTTAGTTGGTAGTAACTTGGTCCCTGTACTTCATCTGGTAGGTTTGGTGTGGTGACCCTATTAAATTGGACCAAGGACGCAGATCATGGGGGGGGGGGGGGGGGCGAGGGGGCGTGTTTTTTTTTTTTTTTTGGGGGGGGGGGGGCGCTCCCCCCCACATATATAGGTCCGATACCAGCTGATATTGTTCGAGCAATGCTGCAATAGGCGAAAATCGCGTATTCTCAGCTTGCTTTTTAAAAATTTCCTCCCGCAGGGCCAAACCATGCTTGGCCCTGCGCGTTGTGTGTCCGAACAATGCTGCAATAGGCGGAAATCGTGTATTTTCAGCTTACATTTTCAAATTTTCCGCCCGCAGGACCAAAACATGGTTGGCCCTGCGCATTGTGTAGCCCCCCTCACCCCCCTCCCCCCCCCCCCCCCCCCCCCCCACACACACACGTTAAAGAGAGAGACCGGTGTCTCTGAATTGGACCGCCTTGGACCGGTCCATCTAGAAAAAAATTGACCGATTGCCCGAATATCGGACCGCTATTTCTTGGACCGGACTGAACCGGAACACCATTGGCGGTCCGGTACAGTCCGCATCACTGCTAACCAACATATCGGGAAAACGTCTCGTGAAGTTTAAAAATTTAATGTAGCAGTTCAAAAAAGTGCCTCTGTGGGGTAGGGTGGAGAAGGGCAAAAATGATGGATTTCGTATGTATGCTTGTTTGTCTGTGTGTCTGGTATAGAAATAAATATGGGGTCATCCATAGTGCCCAAAATTGGCCTACTTTATGGCGGAGGTCATTGTCAGGTTTAAAAAAGTGCAGGGCTGAGATTGGAGAGGAGCACCAAAAGCTGTGACCAATTTGTTTTTTACTGATATAGGTCCTCAAAGGGGTCTACTAGTGGTGACTTCTTATCAGGAATCTTAAAGGTTTAAAAAAATTGCCGGTGGTGGTGTTGGGGAGGGGCAAACTTGTGGATTTTGTGTGCATGTCTGAATGACCACTATAAAAAGGCATACGGAGCCACCCACAGTGCACAAGCTGGTTCTGCTAGGGTTTTTTTTCTACACCGGGAGTCATGGATTGAAAAAGTCGGGATTGAAAAAGGGCCGGGGTGGGGAGAGTCACCCAATGTCATGACAAGTTTTCTTTTCACCTCTATAGATCTTTAAAGGGATCTACCTGAGGTAACTTTTTACCGAGAATATTATGGTGCGGTTAGGGCCGCAGGCCTGCCCAAATTACTCTTTTGAAGTCAGGGCTGTGGTTTTATGAACTGTTGTTTCTTACCATACAGCATCGGGTAACCCTGCTAGTATTTGTTAAAACCTGTTTTGACTCATCATTTTCACACAGGTAACAATGTTAGGAAGCGGTTTAGTATGCCAGAATGATCGAAATGCATCCCCACCCCCTCTCCCCCCCCCCCCCCCCACACAGAATTTCAAATTGCTCTGCGGCTCCTGGGTCAGCATGTTTTCGGTGTCATTGTGGGGCATGTCACGGTGTTATGTTCATGGAAGCAGGTGACTGTTTTGAACAAATCACGCGATAATGCCTCAGCTGTAGGGCCGTCGCTAGAGCCTTTTAATGGGGGGTGGGGGGGGGGGTGAGAGCCCTCGAAATTCCATCTGGGTAGTGGGCGTGTTCTTGACAAACTATTAGAACTGTAGATCTTCCTAATTCGGCGAGCACGGTCGCGCCGGGCCGACCATGGTTCGGCCCGACGTGAGAAAATTGTTAAATTTGGCATTCAAAGGAGCAATTTCCTTTCTTCTGGAGGATCAATTCCCACTTCAACATACCCCGAAAAGTTTTCTTTTTTATCAAATAACAAAATTCATCTTTTGAAAATTTCGATTTCTGTCCAACAACCTCTGAAAAACTATGCAGAATTATTATATGTCTGCAAGATTTAGACAATCGTTTATATCAAAGCTGCACAATTTAGAGAATTCCATCCATTCCTATAGGCATTGATTACTGGGTCCCATTTTACCATTAATTTAGAACTTGTTCAGCACAGTACAAAAACAAAAACATTGCAGGAAACATTTTGCCCCATTGACAGTTTTTTTGTCCCAGAGCGTATCAATTTTCGGTATCCTGAAAATTGGATGAAAACAAAAATGAATAATAATTGACCTGATAGTTGGGGTTTTCCATACATCGACACATATGCAGAAAATTCTTTCTTTTCGCACGTCCTGGTTGACAATGGAGTGGGAGGCAGTTGTCCTGGCTGACAATTGAAGTGGGGGCAGTTGTCTTGTCCACCCACTGGACTGGAGGGCAGTCGTCCAAGCTAATACACTTGGGGAAGTCATCCTAGCTGCCAAACACACTGGGGCATTTGTCCGACTGAGCATTTTTGGACGGGGATGCGGGGAGGGGGGGGGGGGGGCACTTGTCCTACAACCTCAAATTTCTCCTATGTTCAGTTACCACTTTTGCAGAACCGCTCATCGCTGAGACCTTCACCCGACACCCGTGACAGGAATCACAGGATGCAGGTGGTTGATTGGTGACAGATTGGCTCAATATGGTTGACAGTTACTTCAAACTTACTCGACTTCAGTGTATTCACCGTCTATCAAGATGAAATTATCAGTTTGTGTATAAATTGGGAGAGTGCAAAACTTCCCTTTGCGTCTCCGTGGACCGGTCCCTTGGACTGCCCCGGACCTGTCCAGCGTGCCTGTGTACCGGTACAGCAGGGGCGGCTCGGTCCTCATCGGACCGTACCGCGGACTACGTCTGGACCGGTGCCGGACCGTTTGTTTGCGGTCCGTTTCGCAACACTATTGGTTAGCGAGTCATATTTCAATATTGAAACACAGCTTGTTTGTAACAGTACAGCAAACAATCAACACTGCCCATTTGACATTTTCATGGGAAAAAATCTTATTTATTTTGCGTGATTACAAAGGGTCAAAAAAAAAATCGTGTGAAGCGCATACAAAACAATCTCTCAGTGGGATTCTTTGTCTGAAGCTGTGTGCCTGCATCAAGTTTATCTTGCTTTTTTCCCCCAGTTATGTCCCATTGTTCGCGTTTGTAACGACTCAACTGATTGGCTCGTGGGGCGTATTGAATCGTGGGATTTTAGCATCATCCTGAATAATTATGGTCGATCCAGGGTCGGACAAATTATTTTAGGTTCATCCTCAATTAATATAGGATGAACCTCAAATATTGATGTCGAACCTGGTTCAACATGAAGCAATAATTATGGTCCATCCAGGGTCGGACAAATTATTTCAGGTTCATCCTCAATTAATATAGGCTGAACCTCAAATATTGATGTCGAACCTGGTTCAACATGAAACAATAATTATGGTCCATCCAGGGTCGGACAAATTATTTCAGGTTCATCCTCAATTAATATAGGATGAACCTGAAATATTTATGTTGAACCTGGTTCAACAAGAAACAATAATTATGGTCCATCCAGGGTCGGACAATTTATTTCAGGTTCATCCTCAATTAATATAGGATGAACCTGAAATATTTATGTCGAACCTGGTTCAACATGAAACAATAATTATGGTCCATCCAGGATCGGACAAATTATTTCAGGTTCATCCTCAATTAATATAGGATGAACCTGAAATATTTTTGTCGAACCTGGTTCAACATGAAACAATAATTATAGTCCATCCAGGGTCGGACAAATTATTGATCGCGTACGAGAGGGTCATAAATATTATTTTAGGATGAACCTGAAATAATACAGGATGAACCTGAAATAATATAGGATGAACCTCAAATAATATAGGATGAACCTAAAATAATATAGGATGAACCTCAAATAATATAGTATGTACCTCAATAATTATTTTCGAACCTGTTCGTACGCCATAGGAACACAAGCTGTGACAAAGTTGTGGCCATGGTCCAAAATGGCAATAACTCCACAGCAACATACCCAATCAGTACCCAAATTGTAGGGGAACATGTTGCCATGATGGTTAATTCAGTGAATAAATTCTTGAATTTTGAGACAACCCATTTACCTTTCATCTGGATGTAATAAAGAAGACCAATTACGGTACAGCCATCATGGTTGGGTCAAAATCTATGGAAGGACATTTTTCCATGCATATAATTCAGATATGATCCACTAGGACACCTAGCAAAATTTCCACCAATGAAGCATCGGAGTAATCCCACAGGAACATTTTATAACAGGGCTATCAAATAAGGCCACATGACACAACGTTTTGACAAACTGTTTGTAATTCCAGATGAACAACTTTTCGGTTATCTGTTTTTTATTTAGATAACCACCAGAGGAATGAAATGAAAGTGTCAATGACACTGTAGCTCAACTTGTTAAGACATGTACATGTATAGTATGTGACACAGCAATGACAAACATCTAGGTAATGACCTGATAACAAAGGTACATATAAAGTATTGTAATGGTCTGTACATAAATACTGACCATAGCCTGTAACAAATGTATAGGTAAAGTATTGTAAAGGTGGGCGACAGTCAGATGCTAAACTAGAAAATAAATCTTTGAGTCCCAGAGTGGGCCTGACTGAACCCCAAAATATTTGTTCTCTTAGCACAGTGATAACAAAGGCACCCCAAAACACTTGTTCCTGTCCCAAGGTGATAACAGGGGTACCCAAGAAGTTTCATGAAGATCAGTTCATAAATACGAGCCGTATATAAGTTGACAAAAACTGATAGGACCTAATTTTGGTACAAAATGGCCACTGGCAGTCATCTTGAATTTTGGACCACACCCAAAAACACTCGTTCTCGTCCCAAGGTCATAACAAAGGTACCCAAGAAGTTTTGTGGAGATCGGTTCATAAATACAGCCTCAAGCCCAAGCCGTATTGACATGTGCACTTACTGTGGATAAGCAGCAGTGAATAAATCAAAATTCGTCTAATTTGCATAATTTCTACACAAGAAAAAAAACTGTATTATATGTGATGTATTCCATGTTACTAAACATTCATACAAAAATTTATTCAAATCAGAACTTTCATACAGAAGTTCTGTACAAAAAACTGATTGCACTAATTTTGGTACAAAATGGCTGCTGGTGGCCATCTTGAATTTCGGACCACACCCAACAGTACTCGTTTTCATCCCACGGTAATAGCAAAGGTACCCAAGAAGTTTCGTAAAGATCGGTTTATAAATACAGGCTCTAGATTGAGCTGTATAGAAGTTGTGTACAAAAAACTGATTGGACCTAATTTCGGTAGAAAATGGCCACTCACTAGCAGCCATCTTGAATTTTGGGCCACATCTTGTGATGTATCCCATGGTACTAAACATTCATACAAAAGAATTTTCAAATCAGAGCTTTCATATGGAAGTTCTGCGCAAAAATCTGATTGCGCCTAATTTTGTACATAAAGGCTGCCAGCGGCCAACTTGAATTTTGGACCGGAACCCAAAACACTCGGTCTCGTCCCACAGTGATAACAAAGGTACCCAAGAAGTTTCGTAAAGATCGGTTCATAAATACGGCCTCTAGCCCGAGCCGTATTGAATTGTTGATGGACAGACGGACAGATGGACGACTGGTCATGTCATAAACTCAAATTTGACTTACGTCAAAGTTAAGCTAAAAATCATTCCTATCAAATTTTATGTCTGGGCCTAGGTGAACATGTTGCCATGATGGTTAATGTCTGGGCCTTGGTGAACATGTTGCCATGATGGTTAATGTCTGGGCCTAGTTGATAAAAAAAATTGACCAAAAGATGTCCGGATTAAATTGTGTCCTCAGATAAGGAGCCTTGTTGAGAAGGAGGTATTATTTGCAGTTTTCATGTTCAATTGCCATACTGCAGAAGAAATATTTTTGATATAAAAATGTTGGAATTTACTTTATTACAGTTTCCATCAGGTAGAATACACATTAAAATATGATGAGTCCTGAATAAATACCCTTTAAGTCAGAATTTTAACGAGAGCTGCGACAACAGCTTGGAAGAAATGAAAAACAAAACTGGAGTGTGATTTTTTACAATATTTGGTAGTCACATCTGATAGTTGTTTTAGTAAAAAGTGAACTTATCCCTTAAAGGCGCATTTTTGTCTCTGACAAGCTTTATGGCCTCATAACAGGTGCCACAACTTTCGATAATTAGGAAGGACAAACTGGAGAAAGTGTCGTCTCTGGATGACACAAAAACGATACCACTGCCGCCTTTCCTGCCGATTCCAAGTCCACAAATCTGCAAGTGGCAACACCAGTGCATGGAAGTTCTAATCATTGTTACTCAGATCATGGTTGTTCAGTGTACAAAATATCAAAACCATCAGATTACAATTTTGACACTAGTTGTGGATAGAGTCATAATAGACTTTTTCAATAATGCCTGTGAAAAGGGCAATAACGCTTGAAAAATAAGGTGCAGCAACATGGTGCAAAGATATGCACAGGTTCATATCATGGATATTCATGATACAAAATATCAAAAGTATCCAATGGAAAGTGTGAGACTATTTGTGAATAAAGTTCGACATGGATTTGTTCAGTAATCTAAGTGAAAAAGTGTAACATGGAGTAACAATATGAACAAGTTCATATCATGGTGACAGTGTGCAAAATTTAAAAAAATGACACTAACCGACTGACCATTCATGTGGGTTGGAGATGGCTAACCGGATGCTCGGTTATGTAAAAATTCTTGGGAAACTGCTTTTTAATTATCAGCAAGTATTCAAATATTGTATGGAATTGAAATATATATAGCCTCTCGCGGCAAAAGTCTAAAAATCTCTCAAGACACAAGAAAGGCTGCTTAACTGGTAGAGTGCTAGAAGCCCATATTTGGGCTTTATTCTGAACTGCAGCTACCTAAAGTTAAAGGTTTTATATTCTGAGGATGTCTTTCATATTATCTTGAAAGTAAAATTACTTCATCTCCATCGATTTGCATCGTTACAATTTATGGGAGAGTGCCAAAACTCTCCCATGAATTGTAACAAGACAAAAATGTGTGAACAAATCTTGAGGATGAGAAAAAAATTCAGCACTCTACCAGTTAAGTGACTCAGACTTTACCATTCAAGATGCAACATTTGTTTAACTGGTCATCCGTTCGTGTAGATTTAAATTTGCGTAACCAACACGAAAACGAAATGAGAGTTTTCGTAAAATTTTGCACACTGTGGTTATTTATCATGCAAAATATCAAAAATACCCAATGGAAAGTGTGAAACAAGTTGTAGATAAAAATTTAAGATGGACTTGATCAATAATCTAAGTGACAAAGGCCAATGATTCTTGAATAATAAGGTGCATCAGCATGACATAATGATATGCACAGGTTCATATCACGGTTATTCAATCAAAAGTATCAGATGTTGTACAGGTTTTTTTATTATTATTCCTACAATAGTGTTTGAAATATAATATTATTACATACATAGACATATTGCCCGTCTGTGGAAAGTGACCAGTCCATCATGGCTGTACTGTAGTTGTAGATAAAAGTTTGGGATGGATAAATAGATGGCAAGATGGACGAATGGACAGAAATGAGGATAACTATATATCAACGCTAAAGTAGGGTTATAAAATATAATTACCCTACTAGTGGTTTCAGGTCAAGTCTTGTCTGCCTGTATAGAGAGCCAAGACTTTACTAGAAACCAGTGCTCAAAATAACTTTTTTTCTTTGCGTAGCAAAATGCTATACATTTAAAAAAAAATGAAGAGCAAGTTACATAGCTATTTTTGTATACACATGTAGAAGAGTTGTGTTATGCTGTTTTGTATTGAATTCTTCTAAGTAGATAGAATACTTTCCATCCATTTCTAGGCATTTCCAAATGATCTGCAGCACATGAAACATTTACTACGTTTTTTAACTGAACTGCCTTTGAGGGTTGCAAGGACTTGGATATTTTCAAATGGCGTCCTGGTTGTTCAACAGAGTTCTCAAAATGGAAGTTGGGATTTTTAATTTCATGGGCTTGAAGTTATTTTTAATGGACATTTTATGCAAAATGTTGTAAAAACAGGAAGAATTTAAAGCAATAGAATTCATCTTACATATGAAGTTGTTAATGATGCTTGATGGGGAGTTAATCTGAGTTACGCCTGGAATGTTCCACAATCAGAAGTAACGCATCAGTGAACTAGTTTTCAAATTTGTTTGCAAATTTTCATTGACATTTTGCAATACAAGATAATAAGTTGATTATCTTGTATCGCAAAATGCTATACATAATTGAACATTATGTAGCTTTTTGCAAGTTTTGCATAGCAAACAGCGACGCGACTCCGCTTATTTTGAGCCCTGCTAGAAACCAATGCTCTTTCACCAGTTTTGGAAGGAGTAGACTGTCAAAAAGTCTGGAAATTAGAGCTGGTCGGTTTTGAAATTTTCCCTCGGTTCAGTTTCGGTTCAGTTTTGGATGAAAAAAAATCGGTTTTCGGTTTCGACTTTTGTAACACAAAACACACTTTCCATATCTTATGTATTAACTGGTAGAGTGCTAAATTATTTTTAGCCATCAAACTTTGTTGCTATGCTTTTGCCTTGTTACAATTTATAGGAGAGTGCCTGTGGGCACTCTCCTATAAATTGTAACAAGACAAAACCTAACAGACTAAATAATATCACTTCAAAGATAATATGAAGCACAGTCGCTGAATTTGAAGCCTTTAAGTTGCAGTACCTGCACTTCAGAGTAAAGCCCAAATATGGGCTTCCAGCACTGTACCAGTTAAACTAGGACAGGATAGTACTAAAACATGTTAAATAACAAACAAGTGAACTTGAAATGAAGTAAAACTGTATTCCGATTGTTTCCTGTAAATTTAATGAACAAAAAATTATATCTGCAATCTGCATACGCCTTCATCAAAAGTCATTCAAGCCCAAGGGCGTAGATACGTGAGTCGGGAGTGTGTGTCGAGGGGGAGGGGGGGGGGAGGTTCAAAGAGTTAGTCACAATGATGCTGTTTGAGATGGAAAACTTTATGATTCCACCATCCTGTTAGATTAGTTTTTCATTTCCATTCACAGCATTGACATGTTGCTCGACATGAAAATAAGTGAAATGGGTCAGAATTTGAGAAAGCAACTGCCCGATTTCAAGAAGTTGCGAACTTTAGAATACGCCATTTACTTTCAGAAAAACAGACACCCATTTCACAATCTAACCAACTTGACAAGTTGACATTTGTACCCGAAAGAAGCAAACTCTAAATCCCAGGATCATTCATTTACAAAGCACTGAAGAGGTTTTGTAAATTACCAACAAGATCATCACCTGACTTGATTTCCACGTCCATTAT
The DNA here is from genome assembly GCA_031216915.1 of Pictodentalium vernedei. Taxonomy (NCBI): domain Eukaryota; kingdom Metazoa; phylum Mollusca; class Scaphopoda; order Dentaliida; family Dentaliidae; genus Pictodentalium; species Pictodentalium vernedei. Next base: position 227,750,073 of record CM062296.1, read on the forward strand.
TCCTTTCAGTTTGCATTGAATTACCATTGTCAGAGAGTCACTGAATTCTGAGAATTCCCATTGCTTCGAAAAACAACCCAGCCACGTGCGTTTTGCACGTATAAGTGTATTTTTGATTTTTACTTTCATTCCATTCAAGTTTTCAACTGACATTTTGTATGACAGGTATGTGCAGCCAACGTTTTATTAATATTAATTTAACTCCTTTCCTGCTAAAAGGGGTTCCCAACATCAACTGAGCTTTGAGCGAACTGATACTTTGAAGGTGACACAGTCCGTTCTTTTTCAATAACAGTGTTTTCCTCTTCGACCTGATGATTTTGTATGTGGCGACGTAGGTTGGAGGTATTTACGCACTGGGAGATGACTGACTTATTGCATAATTGGCATTTGGCATTTCTATTGTCATTTTTTATTGTTGCATTTTAGCCGACATTTTGTTGATTATACAGAATTTATGGCATGCTAAATGTGAATATTCAAAAGTTAAGCAAAACCGAAAATGTACGGGTTTTAATCTCTTTTTCGGTTCATTTTCGGCTTTCACTAAAAAACGAGTTTTGGTTTCGGTTCGGTTAAACCGACCAGCTCTACTGGAAATTGACCCTGGTCTTAAAGTGTGCATCTGCAACATAAACAAACATGGAGAAGAGATAGTACACCAGGTCCTCAACTGCACATCTTGTCATTTACATATCCATTACCTACCTTTCCAACGGGTGATGAACCAGTAAAAGATATGGCAGTCACAAGAGAACTCTCACACAGAAATTTCCCAACTTCTGAAGCATTATCACGTGAGCAAGTTACCATATTGAAAACTCCAGGAGGAAACCCTGCTTTTTCAGCTAGCTGAACAAAAGAACAAAAAAGTACATTATTAACTTCATGAATACCAATGGTACCTGTTTTTAGTAATCTGTAAATCTCTTCTAATTTAGGAATACAGACCAGGGCTGATACAAAATAGTGGGGAATCTGTAAAACAAATCGTCAGATTTTACTGTAATTTTTGTGGTGTCAAGCAGGCGGCCACATATATTGTGGACACAATATGCCGGTTATAGAGGCTTGCTGCCTCAAACACCTCTGCAAACCTACTTCTTCAGCTCTTGCTGAGCGTCTCTTTAGTATAGCCGGAAAAGTTTTCTGACCTGACAGGTGTAGAATGAAAGACGACACATTCGAACGTATGATGATGGACCGATGCAACCATGATATAGAGTAGTGCTTGTGTTTTTGTTATGTTTCCCTAATTTATTTATGTATTACGTGTTAATTTAATGTTTCTACCATGATCATGACCATGTTTCCTAGTTATTTTAACCATGATTTCAATAAAGTGCATCAAACAAACTCATCTTGTCATTCATCCCTTAAAATGTAATTGAAAATGTAATGAATTACTTTACCATGTAATTAGTAATTGTAATTAATTACTTTGTGTTTTAAATGTAACTGTAACTGAAATATAACTGACATTTTCCAATGTAATTTATTTATTTATTTTATTAGGGTTTAACGACACTTGAAAAGCCAGGGCTATATCGTGTCGGTGACAGTTTTATGGGTGGAGGAAGCCGGAGTACTCAGACAGAACCACCAAGCAACGACGAGCTGCTGCCAGTTTCCCAACATAGTAACTCAGCACTGCAGCACAGGCAGGGTTAGATTGGTTGATGACATGTGCACCATCAACGTGCAGTATGCCTTTTTTATATTGTTTTCTAAAATTTTTCAATTGATTTCCACAAAACCACATCATGTGAGTGAGATCAACGAGTTCGTTCAAGTGAGGGGTCATATGATGCGGTTTTGCAGAAATTTTTAAAAAATTTGTTTTTTAACTGCTAAATTTGTAAACTATGTGGAAGAATGTTGTCAATTCGTTAAGTAAAGGGGTAAAACCGCGGGGAAGTGTTGTGAATAAATATTCATTGTGAGTGCCCCATCTATTTGTGCAGAACTGGATGTACAGGCTGAAAGTTAGGTTATTGGTGCGGAACATCAGTCAAAATGAACCATATCATCAACTTAACTTGTGGCCTAAGCTAAACATATTTATCACATAATCATCAAAAAGCCTATTACCAGAAAAATCATCTACAAAACGTCTAATAAACATAGGACAGTCAATATTATGTAGAATTTAACTAAGGCCTATAAAAAAATTCTTGTTTCTCAGGCAATTTTTCCTCAATTTAATGATGAGGGAGCGAAAATAGTTCTGAAAATAGTTGGAATCAGAAATTTCACTACTTTCACTATTATGTGGCAAACCAATGTATTGAGCAGTGGAAATTTCTTCCCATAATGAAGTTGAAAATTTAACCAACTATATCTTGTTTGACAGAGCTCTGTCAAACAAAGTATAGTTGGTTAAATATTTGTCCTACAAGTGAAAAATAGTGTCATAGAAGAGATTTCCAGGTGAAAAAAAAGGTGATGAGACAGATTTTCTATGACAAGGTAGGTGCCTGAGCAACAGGAAATTTTTTTCAATAGCCTAATCTACCTTTATTTATTTCATTAACTATTTATTTTACATAATACGGCTAGCAGGCAAAATTTGCAAAACTAGTTCTCAAAAATTTTCATTTTCTGCCATGAAAACCTTGCTTATGACACCTCATTTGAACAAGGTCGTTCCAATGAGGGGTCACAAGCCATGTTTTTCAGGCAAAAATTGGAACAAATAATAAAATTTGGTCAGCGATCGCTGTGAATAGTGATGGCTGGTTTGGGGTCTGATATTGTAAAGTAAAGGATTAACACTTTGAACGCTAGCGGCTGTTTTTCCAACCACGAACATGATACGTCATAATTTCATTAATAGGATGGATGCTAAGTGCGTGTGTGTGGTAGCCCCAAGGCTGCACGTTGAAAATATTAATTTGTCTACCCCTTAATAATGAACATGGACTCTTCCAGTTGCTGTCATTGAACTAATATGGAAGATACCACCAGGGTTCAAAGGGTTAAAATACACCTTAGGTGATAAAAGAATCTCAAATTCGTCATAATTTGATATGAAATATCTGCACCTCGTTCACTAAAATCAATCTGAGCCGAGGTTTTATCAATTTAGTGAACTCAGTTCAAAAATTTCATATTTGTTGATTTGTTTGAGGTTTAATAACACTTTTGACAGACAGGGTCACCTTGTGTCAGACATTTTTACAGGTGGAGGAAGCTGGAGTACCCAGAGGGAACTTAATACCGAGCAACAGTCCACTCACCAGTATATTAACTCCACACAAGCAGGATTGTCTCTGGTTGAAGGCAAGTACTATCGACGTGCAGTATGCAATAGTACTCAGTGCCACTCTGCTACAAGTCAGTCAGGATTAAGTGCTGGACCCATAGAGACAATGCAGTTAAGGCCCCACAAAGTAGATCTTTTTGTTTCTCAGGCCATTTTGTGTAAAAGTGCATGTGGGCAGCCGTGTTTTTTTATTTTATTTTTGTAATTATTAATTTGCCATCAAAAGTCCATGTTTTTGGATTGTTTTATGTTTTAGGCTTCATAATCTGCTAAATAGCAGTGGTGGTGTATTGCATCCCCTGAGTACAAGAAGGCTTTGCTATACTAAAGCATTCTAAAGCCTTGTTGCACTCAGGGGACAAATTTATCAATTCTATTAACTTAAAACGTAACTTAAAGTACCAGACATAAACAATTTCATTTTTATTTTTTTATGTTTGCATTGGTAATGAAAAGAGAGCATGTGGCAGCCAAAAAGGACAATGCAGGAGGGCCTGAGAAACAATTTTTTTTTTTTTCTATTGTCGGTCAGGATCAAACCCTGGACCTTTCAGTTTGAATTTCAATGCCCAAACCACTGAGCCCCGGCACTCCCAGAAAGTTTTTATCAGAAAATGACTCACAAGAGATCCATATATATTCATATATAATGATGGTGTATTACACATGCAAAATAGTATTCAAATATTTGGAATGAATATTCACTGCTGGGCAGTTTTGTGTTTTTCAATTCAGCCCCAGTCATTGTGGCAAACCAGAAAACTGAACCACAAGATGAAGTGGCCCCAATGCAATTTGTCTCTCTACAGTTAAAACTAGAAGTCCTGTCATGAAATGCGCACAAATAGCACGTTGATCTGCACCTTAATATGCGCGTTATGACCATAGCATGGCTTCCAAATTCTGTACATATGGCTCGTGCACAAGCAATGTTTCAGCCAATGGACCTCCGGGTAACCCGGAGGTCCATTGGCAGAAACATTGCCTGTGTTTGCTATGAGAAAACCAGGAGAACCTGCCGTGTTTTGGATGCCATTCGATATGGCAATTGCGCGCAATTACTACGCGCAATTAAACCTAGATAAGCGCACAGTTCATGACAGGACTTCTAGTTTTAGCTATAGCCAAGGATCAAATATAGTCAGATTTTCTCCCTTATTGACTTGTCCACTGGACAAGTTTAATGGAGAAAATGTGATAATGAGAGCACATCACAAATTGGATGAACTTGATTCATTCATTTATTACCCTAATTTATGTTTTATTCAACGGGCTTAGCAACTGATCCTATAGAACCCCCTAAGAACGATCAGTGAGAAGTCAGGCTGAACCAAATGGAGAAACTTAAACACAGAGCGTTTGGTGGTTAGTGGTGTCATACAAACTAATAGTTAAGGAGGCTGACGTGTTATTTACTACATGCATATGTTGTTAACACATAAACAAAACTTAACCGAAACCAAAGTTTTTTCCTAAGACCAAACCGAAACCAAATCTGAAAATGATAAATTTATACCAATTTGTATATTTTTATACTTACCAATGGCCCAGACATAGCTGGTGCTAACTCTAAAATATCTAGGGCCAAACTAAAATTTTGCCCCCAATCCTCAAAATTTGCATGCAAAACCAAAAATTAGAAGTCCTAACTGCTCCTCCACACATTTACCCTCTGTGTATGTGCAGACGTCAGGAAGTGACTGGAATTGGCGCCAACACCATTCTTTGTAAAATAAAGTATTACAAAATAATTCAGCGGGGAGGTATGAGTGCCCACTCATGGGAGGGCCCAGACATAGCTGAATCGTAAATAGGTGGAGGGCTTAAGACTTCTGAAATAATTCCAATCCTGCAAGCCATAATGAAGGAACTTACATGTAGAATAGTTAGGAATTACAGTTATGTCTCTCTATACAGTAATAGAGGAGACATATTCTAAACAAGAAGTAATTCCTTAATGTAAGAATGAAAACAAGTTCCTAATTTTCCAAGGCTATCCCAGAGTAAGCCCCAAAAATTAGGATGGCGTATCTGAGAGTAAGAGAAAATCTCAGCTGTATGCAGGATATAAATACCGATAAAAACAGCATCCTTCAAAGATACATACATTTTAAGCCAGATTATGGGTAAAAACACCCCCCACTCCTTTTTTGAAGAAACCTTCAAAATAAAAAAAGGGGGAGAGCTCTGGAAACAATAAGAGCGGTACCCAACAACAATACGATTAATCGTCAAACACTCGTACTTGTGTCAATTAACAGAAAAATATAGGAACCGCAATGGTTCTCTCACAGTGGGGGGGGGGGGGGGGGGGGGGGAGGGGGGATTCGAAGTCATAACGAAATCCCTCACCCGTACTATTTAATCGTACCTGTGTCAGTTAAGATAAAAAATATAGGAACCGAAATGGTTCCCTCACGTCTAACCGACTCCATATGCCACTATGGATGGAGAGGTACGTGAAGAATAAAACATCCCCTGAAAGAAGACCCGCTCTGGGAGAAAGCTTCTAGGGAGCATCACATAACCGACACTTGAGAATATTGATCCAAGATTCTTGTGACAAAAGAGGTGCTACCAGTAGGATTCACTGTTTAAACTTAAACATAAGCTATTGAATCAAATGAATAGGAGGATACGCATATCCTATTATTCCTCCCCATGAATTTGAAGAGCATCTATTGCCTGCGCTCAATAATCTGGGCATGGTGACACAAATGACGGTAACAATTGTTCTGGTGCGTCGCATACTAAAGAATCATGGGGTGATCCCACTGGTAGCTAAACTGTACAAAAACGCATGTTGAGCATCCATACATATGAAACAGGAGACCTTTCCGAGAAGCGAGTATGCTAGTACCTTCAGATGACCGGTATATTATGGATAGAGAGACGTGAAAATGATTCTCCGTTAGGAATTATAACAAAAGTGAATGGGTGCCGCTCTGGTTCCTGATGTACGCTACCACTATTGAGTTGTTCAACAAACTCGGAACAAGCGTGAATGCATTGATATAGCGCTTACAATATTGACATCATTCTTGATGATTATGTGTTTCTACAGGAACCGAGGGTATAAGACCCCTGCAATTATAGTCTGTAGGACTCAGGGCCATGCCCCAAACTATTGACTCATACCCGTCATAATCATGAAAGCCAGATCTGGCAGTTGCAGCGGAACTAATGAGTTAACCACTAAAAGTCTGCCTCAATATGGACCTTTTTGTTTACTATATCCTTTAAAACAATACTGGTCCTGAGAGAATGCGTTGTCACAATCCAGTTTTGTGTAAGAATAACTGGAGGGGGCGTGTGCGTAAGCGACCCATCTAAACAAGATGCGTAGCCGCTCAGCACATCTCCATCAGTCGCATAAAACTAATTCATTCTGGATAATGGCAGACGAACCAGATTGTTATGAGACATTACCAAGTTAATATTCGAGTGATAGCGCAGGGCTCTATCTCCAGACCAAAGCTATCCTTAGATCTATGCTTATAGCGTAGTCAATCACTCGAATACTCATTTTAACCAACTAAATGATAACCATAAATAAACTTTTAGAGCTTTGATAAACTTGTTAACAAGCTCCAGTCTATTATCTGTCAGAACGAGCTCTTAGGCTTCGGCACGAGTAACAGGTGGCTACAGAATTCCAGAGAATCTTGATTCTCGACGACCTCTATTAACATCATTGTCAAGAGAACCTTTACCTCCGATTGGAGAGACTCTTATGCAAGGATTAGACGGAAGCATTGTCCATCAGACATTAATTAGTTGTGGTTCTCTGGGAAAGATAGCCGCAGGCCTTCCGAAACCGCACTACTGAACTACTAGTCTCCGTAACAGTTATCCAGATTGATGCTCATCTTGATAACCATCCATCAACCACAAAACAACAGAGGTCCTAACTCACACCTGTAGCACCTGCGAGGCCTACGGAAGGAGGAACTGCGTCTCATTTGCGAAGAGCCTCGACCCAGCAAATTAGGGGCGTCTGACCGGAAGTCTCGATCAGATATAAGCACCGTATTCGAGTCGCTATATGACGATCCCTAGAGTAATTATAGGAGAGTAAACTATACCCTCACAAGGAGTCCTTATAGGCGACCTTCTGTATAGGGCGTCCTGCGAGGCCTACGGAAGGAGGAACTGCGTCTTATTCGCGAAGAGCCTCGACCCAGCAGTTTAGGGGCATCTGACCGGAAACCTCGATCAGATGTAAGCCCTGCATTCGAGTCGCTATATGGCGACCCCTAGAGTAATTATAGGAGAGTAAACTATATCCTCACGAGGAGTCCTCATAGGCGACCTTCTGTCTAGGACGTCCTCCCTTACTCCTTTCTGCTTATGCATGTCGAATATACGTCGACATAAGCAGCAGAGTATTGATGCTTTCATTGTAGCTTGTTCATAAACCAATGAAAGTTTATCGTCAAAAACTTAGTATCTGGAAACCGGAGCGACTCTAAGGAGTTTTTCACCTTGTCATCTATTAAGGATGACGCCGCAAGGGCTCTGTCATGTCTATTTACCGGGCAACTCCGAATTAGCAACTTGTTAAGACAGAGTTATACGTGATAAATATATAGCCCTGGAAAGGACTCTAAATGAGGTACAAACGTCCTCCAATTCCTTTCCGTAGAGACGTAGTGTCACAGTTCTTAAAGGTGATCTGCGTAATACAGTGAGTCTAAATTCGCTCTGAACGAATAAATGTCGTCTCAGTTGTGACAAAGCGAATAATGAATGACGAAGTTAAGGCCATAGCTAGGTCCTTAGCCTACTCATTCAAACGCAGAGGAACTCTCAATACATCTTCACTGTTTTTCGACCAGTGGAACTACAGAGAAGATGACAAGAAACCGCCTTACTTCTTTCCACTGGAAAGTTGAATGTGGAGTCGGCTAAAAGGCCAAAAACCTGCGACACCTGTCTATACTTAACCGGAAAAGACATTCCTTCTCTTTTTCCGGATAATTTAACGTGCAACAACGCTAGTAGTTTCTTGTGAATGGACGCAGCATTCTGATGCGTTGGAACACATTCAGGGTAGTGTTGATGGAATAAATCCTCTCAACCCTGTATTGTTCCCAATGTGGATTGTAAATCCCCTCCATATCCCTTCACCATTCGTCTGAATCAGTTGAAATCACCATCAACGGCATCTGAACACGCAGATAACTGGACCAAACCAAGCACCATGCGACAGCTCAAATTTTGAGACTGCCGTCAGTTGCTACTGCACTTGCTGGGATGCTGCGAGGAGCTGCGCATCTGCGCCAACAAAACCGTAACGGGGGCCTAAGGAGCATCGGTCTTCTGGGCGCTGGCTGCTCCCTGTACAGTACGTCCGAGACGGCACTTTCTCCGAACGTCCTGATATATGAGGCCGCGTCTAAGGTCATTGAATAGTGCTATTTCGAGCTGTCGCAGCATTCTGATTTTCAGGAACAAACTCAAGGAAGTATAGATGCATAAGCGCTATCGCCACCCTGTTGTTCCAAAGGGGAAGGGTAATTCTCCTCCAAATCCCTTTCATCCTCCAACTAAATCAGATTATACTCACGGTCATCAGCATCTGAACGCGCAGATGACTGGACCGACCCGGCACCTTCCGACAGCTCAAGTTCTGAGACTACCGTCATCGGTTTCTGCATTTGCTGGGATGCTGCAATGAGCTGTGCAATCTGCGACAGCAAGTCCGTTACGGGGGCCTAAAAAGCAGCGGTCTTCTGTTGCATGGCCGCCGGCTGCTCCTGGGACAGTGTGTCTGAAATGGCTCTTTTCTGCGGACGTCCCTATAAATGAGGCCTCGTCTCCTTGGCTACTGTATGGTGTGACTTCACTGATGAAGAGTGACTCTCTCGGCGATGCAGACTGGATATCAGAAGCCATGTAGCCAAGGTGCGGTCGTGTGTGCTTGGTAGACGTTAAAGAAGCCATAATTATAGCCGACCCCGGCTGTAAACTGAACGGAGCGTCCCGGACGGGAGGCGTGGGCGTATGCACCAACTGACGCAAGTTCCAGTCCCTAACATCTGGCCCCAGATGTTATAATAAAAGAAGGAGGGGGGAGGGGGTGGCCCTCTGGCTCTCGGTCCTTCCGGCCTCGCCGATCTTCTTGCTGAACTTGCCAGCTTCTTCCTTTCCGTCATCGCAGGGTGAGCCTTATATTGATTTTATATTATAGTGCTCGCTCTACCCTTTCCATTCTCCTTGACTGCAACGGACACACCCGGCGTCGCGGTACCCTCAGGCGGTGTACCGCTTCACCGGCCGAGCTAGCGGGCGACAGGGATTTGAAACCACACTGTGGTTTATTGCCCTGTCTAATATTCATGAGCACTTCTGCCGCTAGCTCTGATTGACTAACTAATGCGACGACGGAAGCACACTATCTGACGGCATCACGTAAACATCACCATGTTCTTGTTCCTCTGTAAATATAAACTAATAAACTAAAGTTACCTAGGGCGAGAGGACCGGTGGCAGCCTCATAACGAGAGGACCGGCAGTGGTCCCTCGCTAATAACGTATCGTGACACCCGTCAGCAACGTTTGTCATCCCATGCGACACATATGAGCAAGAATTAGTAGAAGTACATTGACTACAAGCAAGGCAACCTACAAGAAAATAAGAGGAACGACTTCCTCGCCTTGCTTAAAGAGCAATATGTTTACATAATGAAGCAGGCAAAGTCGATTGTACTCCCACCAATTCCACATTAAATACAAATAAAAAGATACATAACAAAAACATTCAAAATATAAATCGAAAAATAGTTTACATCAAAAGAATTTTCGAAAAATTTTGACAAGAGCTCAAGTTCCCAAAGGGAACGAAGTGCCCAAATGCATCCCAAAAGAGCCCAAGTGTGGACAAAATTATTTTTTACCTCCCAAAAATTAACTACACACTACAGGACTGTATAATGTATCTTACAACAGGCCTACCATATCAGAAATAGGAACCTACACATAAATAACAAACGTTGCTAATGTAAACAACGTCAAACTAAAAACCGGAAACGAGACCCCAGGCAACACAGCCTGAAGTCAGCAACAGATTTTTGAATTATCCGATGTAAGGCAAGATCTTCATCAGAAGAAAAAAACGATACATTGGAAGTATGATGCATGACTAAAAACGCCTAAACATCCTAAGGGTGAGGACGTAACCCCGGGGAAATACAGAAAAAAACTTTCTGTATAACACGTCAAACTCCCAAGAAATTTTATATAAAAAATTTAAAAAAAAACAAGCCAAAACGCTTGGGAACAGGGGGGGGGGGAGGGGGGGGAGAGGATCAAGGGAGGTTAGGGAAGGAATACTTAACCAACAGTGGAAAAATCATTATCAACAATGATGACATCAGGCTCATGTTCCAAAATTAGGGAACATGAACTAATTTTTATATTATAAAATTATAGCGCTGAACGTTTTCAAACCAAAGTTTATTCCTTCCTTCATTAAATTGTGTCCTTGGATCCGCCAATTTAACCATTGATTTGTGTCTGGTATCATTATTAATTGAGATTTAAAAAGCACAAAAGTCAGATTGTTGTTATCTGACAAGGGCCAAACAAAGAATGATGTTGACACCAATTCCGGTCACTTCCTGACGTCTGCGCATGAGCAGAGGGTAAATGTATGGAGGACCAGTTAGGACTTCTAATTTTCGGTTTAGCATGCAAAGTTTGGGGATTGGAGGGCAAAATTTGTGATTGGCCTTAGATATTTTAGAGTTAGCACCATCTATGTCTGGGCCATTGGTATACTGTGTAAAAATAATCAAAACCTCCAAGGTATATGAATATTCAAACCACAAACTCTGCTACCTTTTTTAACACTTGTCTATACCCTACATTACAGTTTCCTTTCAGCAATATGAATATTATTAGTTATCCTTGTGTTTTCCAAGATGTATGGGAATTTACACCGGTTTGGGAACTCATACACCCTGAGGCTTTGCCAAACCGGTGTAAATTCCCATACACCCTGGAAAACACAAGGATAACGGATTTATTTCCAAGAAGTTTGATGTACTTAATACTTTAACCTAGTTTGTGGGCAAAAACTGACAGAAAAAATTTATACTTTGCTTCGAAAACCAGACAAATATGGATGTCATTGGAATTGGCTCAATGAGCCAGTTCCAATGACATCCATATCTGTAATATTTTATTGTACACAAATATTAAATTTCCTGCATTTTTATTTTTGTTCTAACATAACCGAGCAGAAGCTATGAATTAATAATTTAAAATGGGTACTTTTGTAGCCATATTGCTTGACCTTGTATATTCTTGTTTTTACACCGTGGTTAAATACGGTGTAAAAAAGCCACTGTGGATTGCAAGTTACACCATACCTCACAGCCAATCAAAATGCAGTATTTTGTTTCATTTAGAAATAATACACTGATATCCCGCAATACAATGTAGAGGATATCAAAATTCACAGATTTTCAAAACATGATAAGGTAATTTGAAAATTCTTAAACATTTTTTAAACTTTTAAAATTTGTCCAAACTGTTTGGGATACAAATAAATTTACCTCACAAAGAGCTAGTGCAGAGTATGGAGTATCTTCGGCAGGTTTAACAACAACCGTACATCCAGCTGCAAGGGCAGCACAGGCTTTTCTAGTTATCATAGCACTTGGAAAATTCCACTGAAAAAAAAAATTACATGAAACTTCAAAAATTTAAACCTACAATCTTTGTTCAGAAGAGAAATCTACCTGTTTTAAGAACAATCTGCGTGACTACAAATAAATTCCATTCCAGAGTTTCTTTTTCGATAGTCGATCTTATTTAACTGATATTTCTTAACTGAATAACCTTGCTAACTGTACATACAGTTGAAAATAGAAGTCTTCTCACAAATAATGTAGAAAATGCTTGTCAGTTGATGTGCATGTTGCTGCAGAAGAAGGAAGTAGTCTGAAATACACAAGAGCATTTGTGCCATACAATGCAAAATTTAATGCACTATTAGAGTGGTTGGTACTGAAATCATGAACTGAACCAACCAACCAAAGAAAATATTGAGCCTACAGTATGTGGAGGATGGACTACTACTAAAACAATGTGGGATAGATTTTTTACTCAGTAATTATGTACAATCTCTAAGGACAAAACATAAGAAGCACTTGTAAACTTTCATCACATGGACCTCCGGGTTGCACCCGGTGGTCCATGTGATGAAAGTTTGCAAGCGTTTTTTGTGTCGTTATGAATAATTCTAAATACTTTTCGGCTGGAGAATATATGGTGCAGAAATTAAGTAGTAATCCATTCTCTTCATTCTGTGTATGCAGTCAATTTTAATATCTATTTACATCATTACATGTACATGTATACAAGTAGAGGTTGGAATGATGTTGATGGTCTCAATTTACTTGTACTGAATTGTTGGGCATCCTGTTTTTTCCCTAGGAATTTAGTGACGCTAATGGGGCAGTTTGAGTTTGATAGGAACAAAAAGTGCACTTATACAGCATGCTATTAAATCAAAATGGTGCACAATACAGTTTCAGGACTTCTAGTTTCAACTGGAAGAGCAAGCCATTTATCATACCTTCAGGACAAGTTTGATCTGTTATAGGGTTGCTGGTAAAATTCTTGGACATTTTTCAAGACACTACAGTAGAAACTGAAGGATTTTCAAGCTTCCCCAACCTTGACAACTCCTAACCTAGACCTTCCAGTGATTACCCTTTCCTCCCACTTCCCTCCAAGTGAGAGAAGGTAGTAATCACTGGAGGTTTCCAGTCACAAAATATGGCATGTAAAACTATATACTATGATAGAAGCACTTTGTCCAGGTTTCTATTTTGTGAATATTCAAGACTTTTCAAAGCCTGTGGGGCAATTTTCCAGGATTTTCAAAGCCTTGGATGGCTCGTAGTCAAACTCAAGATCATTCCTTAATTCTAAGGTCTTGCAGGAACCTGGTGATAATTGCATAAAGGTTATAGAGTAGACTCCTCGGATATCTACTGAATTCTTCATGTTCATAGACCAATACAGCCTCAAAACATCCAATATAAGCATTTAAGGCTCCACAAAGTAGATCTTCTGTTCCTCAGCCCACTTTTTGTAAATTGCATGTTGGCAGGTGTTTTTTTTTATTTTTGTAATTATTTCCTTCCCATTAAAAAAGTCATGTTCTTGGTTTATTTTATGTTTTAGGCCTCATAATCTACAGAATAGCATAGGTGGTGAAGTATTTTGTCTCTTGACTGCAAAAAGGCTTTGCAATTCTGAAGCATTACAAAGCCTTGTTGCACTCGAGGGACAAATTTATCAGTGTTATTTGCTTGGGTAAAATATCCGACATAAACCATATGATTTTTATTTAGGAGGGCCTGAGAAACAGATTTTTAACTTGTTAGGCCTAAAGTCAAGTTTACACAATCATGTTGCCCATTTTTGTGGGCTTCCAATCAAGTACATGCCACCCAATAATACTGCATACCAAAGTTGGATCATATCAGCCAACAGCTTATGTAGACTGAAAATTTGGGGTAGGGTCATAAATTTTGCTCCTCTTAGGATGAGCCCAAATACTGTCTGAGAAATTTTCCTTGAACAAAATTGTAATTTAGGTCACTGAAGGAAGTTGCATACCAAATCTCAGAGCACTGTGGCTGGTAGTTTAAGAGAAGCTGTTTAACCCTTGAAACAATGCACACAATATCAAAATTTATTATTTTAACCCTCTGCACTCTGTCAAAATGGCAAAGTCTTCAGCGGCAAATAAACCCATAATGCAGTTTGACCGAATATACTTGGTGAGCTCTGTAAAACAAGATATAATTGGTTAAATTTGTAGTTAAACAAGAAAGAAACAGAGTTGTCGAGAGAAAATTCTGTTGCACTATAAGAGTTCTTGGGGCTAAATATTTTTCCAAATTTTTTCCCATATTTCAACAAAACAATTTCATGGTTTTGTTGAAATTTTTAGAAAATTAATTTTTTTTAACTGCTGAATTTGTATATTACGTGAGTGGATAACGGCCGCTTCATTTGGTAAAGGGCTAACTCTTTACCCAACGTAACGATCAAAACCAGCCAGCACTATTCTCAAAAATTGCCAATTAATTTTCATTATTTTTTGTCTCAAAAACATAGGTTATGACCCCCTCAATGGAACGAGCTCAATGAGTTCGTTCCAATGAGGGGTCATAACCTATGTTTTTGAGATAGAAAATGAAAAAAATTAGTTATTCAATATTTGTTTTTGCAAGTGTCGTCTGCATTTCATGTTAGGTAAAGGGTTAAAGAATTTTGAACTTTTGGGGCATTGCCCACACCTCTTGTGGGTTAGCAACTTCTGTCAGCCAAATCTGGAAGAGGATCTTCCAAACATAATTTGTGCCACGTTGGTTGGATTTGGGCCAGTGGTTCTGAAGAAGAAGACTGATATGTAAAAGTTAACAGATGATGGGTGATGTATGACAAGTGATGGCAGCAGGTCATGCTGATTTTTTGTGAATAGTGCTGAGCAGATATGGTTGCAGGGGCAAAATTTCAACATGAATCTGCAAATCGATTCACATAAACATTCACCCAAATCTCCAAGTACGATCGCGTAAAAATACAATTTTGATTGGCTGGTTTATTCTGGATTACTTGTTGCTTTCTACATGAACAAGGTCAAGTATATCCAGTTGGTGTATAAGTCGCGCATTTTCCCTAAAAAATGATCCCTAAATTAAAGGTGCGTCTTATACATTGGTGGGATAGATTATCCAATTTTGGGGTTAAAAAACTGGCGATGTTCTAGGCAGCTGAGTTCATTAACAGTTGACAATACAGTTATAGCTTGGGCAATCAACAACTGAATAAGATTTACTGTGCTCATTGCCTTATGTTCAGCTGAAACCAATCTCTTTAATAATAGGGCTAATCCTGCCTGTAATTAACAAAATATATCCCTATAAAGTGGGCCAATTATTTCAAGAATAATCATTGGGTTGAATTATTTCATAAAATCAAGTCATAGTTGCTTCAGCAGATTAGGAATTAAACATGACCTGCATTTAGTTGACGCTACTAATTTCTTGAAGGCTGAATATGATTGTTTGCATTAAATAGTTTTAAACTAGTTTAAATTGAAAAAAATTCATGGAAAAATTAAAAAAAGGACAAATTTCAAAAAACTTTCTTATTTCAATGAGTAACAAATTTCAAATGATGGAAATAAGGAATCTCCAATCTTGAAACAAAAAAGTGTAAGTTTACAGAACGGCCGCCATGGACTGGTCATTTTCCACAGGTGGGCAAAATTTCCATGGACGCAATAATATAGGAATAATTATCAAAAATTTAATTAATGAAGCACCAGGTACAACCCAGTGCTTCATTAAAATTTCGCTGATTATTTTTATTACCTGGTAAACGCATGCGTGGACATCATTGCCCACACGTGGATTATGACCAGTCTATGATGACTGTACTGTATAAAGGGTAATAATTTTATTATAAATAAATTATTTATTATAATAATTCTCACAAAAATACTCTGATTTACACCTGTACAGAATATGGTGATAGACATCAATAACAAACACTTGCATACCAAATATGATGACAATCCATCAAGTATTTTAAAAGTATTTTAAAAGTTGATGAGTTTAAAAACTTGTTGGTCCCCGACAGATAGATCGACTGAAAAAAAACTGATTGATAGTGATGAGCCGATAAGATAAATGACCCATCATCCAAATGCCGATGTTTTAGATATGAAATCGTTTGACTGTTGATGATGATGTGAGAGGGTCAGTGTTTTATGGTTTAATTGATGGTAATCGCCAGCCAATGTACCCTGTAAACCCCCAATCCCGACAATGGTTTTAGTGGCAATTGTTATCAATGCTCAGGGCTTTAGTTAACGATTTAATTATTGATAAGGAGCACATTTATTTTACAAATGGGCATTGCCATCTTGCATACATAATATTTGATAAACCGGAATTGGCAAAATAAAATGAAATGAAATGAAACAAACATAAACCCGAACACAACAGATTTCATCTTTTATGGAAGCCGTCGTCGAAATGCATCAAAGGTAAAGCCATAACAAAATATATGCTAGATTTTCATCCCCACTCCCCCAAATTTAAATGCCTGCCCCAATTTCTTTTTTATTTTCATACATTTATGCCCCTAAAGTGAAGCTCAAAAGGTTTACCAGGAGGAATAAAATAGAACAAAGTTGACAGATGATGTTCTGTTTCAGTTATTAGTGTTCAAATAATTTAATAATTTATTTTCTTATTTTTTACAAATAAACAGTTGAGACATACATATTTATAATCAATAAAACACTAAATAGCTTTTGTGGAATAAAATTAGGTTTTATTGTTTGTCTCCCATCCAAAACAAATAAAGAACCACATGGTTATTTTCTTTGAAGTGTAATATCATCAATGTCCCACAATTGTCATTTGTGACCTTAGGTCATGAATGTTAATTACCAGGGGTCAGAAAGACATGTGATCTCTCACAAACTCAGTGAATCAGTTTTGAATATTCATTTGTGTACTTTTTGTTGACATGGACATTGGAGCACTTTCATTTCTTTCACCGATTTTTGTATTGTGGAGAAATAAAAAAATAAACAAATTTGCCCCCCACACCCCACACGGCAATTTGAAAAGGAGTTGGATGAAAATCTAGCATATTTTTTATTATGGCCTAATACAATGTCGCAAGTAAGTTCCTGCAGTTTCTTACTGTCATTTTCAGATTTCTTTGATATCTAGCTGACACTCATCACTTGAGAATGAACACGGTTGTCTCTCAATTTTTGTTAGTGCTCCGCGAAATTTGACGAGATCAAATGGAACCACAAATCACTTAACAGTCATTTCAATAAAAAAGTCTTAAATCTGGATGATGAATTGAGGAAATCTCAGTAATTTTTTCACATGTGACCATCGGCGAGGACCGATCCCACACCACCGCCTACAGATTGTCAACCGATGGGTGCTTACCGGCTGATGGCCGATTGTATACCTATTGGGCCTAAAAAAGATGCTTGTTTCTGCTAATGGACAGAAAAAAATAGGGTCGGTAGGTAGGAAAAACTTTTTATTTTTATTTTTTTTATTTTTCCAGAATGCAGTTGCCTTCACTGAATTTATGACCTTATCAACATAATGTCAGAACAAATCCAAGCACTTGTCCAACATTCAACAGTGAATAATATAGAAAATTTCTTCCATCGTCATGGAAACATTCAAGCTTCGTATAACTTTGTTTTGCTGTGAAGACATTTTTCAAAAAGTCATCACAAGTAGCAGACTGTCGGTCACCAGTGTTTTGTTTCAAGCTAGAATTACGGTACCGTATTAGCCCAAAATGCATGCTAGGCTATCCTTACAGAGCCCACAAATGCCACTTTGATACAACTTGACAAGTTCCATGGCTCGATAGGCTTTTATATAAAATTGTTTGATTTTTAATAAAATGTTTTGACGATCAAGATATGCGCTGTGATTTAGAAAAAACACAATCACTTTTTTCACATTCTGTGATTTCAATAAAATGCTTAAACTCTGAGGTTTAAAACAGGGTCGGTCAGGTTAGCGGAAACAAACATCTTTTTTTGTCTTAACAAGAAGCCTACATCGCAAAGTGCTGCTAATGCCCCTACCACAAAAATGTTCTAAGTCGAAAGAGTGAAAAAGGACCATAACTCTAGAAAAAATGTGCGGACGGAACTCACACTATACAGGCATCGTTCCCCCATGATGCTCTATTATGACACCATATATCATTCAAATAAGAGTAGCAGTGGCCGAGATACAAGGGAAAATGTAGGTACTGATGGACAAAGGAATAGACAGACGGAAGTCTCCACTAGATACCCCTTTGAAGTTTCAAGTCAGGGGCATAATAATCGCCTCTTCACCACTGATTGACATACTACATGACAGTCAGACAGACCAACCGCAACTGCAATACCTGGTGCTGCTTGTTGCAAAACAATTTGGAAAGAAAAATTAGAATGTGATGCTGATGGTATTCAAAAAATATAATGACAAAGCACGTAGGTACAAAATACAAGAATCAATAGTTCTTAAAGCACTGGCGGCATGGGAGATGTGTCGATAGAAAGCCAAATTCTTGTCCATGACTTCCATAAACAAGAGGCCCCAAGAGGTCTTAACAACATTCCTGTTTGAAGAAGGATTTAATGTCTCATTCGGCATCTACGGTTAGCTAACACTTAGAAAGCCCAAACATAAACCCAGGCACTTGATTTAAACAAGCTTAAATCTGATACCTCCCCCCTCTCCACTTAACGGAAGCTGTATATGCCAAATATCAAAAGATTCTGACTGAAAGATCTGAAGAAAAAGATTTTTAAAGAAATTTTCTTATATTGCACCAAGTAAAAACTTGGGGTCTCATAAGGGGCTCAAATATGAGCCTTGACTTGAATAAATTTAAATATGCGACTCCTAAGGATGATGTATACCAACTGACTGGTGGATCTGAAGAAGATTATTAAAAAATATACCCCACATTCCATGAAGTAAAAAGTTGATTTGAACAAACTTGAATCTGACCCTCCTCCCCAATGCACCACCCCAACCTCTCTAGGATGTTGCATCCCAAGTATCATAAGACTCTGTTTGGTAGCTCTGGAGAAGAAGATTTTATAAATTTTTAAAACATTCTGTGGGTCCTAACCGAGTTATGCTCCTTGTGACAACTTCATTTGAACAAACTTGAATTGACAAATGGTAAGGAATGTAAGGTAATATAAGGAATGTGCATATCAATTTTCGTTCAGTTCGATCCAGTAGTTTAGAAGTTGATAATGTAAAGTTCATGAAGAATGACAGATGATAGACAGATTGACAACAGAAGGAAAGTGATCACCAAAGCTTCCCTTGAGCTTCACTCAAGTGAGCTAAAATATTGAGAGTGAACTGTGGCACTCTCCAATACCTTATAAAAATAAAAAAAAATTAAGAATACAATACTGTGCTTAGTCAATTAGTCAAGTAAACAGAGGACACAAAAGAGCACAAATGGGTGTTTCAAGACAAATAAGTCCCGATAGACTCCGCAAAGTAGATCCTCTGTTTCTCAGGCCATTTTTGGTAAACTTGCATGTGGGTGGGAGGTTTTTTATTTTATTTTTTATTTTTGTAATTATTTCTTTGCCATCAAAAGTTCATGCTCTTGATTTGTTTCATGTTTTAGGACTTACAATCTGCAGAATAACATAGGGGGTGGTGTATTTCATCCCCTGAGTGCAAGAAGGCATTGCAATGCAAAAGCATTGCAAATCCTTGTTGCACTCAATGTGCAAATTTATCAACTTTATTAACTTGAGTAAAATAGCAGTCATAAACCATTTCATTTTCATTTTTTTAAGTTTACATTGACTATAAAAAGAGAGCATGCGGCAGCCAAAAGGGCCATGTGGGAGGGCTTTAGAAACAGATTTTAAACTTTTTTAGGCCTTAAGAACTTTCTGCACTGAAGCAGTTAGCTTCTATAGAGACTCTTAAGTGATTTTGCGGTTAAAAAGAAGGCCTTTATATGGCATTAAAAACATGGCAATACAGAAAAATAATAAGTAAATTTAGGCATATTTTTCCTGCTTATTATCGTCAAACTCATTCCAGTAATTTTTGCTGCAGAAAATGAAACTTGGAGTTATTCACAATTATTTGTGCAAGTGCCATCTGCTATCTATGTTATGCAAAATGTTAGTAAAGTGTGCTGAAAGTAAAGTAAACATATTTTACCGGTGTTATCATTCCAACAACTCCAATGGGTTGCTTTAAGATTAGCAATCTGGTTGATGGTTTTGTTGAAGGAATAATATCTCCATAAACTCGCTTAGCTTCTGCAGAATACCAGTCAATAAATGAAGCACTAAAGTTGATTTCAGCAAGAGAATCTGCAAGTGGTTTGCCCTGAAAACAAATTTGAAACAAAATGTTAAAGTAAAGATTTCAGGTAAAAGTCAATCCATGAAATAGCCAGGGCCATGACATCATGAGAAGATATGCTATTGAAAATCCAATCTGCCAAACGTTAAGCCTGTTTGTTTGTATCAATAGGGACTAAGAATACTTTAGACAACCATAAACACATTAGGCTGGACATACTTATGGGCGGAGAAAGCCAAATTAAACAGAAAGAACCTCTGAACAGCAAAAATAATGTTTTTTTCAACTGCTCAATTTGATTTGTTAGGTAAAGTGTTAACCCTTTTCCCAATGCACACGATATCAAAATATATTATTTTAATTTTTGTTTTTTGTAAATTTTTCAAATAATTTCAACAAAACCATATCATGTGATTCCTCATGGAAACAAGCTCAATGACCTTGTTCTCACGAGGGGTCACATGATGTGGTTTTCTTGGAATTGTTTAGGCCACACAAAGTAGAACTTCTGTTTATCAGGCCATTATTTGTAAAATTGCATGTGGGCAGGCAGTTTTTTATTTTATTTTTTATTTCTGTAATTATTTCTTTGCCATCAAAAAAGTTCATGTTCTTGGTTTATGTTTTAGGCCTCATAATCTAGAGAATAGCATGGCTGGTGGTGTATTGTGTCCCTTGAGAGCAAGAAGGCTTTGCAAAGCCTTCTTGCACTCAAGGGACAAATTTATCAATTTTTTTAACTTGGGTAAAATATTAGACATGAACCATTTAATTTATATTTTTTTTAAGTTTACATTGGTTATAAAAAGTGAGCAAGCGGCAGCCAAAAGGACCATGTGTGAGGGCCTGAGAAACAGATTATATGTATCAGAAAAACCCTGATGACTTTGTTAGAGTAGAACAAACAAGAGCTATTGCTGAAAGCAATTATAGTCCCCCCCCCCCCCCCCCCCCGCCTCCCCAGTGCAATGCTGGACCGATGAAACATAAACCAATTAAAAACAAAGTAAGGACCGTAACTCTGTTGAAAAAAGCAAGCAACTTTTTTATAACATGTCCAAGAACAGCTTGTCATAAGGATCCCTTAAACCAAATTTCATTGAAATCCATCCACTCACTGATAAGATATCGCTGCGGTCAGGCAGATTGATGGATGCAAGGACAGATGGATGCACAGATACATGTAATCCAGAATATCCCCTCACTCTCTTCAACAGTGGGGTATAAAAATATCATCATACAGAGGAGAACACTTAAAACAAGCAATTAATTGAAAATAGAAGATGTTTTCATCTTTGGAATTCACTTACAAAATGTCATGAACTGAGTTTCAAAAACTTTTGAGAATACAGTAGAATCCTCTTAATTGAATATCCATTTTGCCAGTGAAAATTATTCAATTAACAGGAGTATACAATTAACAGCGATTTGGTCAGTTTCCTGTGTTCTGGAGGTAAACTGAGCATTTATTCTATTATATCTTGTTTGACAGAGCTCATAGAGCTCTGTCAAACAAGATATAATAGAATAAATGCCCGTATTGGATGTAGTGAGGCCAAAAAGGTTGATAAATAAGGGGAATTTGGTGCGTGTCACAGTAATTTTTTCGACATATTACAAAAATTTATATACAATTAACAGGAGTTTACTCTACAACCCATATGCAATTAACAGATCAAGTTTGTACTGAAGGTATGGTAAATGGCTTTGTGTTTGAAAAGTATATTCAATTAACAGGGATATACAATTAAGAGATATCCAATTAAGTGGGCTCTACTGTAGTACTGGTTGGTTTTGGCCATTACGTTGGGTAAAATGTTGATATAGATGAGATTTACACTAAGGCTGAACAGTGCACAGGGTTAGTTCCTCAGTTGATAACGAACATTTTTTTGTAACCAGAAAGAGTGATTAACCCTTTGCAAGGCACAGGGTACGTCACACTTTCTGGTTATAAAAAAATGGTAACTTCCATATCACACCTTACATGAAAATGTACACTCACTTTGGCTATGCATTGCATGCGGTTAGTCGCATAACAGAGATAATCTTATTTATAACCAGAAAGAAAAGAGTGACTAACCCTGTGCATTACAGAGTTAATTGGTAAACTAACATGTGCTGGCTAACCATAGGCATTCCACAGGATTAGTAGATAGGCTACCATATCACACACTGCATAAAAATATACACTGACCAAGACTGTAAAAATGCACAGGGTTATAGGGCTGCACGATATTCAAAACTGAATACCGGTATCGGTATTCAAAAAATACCGCGGTATACCGGTATATCGAAAACTGTTCAGATATATGAACACAAGTACCACATTCGAGACTCGAGGCATCACAGTCGGAATGAATTAGCATGCCTTGATGATTCGGTTCGAAAAACCTTTACCCAACGCAGACGATATCAAAATTTATTATTTTCAAAATTAGTTTATCAGATTTTCCCCAAAAATTTCAACAAAACTTTTTCATGTGACCCCTCATTGGAACGAGCTCAACGAGCTCATTCCAATAAGGGGTCACATAATATAGTTTTGTTGAAATTTTTGAAAATTATTTTTTCAACTGCTGAATTTGTATATTTAAGAGGGCACAAGCAGACGGTTCCTTGGATAAAGGGATAATATTATTCATTCGCGGCTACAGTTAAAAAACTCAAAACATCTTTAAAATTCAATTGTGGGTAAATAAATAATGACGATAAATCAATGTTTTTGTAATTACACCGGTATTCTATTAGTTTAATTTTTTTTTTTTTTTTTAATTAGGGTTTAACGACACATTAACAGCCAGGGTCATATCATGTCGGTGACAGTTTTACGGGTGGAGGAAGCCGGAGTACCAGGAGATAACCACCGAGCAACGACGAGCAGCTGTCAGCTCTCCAACATCGTAACAACTGAACTCTGGATCGCGGCACAGGCAGGGTTAGCTTGGTTGAAGACATGCGCACCTTCGATGTGCAGTACGCCTTAGTACACAGCGTCATCGTGCCCCCATGTAGGCAATCGGGGTTAAGTGCCTTGCCCAAGGACACAACGCGGGAGTGCGAATCTGTCGCTGAAATGGTCACCCATCCAACAACTGACCGCGCTCGACATTGCTTAACTTCGGTGATCTGACGAGAACCGGTTACCGCGACGCCACCGCCCCCCCCCCCCCCCCTTATTAGTTTGAATACCGGTATATATCGGTTTATCGATATACCATGCAGCCCTACAGGGTGAGTTGGTATTATGTTATACAGGGTGTAGGATTCAAGGAACTACCAGTAATGGAGATATTTCTACTGGACTGTGGACATTTTTTTTAAAGTGAATTCCAAAAATTAAAACATATTCTATTTTCAATTAACAGTATATGTTTTACAGTAATTGGATATTTCAATGGAGGACACTTATTTGGATATTTCTCAACTGAATAAGTTATTGTAAGTTAAAAATATTTGGAATTTAAATACAAAGACAGAGTGGACTGAGCAAGTGATGGAGTTGACAGATAATGTCAATGGAGTAATGGAGATATTTCTACTGGACTGTGGAAATTTTTTAAAGTGAATTCCAAAAATTAAAACATATTCTATTTTCAATTAATAGCATGTTTTACAGTATTTGGATATTTCATTGGAGGACACTTATTTGGATATTTCTCAACTGAACAAGTTATTATAAGTTAAAAATATTTGGAATTTAAATACAAAGTGGACTGAGCAAGTGAGGGAGTTGACAGAGAACTATTTAATGAAGATCTCTGAATTTGAAGTAGGGACAATCCAGGGTAAAAAACATTGTCAGAGAAAGAGTCATGGAAGATTGAAACTGAATTGGTGAGAAGGGATCAGAGCAAAGAGGTCTTTGATTGACTGGCATGATAAAGAGAACCCAGTTTTGAAGACTACCTTCCTGTTTCAGCTGTGGTCGCGGTCGTTGGAGCTTGGGGGAAATTTGGGAAAGACAGAGAAAAGGAAGGTCAAATAAGTAATCTATTTGTAGTGGAGACCGTGGAACACTTTCTATTAAGAGTGTCCAAAATATTGAGTCTAACAGAATAAGATTCACTGGGAGTATATCTGGGACGTGGGGTGGGTGAATGGTGAATATGTGGGTGCTGGGTGACAAAAAGGAGAAAGTTAGTAGGCTTATCGGAGCGATTTGGAAGAACAGGGTATGAGATGTTATCAAAACAGTTTGTTTCCAGGTATTGGAGGAGAGAGAAAAGGGGATAAGGAGACATTTGGGAGCACGGGGTTAATTGAGGCCTTCTCAGGTAAGAACCATGACCAATCAGCAGCCGGCCAATTATTATTATTATTTATGTTGTTAACTGCATGTAATTCCAAACACAAAAGAATTTACCACATCCTAAATACAAATTTGACCTGTGAATTGAAAAATAATTCTTGTGATTTGTCAAAAAATTGAAGTTACTGAGACATCCAATCAATTCCCGATGTCTAGAGGCCTATCCAGGCCCCAGTACTTCACAAATATAAGAAAAAAAAAAATGTTTTGATGCTCAGGCAATCACTGAAACTGAACCCCCTCACTGAACATTTGTATTGCCTTTTGGTATCTTCCCATATTACTACAAAATCGGAAGACTTGAAACTTTTTACATTTTTTGATTGATGTACGTAAATGAAATCTGAAAAGTATAACTAAAGGCAGTCTACATCCAGTGGTTTTGCAGTTGTTTCTAGGAAAGTCTTGGCTGCCTACATAGGCAACCAAGGCTTACTAGAAATGACTGCCAAAGCACTTGGAATGTAACTTGCAAGATTATCCTTGCACAGCATGTTGGGACACGTTTTCTATTGCAGTAAAAAGTTATCAGTCAAAATTAGACCCTTTAGGGCATTGGAACGTATTTTGCCCAGCATCTCTCGGGACAGGCCCACCAGAGAACTGCCAACTTAGGCTTAGCTAACCCGAGGGAAGAAGAATCCTCGTCCACAGTAGTCAACCCTTGGAAGACTGGTGGACAGGCGGATTCGTAGACACGAAACCGCGATGGAGGCAGAAAAGCATCAGATCGCGAAAAGAAAGAACCCTTTAGGGCCTTGGAATGTATTTTGGCATCCGTGCCCTGGAAGGATTCAACAACCTGAACCGATTGCAGAGGGTGCAAAATCCCAGAGCTAGAAGGCTGACAGGGTTGCAGCGTTCCACAGAGGACTGCGGCCGTGCGGTCACTGATGGCTGGTCTGAAGGCTGAATGTCTGGCAGTAAGCCAAAAACAAAATCTAAAGTCTGCCCGAAGACCGACAAGGGGGGCCCGTCTCCTTCACGCAAATCGTCATCCTCTGTGGCGGAAGAGATAAACCCCAACTCGGGCTGACCAGCAGAAACCTCCTGTGAATGCTGAACAGCATCGAAAGGGCCAGACGAGGAATCTCTGTGATTGACCACAGGAGGTTGCGCCTCAGGAGGCACAGGGAAGCCAACTTTAGGGTTGCTAGAAACCAATCGGGTGAGTGCCAGAATGGCCTACCTCAGCTCACCCTGAGAATCCGTCGGAGCAGCAGAAGAAGGACCCAAATCCACAGAAGGGACCGACGACGAACGTCGATCAGCAGACAGAGTAGCTAGACAGTGAGAAGACACCGGAGGACAGTCCCAGGAGTTATGCCCAGGAGCATTCACTGGCCTCTGCAAAACAGAAGGTCCTGCCTACAAATGCTTTAGAGAGACCGACGGCGTATGTCGATCGGTAGCTGGACCTGGGACACGATGAGAAGACATCGGACGATGTCCCAAAAATGACAGGAGCCTGCCATTGGCCTCTGAGAAACAGAAGGCCCCAACTGCCCATCCTCTGAGACCGACGACAAGCATCGATCGACAGCCAGACTTGGAACATGGTGAGAAATCACCGGAGGAAGGTCCCAAAAGTGACAGCTAACCGGAGCCGTCACTGGCCTCTGCTGAACAGAAGGTCCTGGTTGCCAATGCCCCAGCCCATCCTGCTAATCGGCTCACCAGCAGGGGAAGGTGGAACAATAAATGATTCACCCAAGGAAAGAGGAATCGCTGCCGGAGCGACCGAGCATCCCAATCGGCCAGGCGAAAAACCTAACCACATGAGATGGGGCTGCCATCAAACCCGTACAGCTTCGTTTAGAAGCCAGGGAAGACTGGGAGCCCTGTGACACATCACCAGATACAGCCTCGAGCCCCCGAGACTGTATACCATCCCCGGAAGAGGAAGAGATGGTAGAAGCACTATCATTCAAGACAGGAACAGCATGAACAACTTCCTCAGCAGCTGCAGATGATGCAGGTGGCAAATCGGAGAAATCGGAGACAGCGACCGAGCTGACCTCGGAAGAACTCTCAATGAAAACAGTCACCTCAAGGGCAACCACTGGAGCCAAAGGAATGAAGACTGCAGTCCCCACTTCGGGCGTCCCAGCACCAGCACCGCCAACATCTGCAGAGGAAATTGCTACCGAAAAAGGCTGCCCAACATCCTTCATGACCGAGTCACCATGTGCACTCTCAGAAATATCCGAAGAGGCGCGGCTGCATTTGCCCGAGAACGAGGAGTTCTAGCTCTGGTTAGAACCACCTTGTTAACGGTAGCCCAGAACATGGAAGACAAAACCCAACAAAAACCACAGAGATGGGCCTGAGAACAATTGTTGCAAGTTACACAAGAACTGTGAACATCATCAACATGTTCACCTGCAAACAAAAAGGACAAGGGAGTGTTTTCGGCATTGTCCAGAAAGGTGACAGAAGAATTTTTTGAGGGAAAAATGCCCAAAAATAATTCAAAGAATCAAGCTTCCCATCGGCGAAAAACCGATCAATACAGGTCGCGTTTTCACACGCAGAAAAGGCAAGAAACACAGAGATAACACAAGCTAAAATGAGCATAAATATAAAGCAAACAAAACAATTTTGAGCTTGAGTAAAGGATACAATCCTAGAATGCACATATATGAAATAATCGTAGCGAGTTATTCAAGTTGTTCAAGTTGTTCTCGAAGAAACAAGCTGAGCAGCACGAGTCACAAAAATTCTGACCATGCAAGATGGCAGAAAAAATGGAATTGATGTCACGGTTGTTGCGCATGTGCTCGGTAAGATGTGTGCAGAGAGATTACCTGTAATGTCGAGAACCGGTCTTGCTCGACCCATTCTCGATCCCTTTATAGTGCTTTTGCATTCTTCCACTTTTCCAACTCATTTGGAAAAGTTCCACTTTTCCAACTCATTTGGAAAAGTTATTAACTTGAGTTAAAGTTCCAAAGTAGGGCTTGCACTTATGTTACAGCCAATTGTAAACAATTGTGAGAAATAGTTTGTGCGGCCTAAGCATTTACTCTATATACTTCTTATTTGGCAGAGTTTGAGAAGATTACACAAGATTGTAACAGAGTAAATGCTAAAGATATTGCTTGAATTCAGGAAAATTACCAAATTCTTGTTTAAGCCCCACAGAGTAGATCAGTTTCTCAGGGGATTTTTTTGTAAAACTGGATGTGGGTGGGCATTTTTTTATTTTATTTTTTATATGTGTAATTATTTCTTTGCCATCAAAGTTTATGTTCTTGGTTTGTTTTCAGTTTTAGACCTCATAATCTACAGAATAGCATGAGTTGCAGTGTATTTACCTATAGTATTGCAAAGCCTTGTTGCACTCAAGGGAGAAATTTATCAATTTTATTAACTTCGGTAAAATAACAGACATAAATCATTTGATTTTGATTTTTTTAAGTTTGCATTGGTTACAAAAACAGAGCATGTGGCAGTCAAAATGAACAGGTGGGAGGGCCTGAGAAACAGACGATTTTTAACTTTTTTAGGATTGAATCGTCTTGTTAATTCAATATATGGTTTATATGGCTTTTCAAATTCAATTAACAGAATTTAACTGTTACACACAAGCTGACATTTAGAGAACACAACCCACTGATCATGTGATCTACCTAAATGTGTTAATCCTTGAAGACAACGATTCGAACAATGTCACTTTCACTTCAAAATATCAAGACAACAGTTTCTTGCTTCACTTTTGAAATACAAGAAATTTAAATTTGTTAACATGCTACAATACTGTGCTACAACATAATCAAGCAATATGACTCCAGCTCAATCAGGCGTTTAAATTCACACCAAATAGCGATGGTAAATGTTGTGTCCAAATAATGTAATTGTGCCCTAATTAATCAGTTTTTAAAACATTTCTTTCAAAGTTTTGCAGTGTTTAGGCCATATATAATTTGGTTAATTTTCCCTGATGGATGCAAATAGTTTCGAGCCTACCTGTTGAATCAATCAGTGCAACAAATAAATCAGTTCAATTAACCACAGTGTTCACCACTGAATGAAAACCAATCTGTGTTGACAGTGTCGTATATGGGAGCTTGAGATCTAATATTCATATTTGTGCCCTTTTCTATCAAACGGTATGCGTAATTTACATTTAAATACAATTTTGGCTCAACATCGGAAAGCTAAGAAACATTCTTGAGTAAACCTTATTTGGCAGAAAAGAATGAATAATAACCAGTAAGACCTATAACTAGAGCTGTAGGATTTTGAATTTCTTGTTCGGTTTCGGTTTTGGTTTTTTAGGTGGAGTAAAACCTCGGTTCGGTTCGGTTCGGTTTTCGGTTTGTTCATGAGGCCAAATAAAATTCAATAAAGCTCATTCTTATGTCCGGAGTCATAACTGAATGGCAGTGAAATTGAGTGAAACTCAATGAATGCCCGAAATAAGCTATAATACATGAAGAATCAGGAAGGCCAATATAATAATTACCTAAATATACTGAACTTTTATTTTGCTTGGCCATTTTTCGAGGTCTGACACCTACACGCAGCTTGAGGAAAGCTGCAAACACAACTAACTGAAATGTCGGAAATTCACAGAATGTAGCCTTACCAGAGTAGTGAAAGTACCCAGACACTGCCATTGGCAGTGTCTGGGTACTCTCACTACTCTGGAATGGTTACATTCCGTGAATTTCTGCAGCAAGAGTATTTAATAAAAAACGAAAAACCTTAGATTACGGGATGTCGACGGTTTCGGTTTTTAAAAAACCCTAAAAACCTCGGTTCGGTTTCGGTTAACCTACAGCTCTACCTATAACAAGATGATGAAACGTATGATCCTATCGGAATAAAGTATAGGGAATAAGACCGGCATGATTACGAAATTCCATGATCGACTTTTGAAGAACAACTGATTAAAGTCTACTTTGATCGAATCCTTTGACCTCCAGAAACAACTATATAGAAAACAATATTTTAGTTCCTCGAGCCGGGCATTATTTAGGCATGCAAATATGCTCTACTGCTCTCCGAGAAGAATTCTGACTCTTGACCATCTCAGGCCCAAACCTGAGCCCAGGCTCAGGTTTGGACCTGAGGTGGTCAAGAGTCTAATAATAGCTGCATTGAGATTTAAGAAGGCAATTGCACTCCTTGGTAAACTGAGAAAGGCAATTATTTGTATTCCCATACTTTCTGAAAGGCTAGACCATCTGTCATCTGTACCTTTACACTTCATTCCCATATCATTTGCAATGTATTTTGGTATTCTACAGCCTCTGTCACTTCTTAGGCACAATAGGGAGAAGAGTAATAACTAATAATTCATCAGTCAAGGAGTGATGAAAACCAATACTCATCAACTTTGAAATTGTAGTTGATTATGGGGGTTACCGATGATTAGTTAACTTTTCAATTTATAATTATCATTACATGTCTGATTGGGAACCAATTCTGCTCTGAGAAGGCAAAAATACTAGCTCTTTTCTCTCCAACCAGGACACTATAAGGTGAATCCATATTTGCCATTGGGCCCAAATTAGACTAATCTAAAAACTTGAGCCCAGTTCAGCCTCTCAAAGATATATGAATGTATGGCCAATGAGCCACTGCACCTCTATGTAGCTCGTTTAAAATACAATGAGTGTTGAGTCAAATAATTAATTACCATTTCTGTTGTCAACATCTTAGCTAGATCTTCCTTGTTCTGTTGTACTAAGTCATACCATTTCCTCAAGAGGTCACTTCGCTCCTGCAAAATAATACCTCAGAACTATATATATACATGAACGGAACTTAACTACAAATGTTTAGCGATGAACTGAATGGCATATGTTATTGAAAAATTAAAAACCTGGAATAAATATGTGTGATGTGCACATTGTGAGTGTACGGACTCTTTTATATCATAACGAGACTCATCTTTGAGGAAACGTAACATTAATGTCAATTATAGTTTGCACGATTCTATAATTTATGAATGAAGTGACGTCATGTATTTAAAGAGATCCTTGCACACTACAGAAATATAATTCTCTAGTTTTTCTCACAAACTACCTACATGTACCATCCCTTTGTGTGACAGCATCAACTGAACTGACTTTGGTTTGAAACATCATTGCCTGGTGGAAAAAGTATACTTGAACTGAGTTTGATTAATTTTATAATGAGGTGATATTTTCACAATCATCATTCGTAAAATGAACGATAGAAGTCACTACATTACATTACGTTTTCATTACATTTTAATTTTCAACAGTGACTTGTAAGTTGTATAAGTATCGTATTAGAGGCATACACTACATGACATGTTGGATGTTAACATGTTTAGTGAGAAGTGCTACATTAATGAATTCACGGGGTGAATTATGACTGACTGATACTCTCGGTGAGCCATATTCTCACTGACTGATGCTTTTTTGCTATATTCAAGTCAAAATGTGGCAAACTTCTGTGCAAATAAGGAGCTAATAGTGTGCTGAGGTTTCCACTTTATGTTGGCTGTACTGTACATGTAGGTTCCCCGGTACATGTCAAACCTTTGGAACTATTGTTTTTGCATCATAATCTTTTGTTTCTTGGTAATAAGAGTAAACGATCATTTCAGTAACAAAAAATAAAGAACTCAGAGCATTTTCCTGTTTATTATATTACATGTACAAGCACATGGATTTTTTAATCACCAAAACAATAATTCTGACTGGGTAATATCGGTGTGCCACGATATCTTCCCCCTCCCCCCCCCCCCCCCCCCCCGGATATCTTCCCTTCGGGGGGAAGATAACCTAGGTTTTCTTCTGGATATCTTCCCCCCCCCCCCCCCACCTCAAAAATAAAATATGAAAAGAACTGAACATAAAGAAAAAGATAAGAACATTTATTTATGGAATTTTCATTGAAATTAACACAAAAAAATGGTTCAACTCTTTAATATATACATGACCAGTGAATAGAAAATAGGCAATCTCAGAAGCAACTATTTCACAAATATCAATAGGTTTTTTTACACCGTGGGGCCAACCATAACAAAATCCAAACAATAGCTGCAAAAGGTTCGATGAATATCTGCTGGGAGTTCGACAAGGGTGGAGAGAAGATATCCAGGCCTGGTTATCTTCCTCCCCACTCACGTCAAAAAATACAGAACAAATTAAAAACAGTTTCAACTTGGCTTATACCATTGAATAATGACCAGCGAATTGAAAATAGGCAATCTTAGAACCTTTCCAGCAAATTTGGGGACTTTTCCGAACACGTGGATGGGGTGGGGGAGATCTCCAACCTGCATATCTTCCGCCTCACCCGTCCAAAAAACATAGCTACTATCTCAAAAATATCAATAGTTTTTTTTAACACCATGGGGCCAGCCATAACAAAGTCCAAACAATGGCTGCACAAGGTTCTATGAATGTCTGTTGGGAGTTTGACATGGGTGGGGGGAAGATATCCAGGCCTGGTTATCTCCCCCCCCCCCAACCCACGTCAAAAAATATAGAATAAATTAAAAACAGTTTCAACTTGGCTTATACCATTGAATAATGACCAGCGAATTGAAAATAGGCAATCTTAGAACCTTTCCAGCAATTTTGGGGACGTTTCCGAACATGTGGATGGGGTAGGGGTGGGTGAGATGTCCAACCTGCATATCTTCCGCCTCACCCGTCCAAACAACATAGCTACTATTTCAAAAATATCAATAGGTTTTTTTACACCGTGGGGCCAGCCATAACAAAGTCCAAACAATGGTTGCAAAAGGTTCTATGAATATCTATTGGGAGTTTGACATGGGTGGGGAGGGGAAGATATCCAGGCCTGGTTATCTTCCCCCCACCCATGTCAAAAAATATAGAACAAATTAAAAACAGTTTCAACTTGGCTTATACCATTGAATAATGACCAGTGAATTGAAAATAGGCAATCTTAGAACCTTTCCAGCAATTTTGGGGACTTTTCCAAACACGTGGATGGGGTAGGGGTGGGTGAGATGTCCAACCTGCATATCTTCCGCCTCACCCGTCCAAAAAACATAGCTACTATTTCACAAATATCAATAGGTTTTTTACACCGTGGGGCCAGCCATAACAAAGTCCAAACAATGGCTGCAAAAGTTTCTATGAATGTCTATTGGGAGTTTGACATGGGTGGGAGAGGGGAGATATCAGGCATGGTTATCTTCCCCCCACCCATGTCAAAATGTCAAAAATATAGAACAAATTAAAAACAATGGTATAAGTCAAGTTGAAACTGTTTTTAATTTGTTCCGTAGTTTTTGACATGGGTGGGAGGGAGGGAGAAAACCAGGCCTGGATATCTCCCGCCCCACCCATGTCAAACTCCCAATTGACATTCATAGAACCTTTTGCAGCCATTGTTTGGACTTTGTTATGGTGGGCCCCATGGTGTAAAAAAACCTATTGATATTTTTGAAATAGTAGCTATGTTTTTTGGATGGGTGAGGCGGAAGATATGCAGGTTGGAATAGACATTCATAGAACCATTTGCAGCCATTGTTTGGACTTTGTTATGGCTGGCCCCACGGTGTAAAAAAACCTATTGATATTTTTGAGATAGTAGCTATGTTTTTTGGACGGGTGAGGCGGAAGATATGCAGGTTGGACATCTCCCCTACGCCAACCCCATCCACGTGTTCGGAAAAGTCCCCAAAATTGCTGGAAAGGTTCTAAGATTGCCTATTTTCAATTCACTGGTCATTATTCAATGGTATAAGCCAAGTTGAAACTGTTTTTAATTTGTTCTATATTTTTTGACGTGGGTGGGGAGGAAGATAACCAGGCCTGGATGTCTTCCCTCCACCCATGTCGCACTCCCAGTAGACATTCATCGAACCTTTTGCAGCCATTGTTTGGACTTTGTTATGGTTGGCCCCACGGTGTAAAAAAACCTATTGATATTCGTGAAATAGTTGCTTCTGAGATTGCCTATTTTCTGTTCACTGGTCATGTATATATTAAACAGCTGAACCACTTTTTGTGTTAATTTCAATGAAAATTCCATAAATAAATGTTCTTATCCTTATCTTTTTGTTCAGTTCTTTTCATATTTTATTTTTGAGGTGAGGGGGAGATATCCAGGGTGGGGGGGGGGCTAACCTAGGACATCCCCCCCCCCCGGGGGATATCCGGGGGGGGGGGATATCCTGCTACACCGGCATGCTTGAACAATTGAAGTATACCAATCAATCAACACTATCGTTTTAGATATGTGTTAAATTATAACAGACGCATCAGGCCCTGCAGTTTGTTACTTCATTGTATGTCTACCAAAATGAAGGGGATTAATGGAGCCTACCTTAACTAATTACCTAACACGGAAAGCAGACGTCATTTGCAAACACAATTCTTGAATAACTATTGTTTGCATTTCTTGAGTCAAAACCCCATCTTATGACCCCTTATTGGAACGAGTTCAATGAGTTTGTTCCAACGAGGGATCATAAGATACATTTTTGTGACAAAAAATGAAAAAGTGGTGAATTTTGTGAACAGCGCCGACAGTTTTGGGTGTTACATTTGGTAAAGGGTTAACTAACAACATTGTGGACTAATCATTTTTTAACTTCTTGATAAGTTTTTTCTCACTGAGCCCTTGGAGTGGGCCACATTGCTGGAAATAAAAATAGTGTTTTTAGGAGAATGCGATCACAATTGATATAATTGCAGTAATGTTAAGGACATGATTTCACCCATTATTCCCTATTCCATTACTTTGAATAACTAACAAAACAACAAAATGCAACATGACTACCACTTTTCCCTCGTAAATATGACTGAATGGAGAGAGGTTGGGTATTTTCAAACCCAAGCTCACTTCCATTTGACCCTTTACCTGACAGGAAATGCAGATGACACTTGAAAACAAAATTCTGAAGAGTGCTGCAACTTAAACCTATCCTTCTACTCCGGACCAGTTGATGAATGGACACAACAGGCAACCTGCCAGTTTTATACCACCTTATTACCAAATAATGATTATTTTGAAGTCTTGGAATGTTAAAGTTTATAACTGAATAATTCATGGAATACTGGTAACATTTTTCAGGCACACATTGTATTTACTTGAACTTTTTCCCACTAACAGACTTTAACCCTTTACCCAATACAGACGACACCAAAATTTATTATTTTAAATGAAATTTTTTACAATTTTTCAAAATATTTCAACAAAACCATATCATGTGACCTCTCATTGGAACGAGCTCGATGAGCTCGTTCCAAAGAGGGGTCACATGATATTGTTTTGTTGAAAATTTTGAAAAGTAGTATTTTTTCTGCTGCTGAATTTGCATATTACGAGGGCGGTTGTAGTCACTTCGTTGGGTAAAGGGTTAATCACTCACAAGCCTAGGCACACCTCTTCAAAACTCAAAAAAAAAAACAATTACAGACACGATGATACGCAAGAGTGACAGCACACCTTAAAATCGAAAAACTTCAAAATTAATACACGACCTGATGTGTAATATTATTCTTCGATGGTTTGTCTACATTTCAGTGTAAACTCTTTAGTTAGAAGTATATGCACCTGTTAGTTGCAATGGCAAACACTACAATGACTTATGATGTGTTCATTGCACTTGCGCCTGTGTCCTGTGAATGGCATGCTGGATGGGCAACAAGAGGGTAGAGAATAAAATCTTGATTTTTGAGGTAACCTATTTACCGTTCATCTGGATATAAGAAAGAGGACCGATTACAGTACAGCCATCGTGGACGAGTCAAAATCTATGGGTGGACATTTTTCCACACATACAAATCAGAGATGATCAGCTATGACACCTAGCAAAATTTCCACCAACGAATCACCGGGTGAATTATATGCATGGAAAACATTACAACACGTGGATTTTTACTCACCCAACAATTGCCCTACTGTATGACAGTTATGGCAGTTCACAGATTCTGAAAGCATCTGCGGCAAGTACAGGGGGGGGGGGGGGGGGGGGCATCAGCTATCTTAGGGAGTTTGAGCATTGAAGAGGGCGGTCTTCCCACAAACATTTTAAAACAGTGCTATCAAATAAGGTGATAAGACAAAACTTTTTGATGAACTGTTTTTGTCGTTCCAGAAGAAAAACTTTTCGGTTATCTGTTTTTTTTCATTTAGATCACTACCAGAGGAACGATAAAATCATTCTTCTCCAATTTTGTGGCCTGAGAGGGCATTTTTATTTCTGTTTTACCCACTGTCACTGAGTTCCAAATTTGCTTATTAGGTCTTAAAGTTTCAAGTTGACTTTCCTGCTGTTAGATTCTTCAGAGCAGTTGAATGCCATGTTAACCCTTCACCAAATGCACAAGATATCCAAATTTATTATTATATCAAAGAGCTCTGTCAAACAAGATATAATGGATTAATCAAATAAATATTTAGCAAATTAGAGGGAATTCACCATCACATTTAATCGTTGCAGACTTAATTCAAATGGAACAAATAAACAACCAGGAGTTTGGGGATAGGGAGATTAGGAGATAAAAAAGAGTTGATACCTTTGCACTTGTATCCCTCCATTTCTGAAATGTGCTATATGCCTTTTCAACAGCCTCTTTTGTATCTGGCACTGCCATATCTGGCACTGTACCAATCACCTCTCCACTAGCAGGATTAGTTACTAAAAGAAATAAAACAAGCAGTTGAGAAAAAGGGAAATAGCATCATGGAAAACACTCTACTATAAATTTCATAAGCTCAGTAGGGTATTGAAATTTTGGGCTTGGTATTGATTAGGTATTATTGTGTGATCTCTATAGTTTATTACCATCGTGTGGGTTCCCGATATGATGTACTGAAGTCAAGACCTTCGCTCTAGGTATATATCAACGACTCCATCAGGACGAGTCGATATAATATAAGACCCAGAGGTAAGGTCGAGACTTCAATACACAATCTTAGAAACTCACCTGGAGGTAGTAGGGTTAAAACTAGAAGTACTGTCATGAAATGCACACAAATAGCACGTTGATCTGTGTGTTAATCTATGCGTTATGGCCATAGTAAGGCTATCAAATTCTGTACATATGACCAATGCACAAGCAATGTTTCAGCCAATGGACCTCTGGGTAACCCACAGGTCCATTGGCAGAAACGTTGCCTGTGCTTGCTCTGAGTAACCAGGAGAACCTGCCATGCTTTGGATGCCATTTGATATGGCAATTGGGCACAATTCCTATGAGCAATTAAGCCTAGATAAGCACACAGTTCATGATAGGACTTCTAGGTTTAGACCCAGACGGAAGGCCGAGACTTCAATACACCATCTCGGAAACTCACCTGGAGGTGGGTAATAATCACTTTACCATACAATATTCCTCCCTTTCTTGACTTCTTCACATATATTTTGACAAGCATTCAGCAACTATAAATTGATGTTTTATGAATGAAGATCGTGATGTCATGGTATTACATTCTTGGGCTATGCATGACATAATCCCCCTTCATTGCAACTCTTATACTACATGTATAACCACCGGTCAGGGAAATGTATAACCACCGGTCAGGGAAAGTTCATAAGGTGTCAGAACACACTCTGTCAGCATCAATTGTGGGTTTGATGCTGTCACAGCGTACCATCCCATTGGGTCAAATGGTCATCCTACACACCTGCGCCATTGGACCAAGGAGAGGCATTATTATAAGTTGCACAACTTGTTCGCCAATCCTTGCAAAATTAATAAGCTTAAAACAAATTTAAAAAAGACACAAGTTTACAGTGGTGTATCAGCTGGTATTTTTTTGTTTTATTTTTTCCAGTTTAACCCTTTACCCAACGCAGACAATATCAAAATTTATTATTTTAAATATCATTTCTTATATTTTTTCAAAAAGTTTCAACAAAATCATATCATGTGACCCCTCTTTGGAACGAACTCAACGAGCTCGTTCCCAGGAGGGGTCACATGATATGGGTTTGTTGAAATTTTTCGAAAAAATAATATTTTTTCAGATGCTGAATTTGCATATTAGAGGGTGGATGCAGGCGATTCGTTGGGTAAATGTTTAACACATGGTAGTCCTATACAAAATATCACAATGGCAAAAAATTATATAGTCTAATGTATTTTGCTGTGTTGGTGATGTAATTAACATTTAATTGTTATCAAATCAGTGGCCTCCACATGTGTAATCAGTTTTCAATAAGTACAGGTAAAAAACATTCTCTTTCTGAATCGAATGATAGATAGCACATGCTGTTGCTACAGTCAATACAGATTTGTATTATACGTTAAATGATAGATTATCAAAGAAATTGTGGAAAGATAGAAATCGTATCCCCCACTGTGAAGATATAGAAATTTTCACTTTCACGATATCATTCAAAATGGCGGCTTTCAAAGTATCACTTCAAGTTGTATATGAGTCAAATTATCACTGGAAATGATCAATTTGTTCTAAAAACCTATAACGAAAAGTAAATCTAGTGTTTTTGAGAGGATACTGACCATTTCCAGCAATAATTGCATGTAACCCGCTAGTCCAGACATGGCCTGAAAGTCTGTAATATAACAATAACATGATTTTGAAGGGCATTATGGTTCATTAGCGGCCCTGCAGCAATGATGAACAGCCCGAGGGTTTATTAAAGGCCCGAGACGAAGTCGATGGCCGTTAATAAGCCCAAGGGCTGTTGATCATAGCTGCAGGGCCGCTAATTAATCATGATGCCTGACAGCAATCATGTTATTACTATTATTACCACTCCCCGTTCCAGCTAACCGCATGAGGGAATTGCTGGAAGAAATATCACTAAACTTAAGTCGGTTCGATATTTCTGTTTCGAACGTGCGTTCGACTTCAGTTCAGAAATACAAAGGGACGTCATCCGAATGGGAGTAATTCATCAGACAATGGAATCTAAAAATAGCCGGGCCGCTAATGGCTATTTATATACCATTATCGCCCGCGGCCGGGCTCCGTCGAATGACGTCACTGAAATTATGAAGTTTTAACGGCCCTCTAAAATCATGTTAATCGACTAGTAACTTATAGATTGAGTGGTTATAATATATGTTTTTGGTTTGGTACGTCATTTCAAAGGATACTGCTCAACTCTAGCTACATGTACATGTAGGTAACATCTCTAAAGTAGTTACAGATTCAGTCCATTAGGACGAGTCGATATAATATAAGACCCAGAGGTAAGGTCGAGACTTCAGTACACAATCTTAGAAACTCACCTGGAGGTAGGTAGGGTTAAAACTTGAAGTCCTGTCATGAAATGCACACAAATAGCACGTTAATCTGTGTGTTAATCTATGCGTTATGACCATTGTAAGGCTATCAAATTCTGTACATATGGCCTGTGCACAAGCAATATTTCAGCCAATGGACCTCTGGGTAACCCAGAGGTCCATTGACAGAAACGTTGCCTGTGCTTGCTCTGAGTAACCAGGAGAACCTGCCATGCTTTGGATGCCATTCGATATGGAAATTGGGCACAATTCCCATGAGCAATTAAGCCTAGATAAGCACACAGCGTGTGATAAGTCATTCACAGGACACATTCAGTTATCAACTGGTGAAGATGATAAAGACATTTGAAATTTAATAGAACTATACAAGACATGTGTAGGACAATATGCGGAAGGTTGGAAAGAAATTAATCAGTTTATTTGTTGCTTGAAATCTATTCCAACACCATTTAGAAGAAAATCCTCCATGATGGCTCTCTGTCGTGTTTTCACACTCCTAAGAAGAAAAAAAAATCCGTAAATCCATAAATTTTCAAGCATTTTACAAAGCCTTTGCGGGACATTAGTTTACTCATCTCTAATTTTTTGTAAATATATTAACAATTCTTGCAGAAAAATTCCATACTCAAAATATCTGTACATCTTTACAAATTGGGCAAATGATAATCTCATTTGCCTATGGCCTGCCTAAAATAAACCTGAGGCCCCAAGGGGCCTGAGGTGTTCACCTGACAGAGGTGACAGGTCCATTGATTCTTCACAAAGTGATTTAGGGATTTTTAACCCTTTACCTAACATGGAAAGCAGACAACACTCGCAAATAATATTCTTGAATAACTAATTTTTTTGTCTCAAAAACATAGGTTATGACCCCTCATAGGAACGAGCTCAACGAGCTCGTTCCAAAGAGGGGTCATAACCTATGTTTTTGAGACAAAAAATTAAAAAAATAATGAAAATTAATTGGCGATTTTTGTGAACAGTGTTGGCTGGTATTGGCCATTACGTTGGGTAAAGGGTTAACAATAATTCGCCAATTATTAATTACTTTCATGTTTTTTACTGACTGGGGTATTGTTTTGAGAGAGCAAGCACTGCCAAACATCTCGGAGTTTTCACATGGTAATTACATTATGTCAAATACTTCATAGAAACAAAAAATAACATTTCCACAGAATACAGAGTTATAAAGTTGAAAAGGTTAAAATGACTGAAGGCCTGATTCATAAGAACTTGATGTGAACAAACGTGAATCTAACCTCATTAAGGATTTTATTTACTAAATATCAAAAGTCTGACTGATGGATCTGAATAACAAGATGTTTAAACAATTATACTCATATTGAGTTAAAATTCAGGCTCCTGCAGGGAGTCAATATATGAACTCAGGAGCTTGATGAGAAAAATTTGTATCTGAGCTCCATAAAGATGTATACTAAATATGAAATGTAGAGCTGAAACGGTTAACCAGTTAATCGATTAACCGACAATCAACATCATGATCAATCAACAAAGTCCTTGATCGATTAAGCGTTACCTCTGAACTACCGCATTACGGGTGTTAACACTGTAACAAACACACCCCAGACTCACGTGGACATTGCCACACTCACTCGTCGGCGAGTGGTCAGATTCAAATGCATGCAGTACTCGCTATGACGTTGTCAAAACATCAGTGAAGTCAGTATGTGTTTTATCCTGATAACATTGTCACTTTCAGTTTCCGTATTTTCATGCAATTCTCTCCCTCGGTCATGACGTTGAGTGCGAGATTTCAGTAGATGCCACCTCCCAGTGGTGTCATCTACTTAATCCCATACTCACTTTCAGGGCACCATACACAGGGCCTTCATTCGATAATATCGATTACATTTTGATGGCACATGTTCTAAAGTAAACTCATTATTGGCATTGTCAGCACTGCGTGTGATCATCGGTATTTGAATGTTAAGTATCCTACAACCCAGTAATTCCATTAACAAATACGAGTGTGATGTAATATGAATGGGTCGGATACACTATAAGCTTGACAGATATATAATATATGGTCGCCATTTGCGTCATTTCAACTGCAGATCAAATCGAGTCGAACAAGTAAACAAGTCTGTGTGTGTGTGCATGTCGGAGGAGGTGGGGAGCAAAACAACAATTATAACATGAGTACTGTAGGGAATGTTAAGAGCTATGCCTCTGTTTAAGTTATTAATTATTGAGTTGCTTGGTTTATGACGCTCTCAAAGTAGCTGCAAGTCTGCAACTTCGCTGGAAAAGATCAAATGATGCCACCGAAACTAAGACTCACTGAGCGCGACACAACACGCACACTGCAGGCGTGTCATGATTATTCGTACACACCCCCACATCAACAAAGCTTTAAAGCTGTTGGTAGTCTGAAACTAGAAGACAGTGCAGACACACGTACAATTTTTTTAACCATAGCCTTTCCAGTTTCCAGAGCGCATCACACTGCGCATGTTTCCTGGGGCCCGGTGCTCGTGCAAGGCTGCAAGAGTACTGTGAATTTAGTTACTTATTCCCGTTTCCTTATTCGACATTCAAAATTCGAAAAAAATTACCGGATATTTTGGTATTGATGGGTGGCCCCCGAGGAATAAAGAAGATTTACACCTCAACCGTCCCAATTGGACCACATTTAGGGGTCCTACTAAGGCCCCCAAAAGGGTCAGTTAGAAAATATCACCAAAACAAGTTAAAATCACGGGATATTTTGGTGTTGATGGGTGGCCGCCTAGGAATAAAGAAGAATGACACCTCAACCGCCCAATCGAACCACATTTATGGGCCCTACTAAGGCCCCAAAAAGGGCCAGTTACAAAATATCACCAAAGCAGTTTAAAATCACGAGAAATTTTGGTGTTGATGGGTGGCCACCGAGGAAGAAAGAAGAATGACACCTCAACCGCCCCAATTGGACCACATTTAGGGGGCCTGCTAAGGCCCCATAAAGGGCCAGTTACAAAATATCACCAAAAACAAGTTAAAATCACGAGATATTTTGGTATTGTTGGGTGGCCCGCGAGGAATAAAGAAGATTGACGCCTCAACCGCCCCAATCGGACCACATTTAGGGGCCCTACTAAGGCCCCAAAAGGGCCAGTTACAAAATATAATCAAAGCAGGTTAAAATCACGAGATATTTTGGGGTTGATGGGTGACCCCCCGAGGAAAAAAGAAGATTGACACCTCCACCGCCCCAATCGGACCAGATTTAGGGGCCATACTAAGGCCCCAAAAAGGGACAGTTACAAAATATCACCAAAGCAGGTTAAAATCACGGGATATTTTGGTATTGATGGGTGGCCCCCGAGGAACACAGAAGATTGATAGCTCAAACGCTCCAATCGGACCACATTTAGGGGCCCTGCTAAGGCCCAAAAAGGGCCAGTTACAAAATATCACCAAAACAAGTTAAAATCACGGGATATTTTGGTGTTGATGGGTGGCCCCAGGAAATAAAGAAGATTGACGCCTCAACCGCCCCAATCGGACCACATCTAAGGGCCCTACTAAGGCCCCCAAAAGGGACAGTTACAAAATATCATCAAAGCAAGTTACAATCACGAGATACTTTGGTGTTGTTGGGTGGCCCCCGAGGAATAAACCAGATTGACACCTCAACCGCCCCAATCGGACCACATTTAGGGGCCCTACTAAGGCCCCAAAAAGGGCCAGTTACAAAATATTATCAAAGCAGGTCAAAATCACGGGATATTTTGGTGTTGATGGGTGGCCCCCGATGAATACAGAAGATCGGCACCTCAAGCGCCCCAATCGGACCACATTTAGGGGCCCTACTAAGGCCCAAAACATGGCCAGTTATAAAATATCACCAAAAACAAGTTGAAATCACGAGATATTTTGGTGGTGATGGTGGCCCCCGAGGAAGAAAGAAGATTGACGCCTCAACCGCCCCAATCGGACCACACTTAGGGGCCCTACTAAGGCCCCCAAAATGACCAGTTACAAAATATCACCAAAGCAGGTTAAAATCACGGGATATTTTGGAGTTGATGGGTGGCCCCCGGGGAATAAAGAGGATTGACACCTCAACTGCCCCAATTGGACCACATTTAGGGGCCATACTAAGGCCCCAAAAAGGGCCAGTTACAAAATATCACCAAAGCAGGTTAAAATCACGGATATTTTGGTGTTGAATCTCTGCTGATGGGTGGACCTTTGGAATAAAGAAGATTGACACCTCAACCGTTCCAACTGGACCACATTTAGGGCCCTCTTTAGGCCCCAAAAAGGGCCAGTTACAAAATATTACCTTAGGAGACAAACATCGCCAGATATTTTGATGTTGGTGTGCTACACGAGAAGAATAAAGAATATTCAATGGAACGCCATCCCCGAATATGAGGATATGAGGAATGACGAATTGTGGCTCATTAAGAATTTTCTCGTGGCCCTTATGATCCTAAGGATATGTGGAATGGCAAGTTGTGCCTCATTGCCCTCGGCTTTTCATATAATGAAAAGGGCATCCTGAAGGCCAGCCAAGTAACAGAAAGAGATTCCACAAGTGTGTCTCTATGCATCATGGTCCGTAAATATCCCAAACCGGGGCACAATTTACTCACCTTACCCTTACTTCCTTTCCTTCCTGCCTTTAAGTCTTGGCATGCCCATGGCCCTGCCTGATATTTGCTTGCTTCTCCAAGCATACGAATACCACCCATTTCCCTTCCACTTTCCTATTCTTTCTAAACTCTGGCATACCAACGGGCCTATTAGTGTCTGCTTGCTACGTCTTGCTTACCAGCAATACCCATTCCCCCAACTTCCCTATTCTTCCTAAGCCCTGACATGCCCGAGGGCCTACCTGATGTCTGCTTGCTACGCCATTCATACTAACACTACCCACTCCCTCCCACTTCCCCATTCTCTTGTCTACTTACTATGCACGCTAACA
This sequence comes from Pictodentalium vernedei, assembly GCA_031216915.1. Classification (NCBI taxonomy): domain Eukaryota; kingdom Metazoa; phylum Mollusca; class Scaphopoda; order Dentaliida; family Dentaliidae; genus Pictodentalium; species Pictodentalium vernedei. Next base: position 227,793,703 of record CM062296.1, read on the forward strand.
CCACCCATTCCCTTCTACTTGCTTATTCTTCCTGTAGCCATAACTTGCCCAAGGACCTGCCTGATGCCCGTCTGCTATGCCATGCGTACTAACTCCTGCAGTTGAATACTTAGGTAAGAGAGTCAGAACACGCCACAAAAGTTAATTATAGCAACAAAACACCGATCTTACTTCACGTATAGGGCTCTTTTATTCTACCGGAGTACATACCTCCTCAATCGAAAATACCTCTTTTGGGTCATATAACACTTCGCGCGACTCTGTTTCGGTAACATAAAGTCGATGTCGATGATTTGGGACAAGTGTCGAGCATATTTAGGTAATTCGCAAGACTCCCGTTGAATCGAACACACCCTTAGAAGAGACCCCGTCTGTTTAGGGGTCGTTGGGTCACATGGCAACAACAAGCTAACATAGAAACCAAGATGGTAGTCTCCAATGTACATGCTCACTAAAACCACGTATCACGCGGTATGCTGTCACTTCTGCGGTATGCTACAACCCCAACCCCCCACCCCCACCCCCGAAGTCCATCAGATGGGGCCCATTTGGCACATTTCATACTATTCAGAATAAATATAACCTGCGGCGAAATGATCATACGCGCACACGAAATAATAATCCGTGCACACGAAATAATAATCCTTGTGCCCGGATTATTATTTTATAAGTACCGATTATCAATTCGCCTTCGCGGATTATTATGTCATGTGCACCGATTATTATTTCGTGCGCACGGATTATTAACTCGTGTGCTCGGATTATTATTTTGTGCACACGGAGTAAAAAATAAGGTGTCAGGACCCCCACCCCCGCCAATGAAGGGGGTAGCGATATGAAGCCAGTATATCTCAAAGGCCGCTGACTGGGAGGGAAGGGTGTAGTCAGGTGAATCATCCTCTCCCATTTGTGTGATCTGGCAGTGGTAGAGCCAGAAAAGTATCTGCGGGGGGGGGGGGGGGTAGAGGCTGCAAGTAGGGGACATGCTCCGTATGGAGGGGTTTCCTGAGTGGAGAAGTCGACATGCCCTCCCCGGGAGAGGGGGGGGGTCGCTTCCCAGACCAAAAACAATCACTGTGCATTTAAATCAAGTTTCCTGGTGGCTTTTAGGGTCATTTTTGGATGACCCACATTTTAGTTAGAGACAAGGTTTATAAACGTACATGGCTCATAAGTATCCGAACTTGCAAAATTCCAGTGGATTTATGTTTATCAGCGGAGTTTGTATGTCAATAAAGAAAAGAGAGTCACTGTGTGTATGTGACAGTTTTGGAGAGGGGCAAATGAGAGAGAGAGAGAGAGGAGGGAGGGGGGGGGGGGGTTGGCAAAAACTGTGATCGGGGGCAAATGCCCTTTCATGACCTCCTGTAGCGTCGCCACTGGATTCGGGATCTCTCTCCGAATTATAAATTTTTGGAGCTCTGAACGCGACTCTGAAGCCTCCTTAGAGGAGGTGAGGCCATTGGTGGGGGCCGGTTATCCTTCCTCGGTAAATTTTTCAATTTTAACTGTGAAGCTTTGAGAGCGATTCTGTAGCCTAATGGAGGATGGCGAGGTCATCGGTAAGGGCCTGAGTCTCTCTGAAATATTCTGACATTTCGAAGCTATATCAACAGTTTTGAAGTCTCCTGATGGCAGGTGAGGGAGGAGGTCGAAATCATATGTGGCAGTTTGTATTTATTATGAGGGGGGGGGGGGGGGGGGGGGCTGCAATGTAAATCTATTGGGAGGCGAGCTGTGTGCGTTTTCCCATGCTCCCCGCCACTGATCCCGACCTCCCCAGGGCCTAACAAAAATATATATAATACCGCCAAGATTAGACATGTAGCGAACAAGTATAGACATATGTTGCCATCCCAGCCAACCTTAGGTGACGTCCCATCCCCAATTTCCCCGGCATTGTGAAGTACTTTCCGATGGCTGCTTTATAGGCCCTTTTAGACACTTGAATTTTATATCTTCGCTGACATATATTTGCGCCCCCCACGTCTCAACAAGAGATCCCCCCCCCCCTCTTCCTCCACGCATACATACACCTACTTACTGCCACAGACCCAGAGTGCAGCGATGTGAGGTCTTACGCAGACTTCACTTCGTCCTAACTAGCCTATCGCACGTTAGAAAAGGGGAAGCATGCCTAACAAGGACGGACCTCGGGTCATTAGGTTACCCCTCCTGACTTTCCGTCTTGAAGAGATGAGGAGGCGGTAGCGACCGAGGGCCGAAAGGTCCTAGATAACTTAGGTCCAAACAAGAACAAGTAGATCTAAGAATTGTTATTTCAGCGTTAAGATGATAGGATACCAGTATACCAAGGTCTCAGGTTGGATGCCATTTTGACTTAATAACCTATACCATAGTTTTTATATCTTTCATTTCATGCGCACGGTTTATTATTTCATGTGCATGGATCAAAGTAGTAGTGCTCGTTCCTTTCGAACAAGATCTGGTGAACCCCGTGGTGGATCCCGGAAGTGACGTCATAGTCACGTGACTGGGTGCCGCCATTTTGTGTTGTTACGTTAACGCGCTTGGCCTGCCATGTTGTGATGTCATCACCATGGTGAAACGTTGTATCACTGCGCATGCGCAGCGCGTGTTGTTATGACAATGCGCGTTTCCGTCGTCCATTTTGTAGACAGGGCGCCGCCATCTTGGTTTCTATGGTAGCACGCGGCTGCTAGGTGACCCAAAGGCATCTAATAAGACGGGGGTATGTTTGGAGGGTATGTTTGATGCAATGGGAGTACAACGAGTTACACAGATGATCCTGTGAACGACACATTTTCACCGGAAAACACCAAAATGGACCAGAATTATTTTAGAATATTGACCTTATAATACCACCACGTAGTGTTATAAGATCCATAAAAGGTGTGTTCCTTATCTAGCTCGAAATCCATAAGAATCCTCGTTTAGTACTACATATTTTATACCCTATCTGTTCTACCTGACTTCTATCTACTCTAGTATACTGATTATCCCTGACTGTCCCTGTCGATTCTTATGCCTGTTCTACCCAGGATATGATGGCATTGTCCGTGTATTCATGGATGTCTCTTGCCTTAGGACATTATTTGGCTTGTTCTACCCATGATATGACTATTATCTACACTGGTCTACCATTTGCTGGGCTTACCAGTAGACCCAGACATAGCTACAGGTGACACTTTCCCGACGGGCCATCGGTGCCCCGTTTTCTTCGTATGAGGCCACGGGGGCTATGAGGGCCATAAGGAAATTCCATTACTCTCATCCTCATCTCGGTATTTTGTCACCACGGTGCACAGAATCCCAATTTTGGAATCCCTTTCTAGTATCTGGATGGCCTTCAGAATCCCCTTTTCACCGTATGAGACCATGATGACTATGAGGGCCATAAGGAAATGCCATTACTCTCATCCGCATCTCCACATTTGTCACCACAGTCCACAGAATCCCAATTTTGGAATACCTTTCAATAACTGGATGACCGTCAAAATCCCCCTTTCACCGAATGAGGTCATAAGGGCTATGAGGGCCACAAGGAAATGCCATTGCTCTCATCCTCATCTCGGTATTTGGTCGCCACGGTCCACAGAATTCCAATTTTGGAATCCCTTTTTAGTATCTGGATGGCTTTCAGAATCAGAATCCCCTTTCATCGTATGAGGCCATGAGAGTTATGAGTGCCATAAGGAAATGCCATTACTCGCATCCTCGTCGCGGTATTTGGGTACCCCTTTTCGTCCTATGAGGCCATGACGGCTATGAAGACCTTATAGCCATCATGTCCCTATGGTCTCATCTCGGTATTTGGGGACCCCCACCCAATGGGCAAACCATTACTGGTACCCCATTATGGAATAAGACTAGCCTTTGGTGCCTCTTTTTCGTCGTATGAGGCCATGAGGGCTATGAGGTCCTCATAGCCCTCATGGCCTCACACGAAGAAAACGGGGCGCAGATGGCCCGTCCGGAAAGTGTCAACTGCAGCTATGTCGAGGTCTACCGGTAAGGCAGATAATGGTAGACTAGTGCAAATAATAGTCATATCACGGGTAGAACAAACCAAATAATCTATTAAGGTAAGGGAGAGCCAGGAATACACGGACAATGCCATCATATCATGGGTAGAAAAGGCATAAGAATCTATAGGGACAGTGAGGGATAATCAGTATACTAGAGTAGATAGAAATCAAGTAGAACAGATATGTTATAAAATATGTAGCTGTAAACGAGGATTCTTATGGAATTCGAACTAGATAAGGAGCACATCTTTTATAGCTCTTATACAACTACGTTGTACTATTAGGGTCAATATTCTAAGAGAATTCGGGTCCGCTTCGGTTATTTCGGGTGAACAGAAGTCGTTCTCGGGTTCATTTGGGTAATTCGTTGTACTCCCATTGAATCGAATACCCCCATCTTATTAGAGGCATTTGGGTCCCCTAGCGACTACGTGCTACCATAGAAACAAGATGGAGGTGCCCTATATACAAAATGGACGACGGAAACGCATATTACCATAACAACACGCGCTGAACATGCGCAGTGACACCATGCATCACCATGAAAATGATGTCACAACATGGCCGCTCACGCGGGTTACCATGTCAATACAAGATGACTGCCCCCAACCAGGTGACTAATACGTCACTTCCGGGGTACACCGTACGGTCCACCAGATCTTGCTCGAAAGGTACGTGACATACTACTGATCGATAATCCATTTGCACAGCTTATTAATTTGTGAGCACGGAATATTATTTCGTGTGCACAGATTATAATTCACGTGAATGATTTATTAATTCGTTCGCATTGATTATTATTTTGTTTGCATGGATTAACATTTCGTGTGCATGGATTATTAATTCATGCACACGGATTATTAATTCAAACACACGGATTATTACTTTGTTTGCCTTCATCATTACTTCATGCACGGATTATTAATCTGTGCGCATGAATTATTAGGCTGCATGCATGGATTATTAATTTACAGGTCCGTTTTGTGAGACAGCGGGGGTGGGGGTCCTGACACCTTATGTTTTAATCCGGGCACACAAAATAATATCCGAGCACACGAGTTAATAACCCGTGCGCACGAAATAATAATTGGTGCACACGAAATAATAATCAGCGACTTAGAGATAGGAAGGAAAGGAAGTAAGGGTAAGGTGAGTAAATTGTGAAGTGGGGGTTGGGCCCCGGTTTGGAATATTTATGGACCATGTTGCATAGAGACACACTTGTGGAATCTCTTTCTGTTACTTGGCTGGCCTTCAGGATGCCCTTTTCATTATATGAAAAGCCGAGGGCGATGAGGCACAACTTGCCATTCCATATATCCTCATGGTCGTAAGGGCCATGAGAAAATTCTTAGTGAGCCACAATTTGTCATTCCTCATATCTTCATATTTGGGACGGCGTTCCCTGGAATCTTCTTTATTCTTTTCATGTCGCACACCAACATCAAAATATCTGGCGATGTTTGTCTCCTTAGGAAATATTTTGTAACTGGTCCTTTTGGGAGCTAAGGAGGGCCCTAAATACGGCCCGATAGGGACGGTTGAGGTGTAAATCTTCTTTATTCCTCGGGGGCTACCCATCAACACCAAAATATCCTGTGACTTTAACTTGCTTTGGTGATATTTTGTAACTGGCCCTTTTTGGGGCCTTAGTAGGGCCCCTACATGTGGTCCGATTGGGGCGGTTGAGGCGTCAATCTTCTTTATTCCTCGGGGGCTACCCATCAACACCAAAATATCCTGTGATTTTAACCTGCTTTGGTGATATTTTGTAACTGGCACCTTTTGGGCCTTAGTGGAGCCCCTAAATGTGGTCCGATTGGGACGTTGAGGTGTCAATCTTCTTTATTCCTCGGGGGCCACCCATCAACACCAAAATATCGCGTGATTTTCACCTGCTTTGGTGATATTTTGTAAGTGGCCCTTTTTGGGACCTTAGTAAGGCACCAAAATGTGGTCTGACTGGAGCAGTTGAGGTGTCATCTTCTTTATTCTTCGGCGGCCACCCACCAACACCAAAATATCCCGTAATTTTAACCTGCTTTGGTGATATTTTGTAACTGGCCCTTTTCTGGGGCCTTAGTAGGGCCCCTAAATGTGGTCCGATTGGGGCGGTTGAGGTGTCGATCTTCTTTATTCCTCGGGCGCCATCGATCAACACCAAAATATCTCGTGATTGTAACCTGCTTTGATGATATTTTGTAACTGGCCCTTTTTGGGGCCTTAGTAGAGCCCCTAAATGTGGTCCGCGTTTATTCCTCGGGGGCCACCCATCAACACCAAAATGTCCCGTGATTTTAACCTGCTTTGGTGATATTTTGTAACTGTCCCTTTTTGGAGCCTTAGTAGAGCCCCTAAATGTGGTCTGATTGAGGCGGTTGAGGTGTTAATCTTCTTTATTCCCCGGGGGCCATCCATCAACACCAAAATATCCCTTGATTTTAACCTGCTTTGGTGATATTTTGTAACTGTCCCTTTTTTGGGGCCTTAGTAGGGCCCCTAAATTTGGTCCGATTGAGGTGGTTGAGGTGTTAATCTTCTTTATTCCTCGGGGGCCACCCATCAACACCAAAATATCCCGTGATTTTAACCTGCTGTGGTGATATTTTGTAACTGTCCCTTTTGGGGCCTTAGTAGGGCCCCTAAATGTGGTCCGATTGGGGCAGTTGAGGTGTTAATATTCTTTATTCCTCAGGGGCCACCCATCAACACCAAAATATCCCATGATTTTAACCTGCTTTGGTGATATTTTGTAACTGTCCCATTTTGGGGCCTTGGTAGGGCCCCTAAATGTGGTCCGATTGAGGCGGATGAGGTGTCAATCTTCTTTATTCCTCGGGGGCCACCCATCAACACCAAAATATCTTGTGATTTTAACCTGCTTTGGTGATATTTTGTAACTGGCCCTTTTTGGGGCCTTAGTAGGGCCCTTAAATGTGGTCCGATTGGGGCGTTTGAGATGTCAATCTTCTTTATTCCTCGGGGGCCACCCATCAACACCAAAATATCCTGTGATTTTAACCTGCTTTGGTGATATTGTGTAACTGTCCCTTTTTGGGGCCTTGGTAGGGCCCTTAAATGTGGTCCGATTGAGGCGGTTGAGGTTTCAATCTTCTTTATTCCTCGGCGGCCACCCATCAACACCAAAATATCCCGTGATTTTTAACCTGCTTTGGTGATATTTTGTAACTGGCTTCTTTTGGGCCTTAGTGGAGCCCCTAAATGTGGTCCGATCGGGGCGGTTGGGGTGTCAATCTTCTTTATTCCTCGGGGGCCACCCATCAACACCAAAATATCGCGTGATTTTCACCTGCTTTGGTGATATTTTGTAAGTGGCCCTTTTTGGGACCTTAGTAAGGCACCAAAATGTGGTCTGACTGGAGCAGTTGAGGTGTCATCTTCTTTATTCTTCGGCGGCCACCCACCAACACCAAAATATCCCGTAATTTTAACCTGCTTTGGTGATATTTTGTAACTGGCCCTTTTCTGGGGCCTTAGTAGGGCCCCTAAATGTGGTCCGATTGGGGCGGTTGAGGTGTCGATCTTCTTTATTCCTCGGGCGCCATCGATCAACACCAAAATATCTCGTGATTGTAACCTGCTTTGATGATATTTTGTAACTGGCCCTTTTTGGGGCCTTAGTAGGGCCCCTAAATGTGGTCCGCGTTTATTCCTCGGGGGCCACCCATCAACACCAAAATGTCCCGTGATTTTAACCTGCTGTGGTGATATTTTGTAACTGTCCCTTTTGGGGCCTTAGTAGGGCCCCTAAATGTGGTCCGATTGGGGCAGTTGAGGTGTTAATATTCTTTATTCCTCAGGGGCCACCCATCAACACCAAAATATCCCATGATTTTAACCTGCTTTGGTGATATTTTGTAACTGTCCCTTTTTGGGGCCTTGGTACGGCCCCTAAATGTGGTCCGATTGAGGCGGATGAGGTGTCAATCTTCTTTATTCCTTGGGGGCCACCCATCAACACCAAAATATCTCGTGATTTTAACCTGCTTTGGTGATATTTTGTAACTGGCCCTTTTTGGGGCCTTAGTAGGGCCCTTAAATGTGGTCCGATTGGGGCGTTTGAGATGTCAATCTTCTTTATTCCTCGGGGGCCACCCATCAACACCAAAATATCCTGTGATTTTAACCTGCTTTGGTGATATTGTGTAACTGTCCCTTTTTGGGGCCTTGGTAGGGCCCTTAAATGTGGTCCGATTGAGGCGGTTGAGGTTTCAATCTTCTTTATTCCTCGGCGGCCACCCATCAACACCAAAATATCCCATGATTTTTAACCTGCTTTGGTGATATTTTGTAACTGGCTTCTTTTGGGCCTTAGTGGAGCCCCTAAATGTGGTCCGATTGGGGTGGTTGGGGTGTCAATCTTCTTTATTCCTCGGGGGCCACCCATCAACACCAAAATATCGCGTGATTTTCACCTGCTTTGGTGATATTTTGTAAGTGGCCTTTTGTGGGGCCTTAGTAAGGCACCTAAATGTGATCTGATTTGGGTGGTTGAGGTGTCATCTTTTTTATTCCTCGGGGGCCACCCACCAACACCAAAATATCCCGTAATTTTAATCTGCTTTGGTGATATTTCGTAACTGGCCCTTTTTGGGGGCCTTAGTACGGCCCCTAAATGTGGTCCGATTGGGGCGGTTGAGGTGTCAATCTTCTTTATTCCTCGGGCGCCACCGATCAACACCAAAATATCTCGTGATTGTAACCTGCTTTGATGATATTTTGTAACTTACCCTTTTTGGGGCCTTAGTAGGGCCCCTAAATGTGGTCCGCGTTTATTCCTCGGGGACCACCCATCAACACCAAAATATCCCGTGATTTTAACCTGCTTTGGTGATATTTTGTAACTGTCCCTTTTTGGGGCCTTAGTAGGGCCCCTAAATGTGGTCCGATTGAGGCGGTTGAGGTGTTAATCTTCTTTATTCCCCGGGGGCCACCCATCAACAGCAAAATATCCCGTGATTTTAACCTGCTTTGGTGATATTTTGTAACTGTCCCTTTTTGGGGCCTTAGTAGGGCCTCTAAATTTGGTCCGATTGAGGTGGTTGAGGTGTTAATCTTCTTTATTCCTCGGCGGCCACCCATCAACAACAAAATATCCCGTGATTTTAACCTGCTTTGGTGATATTTTGTAACTGGCTCCTTTTGGGCCTTAGTGGAGCCCCTAAATGCGGTCCGATTGGGGCGGTTGAGGTGTCAGTCTTCTTTATTCCTCGGGGGCCACCCATCAACACCAAAATAACGCGTGATTTTCACCTGCTTTGGTGATATTTTGTAAGTGGCCTTTTTGGGGGCCTTAGTAAGGCACCTAAATGTGGTCTGATTGGGGCGGTTGAGGTGTCATCTTTTTTACTCCTCGGGGGCAACCCACCAACACCAAAATATCCCATAATTTTAATCTGCTTTGGTGATATTTTGTAACTGGCCCTTTTTGGGGGCCTTAGTACGGCCCCTAAATGTGGTCCGATTGGAGCGGTTGAGGTGTCGATCTTCTTTATTCCTCGGGCGCCACCGATCAACACCAAAATATCTCATGATTGTAACCTGCTTTGATGATATTTTGTAACTGACCCTTTTTGAGGCCTTAGTAGGGCCCCTAAATGTGGTCAGCGTTTATTCCTCGGGGGCCACCCATCAACACCAAAATATCCCGTGATTTTACCTGCTTTGGTGATATTTTGTAACTGTCCCTTTTTGGGGCCTTAGTAGAGCCCCTAAATTTGGTCCGATTGAGGTGGTTGAGGTGTTAATCTTCTTTATTCCTCGGGGGCCACCCATCAACACCAAAATACCTCGTGCTTTTAACCTGCTTTGGTGATATTTTGTAACTGGCCCTTTTTGGGGCCTTAGTAGGGCCCCTAAATGTGGTCCGATTGGGGCGTTTGAGGTGTCAATCTTCTTTATTCCTCGGGGGCCACCCCTCAACACCAACATATCCTGTGATTTTAACCCGCTTTGTTGATATTTTGTAACTGGCCCTTTTGGGGGCCTTAGTGGGGGCCTCTAAATGTGGTCCGATTGAGGTGGTTGAGGTGTCAATCTTCTTTATTCCTCGGGGCCACCCAACAACATCAAAATATCCCATGATTTTAACCTGTTTTGGTGATATTTTGTAACCGGCCTTTTTTTTTGCCTTCGTAGGGCCCCTAAATGTGGTCCGATTGGGGCGGGTGAGCTGTCAATCTTCTTTATTCCTCGGGGGCCACCCATCAACATCAAAATATCTCGTGACTTTAACCTGCTTTGACTGATATTTTGTAACTGGCCCTTTTGGGGCCTTAGTAGGGCCCCTAAATGTGGTCCGATTGGGGCAGTTGATGCGTCAATCCTCTTTATTCCTCGGGGGCCACCCACCAACACCAAAATATCCAGTGATTTTAACTTGTTTTGGTGATATTTTGTAACTGGCCCTTTTTGGGGCCTTAGTAGGGCCCCTAAATATGGTCTGATTGGGGCGGTTAAGGTGTCAATCTTCTTTATTCCTCGGGGGCCACCCATCAACACCAAAATATCCCATGATTTTAACCTGCTTTCGTGATGTTTTGTAACTGGCCCTTTTTGGGGCATTAGTAGGGCCCCTAAATGTGGTCCGATTGGGGGGGGGTAAGGCTTCAAACTTCTTTATTCCTCGGGGGCCACCCATCAACACCAAAATATGTCGTGATTTTAACTTGCTTTGATGATATTTTGTAACTGGCCCTTTTTGGGGCCTTAGTAGCGACCCCAAATTTGGTCCGATTGGGGCGGTTGAGGTGTTAATCTTCTTTATTCCTCGGGGGCCACCCATCAACACCAAAATATCTCGTGATTTTAACTTGCTTTGATGATATTTTGTAACTGGCCCTTTTGGGGGCCTTAGTAGGGCCCCTAAATGTGGTCCGATTGGGGCGGTTGAGGCGTCAATCTTCTTTATACCTCGAGGGCCACCCATCAACATAAAAAAATCCGGTAATTTTTTTCGAATTTTGAATGTCGAATAAGGAAACGGGAATAAGTAACTAAATTCACAGTACTGACTGCAAGACAATCGTGCGCTCCTAAAAATCAAAGGTCTGCTGCAATATACTTACCTGGGATAATGCACATTAACTGCTCGTTTGTTTCTGCACAAGCCACATGGGTAAATCTTAGGCCATGGACGATGTTTCTCTTTCATATTATCAAGATTCCTGTGCGATACAGAATAGAATACAGCATGCAAATTGCATGCTGATGTACTTGTTCACTCATGTGAACGCTACACTGTATCAATGGCCAAAAAATGGGACATTATTAACACTGTAAATCATCAACAGTTCAGCAGCTTTTCAGTGATCTGTCAGGACAACTGGTTAATCGGTTAACCGAGGTTCATCCGTGTGATTAATCGATCAAGAAAACCCTTTAACCATTTCAGCTCTGATGAAATGATTCTTACTATAGGACTGAAAGAAGATTTTTAAAGAATTTTCCTCATATTACACAAAGTTAAACTCCAGGCTCTCACAGGAAGCCCAATTATGAAACTAGGGGCTTGATTTGAATAAATTTGAATCTGCCCCCATGAGGCTGTTGTATTCTAAACATCAAATGATTCTGAGAGGTCGATCTGAGGCCTTTTCAAGAATATTCCTCAAATTGCACCAAATTAAAATTTGGGCTCTCATAAACAATTTTTTACATAAATCCAATAATACTGCATACCAAATACGGTTGAAATCTGCTCGAGCGGTTCAGAAAATATAAATTTTGGCTGGGGCCACTTGATTTGAACAAATTTAAATTACCCCCCCCCCCCCCCCCCCCAAGGATGCTGTATTACAAATACATGTATCCAAAGATTTTGACTTGTTGATATGAATATGATAAATTTATAGTAATTTGTCTATTTTTATACTTACCAATGGCTCAGACTTACAGTACAGTCGCCGTGGGCAGTCACTTTTCCACATGTCCACAATGGGCGCCCACTGATTTTCCACAGAAATCCGTTTGATACCAATTTCTGTGGACTCTGTGGGCATGTAGTTCTGTGGGCAAAAGCCTGTGGACTTCTGTGGAAAAGATTACTGAACGATGATAATGCCGGAAGGCAGTGTCCACATAATTAATCCGAAACACGTCTGCCCACAGAAATGTAACTGGAAGTAATTTTTAACACGTCTTGAGAGAATATGACCCTGATTAAAAATATTTATTTCTTCATCATTTCAATTTGCAAGCACAGGTATATAGGTATATAGTCATTTGTGTATTTACAAAAAGGAAAAAAATTGATAACTTGTTAAAATTACGTCACATTTTCTCAATCTGAAAAGTGAATAGCACAACCCACACTGTGAAAACAAGACATACAGTGGCAAACCCATGTCGATTGCGAACGAGTGCTTTGAAAAAAATGTGTACAAAACGCAAAAAAATAGTTGAAAATAAAAGAGTGCACCTGCGAATATCGCTGAAATGCAATTATGTATTGATATGATCTTTCTGTTGAACCGAATCTGATTTTCTATCGACTATTGAACAATTCGTTCGCTTTCGTTGACAACTCTAAGCTCGGGCGGGGAGGGGAACATTTGGCTTCTAGAATTTTCGGCCTGGAAATATTTTGACAAAGGAACATCAGCTCGGTGAAATTATTGCCGAGTTCTCAGGCCCATTTATTTATTTATTTATTTATTTATTTATTTATTTATTTATTTATTTATTATTTATTTATTTATGCAGAAAGAGGCTAATCATGACAGCACCCCCTGGCCTTGAACATTTTTTAATTCTGATTGTTCAGCGTACAGTACAAATGCATCGTCAAATTAATTTCTTTTTTTATACCCCCGTCAGTCCGTCTGTCCTTCCGTCGCGAAATTGTTTAATGGAGTGTACCGTCTTGCTGTAATTTTAACTTAGATTTTTTTAAATTCTTCTGTTTTCATTTGGGATATATTATCTGATAGTTCAGCATACAAAAAAAATGCATTGTCAAATTAATTTCATTTTGTTTTAACCTGACCCCATCGATAAATTACTTCGGAATTATTCACTAAAAAGTGCAATATGAATGTCGCATTTTTTAGTGGATAATTTCGGAGTAATTCTGATTGTTCAGCGCACAATAAAAATGCATCGTCAAATTAATTTCGTTTTTTTAACCTGGCCCTATCGATAAATTACTTTGGAATTATTCACTAAAAAATGCAATATGAAATTCGCGCTTTTTAGTGGATAATTTCGGAGTAATTCTGATAGTTCAGCGTACAATAAAAATGCATCGTCAAATTAATTTCGTTTTTTTTTTAACCTGGCATATCGATAAATTACAATGCACATGTATATTTTTAGTTGTTAAAGTGAAAGAATGAAAAAATATAAACCAAACATTTTTATTCTCTTGGATGTTATCATTTTTCTGCAAGATTGTTTGTTATTCATCAATGATTAAATTAATTATCTTGATTGACTTATGTTAATCGGCAATTAATGGTGCTCTTGTGTTTATGATTTATGACCTGCTATAATCCTTCTGAAGTAGTTTTACAGAAGTTAGTGGCGTGTGTATACTATATACAACAGCGTTTGAAAGGATTAAAAACTTCAAACGACTTGTGTTCACGAGACTAATGGATCTATCTTGTCTGACGCAGACCACTGGGGCTAACTTTAATTAATATCGTCGGGGTGGGTTAAAAACCAACATCAGGTATTGGTAAGCGAATACTCGAGAGGTGCTTATCCCACTTGTAATGGACCGACCCCCGCGGGGATCCCGGGAAGTGAAGCAGTTCTTGTTCATTGTGGTAAACAAGCCCTGCTTTGCTGGTGGATTATGACCCAGTAACCAAAGCTTCGTGTAGAAGTTGTCTTTCTGAAATTATACTCTCAACTCTTGATTCGAATTTCGAAGACAGCCGGTAGCTGTCGCGAAAACGAACCGGAACTTTGCGGAAGCGGAAGATAAAAATGACGCCGCGAGGGGGAACTGGAGAGGCCTTATTTGGTGACGATAAATTAATAATTGGTGGAAATATCCCCCTTTTTATTTAACCTTTTACCTAACGTAACTGCCAAAACCGGCCAGCGCTATACACGAAAATCGCCATTCAATCTATTTTATATTTTGACTTTTTGTTCCCAAAACATAGGTTATGACCCTCATTCGAACGAGCGCGTCACGCTCGTTCCAATGAGGGGTCATAACCTATTTTTTGGGAGCAAAAAAATGAATCTTTTTAGTGACATTAAAAAACGTTTCACGAGTGTCGTCTACTCCTAGCGTTAGGTAAAGGGTTAACAAATGGCAAACAGATGAGTAGATAAATATCACATCATAATATTCACATCATTCGCACCTCTGACTTCAGAGTGTGAGCACCTGATTAATCAATCATGGATACACTGGAATTACCAGAAAGACTCGTCAGAACCATCGCAGCTCTGGGCATCTCTTGCCCTGTCACCTGGACTGTCCACCTGAGCCTGGAATTTGAAATAGAGGCAACCAAGTCACCACCCCCTTCGGGGAGAGGTAGTACCTTTGGCGAGAGGATTCCTTCTCCCACTGGTCCTCACCCGAAGGGGCACGGAGGCACTGAAGAGAGAAAGAGAAAGAACGGGAAGAAGGGTCCATCGACCAAGCGCAGGGACGCCCGGCTCTTGGAGGCCTCCCGGAAGGGGAAGAAAGAGGTGAGCGAGAAGATGGAGGTTCTGGAGGCAGTCGCCAGTTCCCCTCCTAGTCCCACTAGTACACCCAACCAACTGCCAGCTCCTGAGCCGGTACTGTTCGATGAGGAACGTCTGGTGGAGACTGAGGAGGAACTGGAGGTTGCGTTTTCACCACCTCCCACCCCTCACTCCCCACTTCCTTCTCTACCGGATAGCCCGGGTGTGTCGATCACAGCAAAACAGCCACCTCAGTCTGCAGCCACCACCGAAGACATGAAGAGAGCAATAGAACGAGCAATTGAGATAGGACAACAAGCCATCTCCGAAACCCGCGAGTTCAGGTAAAAATCCCAGGCAAACTCCAAAAAGGCATTAGACGCAATCCAATCACTAAACTTAACATCATCGACTTCCACATTATCATCTCAACCACCTCCAAAGAAAAAGAGCCGGACAAATCCCATGCGGGGGTAAGCCTCCCCTCCTTCCTTTTCCTCCTCTACCACGCCTTGACATTCAACAAAAAACGAACAGTCAACGAGGGTCGAAAGGGGCTTGCCCCAAACCGTCCCTGCGCGACTTCGGCGCGCGAAACCATTCCGTCCGAGTTTTTTAGTTTCTGCATTTTCGTCAGTTGGATTATCCCGGGAACTTGTCGTGACAGGGGAGAACAGAAACTAGTCTGATATTTTGACCTCCTTCCGATGTTAACAGATTTTTTTTTCTTAGCTATCGTGTAGAAAAATTACGTAACATAAATATTGTAGTAGTGTAATAAAAAGTCAGATCATGTGGAATCCACGGGAATTGCCATGTTAGTTATTAATTCTGTGGGCAAGTAGGTAACATGCCCACGGTCTAGAAAAATCTCTGTCCACAGAAATTTATGTGGGCAGTTGAAAGGTAATTTGTCCACGGTTTTCCACAACCACTGTGGACATGTGGAAAAGTGACTTCCCACGGCGACTGTACTGTAACTGCTGGTGCTAACTCCATAATATCGAGGACCAAACACAAATTTTGCCCCCAAATTTGCATGCAAAACCGAAAATTAGAAGTCCTATATGCTCCTCCATACATTTACTCTCCGCTCATGCGCAGACGCCAGGAAGTGACCGGAATTGGTGCCAACATCATTCTTTGTAAAAGAAAGTATTACAGAATAATTCAGCAGGAGGTACGAGTGCCACTCATGGGGGGGGGGGGGGGGGGGGGCATCCCTGTCTGGGCCATTGGTAAGTATAAAAATATACAAATTACTATAAATGTATCATATTTTTACACAACAACCAATGGCCCAGACTTAGGTGAATAGTAAAAGGGTGGAGGGCGTAGGACTTTGAAATAGTTCCAATCCTGCAATCCATGATGAAAGGAAATTAAAATAATTAGGAATTATATGTATGTCTCTCTATACAGTAATTGAGGAGACATATTCTAATTAAGGGGCCCAATTTAAGTAATTCCTTATTTTAAACATGAAGACAATGCTACATAGGATGTAACAAGTTCCCAATTTTTAAGGCTAGTCGAGACTAAGCCCAAAACTTAGGATGGCGTATCTGAGAATGAGTGAAAATCCCTCACAAACATACGTCATACATTAACACTTCAGCTGTATGCAGGATATAATTACAGATAAAACGGCTTCCTTCACAGTTACATACTTTTAAAGCCAGAGAAGAGGTAAGAATCACCCCCCCCCCCCACCCTTTCTTTTGACGGAATCTTCAAAAGAAAGAGGGGAGAGCTCTGCAATCAATAAGAGTGGTACCAAAAAACAATATAAATAATCGTCGAACAGACACTAAGGTATTAATTCATGATTAATAAATGGCGCTTAATGCCACTTCAGAAGTTAAGGCTATAGTGACAATCCTGGTAATTAATATTGCCCGCTATATAAACGTACACTGCAGATGGCGTACACAGATACGTCAAAAACCGGTGATATAAAATATAACATACACATGTCCAATCGAGCCACACTGAACGATCCCTGAAGAGAAAACACACTTCCTAGGTAATCCTCATGCAGCCTCTGTACAATAAATTTCAGTAACAACACTCTCCAACGTGTACTATCCGATATCTACGATCGTAAACACGTGCGAAATGAGTACTGACATAATAGAGACCCGGATCTAGAAATGAAAGTAGGTAGATTGACAGGCTCCGACATGGACCACCCCCGAAATAGGTTAGGATTTCAAAGTCCACAAAATAAAGCGTTAGCCTAAAAATATAATGCGCGAGAGCATTTATATTTAGCATGTAATCATTTGAATACCAGTTAACTGGTTATGCAGCCTGCGAGGTACTCAAAGAGTAGCAATTTAATTGTGATGATTTTAAATAAGCGCTCGTGTATAGTAAATCAACAAATAATCACAGGAAACTAATCCAACTAAAAAGCGGATGTGCCCATGAGGTCGCCATAGAACACGACCCAAATGCATAGTATGTCTGTATTAAATTATATGAGGCTTATGGCAAGAAAACTACGTCTTGCCCGGTAATTGCCTCTAAACACATAGGCAGTGTGTGTGAGAGTGGTGAGAGTGGGGGAGGGGGGGGATTCAAAGTCATATCAAAATCTCCTCACCTGCACTATTTAATCGTTCATGTGCCAGTTATCAAATAATATAGGAACCGCGATGGTTCCCTTACGTCTAACTGACTCCATTATGCCACTATTGGCGGAGAAGGACGTGAAGAATAAAACTGAAAGAAGGCCCTCTCATGGAGGAAGCTTCTGAGGAGCGTCCCATAACAGACACTTGAGAATACTGATCCAAGGTTTCTGTAACAGCAGAGGTGCTACAAGTAGGATTCACACTGAGACTGTTCAATCTTAAACGTAATCTATTGAATCAAATGAATTGGAGGATACACGTATCCTATCATTCATCCCCATGCGTTCTGCAAAGCATCTACTGCATGCGCCCAATGGGTTGGGCAAGGTGGCAGAAATGACGGTAACTAATTGTTCCGGTGCGTCGCAAACTGAATGATTATGGGGCGATCCCACTGGTAGAAAAACTGTCCAAGTACTCGCTTGTTGAGCGTCCAATGCAAGTGAAACAGGCGAACTTTCCGAAGAGCAAGTCTGCTTGTACGTTCAGACGACCCGGTATATGACGAATAGAGATATGAACATGAAATAGAAAACTGCTCTCCGTTAGTTATCATAACGGAATGAATGGGTGCCGCCCTGGTTCCTGATGAACGCTACTACTATCGAGTTGTCCAGCAATATCTGAACATGCATGTCCGCAAATAATGTGAATCTATTGATGTTGCACTACAATATTGCATCATTCTTGATGTTTATGTGTTTCTCCAGGAACCGTGGGTCCCAAGACCCCTGCATTTCTAGTCTGTCGGACTCAGGGTCGTCCCCCAAACTATTGACTCACACCCGTCATAATCGTGAAAGCCGGATCTGGCAGTTGCAGCAGAACTCTTGAGTTAACCACTGAATATCTGCCGCAACATGGACCTTTTGTTACTAGATACGTTAAAGCAATACTGGTCTTGAGCGAATGCGTCTTCACACTCCAGTTCTGGTTAAAGAATAACTAAAGGGGATGTGTGCGTAAGCGACCTATCCGAATAAGATGCGTAGCCGCTCCGCACAACTCCACCAGTCGCATAAAGTTTCTCGCTGTTAATGCGTCTGAGAGTAGACAAAAGCGAGCATAACAACTGACTAATTGTGCTGTAGATAACAGCAGACGAACCAGATTGTTGTGAGACATTACCGAGTTCATTATTCGAGTGACAGCCCAGGGCGCTATCTTCAGACCGAAGCACATCACTTGGAACTGAAAAACTGTCCCTTGAACAATGAACCGTAGGTACTTTCTGAATGCCGGATATACCAGGACATGAAAGAACGGATCCTTAGATCTGTGCCTGTAGCACAGTCGATCACTCTAACGCTCGCCTTTACCGACTAAATGATAACCATAAATAAACTTAAGAGCTATGATAAACCAGTCTATTATCGGTCGGAACGAGCTCTGTGGCTTCGGTACGAGTAACAGGTGACTATAGAATCCTAGAGAATCTTGATTCTCGACGTCCTTAATCACTTTCATTGTCAAGAGAACCTTTACCTCCGATTGGAGGGACTCTTATGCAAGGATTTGACGGAAGCATTGTCCATCACAGACATTAAGTTAGTTGTGGTTCTCTCGGAAAGGTAGCCGTAGGCCGTCCGAGACCACAATTCTCGCCTACTGGTCTTCCGTAATAGTTATCCAGTTTGATGCGAATCTTGATAACCATGCGTCAACTGCTAAGCAATAGAGGTCCTAACCCCCATCTGTAGTACCTGCGAGTCCTACGGAAGGAGAAACTATGTCTCCTTCGCGAAGAGCCAATGGCTTAGGGGCGTCTGACCGGTAGCCTCGATCAGACCTACCCGAGTCGCCGTATGACGATCCCTAGGTTAACTAGAATGATGTCACTCATGCAGCCCGACTGTCCCAGCAATGGCAATGCTTCGACGCAAAATAGTCTGAGCCATTTTTTGTTAACAGTTTACCTAACGAATCTGCCATATCTGCACTCGTGATATACAAAATTTGCTATTCAAATTTTATTCTTTCATTTCTCTACTTCAAAACATACCTCATGACCTATTAATGGAACAAACTTGATGAGCTTGTTCCAATAAGGACTAATAAGCCATGGTTAGAAGCAAAAAAATGAAAAAATCTGATGTTTCAGAAAAATAATTTGTACTGTTGGCTTCAACTTGTGTTAGGTAAAGGATTAAAGGCAATGTTGGGCTATAGGAGTCAATTTTCTTTTTTGCATGTAATAACTCCCAATCCTTCAAAATGCATTTTGGGAATAACTGCCTAAGGGACACGTTTGTGTGTGTGTGTGTGTGTGTGTGTGTGGGAGGTGTGGAACCTATATATTCAAACCTGGCCTGTATTACTAGCTGGAAAATACACATATCAACTTTGGTTGAAATCAAATAATCCAAACTGGAGTTATCAGTCGGAAACCAATTGTTTACAGACAGATGGATGGACCGAAAGATGAACGGACGAAAGTCATGACTATAGCCCTGACTATAAACAGTCATGCCGATTTTAATGAAAATCACTGTACAAATGTTCAGTAGACATTGTCCCAAATAAGAAACAGTGACATTCCACTAAACTGTTTGAAGAATTAAAGGTGTAATTATTTTAAAACACTCGACTGAAAAAAAAACTTTAACCATAAACTTTAACCTGGAAGTTGCAACTTAAATTGCCATACAAAAAAAGAGTTAAATATTTTCCCAAATAACATGAAACAAAAAAAAATAAAAACAAAATGAGAATGATACAATCAATAGTAATATCAATTTAGAAGAGAAAAACCCAAACTAGAGTGATGTCACGCATGCAGCCTGAGAGTCCCAGCAATAGCAATGCTTAGACACAAAATAGTCGGAGCCATTTTTTGTTAACTGTTTACCTTACGAATCTGCACTCGTGATATACAAGTTATGGGAGTCCATTTGTTTTTTTTTTTTTGCAAGTGGTCAGTCTAAATCCTTCAGAATGCATTTTGGGAAAAGAGAAAAAAAAATGCCTAACTGGCACTGGGGGTGAAGGTGGGGGAGAGGAGGGCGTGTGGTGTTTGTCTGGATTTTTAACCACAAACCTTTAAGCAAAACTGTAAAAATGCATTTTGATGAAAGAAAAAAAAAGTGCCTAATTGCTCCCCCCTCACCTCTCCCCCCCCCCCCCCCCCGGAGGTACGCGACTTTTAAAAAAACGTTACGCATGTAGTGACTGTAAATAGTTCAAAATGCATATTGGAGGAAAGGAAAAAAAATGTCTAATTGGCGGGTGCTGGACAGGGCAATAACTTCAACAATTTTCATTGGATGATTGTGGTCATCAAACTTGGCCTACAGACTAAAATTGAAATCTGTTAACTTTTGTTTAAGTTATGGCATAAAGAAAGTTCGGACACAGAGATGGACTGACGAATGGATGGTATGACAGATAGATGGACGGAGAGAACTCTGTGCTATATCCCTCCCTTGTGGGAGGGGATAAAGAAAGTGTCAATGACACTGTAGCTTAACTTGTCTGTGTGTTGAGTTTGATGAAAAGGATAATGCTCAATGTTTATGAAAGGATTATGAAATAAGATAAGAATTGTGATAATTTGGGAATACGTTATTTTCTGTTCCCTGTATGCTATGTTTTTTTAATAAAAATAATATGAGGTGTATACGGTACTAAACAGTTGAGGGGTGGGTTAATATGACCTCACAGTTAATGTATGTAGCCCTCACAGTTAATGTATGTCAATGAAAGTTACCAAGTTACAGTGAAATTATTTCAAAATGAGTCATCCTATCAAGTTACATTGCAATCCCTCCATAAATATGGCCTGTAGACTGTGCTGAAAGTTTTCGGGCTTCAGGCCTGTGTGGCCATGACAGTAGACCGATTGCAACTAAAAGGGAACGTCCTCATCTCGACATTGTGCTGAGTCATTCTTACTAAGTTACAATGAAATCCCTTCACAAATACGACCTGTAGTTTGTACTAAGGTTTTTGGCTCGGGAAGCCATCATGGCTGAATGATCGCGACCAAAAGTGGGCGTTGTCATCTGGGCATAATCAGGAGTGATCCTACGAAATTACAATGAAACCCCTTCATAAATATGACCTGTAGACTGTGCTCAAGGTTTTCGGGCTTCGGGCCCCTGAAGCAATCACAGTTGACCAAACACAACCAAAAGGGGATATCATCATCTAGGCATTATATGGAGTCAACCTAACAAGTTACAATGAAATCCTTCCATAAATATGACCTACAGACTATGCTAAGTATTTTGGGGTTTTGGGCCCGGGCAGCCTCAAGGCTAAATGATCGCGATCAAAAGGGGACGTTCTCATCTAGACATTATTTGGAGTCATCCTACCAAGTTACAGTGAAATCCCTTCATAAATATGACCTCTAGACCGTGCTTAAGGTCTTCGGGCCCCTGTAGCCATCACAGTTGCCCAAATGCATCCAAAAAGAGATGTTGTCATCTAGACATTATGTGAAGTCAACCTACCAAGTTACAATGAAATCCCTTCATAGATATGACCTGTAGACTGTGCAATAGGTTTTCAGGCTTTGGGCTCAGGCAGCCATCATGGTTGAATGAGCACAACCAAAAGGGGACGTTCTCATCTGGGCATCAGCTGGAGTGATCCTTCGAAGTTACAATGAAATCCCTTCATATATATGACCTACAGACTGTGCTCAAGGTTTCCGGGCTTCGGGCCCCTGTAGCGGTCACAGATGACCAATCATGACCAAAAGGGGATGTCATCATCTAAGCATTATATGAGTCAACCTAACAAGTTACAATGAAATCCTTCCATAAATATGACTTATAGACTATGCTAAAGGTTTTGGGGCTCGGGCAGCCATCAAGGCTGAATGATCGCGACCAAAAGGGACATTCTCATCTAGACATTATGTGGAGTCATCCTACCATGTTACAACGAAATCCCTTCATAATATGACCTGTAGACTGTGCTAAAGGTTTTCGGGCTTCGGGCTCCTGTAGCCGTCACACTTGCCCAATCGTGCCCAAAAGGGCCTGTTCTCATCTAGACATTATATGAAGTCAACCTACCAAGTTACAGAGAAATCCTTTCATAAATATGGCCTGAAGATTGTGCTAAAGGTTTTCGGGCTTCAGGCTCGAGCAGCCATCATGGTTGAATGATCGCAACCAAAAGGGCACATTCTCATCTGGGCATCATGTGGAGTGTTCCTACGAAGTTACAATGAAATCCCTTCATACAAATGACCTGTAGACTGTGCTCAAGGTTTTCAGGCTTTGTGCACCTGTAGCCGTCACAGTTGACCAATCGCGACCAGAAGAGGATGTCATCATCAAAAGTCAGGAGGATATGATACGTGAGGTGGAAATGTAGTACAGACTTTTTTTATTGATTGATATGAGTTGATATGCACCTAAGGTTGGAATTTCCGGAGGGTGTACAAAATTTCGCCCGGTGCTATTTTTAGAAATCCAAGATGGCCACCGGCACACTCAAAATTAGCTTAATTGACTATAGTTCCCGAACTACTTGTCGTAGAGACATAGCTGTTTGTTCTATACCCAGGTTTTCGACGATGAGGAATCCAATGGTAGTGGTGCTGATGAGACCAGGTGACTCTGACGTCAGCAAAATCCAATATGATCGCCAATATAATCCAGTAGTGGCTGAACTGGCAGTCGTGTGTGGCCAAATTACTAGAATGACGATCGATCAATCAGTCATTCAAAATCAATCAACCAATTATTCAACATCAATCAGCCAATCGATCAATCAATCAATCAATTAATCAATCGACAGATAGTGAACTGAGTGACCATTTTGTTCTAATTTGGGCTATATTCGGGTGGTTGTTTTTGAATTATAAACCACTTGACCAGTTACTTGAATCAAATTTATTCACAACCTGGTCGTTATTGAGACATCTGTTTAATCTTCTCCATCAGTCTCTGATGCGATGCTTGCAGATTCATCAAGATTGTGATGTGACTTCGTCAACGGATTCAAGAAACCATCTCCACCTTCACAAGCATAAAATACGGTGCGTCCTAACTTCGGGCAGCTGCAAGCTGCTGTCCGGCAACTGGATGTCTTGCAGTTGCATCGAATCAGCTGCAGAACACTTGAGGATGCATGCAGTGTATCAGGTGGTACAGTTCGAGGAACCAGCATGCCCTGATGATCCAGTTCCCAGCCGCACGACGTAGGATCTATTTCCGAGGGTGGTGACAGTCCGAGTGAAGATTTCCAGTGGGCCACCTGCAAATGACATCTTTTCACATTTTCAACGAAAGAAGCAGTGGTTGGTGGAAGAGAAATGAGCTTGACCGATGTCGCATCACTTTTTCCTGTTTTTGTCTGCCATATTTTCAATCTACACTCAGTCATCGATGAACATGATTCGGTCACCCTGCCGTACGCCGCACAGATGAATTTTGTTGCCTGAGCTATCACAGATTCCATATCAGCTTTGGTATCACCGGTCAGGGAGAGGGAATAGTCACCCTTCTTATGAAGTTTGAGGACACCGGTAGTAGTAGGACATGTACCCGATCGTCCCCGGTTGGGTGGACCCCGGGCTGGCCCTGGAAGTGACGTCATGTCACGTGACCTGACAGCGCTATGTTTGGTTCTCATGGTAACCCGCGTGAGCGGCCATCTTGTGACGTCATCTCCATAGTGATTTGTGGTGTAGGTGCGCATGCGCAGCGCGTGTTGTTAGGGTGACTCGTGTTTCCGTCGTCCATTTTGTATACTGGAGGCCGCCATCTTGGTTTCTATGGTAGCACGTGGTTGCTATGTGACCTAAAGTCTTACAACAAGACGGGGGTATGTTCGGAGGATGTGTTCCTTTGTAGAAGAGAAAATTCCCTATTCGCAGAATTACCACAAACAACCCGACAATCCCTCCAAATCACCAAAATTGACTTTATTTCTCCATTTTAATAGTACCAAGGGGGTACCGGGGGGCATGTTCCTTTGTTCCGGAATATACTCCAGTAGCGTAGAGGAGCCTATTAGTTGTAACAGCTTTGCTTATTGTTACTATATTTAGCTATTCTGGTCTGTTCTTGTTAGTTCTGACCCTATTCTAAGTACTCTTGTAGTTTCCTGTATCTAAATCCTTTATATAGATTATAACTAATCAGATTGCTTGATTTCCCATAACCTATACTTAATCGTGCAGTGTTATCTCCCCTTGTGTATAACAAAAGCATTCCCAAAGCCAATAAGCCAAGAGAGTAATTGCTCCATGAGCAATTGCTCGGACGACTCTAAGCCCATCAAGCAAATGAGCCTTAGAGCAATTGCTCGTTTGAGTGACCCCACATATTGCTCGAACGACTCGCATCCCATCGATCAAATGAGCCTTAGAGCAATTGCTCGTTCGAGTGACTCCACATACGACTCTTCGACTCATTTCAGTATTTGAGGATACCTATAACCCGATATTGTATTATTTGAGGATACCTATCGAGGATACCTATCGAGGATACTTATCTGGGGATACTATTACCTGTATCACAAGGCATATCTATCCCAAATATCTCTTATAAGCTATCGAGCAGTTACTGAAAAGTCATTGCTCGAATGACTCGAAGCTCATCGAGCAAATGAGCCTTAGAGCAAATATTCGATCGAGTGACTCGCACATACTGCTCGAACGACTCGAATCACATCGAGCAAATGAGCTATCGAGCAATTGCTCGATCGAGTGACTCGCACATATTGCTCTTCGACTCATTTCAGTATTTGAGGATACCTATGACATGGCTACGTATCAGTTGAGGATACCTTTCGAGGATACTTTTTATAGGATACTCAACCCATTTCGCAGGGTATAAAAGGAGTGTCGATGTTAAAACACGGAATCCCATTTTACGGAGTCGGATAGGAATCCCATTTTACGGAATCCCTTTTAAAGAATCCCTTTTGGAAAACACCTGTGGCTATGGAATCCCTTTTTGGTCGTATGGACCTATGTGCTAGGGCACATTTTGTCACATTGTGCCTTTTCACATAAGCACATATCGGCACATAAAGCATGTGCTTATGTGCTAGGGCACAATGTGACACATTGTGCTTTTTCACATAAGCACATATGACAAAAAGGGATTCTCCAGAAGGTATCTTAGATAGGTATCCTAAAATAATACAATACCAGGCCATAGGTATCCTCAAATACCCGTATGTGCCTATGTGCTAGGGCACATTGTGTCACATTGTGCCTTTTCACATAAGCACATATCGGCACATAAAGCATGTGCCTATGTGTAGGGCACATTGTGTCACATTGTGCTTTTTCACATAAGCACATACGACAAACAGTGATTCTCCAGATGGTATCCTCGATAGGTATCCTAAAATAATACAACACTAGGCAATAGGTATCCTCAAATACCCGTATGTGCCCATGTGCTAGGGCACATTGTGTCACCTTATGCCTTTTCACATAAGCACATATCGGCTCATAAAGCATGTGCTTATGTGCTAGGGCACATTGTGTCACATTGTGCTTTTTCACATAAGAACATATGACAAAAAGGGATTCTCCAGAAGGTATCCTAGATAGGTATCCTCAAATAATACAATACCAGACCATAGGTATCCTCAAATACCCGTATGTGCCTATGTGCTAGGGCACATTGTGTCACATTGTGTCCTTTCACATAAGCACATATCGGCACATAAAGCGAGTGCTTATGTGCTAGGGCACATTGTGTCACATTGTGCCTTTTCACATAAGCACATATGACAAAAAAGGGGTTCACCAGTAGGTATCCTCGAATAATACAACACCAGGCAATAGGTATCCTCAAATAATACAATACCAGGCTATAGGTATCCTCCAATAATACAATACCGGGTTATAGGTATCCTCAAATACTGAAATGGGTCGAAGAGTCGAATGTGGAGTCACTCGAACGAGCAATTGCTCTAAGGCTCATTTGTTCTATGGGATTCGAGTCGTTTGAGCAATATATGGAGTCACTCGAACGAGCAATTGCTCTAAGGTTCGGTTGCTCGATGGGCTTAGAGTCGTTCGAGCAATTGCTCGTGGAGCAATTACTCTCTTGGCTTATCGCTTTGGGAATGCTTTTGTTATACACAAGGGGAGATAACTAACGATTAAGTATAGGTTATGGGAAATCAAGCAATCTGATTGGTTAGTTATGATCTATATAAAGGATCTAGATACAGGAAACTACAAGAGTACTTGGAATAGGGTCATAACTAACAAGAATAGACCAGAATAACTAAATATAGTAACAATAAGCAAAGCTATTCCAACTAATAGGCTCCTCTACGCTACTGGAGTATACTCCGGAACAAAGGAACATGCCCCCGCTACCCAATTGGTACTATAGCACTGCGTGCTACACCGATAAAAATGGGGAAATGAAGTCAATTTCGGTGATTTGGAGGGATTGTCGGGTTGATTGTGGTAATTCAACGAATCGGGAATTTACTCTTCTACAAAGGAACACATCCTCCGAACATACCCCCGTCTTTTTGTAAGACTTTAGGTCACATAGCAACCACTTGCTACCATAGAAACCAAGATGGCGGCCTCTAGTATACAAAATGGACGACGGAAACACTGTCACCTCAACAACACGCGCTGCGCATGCGCATTAGGACCACGTATCACTATGGAGATGACGTCACAAGATGGCCGCTCACGCGGGTTACCATGACAACCAAACATGGCGCCACCGTGTCACGTGACATGACGTCACTTCCGGGGTCCACCCAATCGGGGACGATCGGGTACATGCTATACTACTACCGGTTTTCCCGATTCCATGCAAGGTGCGACTGTATCTGCACCAGATAGGCCGTGGATAGCAAGAAGATCATCTGCCACATCACTGTGTTCTTGTACAGTTGCCTGGATATCTATCACGGCACGTTCCTTAACAGGAGATGACATGAACCTTGGATCTGGGTTTTCCCCTATACACTGGCTATTGTAAAAGTGGCAGAGCAGAACAAACACATGTGTGTCATCACCAACAACACGGACAGTTTTGCCTGACAAGGAAGAAGATATTGCATTTTGTGCGATGAGAATATCGGCCTCCTTATGCGTCGAACAAAAATCCTGACGATCTATTCTAATTCCACTTGCTATCTCAACGGGTACGTCACTGACACCGACAATGATCAGCGAGTGCTTTTGTGTTGCTCCAGTAACAAAGTCTGTGTCAAGAAGGCTCTGGATGAGCAAGGCATTCAGCTGGTTCTTGTTCTTTGTGTTGGTGAGAACAACCTGCTTCGGCGGAGCATGCATCTCCAGCCTGAGTTTATGAACACGACTTGCTGATTTATCCCGCTGCATTCTGGTAGTTTTTTATGCTGTTTGGGAAGTATCGGTCAAAAACCAGTCTCAAATCTGCTGACTGCAAAGCCTGGAAGACGAATGCCTTAAAAGTGTCTATATAGACTTTAAGTTTGTCAGATGGCCACGGAATTGTCCACACACGTGCTGAAACATCATAGATCACAACATCGGAGCCGACGCAAGTTCGGTCTGATACGGTGATCTGTAGCTTCTGTTTCAAGATTGACTTTGACTTGCAAATTTTAATTTCGCCCCATCCGAATTAAACATTGATGGTGAGTATGCGGCTAATTCATATGCCAAAACGTCATCCAATTTGATAACTCTTGAACTCGCAAGGATGCCAATAACAGGAGCATATATCAATTCCTGGTCATAAACACGTTCTTTACCTACCAGCACTTGTTTCTTGTGCGCATCCATTGTTGTCACTAGTTTTCCAAGAGAAGTATAGAAGCTACTGGGCCATTCATCAATGCCCCGTCAGGGTGAGAAGGGTCATCTAAGGGATTTATACACATATCCAAAATGTTCTGTAGACTTTCGCGATCAGCATGATCCGTCTTGATGCGACCTGTTGCTTCCTCTTTGTGTTGCATGTGGATGACATTTTGATGAGTGTTGCTCATATTCTTGACGTGTTGTGACAATTCTCCACAGAGGGCGAAACGCAGAGCCCACTTTACCATTTGGTGATAGTCTGTTGCCACACCTACAGCACCGGCACCATGCCCATCCTCAAGTAGGTTGTTTCGATGAACATATCTGTCCACGTAGAGTTATAGATGCCTGAAATGTGACGCATGAACGCCCCGTCCTGTATTTTCCTCATACTTATTGTGTGTTCAATTCCATGAAAACTGGATCATGATGACGGCTATATTGGATTTTGCCGATGTCAGAGTCACCTGATCTCATTATCACCACTATCATTGGATTCCTCGTGATCAAAAACCTGGGTATAGAACAAAAAACTGTGTGTCTACGATAAGTAGTTCGGGAGTTATGGTCTATTTAACGATTTTTTGGGTGTGGCGGCGGCCATCTTCGATTTCTAAAAATAGCACCATACGAATTTTTGCACACCCTCCGGAAATTTCAACCTTAGATGCATATCAACTCATATCAATCAACAGAAAAAGTCTGTACTACATTTCCACCTTCACCCCCATTTCCTGGAAATTCCTCCTGACAATGTTCATTTTGTAATAAAACTTGTACCATAGAAAGGGACTCAAAATGCCCTTTTTGGTGGCTTCCTGCTTAGTTTTGTCAAGAAATGGGAGGAATGGATGGTTGGAAACCTTTTAAGCAGTCTATCCTGGAAGCTTATGATAGGGGGCAACAAATAGACTAAAATTGTACAATGCCAGATGAAAGTAGCCATCAGTGATTTATGATGCTGATGCATGGCATCATGTTAACTCAAAGACAAGTTATCTGTCTCCAAAATCATTTTCTTCTGCTGCTGCTAAAGATGTGCTGCTGCAAAGATATGAAATAATAAACCTTCAGATATTTGATTCTCTATGTGAAAGTAGAAAATATGACTGACCTGTCAAATTCTGTTGAATGGCATGGCGGTGGTAGAAGAATGATGCGTTTCACATTAATCACAAGACTGATATATGCTGATTGTGTCACATCCAGAAGGAATATTGGATGTTATTGCTATTCATTATTCTAAGTCAGCAAAACATTTGAAACTTGTGAATAATGAGGAACATTAATTATATGAGGAACATGTGAATCATATACCATCCCTATAAACCCCAGACCAATTCGATACCCACCGTATTTCTTCCACCACTTGATTGTACCTGTTCCATGAGCTAAACCTGCTGTAATAGCCCATTATTTTCGACCAAGTTACCCTGCTACATCAGCTCCCCGTAAGTGACATATTACAAATTAATTCGAATATCACTCTTAATCTTCACCTTTTCAGTTCACTGACCCTCTACCATTATCAAAGCCTATTTATCCATTTCTAATCAAAAGGGTGTTCACATGTATGCTTGACATCAGTTGCAACTGAAAAAAACTCAAACAGAAAAGATAAAAGAATACAATAAAATAGCTGAGTGTTTAAGTTTATAAATATTTAGGGTTCCTGCAGACAAGGACTGATAAAATTCAAGGCTATTCAAGGCCGTTTCACAATATATTTCAACATTTTTCAAGGCCATACAATAGAAAATTCAAGGATTTTCAAGGCCCTGCCTTCACTAGTCCTAACTAGGACCTCTGGTAGTCCTGGAAATGAGACGGGTGCGAGTGCAATAGCTCCCACCAGCACCCGTGTTTTCTATTTTCCAGGAGCTAAAAAATACACTTGTTGAAAAATGTTGTGGAGCACTAATATACCGTGAGGGCATATAAATTGTGTTGTTTTGAGAAAGCAGCACTCTGTGGCCAGTGGCAAGTTACTCCCATAATTCGGCAATTCCTTATACATTTCACCCTTTGAACGCTAGTGGTATCTGCCATGCCAGTTCAATGGCAGCAATTAGAAGAGTCCATATTCATTATTTGGGGTAGACCAATCAATATTTTCAACGTGCAGCCTCGGGGCTGCACGTTGAAAACACTGATTGGTCTACCCCACACATTTACTGAACACTCATCATATTTAATGATGTTATGACGTATCATGTTCCTGGCCGGAAAAGTGGCCACTCGGGTTCAAAGGGTTAAGGTTTTTGGTGTTTGGTGATAGTATTCCCTTGAAAATTCATATACTAACATTTTACGGGTGTAATTTACTCTTGTCTCTGATTTCACAGGAGCTTAAAACTGTACCCGTCAATTTTGTTCATTTCAAGCACGGGGGGGGGGGGGGGGGGGGCGTTAGGTCTATGCCTTCACAAACTCTGGCATATAAAACTATATACATGTAGTTATGGTTACAAGCTTTGTCAGCATTTTTATTTCAGGAATATTCAAAGCTTTTTAAGGCCTTGTGACACATTTCCCAGTATTTCAAGACTCTGAATGACCCTTAGTCAAATTCAGGGCCACTCCTTAAATCAAATCCAAGGCCCCATGGGGGCCCTGATATTTGATGGAGATTCACCATAATGTCCAATGATGACATGGCGTCACCTGATAGTTTCGTCACATATTGACCTTGACCTTTAAGAATCCAAAGGAAAAAACCGATGACAACATACCAAGGTTGGGTTCAAAATCTGGATTTGGCTGCCATTCCATTAATGCTATCTGCATAGTTAAAAACTTACAACTCAATAAACTAGTTATTCTATAGACGACACAGGAATTAGGCTGATAAGATATACATTTAGCTATAACTTCAACCATCTGGATAACATTGTTAAACAAACAGAATATGTGCCATATAGACCTCTAAAACAATAGTGAGTTTGACAAATTGCAGAAAGAAGAATTATGAGAACACAAAATTTTTCTGCATGCTTTTGTGGCCAACCTGGAGGTTCATGGACTCAACCCAAGCTTATGGCATGTATTTTCCACCTAATGCTAATTCAAAATTACTAAAGAAAGAGAAAGTTTGATGAAATAATTATCATCAAAATCATTAATAAAACTGCATGACAGAAAATGTTTGTGATAAAATTTGATGCCATTATGTGACATAATCTCCCCTGCCAAATAAAAGTGACATCACTATTATTAATTTTTTGAGAAAGAATACAAAATGATGATTATTAGGCACCATGATCACGATTATTGAAATGAGTTACTGTCATTAGAATATACAACCAACAAATTGGCCAAAAAAACAACACCTGAAAACAGCATTTGGTAGAAGAAAATATTGTAAAAATGATAAATTTGAAGTAATTTGTATATTTTTTATACTTACCAGTGGCCCAGACATAGCTGGTGCAAACTCGATATTATCAAGGGCCAAACACAAAATCTGCACCCCCACCCCAATCCCCAAAATTTGCATACAATACCAAAAATTAAAAGTCCTATCTGGCCCTCCATACTTTACCATCTGCACATGCGCAGCGGTCAGAAGGAGTCCGGAATTGGCGCCAACATCATTCTTTGTAGATGAGCGTATTAAATAATAACTCAGCATTGAGGTATGCGTGCCCACTCATGGGAGGGCCATCCCCATCTGGGCCATTGGTAAGTACATGTATAAAAAATATACAAATTACTTGAAATTTATCATATTTGTATAGTAATAACCAATGGCCCAGACTTAGCTGAATCATAAAAAGGCGGAGGGCCTGTAGGACTTAAGCATTAGCAGACCAAATATAGCTCCTAAGCCTGCAGTCCAAGGTGAAGGGAGATTCAATTTAAAAGGAATTACATGTATGTCTCTCTATGCAATAATAGAGAAGACATTTCATAAATAAGGAGCCATATCCAAGTAATTCCGCAATCTTAGCTTGAATGATTATGCTAATTGGGTGTAATGAGCCCCCAATATTAAGGCTAGTCTGGACTAAGCCTCTTAAATTAGGATGGAGTATTTGAGAGTGAGACTAACCCCCACAAACACACGCCATATATAAATAATAAACAAGCTGTATCTATGATCAGTAAATATCGTGGCGATCCCGGTAATTAACAACGCGCGCTTCTAACGTATACCGAAATTGGAATACATAGATAGGTTGAAAACCGGTGATATAACATGTGCAACCATACATTTCTCCAATTGAATCCCAATGGAAAGTATCTTAAGAGCAAACACTAGAGATGAGCCGATTAGTAAATGCCCCATCAGACGAATGCCGATTATTTTAGACAACAATCGGCCGATACTGAATGCCGATGTCAGATGGTTTCTTTGATTATTCAAGCTTACTGCAGATGCTGGCTGATTTACAGTAATTAGAAATTAATTTACGTTCCATTAATCCCCATCAACCTGGAAGATAACACACTTTTAATGCTCACTTAAATAAGTTAAATAACAGACATAAAGGGTTAATTTTATTTCAATGAAGCACCATCAGTGCAGTATATTTTTGATTTAAAATAAACAGCTAACAACTGAGTCGAGAAGTTACCAAAAGCCACCATTGGAACCACATGTTTTAAAGTGAGAGTTTCTTTTCAGTAAACCCATATATGGGATTGTGTCACACGAGTCATGACATTGCACTGCATTATCTATTCTTATCACCGGCGAGACTACTTACCGAGAACAACCGAGAACAAATTAAAATAATAAATAAAGGCAAGCGTATAAAGCATGTAAGTGCTCTATATTATGTGCAAATTAGTATCCAGACAATTTTAAACCAGCCAGGTCAATAGTGAATGGGATTGTTCATTAATTCCCACATTCGGAGCCGAACCGAGAAGAGGCTACTTGCCGAGAACAAAACAACAATTTAAAAATGAAAATATAAGTCTATTGTTTGCGTTTTAGGCATGTATCTACTCCATAGACTACTTGCCGAGAACAAAACAAAATAATATTTCAAAATGAAAATAAAAGTTTATTGTTAGCGTCTAAGGCATGTATCTACTATATATTTTTTATCTACAAATTAGTAACAAAACAATTTTAAACCATTTTAAACCAGCCAGGTCTACGGTGAATACATACACACTTTTTGCAAACTGAAGTACTGAGTTTGGCATATTAGGTGACGCAGGTCTGTTTTCGATGACGGGTAAGATTCCAAATATGGAACAACAAGCCAAGTCTACATCTATGACTTGCAGGTCCAAAGCCCTGGTAAATGGTGATGGGAATTGTATGTACCAGTATAGGCGACAAAAGAACAGACAATTTGAAAAACAAATTTAAAGTCTACGTGTTGGGACTTAGTTATTAATTTTGTATTTACGCCGAGAACAGACTACTTACCGAGAACAAATGAAACTAGATGCAGTCAGTGTTAATTAACAGTCACAATCTTGTTCTCGGCGAGTAGTCTCTTCTCGGTGTCAATTAACAGACACAATCTTGTTCTCGGCAAGTAGCCTCTTCTCGGTTTGGCGGCGAATCCGAAATTGATAAATAACTCCCATCATCACAGACTGAATCGGTCTAAAAGCTTTAAATTTGCTTTTTCTTATCTTATATACAACATATGGTACCTATATGCTAACAATTAATATTTATTTTTGCCTTTATTTATTATTTTAATTTGTTCTCGGTTGTTCTCGGTTGTTCTCGGTAAGTAGTCCTACCCCCCCCCCCCCCTTATCACATGCTCCACACATTTCAACATGAGAAAAATTCTTTGGCTTCGTGTTGATAAATCCCACCCAGAATCACCCGATATTAAACTTATTGCACCCAAACCTCTCACAGTTAACACAGATTACTGATATGGAGGAATATTAATAATAATAAAAAATAATTTTATATAGCGTAAACCACCTAGGGTGCTCTAAAACGCTTTACAATAAGATGACCTAAGAGTCAATCCATATAGAAAACCGAGTTAAATAAATATGTTTTAAGTTGTCGTTTGAAAATAGGTAAGCTTGTCTGTGATCTGATCGGGGGAGGTAGCTCGTTCCATAGTCGTGGACCTGAAACTGAGAAAGCCCGTTCGGTCGCAAACACAGACTCAACAAAGGGTATAGTCAGTGAAAGGTGGTTAGATGAACGCAAACTTCGACCAGGTACATGACGGGTGATAAGCTCTCTCAAGTAGGCAGGCGCCAGACCATTGATACATTTAAATATTAACAAGAGGATTTTGAATTGAATTCTACTTTTGACTGGAAGACAGTGGAGACTTTTCAGGACGGGTGTGATGCGGTCATAAGGCATAACACCACTAATAATTCGAGCAGCCGTGTTCTGGATTCTCTGCAACTGCTGTAACAGTGATGATGGCAGACCAAGGAAAAGAGAGTCACGATAATCTAGATGGGATGTTATAAACGAATGAACAAGTTGTTATAGAGCTTTACGCCTAAGGTATCAGCGCAGTTTGCCTAGTTTTCTGAGTTGCCAATAGCAGGGTTACAAATCTTTTTGATATGTGGTTCAAATGTATAATTCTTATCAAAAATGACACCGACATTTCTTGCACTGTCGGTGACCACAGCAGTATTGTCACCAACTTCAATTGATTGAAAAGCAGAGTTGAATATAGTTCTTTTCTTGGCGATGACCAGAATTTCAGTTTAAGAGTCATTGATTTTGAGCCTGTAGCTGGACATCCAATGTTTGACAGAACGCATGTCTCTATTTCAGAGACAGCATTTGCAGTATCCTGAGCATCACCTGGACTAAATGCCAGGCACAGGAGCTTGTCAACCGCATAGAGGTGGTATGGCATGCTGAGGTCCCTCAACATCTGCCCAAGTGATGCCGTATATAGCAGGAATAGAATGGGGCCCAAGACAGAGCCCTGATGTATAACACATGTCAGGGATTTAATTATCTGTCCAATATTGGAATAAAGAATGCCTTTATATATTTAATGAGACGATGAGCGTGGTTGAAAGAAATATTGCGACATTTTGCAAAATGCAGTACTGTTTAGGCAGAAAAAGAGCATCCGTATTCACATGATGGATAAAAATCAACTCGGTACACAACTGCACAATCAAAATCTTTAATATAATATTCTGCTTTTTCTTTCACGAACCATCATTTACCTGATATCAGTAACAGACAAGTAACCGATCGCTTGCCACTGTTTGCCCCACGAAGGGGAAGAAAGTTCGTTACAGATCATCCATAACACTTTCACCGAGTTTCAGACTCTCGACAAGGGCCAATGTTGAACCATCGAGTGTCGGTGGTGAACCGGTGGGCGCTTATCGTCCGAGTGCCGATGTTACACCGATTAATCATCTTATCTCTAGTAAACAGCTAAGGCAACCAACAGGCGTTCCCGTTCAGGTGTACAATTAATTCCAATAATAAAACTCCAACTGAACTTAGTTCAGCGATCCGAACGTAGTGGCTACCCCTCTACTACGTTCGGATCGCTGAACTACAACTGAACCATGCGAATATACGAGAATATACGAGAATGTGTACCGTATCTCGAAGAAACCTGGATATCGAACATGGAACGAGCTATGATTAACAGACTCGTCACGGATCGTCCCCGAAATAAACCATTGTTTCCTAGGTCCGTAACAACCAATGACTGTTCGGAGAAAGATGAAATCTTGCATGTACTCATCTGAAAACAGCCCGTATCCACGGTATGACCGAGTGATACAAGTGTAACCAGGAACTGAAAGGAATCATATGTTCGTATATGACTTATAAACGAACAACCGCAGGAAACAAA
Organism: Pictodentalium vernedei; assembly: GCA_031216915.1. NCBI lineage: Eukaryota > Metazoa > Mollusca > Scaphopoda > Dentaliida > Dentaliidae > Pictodentalium > Pictodentalium vernedei. The sequence continues at coordinate 227,829,533 of CM062296.1, forward strand.
CCAACTTAAATAGTGGATGTGCCCATGAGGCCGTCGTTAGAACAAGACCCAGCCACCAATCGAGGAGCCATGAAAGGCATGCATATACTTGAATGCATAGGAGACTTATGGGAAGAAAACTACGTCATGACCTGTAATCGCCTTTTAACACCTTGGCGGGGCGGGGGGGGGGGGGGGAGGTCGACGAATAATTCCTATCGAACCACCCTCACCCACATTACTTGAATCGCTCTTGTATTAGTTATCAAATAGTATAGGAACCACAGGGCTCCCTCACGCCTGACCGTCTCCATAATGCCACTAAGGACGGAGAGGGACGTGATTAACAAGAATACACCATACTGACATAACATCCAGTCTCTAAGGTGGAAGTATAATCCACAGTAATAGATTGGATAGAAATGAAAAGGGGGACGAAAACAATGTTCCAACACCCGATCCTAAAAATCTAGATGAACTCCTTACATTCGGTCTGATAACAGGAAATATGTTCCCGAGAAGGAGTTAAGTATAGGCAAGTATAGGCGTTTGAAGAAACGCTCATTAATCACACTAGATAAATATGGCACCATCAATAGAGCTTATCGCCTCATATAACTAACACCAAACCATACCAGTAGGAAGAGAATAACCTCCTTTAACATACGGTATCATGTCCGATAGAACAACAAACTCAGCCTAATAAAAAAGACTGATAACTGTGGCCTTGAAAGCTCACTAAAGAGACTTACAATGATAGCCGTAGCTTATAAGTCTTCATCTCCATGAAGACAGATATATCGGTGTAAGTTGCGACCTTGAAGGCTCACTGAACGGAGAGTTACAACTATCGTCGCTATTTTAACAGCCCTAAATTCCCAAAGAGACAGTAGTCCCAAGAGATAATAAATTTAGTTTTGTCACTGCATAATTTCTAAAAAAAACATTGCTCATGATTCTAGCTAGGGTACTATGGTGTAAACAATAAGACTCAAGTCTATGACACCTAGGAAAACAAACCGAAAGGCACTTTACCTTTATTCCCAAAAAGACAGCGGTCAGAGCCTAGCTAACGTAGCTTAGAAGTCTTCCTCTCCGTGGACACAGATATCTCGATGTAACTAATGACCTTGATAGCTCACTAAACGGAGACTTACAACCATCGTCACAGAAGGTAGGGAATAAGCGCGTTTCTAACAGCCGTAATTCCCAAAGAGACAGTAATCTCAAGGTAGCTATGCAGTTATGAGTATTCGAATACATGAAGACATATCTGTGTCACTTGCGGCCTTTGAAAGCTCACTATATGGAGACTTACAACACTAGCCGCCAATTATAAGAAAAGAACACTGTAACAGTACATATTGCTTCCTTTAATAAGAAAGCCTGTACCTCCGATAGGAGAGACTCTCTTTTGAAAGGATCCGCCAGAAGATTTGTCCAACGCGGACATCTTGTAAGTGGGTTTTTTTGTTTGGAATGATAGCCGTAGGCCTTCCGAGACTACACTTCTCACCCACTGATCTTCCGTGACTTCTGTCCAGTTTCTCGCGAAGTTTGATAACCTTCCGCCAACTGTCAAGCAATAGAGGTCTTGTCCATCACCTGTACGACTTAAGAGGCTCACGGGAGGAGAAACTACGTCCTCCCCGTGAAGAACCACGTCCCGTCGACTTAGGGGCATCTGACCGATAGTCTGGATCAGACCTGTGCTCCTTTCCCGAGTCGCTATACTGACGACCTCCGGAGTAAGTATAAGAGGGTTTGTAGTACCCTCGCAAGGGGTTCCCTTTAGTTGATTTTGAAGTGAAACGGCCTCGCTTACCCTGGTCTGCTGAAGCTTGTTGTTGACACGCAGACTTCAGTAGCAGTGCACTGGAAGCTTTCTTTGTAGCCTTTTCATAGACTAACGAAAGCTTGTCATCAAATAGAGTATGTCCTGAGACCGGAGCGGCTCGGAGAGAGCTTTTCACCTATAAGTGATGGCGATGCAAGGGCAGCATTACGTCTGATCAACTCCAAATTGCCACTGTCAGGGTGGAGTTGTACGTGGCATACATGACTGACCTGGAAAGAACTCGAAGCGCGAAACAAACGTCCTCAAATCCCTTCCCATTAAGACGTTGCGACATAGCTCTGGTGAGGTGATATGCGTAGGACATTGCATCCAGATTCGCTCTATTGAATGAAACAGCACATTCCATCAATTCTGGGCATATAATGAATGACACGGGTCATATCTAAATCCCTGGCCTGCTCATCTAAAAGCAGAGGAGCTCTCTGGACATCTTCTCCAATCGTTTTAAATGAAGGTTATTCAAGGAACGGTATATTTATTGAAGATGTTGATAAGAAACTGCCTTCCCCTTTACACTAGAGAGGTTGAATATGGCGTCATTAACATGGCCGAATGCCTCCGACACCTGTCGAGACTGTTTCTGGAAGGAAAGAACATCCTCTTTCCTCCGCACGAAATCTGCGTCCAGAGACTAGAGCGGTTTCTGTCTAGTAGTCGCAGCTTGCAGATCAGGTGGAACAAAGTCAGGATAGTATTGATGAATAAAATTCATCGCTACCATATGCTGTTCCGAAAGGGAAGGGTAATCCTCTTCCTTGTCCCTTTGACCATCCGGCTGATTCAGCTGTGACGTTCGGTCCTTCTCATCTGCATGTGCAGATGACTGGACCGACCCAGCAACGCCCGAGTCTGCGGAAGGCTGCTCTTGCACTTGCTAGGATGCTGTAATTAGCTGCGCAATCTGCAACAGCAAGTCCGTTACCGAGGCTTGAGGAGCAGCGGTCTTCCGTATTTACGCCGCTTGCTTCTCCTGGGACGAAAATCCGGACGTAGATCTCTACTCCGAACGTCCCAAGGATTATTTATATTTATTGGTGTTTAAGCTCACATATTTCTGCACAATGGCTAATTATGAACACGACCGTTTTACGGGTGGAGGAAGCCGGAGTACTCGGAGAGAACCACCGAGCAACGGCGAGCAACTGTCAGCTCCCCAACATACTAACTCCACACAAGCAGGGTTAGCATTGATTGAAGCATTGATTGAAGCCAGGCGCGCCATCGACGTGCAGTACGCCTTAGTGCACAGCGCCACCGTGCCTCCACATGGGCAATGGGGGTGAAGTGTCTTGCCCAAGGACACAACGCGGTTGCCGCAGGTGGGATTCGAACAGAGAACCTCTCGGCTTGCAGCCTGCACCTCTACCTACTGAGCCACTGCGCCCGTGTCCCAAGGATTGAAGCCTCGGATCACTAGCTACCGGATGGGCCAACTTCACGTGCGAAGACTGGATACTTCTTCTGGCGGCTGCCTGGATATCCGAAGTCGGGTAACTAGTATGCGGTCGTGTGCGCTATATCTGCCTGAGGAAGAAGCCGTAACTGTAGCCGACGCCGGCTGATGTTCAGAAGAAGCATCCCGAGCGACGAGTGTGAACGTTAGCTCCTACACAGACCCCAAATTTTGCTGGGTTAGAAAGAAGGCTCTCCTGCTCGCGACCTTATCAGACCTCGCAGAGCCTTCCTGAGAGAAACTTTCAAGCTTCCTCCCTATTTCCGTCATCGCTGGGTGAGCTTTAGTTTTTGAGGTGCTCGCTCTACCCAAATCTACATTTCCCTCGACCGCAACGGACTTACCCGGTGACACGGCTCCCACGAACGGAGTAACCGCTTCACTGGTCGAGCTAGCTGTTTGCAAAGGATTATGAACACTAACTGAAAGCCTTATCCCTTGCTTAATATTCATGAGCAGCTAGCTCTGTTTGCTCATCAGAGCGCGGCGACGGTAGCACACTTGGATAGGTGTCACAATACAATCACCATGTTCTTGTTCCTCTGAAAAAGAAACTGAAAAACTCGAATTATTTTGCAGTGAGAGCTCCGGCATAGGAACCCCACCGCCAACAACGTACCGCGACACGCATCTTCAAAGTCTGTCATTCCAATATATACATATAGGACAAGAATCCGTAGGAGTGCATCGACTACAAGGAAGGCAACACGAATGTAAATCCGAGGAAGACTTCCTCGCATTGCATTTAGAGCAGTAAGATTTGATAATTACAATCAAAAGACAAAGTCGATAGCACCCCTATAAACTCCACAACAAAATATATGATAAAGATACATGAATAATAGCAATCAAAATTAAATTTTCAAAAAAATTATAAAATATTTTTTAAGAAAATGCCAAAGGGAACATTATGAGCCCAAGGGCATCCCGATATAGCCTAAGTGTGGACAAAATCCCAGTTTTATGAGCTACACTACCGAAATAATAATCAATGTATCCTACGGTAATTCTACAGTAATATACTATAAAATACTACATATATTTGAGGACGTTGCCAATGTAAACAACGTCAAAGGAAAAAACGGGAAACAAGACATCAGGCACACAAAAAGGCCCAAAGTCAGTAACCGATTTTAATGCTACCAGATGCAAAGCTAGATCTTCATATGAAGAAAAAACAATACATCAGATAGAAGATGTAAGACCAAAACGACCTAACACCCCTAGGGTGAGGACGTAACCATGGGGGTAAACAGAATAAACATTCTGTAATACATGTTAAACTCCAAAGAAATTAATAAAAAGTTTCAATAAAAAGTAGCCAACAAGCTTAGGAGTATAACAGGAGGGGTTCATGGAAGAATAGGGAAGGAACACTTAGAAAACAGGGGATTGATCATTAGCAAGAATGATGACGTCAGGCATATGTCCCGAAAATGGGAAACATGAAATATTTTTTATAATTATTATAAAGTTACAGCCTTGAACGTTTGAAACCACCCTTGTTCATTTCCATCATCCATTTACAGCCTTGGATCCACCAATTCTTGCATTAATTTGTGTCCGGCATCCTCAAAAAAGGATTTTAGCACAGATGTCAGTTCATTGTTACTAACTATAGGGCCAAACAAAGAATGATGTTTGAGCCAATTCCGGTCTCTTCCTGACTGCTGTGCATGCGCAGATGTAAAAGTATGGAGGGCCAGATAGGACTTTTAATTTTCGGTGTTGTATGTAAATTTTGGGGATGGGGGGGGGGGGGGTCAAAATTTGTGTTTGGCCCTTGATAATATCGAGTTTGCACCAGCTAAGTCTGGGCCATTGGTTATTAGTATAAACATTTTCATTCATGTAAGCCAATCTAGCTTGTCAGAATTTAAAATCTGCAAACCTGTGAAAAGGTCCTGCAAAAGATTTTTGCGTAATCTCACACTATTATTTACTCCATCCCCTTGAGTTCCTTTGATCAAATTTACAGGAGTGAAATACAGGTATTGTCAAGTGGCTTCTGTGGGAATTTCGTGCAATTGTACCTATGACGCTCGTAATACTGGAAGGCCTGCCATCACTATTATTTGGCACCATCACTTTTATTTATTGAACCCCAAAATGTACAGAATCACCATTATTTGGCCATCACTATTATTTCACAGAGGAGAGTAGCAACCATACTGTCAGCCATTTTGAATAAAAGCATGATTGTTATAATCCCTTAACAGCTAATTAAATTGGAACAACTAAATTATTTGAGGTCAACATCTTTGGTATACAAACAAAAATGAACTAAAACACATGTCTCCCCTTCGATTAGTTCCATGCTTCCAACTTACGACTAACAAATATCAAACTAAAGATCAAATGTCAAGATCATGGAAGTTCAAGATAGAATGTGACACATCAGCCTTGCTGTTGCATTCATATGCCAAATATCAAGGTCATCTGTCATCACAACAGTACATGATACAATGTTGTCTTATGTTGATACACCCCATGCCAAATATCATAAGCTTAGGTGAAAAGATGAAACGAAAGTGTTAATAACACTGTAGCTCAACTTGTTAAGACATGTACATGTATAGTATGTGACACAGCAATGACAAACATCTAGGTAATGACCTGATAACAAAGGTACATATAAAGTATTGTGACGGTTTGTACATAAATACTGACCGTAGCCTGTAACAGATGTATAGGTAAAGTATTGTAAAGGTGGGTGACAGACAGACGCTAAACTAGAAAAGAAATTTTTGAGCCCCAGAGTGGGTCTAACTGAACCCCAAAATATTTGTTCTCATAGCACAGTGATAACAAAGGCATCCCAAAACACACTCGTTCCTGTCCCATGGTGAAGACAAAGGTACCCAAGAAGTTTCGTGAAGATCAGTTCATAAATATGAGCTGTATAGAAGTTGTGACAAAAAACTTATTGGACCTAATTTCGGCACAAAATGGCCACTGGCAGCCATCTTGAATTTTGGACCGCACCCAGAAACACTAGCCCTCGTCCCAAGGTGATAACAAAGGCACCCAAGAAGTTTTGTGAAGATTGGTTAATAAATACAGCCTCTAGCCTGAGCCGTATTGACATGTGCACTTACAGTGTATAAGTAGCACTGAATAAATCAAAGTTCATCTAATTTGCATAATTTCTGCACGAGAAAAAAACCCGTACTGTATGTGATGTATTCCATGTTACTAAACATTCATACAAAAATTTATTCAAATCAGAACTTTCATACAGAAGTTCTGTACAAAAGACTGATTGCACTGATTTGGGTACAAAATGGCTGCTGGTGGCCATCTTGAAATTCGGACCACACCCCAAAACACTTGTTCTCATCCCACTGTGATAACAAAGCTACCCAAGAAGTTTCGTAAAGATGGATTCATAAATATGGCCTCTAGCCTGAGTCGTATAGAAGTTGTGTACAAAAAACTGATTAGACCTAATTTCGGTACAAAATGGCCACTGGCAGCCATCTTGAATTTTGGACCGAACCCAGAAATACTCGTTCTCGTCCCAAGGTGATAACAAAGGTACCCAAGACGTTTCGTGAAGATCGGTTCATAAATACAGACTCTAGCCCGAGCCGTATTGACATGTGTACTTACTGTGTGTAAGTAGCACTGACAAAATCAAAGTTCATCTAATTTGCATAGTTTCTGCACGAGAAAAAAAACATATTATATGTGATGTATCCCGTAGTACTAAACATTCACACAAAAAAATATTCAAATCAGCGCTTTCATATGGAAGTTCTGTGTAAAAATCTGATATCACCTAATTTTGTACAAAATGGCTGGCATCGGCCATCTTGAATTTCGGATCAGACCCCAAAACACTCGTTCTCGTTCGTCGGTGATACCAAAGGTACCCAAGAAGTTTCGTAAAGATCGGTTCATAAATACGGCCTCTAGCCCGAGCCGTATTGGTATTTGGACTTACAGTGCTGAAAGTAACACTAAATACATCAAAGTTAGTCTTATTTGCATAATTTACGCACGAAAAAAAAAACGTATTATATGTGATGTATCCCATGGTACTAAACATTCATACAAAAATTTATTCAAATCAGCACTTTCATATGGAATTCTGCGCAAAAATCTGATTCCACCTAATTTTGTACAAAATGGTTGCCAGCGGCCAACTTGAATTTCGGATCGGACCCAAAAACACTTGTTCTCGTCCCACGGTCAAAGCAAAGATACCCAAGAAGTTTCGTAAATATTGGTTCATCAATACGGCCTCTAGCCTGAGATGTATTGAATTGTTGATGGACAGACAGACGACTGGCCATGGCATAAGCTCAAATTTGGCTTCGCCAAAGTTGAGCTAAAAATCAATAATTTGACCTTGCGGTCAAATGTCAAGGTAGGTCATGATGGCATGTGACACAATAGACTACTTGGTGATACACTCACCTGCCAAAAATCAAATGCCTAGGTCAAAAGCTTTTTTTAAAATGTCAATAATGTGACCTTGAGGTCAAAGGTCAAGGTCATATGTGGATAATGATGGTACATGTAAGAAAAGTTCTGGTCGGGACAAGCTTAGTTGCCAAAAAATCAGTAAGTTGACCTTGAGGTCAACGGTCAATGTCAAATATGGGTCATGAAGGAGTACAACACATCGTCTTATGGCGATACACTTGCATGTCAAATATCATAAGCCAAGGTGAAAAGGTAAATAAGTTACTGCCCAGACAAGCTGACTTGCCACAAATTCAGTAATTTGACCTTGAGGTCAAAGGTCAATGTCATGTGGGTCAAGATGGTACATCGTCTCATGGTGATACACCCACATGCCAAATATCATAAGCCTAGGTCAAAAGATACAAAAATCAATAATTTGGCCTTGAGGTCAAAGGTCAAGGTCATATGTGGGTCGAGGTCAAAGGTCAGTGTCATATGTGGGTCATAATGGTACATCGCCTCATGCTGCTACACCCACGTGCTAAATATCATAAGCCTAGGTCAAAAGATAAAAAAAATCAATAATTTGAACTTGAGTTCAAAGATCAAGTCCATATGTGGGTCATGATAGTACGCAACACATCGACCCATGGTGATACATCCGCATGCCAAATATCGTAAGCCTAGGTCAAAAGATAAAAAAAAATCAATAATTTGACCTTGAGGTCAAAGGTCAATGTCATATGTGGGTCAAGGTCAAAGGTCAATATCATATGTGGGTCATGATGGTACATCGTCTCATGGTGATACACCCACATGCCAAATATCATAAGCCTAGGTCAAAAGATAAAAAAAAATCAATAATTTGACCTTGAGGTCAAAAGTCAAGTTCATATGTGGGTCATGAGAGTATGTAACCCGTCGTCTCAGGATGATACACCCACATGCCTAATATCGTATGCCAAGGTGAAAATGTAAATAAGTTCTTGCCCAGACAAGCTTACTTGCCAAAAAACCATTGACCTTGAGGTCAACGTCATATGTGGGTCAGGATGGTACGCGACACATCGTCTCATGGTGATACACCCAAATGCCAAATATCATAAGCCGAGGTGAAAAGGACAAAAGGTAAATAAGTTCTGGCCCAGACAAGCTTACTTGCCAAAAACCCAGTAATTTGACCTTGAGGTCAAAGGTTAAGGTCATATGTGGGTCATGATGGTACGCGACACATCGTCTTCTGGTGGTACATCCACATACTAAATATCATAAGCCTAGGTCAAAAGAAAAAAAAGTTCTGGCCCGGAAACGGTTGTATGAGAAGAAGAAGAAGAAGAAGAAGAAGAAGAAGCAGAAGAAGAAGAAGAAGAAGAAGAAGAAGAAGAAGAAGAAGAAGAAGAAGAACAACAACAACAACAACAGCAACAACAACAACAACAACAACAACAACAGCGAGAAGAATACAGGGTAAAACAATATGTCTCCCTTCGGTGAAGGGAAGACATCATGATGCAATATTGAGGGTGAATGTTAGAGCTTGTAACAGCTAATTTTCTGGAATAACCAACATTTTGGCAGCCATTTTGAATATCTCAAATATGCCCAAATGTAACTCAATGTCACATGTCAAATTATGTTTACGTAGGTCCATATCTATTAAAATCAACTGAGAAAAAATCTTAAATGTAAGGGTTTTGTCTCTAAGATTTACAAGTCTAAAGTCAAGAACGGAATGTCAATTTACACAAACATTCAAATAAAATTGATTCTTCTTACCTTCAAAACAAGCCTTGCTCTTTGCTGTAACCCACTGACCATTGATGAAAGCTTTATCATGGTACAATGGACTGGACATAAGGGAAGACATCCTGATAGTACTAAGAAGTATGGATTTGCTGCAGTGTAACTGTTTTGAAATTTTGGAAAGCTCCTGAAAAAAAATAAGCAAATTATCTTTACTCTATTGTTTTGAACTCTGCGACGGGTTACCGAGTCTGTCACGAGCAGTGTAGCTGTATTTTGGCCTAAAAAAGTTTAAAATCTGTTTATCAGGCCTTCCTGCATCTTCATTATGGGTGCCGAATGATCTCTTTTTATAACCAATGCTAACTTAAAACAATAAAAATTAAATGGTTTACGTCTGATTCTGATATTTTATCCAAGTTAATAAAATTGACAAATTTGTCCTTTGAGTGCAAGAAGGCTTTGTAAGGCTTTAGCATTGCAAAGCCTTCTTGCACTCAAGGGATGAAATTTACCACCACCCATGCTATTTTGTAAATTATGAGGCCAAAAGCATAAAACAAACCAAGAACATGAACTTTTGATGGCAAAGAAATAATTACAAATGAAAGTGTCAATGACACTGTAGCTTAACTTGTGTGTTGAAAAAGATAATGTTCAATGTTTATGAAAGGATTATGAAATAAGACAAGAATTGTGATAATTGGGAATATGTTCATTTCTGTTCCCTGTATGCTATGTTTTTGATAAAAATAATATGCGGTGTACACTGTACTAAAGAGCTGAGGGCTGGGTTAATATGACCTCACAGTTAATGTATGTGGCCTTCACAGTTAACGTATATCAACGAAAGTTACCAAGTTACAGTGCAATTATTCCAAAACGAGTCATCCTATCAAGTTACATTGAAATCCCTTCATAACTATGGCCTGTGGACTGTGATAAAGGTTTTCGGGCTTCGGGTCCCTGTAGCCGTCAGTTTCCCAATTGCGTCCAAAGGGGACGTTCTCATCTAGACATTATATGATGTCAACCTACCAAGTTACAATGAAATCCCTTCATAAATGTGACCTGTAGACTGTGCTAACGGTTTTTGGGCTCGGGCAGCCATCATGGTTGAATGGTCGCAACCAAAAGGGGACATTCTCATCTGGGCATCATCTGGAGTGGTCTTACGAAGTTACAATGAAATCCCTTCATAAATATGACCTGTAGACTGTGCTCAAGGTTTTCGGGCTTCGGGCCCCCGAAGCCGTCACAGTTGACCAATCACCACCAAAAGGGGATGCCATCATCTAGGCATTATATGGAGTCAAACTAATAGGTTACAATAAAATCCATCCATAAATATGAACTATAGACTATGCTAATGGTTTTGGTGTTTTGGGCTTGGGTAGCCATCAAGGCTGAATGATCGCGACCAAAAGGGGACATTCTCATCTAGACATTATTTGGAGTCATCCTACAAAGATACAATGAAATTCCTTCATAAATATCACCTGTAGACTGTGCTAAAGGTTTTCGGGCTTCAGGCCCCTGTAGCCGTCACAGTTGCCTAATGGTGTCCAAAAGGGGCTGTTCTCATCTAGACATATATGAAGTCAACCTACCAGGGTACAATGAACTCTCTTCATAAATATCAACTGTAGACTGTGCTAAAGGTTTTCGGGCTTCGGGCACCTGTAGCCATCACATTTGACCAATCACGACCAAAAGGGGACGTCATCATCTAGGCATTATATGGAGTCAGCCTAACAAATTACAATGAAATTCCTTCATAAATATGAACTGAAGACTGTGCTAAATGTTTTTGGGCTTTGGGCTCGGGCAGCCATAATAGTTGAATGATCGCAACCAAAAGGGAACATTCTCATCTGAGCATCATCTGGAGTGATCCTACGGAGTTGCAATGAAATCCCTTCATAAATATGACATGTAGACTGTGCTCAAGATTTTCGGGCTTTGGGCACCTGTAGCCATCGCAGTTGACCAATCACGACCAAAAGGGGATGTCATCATCTAGGCATTATATGGAGTCAGCCTAACAAATTACAATGAAATCCTTCCATAAATACAACCTATAGACTATGCTAAAGGTCTTTGGGCTCGGGCAGCCATAAAGGCTGAATAATCGCTACCAAAAGGGGATGTTCTCATCTAGACATTATTGGCAGTCATCCCACCAAGCTGCAATGAAATCCCTTCATAATTATGACCTGTAGACTGTTCTAAAGGTTTTCGGGCTTCGGGCCCCTGTAGCCGACACAGTTGCCCAATCGTGTCCAAAAGGGGACGTTCTCATCTAGACATTATATGAAGTCAACCTACCAAGTCACAATGAAATCCCTTCATAAATATGACCTGTAGACTGTTCTAAAGGTTTTGGGGTTTCGGGCTCGGGCAGCCATCATGGCTGAATGATCGCAACCAAAGGGGAAAAGCTCATCTGGGCATTATCTGGAGTGATCCTAAGAAGTTACAATGAAATCCCTTCATAAATATGACCTGTAGACTGTGCTAAAGGTTTTCGGGCTTCGGGCCCCTGTAGGAGTCACAGTTGCCCAATCACGTCCAAAAAGGGGACTTTCTCATCTAGACATTTTTTGAAGTCAACCCACCAAGTTACAATGAAATTCCTCAATAAATATGACCTGTAGACTGTGCTAAAGTTTTTCGGGTTTTGGGCTTGGGCAGTTGTCATGGTTGGCAGATCACGTCCAAATGGGTAAATACTCATCTAGACATCATAAGGAGTCATCATACCAAGTTACAATGAAATCCCTCCATATTAAACATGACCTGCAGACCGTGCAAACAGTTTTTGTGTTTCGGACTTGGGCATCCATCACGGTTGACAGATCATGCCCAAAAGGGGACGTTCTCATCTAGGCATTATACATAGGCATCCTACCAAGGTACAATGAAATCTCTTCATAAATACGACCTGTAGACTGTGCTAATGGCTTTCGGGTTTTGGGCTCGGGCAGCCATACCGGTTGACCGATCGCGACCAAAAGGGGACGTTCTCATCTAGACATGACCCATAACCTGCATATGAAAATTTGTGACGATCAGCCAAGAACTGTGGGGAGTAGCCCGTGCTAAAGGAAAATGTGAACAGACTCACCGACTCACAGACTAACAGACTCACTGACTTCCGCTCCGCACGCGTGATGGCAATAGCTTATCTTGACTTTGTCAAGTTAAGCTAAAAATGACCTGAGAAACAGAAGATCTATTTTATGAGGCCTTATCTGGATGTCAACTTTTGGTATACTCAACAAAACTGCAGTACTATGATCATACAACTGGGCTTTTTCTCGATCAGACCGTAATCCACTCTAGAAACACCTACATCAGTGGGTCGAGATTTCATGAAAAAACGTTGCAAATTCAAGCCTGGGGGAAGGAAAGCATAACTATTAACTTTGGTAAAATATCAAACATAAACCATTTAATTATTATTTTTTTAGGTTTGCATTGGTTATAAAAAGAGAGCATGCTGCAGCCAAAAGACCAGATTTTTAATTTTTTAGGCATATATAAAATCTTGGAAATTCTAAGACATTAAAGGGCAAGAACTCTGCTATGTAATGTACATGTGAACTGTCAGGCACACAGAGAAGTTATTTCAGACAAGCATCAAAAGCAAACTAGACCAGCATTTTTTGTGAATGATGCACTGTACCAAAAAAGGACTGTTTGTGAAGATTATTAGAGATCGACAGTTATGCATTTTTTAGCTCAGTTTTCATTTTTTTTTTTTTTTGGTGGGTGTGGGGGGGGGGGGGGGGGGGAAGAGGAGGCAGAGCAACTTCATTTTGGTTATTTTCTACAGTTTGGCAGCAGGTAAAAGAAAAACTGGTTTTAAAGGGCTTAACCTAATCAGGAGCATTAGTGGATGAATTTCAGGAAAAATTATGAGCGTGAACAATACACAAAAAGAACTACAAATTTTCAGCTCTTGGAGCATGACTGGCACCAGGCTGCATCCAGTGATTCATGGGCTAAAAATTTGCTGATGCCTTTTATGCCACGTTAAAAAATTATTGGTCTGGTCATCCTTGCCAACCATCTTTCTTCAAGCCCATGCCACCTCCCATGTGGCACCCCCACTCACCCCTTCCAATCACTCCACCTTGGGTAAAGTTGGGTTGCCATTTGACCAAAGTGTACCGAGCTTACAATTCCATTCCTGAACGGACAATAATGTATAATTACGTTTTTCATGGCACATGTAATTTAATCCAAGATTCCCTCTTTCAGATGTGCTGTTTCTTTACATGCACCAATTTTAGCGACAGCCACAGGATGTTTCATAATTTTGTTTTAACCTGTGCAAATACCATTCAGAACTTTCTGGTAATAGACACCTCAGATATGACAGGGGTAGGTATAATAGGCCGATCCCATATCACTTGTACATGATTTTGTATATGTACACGTACATTGATGTACACCTCCATAGGATTTAGTGTTAAAATCGTGTACAAGTACACAAAATGTCGGGGTTTTTTTGGTGATACAGAATCGGCCATCGTTTTACATCGCAATTTTAACGTTTAAAATACCCGTTGGAGAACGCGTACATTCGACACGTCGCTCAAGAGTAAAAAAAAATGTATGAAATTTTAAGAAAATATGATTAAAAATTTGTTCTCTACGTTCCCATCGCGGATTAGACCATCGATCCATCGTTGGTGAACGCGAGCAAAAAACGTTTTGCCGATTCTGTATCAGCATCAAAAAGCGGTTTGCCGATTCTGTATCACGTAAGTAGGTATAAGTAGGTATACTTTCACCAACGGGTATTTGAACGGTTAAAGTGCGATCCGATCGGGGAAACCCATTTGCCGATTCCAGATCAAAAAATCGACCTATGTACGGTACATGAAAAAAGGTGATGTCGAATCGGCAAAACCACTGCCACGTTCCCGATCGCGTTTGGGACGGTATAGGGTGTGATTTGATCGGTGAAAAAAAACAAACGATTTGCCGGATTCATCTCTTGAGTTTTGTGAGAGGTGAATCGTGATAGAATCAAAGGGTAAAATTGCATTCCACTTAAATGGATTTTAAGAGGTAAATGCATTTTAATTGACTCATGTCTCGGTTCAAGAGACATCAATAAAAACACCTTTTTACAAGACACACTTCTAAATTGTTCCTATTCACAAAAGTGTATCTGTTTACTTCAAACGGTATTTTGTTCTTTTGATGATAATTGTCTTTGTTTACTTCAAATAGTATTTTGCTCTTTGATGATATGGAGGTGAGAATAATCGCCGAGGGCGTTGCATTTTATCAATGGTTTTATTGTGAATGATTTTAAGTATATTACGTATTAAATCAGAAATTGTGTTTTCAATGTGCTGTTTAACTATGGCTTTTTTCGACTGAAACGATTTCCATGTAAAAATTTTGAAGAAATAGCGTTGTTCAACGTGCGAGTACTAACGCGGTTTTAACCCAAAATATTACACGATATTCATGGAGTATTATTTTTTCCCATATATTTTTTTTTTGCAAAAAAATTCTTGCCAGCGAATTTTTTAAAAAAATTTTTTCAACTCTTGTTTTTTTTACTGAAACGATTTCCATGTAAACATTTTGAAGAAATAGCGTTGTTCAACGTGCGAGTACTAACGCGGTTTTAACCCAAGATATTCATGGAGTATTATTTTTTCCCATATATAATTTTTTGCAAAAAAATTCTCGCCAGAGAATTTTTTTAAAAGATTTTTTCAACTCTTGTTTTTTTTGACTGAAACGATTTCCATGTAAAAATTTTGAAGAAATAGCGTTGTTCAACGTGCGAGTACTAACGCGGTTTTAACCCAAAATATTACAAGATATTCATGGAGTATTATTTTGAGAATGACATCAAGTGTGAGGAAAATAACTACCTGTATGATTTAACACGTTAAAACGTTGTATTTATAGATGTTTATTCGAGACTAACTCTAAGTTTCTCATTGTCGGAAATAACTGTTGATGTGATCTTTAACACGTTTGAGGGCAAAACGCATTTAAAAAGGTTTATTTTATAAATGTTTTTCCTTAACTGGTTTTAGTTATTATATTAAAAACAGAAGATTCTTATTTACTTAAAACATAAAAATAATTATACATTTAATTTTGAAAATAATAAATAACTCACATTACCATACTCAAAGGAAATATTAATAATTCAAAAACGAAAAAAAATATTTTTACAGATGGATGCTAAACGACGAGATCAGCTTTCAAATGAACATGAACGTGCCAAAAAGAGCATTCAATCGGCAGACGTCTTGGAAAGATCGAACTCAAACGTGAGACCACAAAAATATTTAAACCCGTGACGGAGGTTCAAGAGCGAAGCAAGAAGGAGATCGTTGACGAATTGAGGCCCTTAAAAGAAAGTTCTTTGAGAATGGGTTCGTTGCCTGGTAGTTTTACAAACCAGTATTCGTTTCAATCTACACCGGATTACGTTCCCATGAGAATCGAAACCGACGTGAGTGAGAGCGATGGTAGAGCTTCGACTATCACCACTGATAGCGTCGCGTTGTCCGAGGATGGTGGTAAGAGAGATCTGTTGTATGGATTTTATAAGGATTCGGACGGTAGAACTTGTGTGGGCGACACAGAAGTGGAAATAGATGATGATGAATTAACCGTCGGTTCGAATTGGTACGAATTAACTTCCGGACTGCACAAATTGCTCCTTTACGACAAGCCTAGTGATTACACGGAACAGGATTACAACAATTACGGCGACATTCTGGTTCAGACCAACGCCATGAAGAGAAATAACGATGACAGAGAGACGAGACCTAAAGCCAGCAGAGGTTACAGGTGGACGAAAGTGGTGAAACCTATATGGAATTCGCATAAGAAGTTCGTCGAATCGGTGACTGGTAAAGGGGTGGAAACCACTTTTCTTCCGAGCGATTCTGACGCTCTGTTTCAGAGATTGAGATTGTTGATGGCAAGTAGACGCGCTGGTAACACAGGATTAGATAATGAGATAGTTAGCATATGCGACGAATTGTTAAGACAGAAGGTTTTGAATAAAAACCATTATAAAAGACTGATGAGCGAATTGAAGGATTGATGTATATAATAAGTAGAGAGAAACAAACAAAAATATATAAAATAAAAAACAGTAAATTTTACACTAGAATAATAAAAAGTATTTAAACAACAAACGATTTATCAGTGAAAACAAAATATATATTATAAAATAAAATATGTTGGTGATGAAGAACAGGGGATACGTTAGGACTTACGTTCAAGGCGGTTCTGGCATCGTCGATTCTATAAAGCGAGCGTTCACGAGTAATGCAGGTAGAAAACTCGCATCGACCGCGTTTGAGGTCGTTAAGAAGACGGCTTTGGATGCTGGCAAGAAAGCCGCTTCCGAAACCAGTGGTAGGATAGCGTCTGTGGCTGGCAAGAGGGCAGCCGACGCGTTGATCGACAAGTTGATCAGTCCACCGGCGAAGCGAGCTACGTTAGAGCGAACGCCGAAAAGTTGGAAAGATTTTAAGGATGCTGTGGTACCCATACAAGATTTAGTCAAAATGACGAGTGGATCTGGATTGAAGAGAACTCGCGACGGTGTAATATAAATAAATAATAATATTAAAAACTGAGTTTGAAAAAACATTAAAAATTGTGTTTGAAAAAATCTAAAATAACAAACAAACAAAAAAATAAAACAAAGATGAACATTAAAGATATGTCTTGGAACGACGCCGCGACCAAGAGGTTGAATAATGAGTTCTTTCCTAAAAGCAAAAGAGGCTTGATAGTGGGAAAATCGAATTGTGGAAAGACCAATCTGTTGATGAATCTGTTGTCGCGACCCGACTGGTTGGATTACGACAGATTGTTTGTGTTTGGCAAGAGCTTGTTTCAACCCGAATACAGATTGCTTCGAGAGTGCATGGATCGTAGATTGCCCAAGGACGTCATATCCAGAATCTTTGACAGTAGGGAGGAATTCGACAAAAGTGAAGCTTCTCTTTCGACCATTTTGGACGGTGCGGCGATGGAATTGATGAAGAGAAATGCATCTTCGAACGTCGAGTGTCGATTTTATGAGAACGCTAGCGACGTTCCGGATCCTAGAGAATTGAAATCGGAAGATAAGAATCTCATGATTTTCGACGATCTGCTTTTGGAGAGAAAGAACCGATGCGAATCGTATTACGTTAGGGGTCGTCACAGCAACGTGGACTGTTTCTACCTGTCGCAGAATTATTTTCGATTGCCCAGACAGACGATAAGGGAGAACGCTAATTTTCTATGTCTCTTTCGCCAAGATCTCAAGAATCTCAATCACATCTACAGTGATCACGTCGCAAACGACATGAGCGCGGTGGAATTCAGGAGATTCTGTAAGATGGTTTGGGATGGAGGACTTTACAATTTCGTCGTGATCGATTTGACTAGCGAATTTATTCGCGGAAAATATCGGTGCGGATTCGACAAGTTTTATGTTGCTGATGATAATAACATAGAGCGTGAAAATAAAAAAAAAATTAGAAAATAATAAATCTTCAAATAATTAGTTTTTGAAAAAATAAAAAAAATAAAATTAAATATAATGTTCGAACAAGGAGAATTGTTAGAACGGATAGCCGAGAATACAGCTGCAAAACAATCCATTCAAATCGTGGTGAGTGGCGATTCGACTCGATTCGCGACAAAATTCGAACCTTCCATCGAATTGAATAGAGAGAAAAGATACGAGATGGCGTTGATGAATCTGGAGACTTATTATTCCTTTCCCAACCTCACCGAAAAGAATAACTCGTTCAAGTATTCCGACGGAATGGATTGGTTGGAGATTCGAATTCCCAAAGGAAGTTACGACATAGACGATTTGAACAATTACATTCAAACGCGAATGAAGACGGATGGAAAGGGAAGCAACAAGATCAGACTCGCTCCCAATCCTAATACCTTACAGACGATGTTGGATTTGGAAGATAATTTTCGAGTGGATTTCAATACGGACGATTCAAAAGGCAAGATGCTGGGATTCGATCGAAAGATGTATCAAGGTCACGCGGCATCTGAAAATACGGTCGACATTCTCGCAGTCAATAGCATTCTGGTGAACGTGGATGTGATTGCTGGAAGCTACGTGAATGGTAGCGATCAACCGACGATCTATTCCTTCTTTCCAAACGTGTCGTCGGGTTATAAGATCGTGGAACGACCTCGAAATTTAGTTTATCTACCAGTGGTTTCAGACACGTTGTATAGTCTCAAACCCACGTTGACAGATCAAAATGGTGAACTGTTAGATCTTTGCGGAGAGAGGGTGACGATACGATTTCACATAAGAGAAATATAAAAGCAAAAAAAAAAATATTGTGCATATATATATAAATAACAAAAATAAAATAAACGCAATATTAATTTTAAAAAATTATTTAATATATATAATTATCATTAAAAAAAAAACAATTGAAGAAAATATATTTTAAAAAAAGAATTATGACACAATACGTGGTTAAAAACGTGAACATATCTGCAGGACAGAGGAAGAAACTTAAAAGAGCGTTAACAACTCGAGGCGAGGCGGTGAGATTCAAATTCACTCACGAAGATCTGACGAGTGGCGGTCAGGATTCGATCGCCTGGACCAGAAGTCAAATCAAAAGGATGGAGAAAGCGATTCGTGATGGAAGAGGGTTGAAGGTGAGATTGAGTCCCGCTCAATTGAGATACAATTTGAGAATGAAAGGCGGTTTCCTACCGCTATTGGCAGGAATCGCCTCAAAAGCATTACCCTTTGCCGCAAAAGCATTACCCTTTCTCGGAAAGACTCTCGGCGTGGGAGCTCTCACGGGACTCGCGAGTTCGGCAGTTGAGAAATTAATGGGTGGCAGTGGACTGTTTTTGAAGAAGGGAGGAGCCGTGTGTCGCGTCCACGTAGACGGCAGCGGTAAAGGATTGTATCTAGAACCCATTATAGGTGACAACTCTTTGAGTGGAAACGGTCTCTATCTGAAGAGTGGACGGAATGTTGAGCGACTTGGCAAGGGTTTGTTGTTGGGTGAGAATTCGCCATTTAAGAATATACCGATTTTGAATATGTTATTATAATGTAAAAAAAATTACATAATTATATAAATATAAAATATAAATCATAGAAAGTATAAAATAATATAAAATGGATAAAAAGATGGAAAAACAATTGGACGATAATGATGAATATCGCGAGATAGAGTGTGAAAAAGATGTGAAAAAAACGATTAGACGCTAGTGATGGATATCTTAGGAAAGAACTGATAAAAGAGTTAAATAAAGATTGGGATATGCGGTTGAAATTTAAAAGAATGAGACGTTTTCCACCGTTACCGCTATCTTCTGAAGAGAATGGTAATGATGTGAGTGTTACTGAGAGATGCACAACATTCGTTCATAATTATGATTCGGATAAACAAATGTGTTCTTATAAAAACGTAGCATATCACAAATAAAAAAAAAGAAAAGAAGAATCGACGCTGAAATTTGAGAAAAAAGGAAACGTTATTATAATATATAAGCAATAGTGAAGAAGGAAAACAAAAAAAAAATAAAAAAACAAGAAAAAAGTAATGAGATCTCGAGACGATCAACCTCTCGAGATCTTATTACTTTTTTTTTCCTTCTTCTTCGCTAAAAATCAATCTCTCTATTGTTTATATTTCCAAGTCCACTATTAGCATGTTGACACTCGTGTTTTCTCCTTTTTCGAAAATGTGTTGAATGTTTATCTTTACTTTTTTAAGTTTTTTTTACATCAGTGAACACGCTCTCACCACCCGATTTGTCCACGAGTTCGAGTGTGATTTTTAGATATATGTAACTTCCATAGAACAACGACAAGTCATCCTTGTCGAATTTTCTGTCTTCGGCGACGATGATATTCTGCAGATCACTTTCGTAGTCATAAAACAAATCAAGCATGGCTTCATCCAATTTCAAAGGCATGTTATATCTGTCGTAGTAGCACTCTAAGCCCTTCGTCTCGACCTCATTCAATTCGATGGAATCGTGTCGTTGCAATCTATAGATTTTAAAACTGAATTTTTTACATGTTTCGACTCGTTTCAATTTCAATTCGCATCTTTTAGGTGTTGTTGTCATGATCGATTATTTGTTTTTTTGTTTTATGAATTCTTGCAAATAATATATATTTTAAATTTTGTATTTAAATAATAATTTGTTAAAAAAGTTTGTTTTTTTTTTTTTTACTCTTTATATATATAAAAAAAGTTTTTTTTTAATTTTTAATTTTCTTTAATGTAAAAATTTTTTTTGTAAAAGTTTTTTCTCTTTATACATAAATAAAAAGTTAAATTTTAACATCCTTTTTTCTTGTATTAATTCAATTTTTTTCACGTTTAGGAACATAAAAATAGATTAATTTCATCAAAAAAAAAAAAAAATTTCACATTAAGGAAAAATTAAAATAGAAAAAAATCTTTTTTATATATATAAAGTGTAAAAAAAACAATCTTTTTTAACAAATTATTTAAATACAAAATTTGAGAAAAAAATATTCTTACAAATGGAGCAAACAAATAAAAAAATGGAAAATTTAAATGAGAAAACCGTACCTCAGTTAAACGAGATTTGTAAACTATTAAAAATTCCACATTTCAGAAATCATAGAACTAAATCAAAAAAAATTGAAGTCATACAGGAATATTTGCGAAACGATGGAAAGGCAAACAAAATGTCGATAGCAACGACGTCAAAAAATGCATCGGTTGTGAAAAATGAGAAGAAGAAAAAGATAGTAAAAGGAATTGAAATGCCGACGTCCAAAAAAAACAAAAACGTTTCGATTGTGAAAAATAAGAAGACGACTAAATGAAAAACCATTGAAGAACTTCAAGTTTCAAAAGAAAAAAAAAATTAAAATGAAAACGAGTGATGTACTTTGGATTCTAGACAAACGAGATATATCGAGCGAAATTCGAAAAGCAATCAACGAAGGGAAAGGAGAAGAATATGTAGCATGACTCATCACAGAACTATTCCAATCGAAGCCTATAGAATGGGAGAGTGCGATCAAAGGCATTTTTAAAACTTGTTACGTGGTTCCCTCGTTCTAGAAAATCGATGCGAAATTATTCATGGAACGGGTGAAGAAAAAAATATTGGATTTGTTTCGCAAACACATGAACGTAGGACGAAAAATTAAGATGATACTCCATTGCATGATGAATAAAATCGATGTGAAGTCCGGTGAGAGCATCGTGAAAATTGCATATTTCAGATCCAACGTCGAACCCATATTTCGAGGTTCAGATTTATCAGACGTTTTCGAAAAGATGAAAGACAAGATGTTGACGTCTCTCGCGAATTATCAACATGAAGGTAGTAATTGGACGTTCGATGAGGTGTTGAAACTTGAAATTCATATAACTGAAAACGATTCGTTGAAAGGGTCTTCCTACGTGGAATTACCATATTTCTTAGCTAAAAAAAATGCTGTGATCAATGTGAGAAATAAAGATGATCAGTGTTTTAAATGTGCAGTCACCTCCGCTTTATACCCCGTCAAAATGAACCCCGATAGAGTTTCTCATTACGAGGAGACTTCTAAAAATCTCGATTGGAGCGGAGTGACTTTTCCAACAGAGTTAAAACACATCGAACGTTTCGAGGTTCAAAATCCCACCGTAGTGGTGAACGTCTTGGGATACGATGATGAGAAACGAACGATCTATCCTCTCAGACAGACTTTGTATCTCGAAAGAGAAAAAATGATTATTTTATTATTGATTTCGAATGGTGACAATCGTCATTATTGTTGGGTTAAAAATCCGAGCCGATTACTGTCAAGACAAAATAATAAACATGAACATAAGATATGTTTATGTTGCACCTGCATGAACATGTTTCAGAGTGAAAAATCGTTAGCGAAACATCAAGAATATTGCAATGAGAAGCAAGGTGTCGCCATTGAAATGCCCAACCCCAACACCATCGTGAAGTTTGAAAATCGCAATAGAAGGTTAAAAGTACCATTCATCGTGTATGCCGATTGCGAATGTTTCACCGCCAAAATGAGTTCCTGCCAACCTAACGCTCTTCAAAGTTACGTCGAAAGATATCAAAAACACATACCTTTGGACTATTGCATTTACGTGAAATGCACTTTTGACTCGCAACACGACATGGGTCCCTTCACCTACACGAAACAGTGCGAAGACGACGACGTGGCTCAAAGGTTTGTGGAAGAGTTAGAATCGATAATTCAAATGTTATACGATAAATTCAAAACTCCGGCGAAAATGATCATCACACGAGAGCAGCAGGACGAAAATAACAGAGCCACCGAATGTCACATATGCAGACAATCATTCGACGAGAATTCAGAGGAAAATAAGAAGGTCAGAGACCACGATCATTACACGGGTCTGTATTGTGGTCCGGCTCACAGCAAGTGTAATTTAAAATATCGAGATGCCGTTTTCTATCCAGTGATATTTCACAATCTCTCAGGTTACGACAGTCATCTGTTCGTGAAAAATCTCGGCACCTCCCACGAAGAATTAAATTGCATCGCAAACAGCGAAGAAAGATACATTTCCTTCATGAAATGGAAGCTCATGGAGAAGAAAAGAGTAATCGACAGAGAGACGTTGAAAGAAAAAACGAAATTCATTTGTAGAAGCATACGTTTTATCAACAGTTTTAAATTCATGTCAACCGCTCTGGAAAAATTAGTCGATAAAATGAGCAAGGATAAATTTAAAATCACAAGCAAACATTTTGGAGAACGAGTAGACGTCATGTTGAGGAAAGGAGTCTATCCTTACGATTACATCAACAATCTAAAGAGATTCGCCGACACCGCACTACCTTCGAAAGAAGATTTTTATTCGAAATTATACAAATCCGACATTTCCGACGAGAATTACGAACACGCTAAAAACGTGTGGAAATCATTCGATATGAAAACCATGAGAGATTATCACGATCTCTCTCTAAAGACCGACGTTCTACTCTTGGCAGACGTGTTTGAAAATTTTCGAGACGTTTGTCGTCGAAATTACGATCTGGATCCGGCTTGGTATTTCACTGCACCCGGTCTGGCGTGGGACGCTCTGTTGAAGACCACCGAAGTCCAATTGGAATTATTATCTGATGTGAACATGTTGCTCATGTTCGAAAGGGCTGCGAGAGGTGGCGTCTCGATGATCTCCCACAGATATTCTGAAGCTAACAATCCCTATATGAAAGAAGGTTTCGATTCGAAACGATTGAATAAATCCATACAGTATTGGGATGCTAATAATCTGTACGGTTGGGCTATGAGTCCTCCTTCTCCGATTGGAAATTTCGAATGGGTAATTGGAACAGGAAGAGATGCAAAAATGGAGAGACTATCCTTGCATTTCACAAGTCGATTTGAACTATCCGGAAAACTTACACGATCTACACAACGATTATCCGCTGGCTCCCGAATGAATGGAACCGAATGAAGGAGACAAGGAAAAACTCATTCCTAATTTATCTAACAAACGTAACTACGTCGTCTACAACGAGAATAACAATACGGCGATTACGGGATGAAATTAGTCGACATACATTGCGTCATTCGATTCGACAAAGAGCCTTGGATGAAAAAATTCATCGATCTCAACACGAATCTCAGAATTCGAGCCGAGAACGATTTCGAAAAAGATTTCTTCAAACTCATGAACAACTGCGTGTACAGTAAATCAATGGAAAACATCAGGAAGAGAACCGACGTTCGACTCGTCACGTCTGAGAAAAGAGCTAAAAAATTAGTGGCGAAACCCAATTACAAACACCGAACCCTATTCGACAAAAATCTAGTGGCCGTTCACATGCAAACGACGCACCTGAAGTTCGACAAACCGTATTATCTCGGACCGATCATCTTAGATATCAGCAAGCGATTGATGTACGAGTTTCACTACGATTATGTCAAACGAAAATTTGGTGATAAAGCCAAACTACTGTTCACCGACATGGACAGTTTAGTTTACGAGATAGAGACGAAAGATGTCTACCGAGATATATCTCCGGACGTGGCCGCGTGGTTCGACACGAGCATTTATCCCGTCGATCACCCGTCCAACATTCAATCGAACGACAACAAGAAGGTGTTAGGTAAATTTAAGGATGAGAGCGGCGGTAAACAAATCCTCAAATTCGTAGGCTTGAGACCCAAACTGAATGCTTATCGTCTAGAAGATGAAGAGATCAAGAAGTGCAAAGGGGTTAAAGCGTGCATGGTGAAGAAAAACATCTCTTTCCAAGAGTATAAAGATTGTCTGTTAGGAAGTGGTCCGGTGTATAAGACTATGAAATCGATTCGAAGCGAAAATCACGACTTGTATACCGAAATAGTCAACAAGATTTCACTGACGGCCGACGACGATAAGAGATTCGTGTTAGATGATAAAATAAGCACTTTGGCACGCGGACATTGGTCTTTGGATCTAATTTTAGACGATAGGATTTCAGATATGATTGTGGATGATAGGATTCCAGAAAATCAAGAGGAATTAGACGGATTCAAGATTATGAAAGTCGAGGAAGTAGACAGATTCAAGATTATTGAAGTCGATAGAGTTAGTTTAAAAAGAAAAAGAAAAAAAATAACAACGTCATTTTAGTGAATTATAATAAAATAACTAAATTTAAAAAAAAATATACACATTTATGAATAAGAAAATAGAGATATCCGTAGAAGGTGTCGTCTTACCTAACGAATCCCTATCCAACATCGATCTGTCGAATGCAGTGAAGGATTTGAAAATCAAAGATTTTCTAGGCGTGAAGGCACTCACTGGGTGGCGTGGTTCAAGAACGGGAAGAAGAAGAATTATTACTTCGACAGCTACGGAATCTCACCGCCGAAAGAAATAAAGAACTATTTCAACAAATCGATGGTTCGTTACAACACAGAACACGTGCAATCATGAGATCAAGTGTTTTGCGGTCACTTATGTCTCTACGTTCTCAAGAGATGGTCTGAAGGAGATCGGTTTCAAGACATTCTCAATGATTTACATTAGAGAGAGATTTTTTTTATAGTATATAAAGGTAAAAAAATTATTTAAAAAAATTTAATGGAATAAAAACGAAAAATAAAATAAGTGAAATAATTCATTTTTTAATAAACTGCGTTTGAAATATATTTTTTAAAACAAAAATCTCAAAACAACATGCCAGTCGATAAATTTGGTAGAAGTGCCGACGAAAGTCGACCCAAAAAGAAAAGGAAGACGCTCAAAGTCGATGATGGTTACGACGTTGCCAACTTGGACGAACGTTACGTTCGGAGATACGAACCTCGAGAGGAACCTTTGAACATGAACGATAAGAAGCTCTACAATCTTCCCGAGCTGATAGATCTCGCAGATGCTGCGACTAAAAAATACGTCGACAGGGGGAACGCGGATTTCGAACGAATCATGCTAGATAATTACGTGGATAAAGCCATGACCGACGATCTCGATCTGAAATCTAAACATTTGGTGAACGTCGCAAATCCCATAGATCCCACCAATGCCGTGACCAAGAAATACGCTGACGACTCTCACGCGCGATTCAGCGAACACCTGAGAAATAGATACCTTCAGAAAACGATGCACTCGGAATTGAACGCCAATTCTAACAAGATAACGAACGTGGCCACTCCCACGAATCCCAAGGACGTGGCGACCAAACACTACGTAGATCTGGAACAGAGAAAGTCTGATGGACGAGAAATGAAATCGGATCTGAATGCGGGATTCAACAAGATATTGAATCTGTTGAAGGTCGACGACACGGATACGGACTCAACCGCAGTCAACAAGGGCTACGTAGATTCTGCCGTGATACGATCACAAGAATATGTAGAATCGCAAGTGGACGATCTCTACCTGAACAATCAATCTGGCGGAACCATGGAGGGTGGTATCAACATGAACGGTGAGAATTTATTCGGACTCAATCACGATCCCGAATTCGATTCCAGCGCGGTCAGCAGGAAGTACGTGGATGACAACTCGGTCTGAAGAAAGGGCGACATCATGGAAGGTAAACTAGACATGGGCGGACACGCGCTCACGAATCTATCGGATCCCGTGAACATGACGGACGCCTGTACCCTGATTTCGGTGGTGGAAAGACTCAAATATGCTGGAAAATTGATCACCGTGTGGGCCGAGGAGGCCGGCACGTTAGAGGAGGGAAAAACCGAGTGGTCTTTCGGAAACGGAGGTAGCGGATTGAAACATGGTCAGGTGGGATATCCCATGCCGTTGAGAGGTGAATACCCTGAAAACCCTGAAAAAGCTCGAAAGTCCAGCTGAAACTACCGATTTCGAACCACTGAAGATTGAACACAACAGACCGTTGCAAAATGGTAGTGGCGCGGTATTTAATTGCAAAAAGCCTCGTTGTAGACTGCATACTTTTATGCCTGACCAGAAAGAGGAATTTTCCTCCGAACAAACGAACAATCATTATCAGATCCGTATCACTTGTAAGCGATGTCGGAAACAGTATGTTGGTCAAAGTCAAAATCCTTTCCGAGAACGTGCTACTAGACACAAACAGGATATAAAACATAATGCTGATGCCCCAGTAGCACAACATTTTAACCTTCCTGGCCATTCTTTGGACGATTTCGAAATCCATCCTATTGAACAACCACCAATTAAAGACACATTAGAAGAAACGGATGAATTTAGAAAAAAACGTGAAGCTTTTTGGATCAATACGCTTCAAACCCTCTGGCCATTTGGTATGAACATATCAGAGGGCGAATGCGAAAGGAGGTCCATCATTCCTTTCACTTTAACGTACAACAGAATGAATATCGAAATAGCAAAAATGTTAAATGATGAATTCAATTTTACCAATGCTAAATTAAATGAACCTTTGAATCTTCGACCTGTCATCGCCTATAAGAAAAACAAAAGCTTGCGTAACATCCTTGTAAGGACTAAATTAGAGCCCATCAATGAATAACATCAATTTTGCCAGTCAGTTTAACCAGTTCCTAAGCTCATCACTTAGTTTAAATCAATTTTATGTACTTTTTTGTCATGTTTGAAACCAATCAGGGTTCAGTAAATCAAAACAATTTTTCGGCGGCATATTAAAAGAAAAAAACGTTTCAGTAGGAAATGTCTGTGCCAGTGCGATTTTTTAACCTCAAACACACACACACACACACACACACACACACACACACACACACACACAGAGTCTTGTCTACCCTACATACCGAGGTACCCCATTGTTTGTCCTTTGTGTGGACTAACGGTTTCAACCTCGTTTTGCCGGTACAGTTCTGGGAAAACAACCGAGGTAAAGGGTTTCTTTTGTCTTTTGTACCTCGGTAAGGCGAAACACGCAAACTCTTTTGTCTAGTTACCTCGTCAAGTTGGTAAGACAAACGCACACACACACACACACACACACACACACACACACACACACACACACACACACACACACACACACACACACACACACACACACACACACACACACACACACACACACACACACACACACACGCAGTCTTGTCTACCCTACATACCGAGGTACCCCATTGTTTGTCCTTTGTGTGGACTAACGGTTTCTGGGAAAACAACCGAGGTAAAGGGTTTCTTTTGTCTTTTGTACCTCGGTAAGGCGAAACACGCAAACTCTTTTGTCTAGTTACCTCGTCAAGTTGGTAAGACAACCCCCCCCCCCCCCCCCCCACACACACACACACTTCAATCACTTTATGCCACCCGACTTAAGCACAATGACGCCATGCACTAAGGCGTACTGCACGTCGATGGTGCACGTGTCGTCAACCGCTGTAACCCTGCCTGAACGAAGCTTGAACAGAGTTAGAATGTTGAGGAGTTGACAGTTGCTCGTCGATGCACGGTGGTTCTTTCCAGGTACTCTGGCTTCCTCCACC
Source organism: Pictodentalium vernedei (assembly GCA_031216915.1). Lineage (NCBI taxonomy): Eukaryota > Metazoa > Mollusca > Scaphopoda > Dentaliida > Dentaliidae > Pictodentalium > Pictodentalium vernedei. The sequence goes on from CM062296.1 coordinate 227,857,928, forward strand.
TGTAAAACTGTCACGGTCACGATTAGCCATTGTGCATAAGTCTGTGACCTCAAACACCAATAAATAAACAAATATTTTCTTTTATTGATTATATGTTTGCAATGAAGCAAAAATTGAAGTTGGCAAAAAACGACGGTCTGTTTTTTTTCAAGATATGAGATATGGCCATTCGTTTACTTTTGGGGGGCGGGTGAGGTTATTACAAAAGAACCAAAATCAAACTGTTTTTCGGTAATACCATCCATCTGTTAGGAGTATAACTGATCAGTCAGAAAAATAAAATTGTGGCAATTTTGAGACAATATAAAAGAGCAACAACTAATGTACATAAAGTAATGTTGGACAAATGCCAAAATTAAAGATGCCCCATGTACATGTAGTCATCAATTTCCATTAAAATTTAATTCAAGTAAGGACCCACAAAGTAGATCTTCTGTTTCTCAGGCCATTGTTTGTAAAATTGCATGTGAGTGGGTGTTTTTTTTTATTTTTGTAATTATTTATTTGCAATCAAAAGTTCATGTTCTTGGTTTGTTTAATGTTTTAGGCTTCATAATCAAAAGAAAAGCATGGGTGGTGGTGTATTTCATCCCTTGAGTGCACTCAAGGGACAAATTCATCAATTTTATTAACATGGGTAAAAAATATCAGACATAAACCATTTAATATTTATTTTTTCAAGTTTGCATTAGTAGAAAGAGAGCATGAGGCAGCCAAAAGGACCATGAGGGTGGGCCTGAGAAACAGATTTTTAACTTTCTTTGGTCTGAACAAAAAGTAATCTGTTCTTTCAATTTCCTGTATTTTTGTTTGTTTGATTCCTTTGGCTTCAAAACTTAGCTCATGACCCCTCTTCTCTGGAATTATCATTTTCCGATGAAAAGTCAAAGGTTATAATTTTTTTAAGACAAAAGGTGAAATGTTTTGGTCATTAACTGGTTAAGTGCTAGAAGCCACTATCAGGGCTTTCAAAATATGCGAGTTACAGAGCAAAAGCGAACATTTTTCTTGCTTATGCTTCCCATTCAGCCTAAAGCAAATAATAGTTTGTTTATATAAGTTTGGTCTATTACAAATTATTGGAGATAGTCTGTGGGGCACTCTCCAATAATTTGTAATAGAACAAATTTTGAATAACAAATTCAGACCACCAAAAATATTCTAGCCCTCAACCAGTTAAAAAATTGTTTTTGCAGGTATCATCATTCTGTTCGTTAAGATAGGTATGGGGGAAATGTATGCAATATTGTTCTTCTTTCTTGTTTTAAAAGACTTTTGGTTTAACACAACTGGGCCAGATGGACATCACGTAAACCTGACACAATTATCAGTATCACTTTATGCTGAACGATGACTCTCAGATTTAGAAATAAGAGAGATACACTGACTTCCAGTTTTGAATCAAGTGATAAAACCTTGGTCTGTATATCCCAAATGTGAATTGGTTAATTGAGTTGAGTTCAGCTGAAGCTATCATCTGGAAAAAACAAATCTTGAAACTTCTAGGACAACCAAGAGCAATAACTCCATCGCAAAGTGTCTGACAAATAGAGGATATGGAATGAGTGTTTTTCTCATATAATATTTATGAAACGAGTCTAATAATTTTCCGTTTTGGCGAGCCTCTGGAGAGCACAAACGGAAAATTCGGACGAGTTTCATAAATATTATATGGGAAAAACACTCATTTCATATTCTATTTATCATATGAGACACACACGCACAAATTAGCCACTTAGTATGACTTTTTAACCCATCACCTAACTTGAGTTGCAGACGGCATTTGGAAAAAACATCCTCGTATAATTAAAAATTTTCATTTTTTGCTTCCAGAACATCGGTTATGACCCCGCATTGGAACGAGCTCGTCGAGCTCGTTCCAATGAGGGACATAACCTATGTTTTGGAAGCAAAAAGTGAAAATATAAAAAAATGAATGACGTTTTTCTTGTAGGTAAAAGATTAATACAGTATAACCCATCCTAAATAGGACAGATAACGAAATTCTCCTTACTGAAATTATGCAAAATGTGACCCAGTTGTATTTTGTTTAGCTAATCAAATTGTCCAGTTTTGAAATTGACCAATGAAAGCTCCCAACTCTAATTATGCAAATTACGAAAATGTGGCCCAGTTGTATTTTGTTCAGCTAATCAAATTGTCTAGTTTTGAAATTGACCAATGAAATTGAGGGAAGGCTTTATTTATCACTGATTAATATGAAAACAAAATATCAAATGTTTTAAAGTGAACAAAATGGACGAATTATATGATAAAAGTCAATATCGAATTTGAGCTGCATTTTCTGTGGAAATGACCACTCCAAATATGGATCGGTTGTATTGAATATGGTTAAGTATTATCTAGAAACAAAATTCTTGGAAATTCTGAGACAATAAAGGACAATAATTCCATAAAAAAAATGTCTGACAAACATTAAAACCATACCTGAGAAGCATTTTTGGTGGATGTGACCATTTAACAAATGCAAAAAGGTATCATGGGAAGTAGGTGTAAAAGGCGGATACCAGCTCACTTTTTTTCTCGTACATGTACATTTACACGTACACGTACATGTACCCATAGAGTTCAGAGTTAAAATGTACAAGAAATGTACACATACACGGTTTTGTACATCTGAGTTGGAATCCGCACTAGTTGGCCATCGTGAGTTGGACGTTTCAATCAACCGTTGGCGAACGAGTGCGGCTTCCAACTCAGTCTGCGCGGGAGAAATCGACTCTAAAATTGTCCCAACGTTCGCCATCGTCAGTTAGACGTTTCAATCAGTCGTTGGCGAACGCGGTGTGGCACGGTGCAGTTTCCAACTCAGCATTAAAATGTAAAAAAAAATGGAATCGACGAAAATTTTTCCCAACGTTCATCGTCGCGTTCTAGAGCATGGTGGGTGCGATCCAGTCGCTGACGGACGATTGCGGATTCCAACTCAGAAGAAATCGGAATTTGGAAATCCTTGATCGTTCGCCATCGTGAGTTAGACGGTTCGATGGATCGTTGGCGAACGCAGCGGTTTTCCTGGATAGAAATGTGAAAGATTAAAAAAAAAAAATTAGAATCGACGAAAATTTTCTCTCTACGTTTGTCATCGTGGTCTAGATGGTGCGATCGATCGTGGATGAAAGGCGAAGATTTCTGGTGGAGGGAACAGATGAAAAATAAATCGTTAGGAGTTTTGAGATAAATTGTAACAGAATCGCGAGATCTGCGAGAGGAAATAAAAAAGTGATTGATATAATATAGGAGAAAAAATATATATATAAATAATAGTTGTATAAAAAATGTATAAAATATCAAATCGAATAGTTAATAAAATATACGTAAATCATGAAAGATTCTCAGATTATAAGAGCATCGTTTCTTATAAAGGCGCTCATGCGCGCCTACGCATTCTGCGTGAACGAACAGCTAGCTCGTGTCTTGTTAGAACGATGCATCGGGTGTCGGGATCATCTAGACTTCGATCACGAGGATCATTCGTGTCTGACAATGGAAAGGGAAGATATGGTCGTCAAGTATTTCGAACCAGCGATCGAATACGCTCGAATCGACGACGTGATCAAGTTTTGGAGGAGATTAGTTTTCTGTAGCGGGCGAGACAAGCCCACCGGTTCGGAAGAAATGAAATTGGCGCGTAGAAGTGTGACTTTAGAAGACAAGGGATACGTCTTGAAATTATTGCTGAAGGGAGCATACGACACAACTAAGTTTTCTTGTTGATATAAATAAGGGGGAGAATATAAAAAAATTAAAAAATAAATACACGCGTAAATAATATAGATAAAAATTAGAAAAAACAAAAACACAAAAAAATGAAAACCAGAAATAAATTGTATCCGTCGTTAGATGACGACGAGAATGAGAAGCCGAACGGCGTTTTGCCAACGGTGCCGTCGCCAGAAGAAAAAGAAAGATGAGAGAGTTATCACATTGATAAAATCAGTACAATCCAATTGTATCTGACTCGAGATAGAGAGAGAGAGAGAGAGAGAGAGAGAGACTCTCGTCGTTCTCTCAAGAAGAAGTATTCGCGCCTCGTGAAATTTGTCAACACAGTCGACACGTCACTCATCACGATTTCCATGGGTTTACACGCGGCCGGCATCAGCCTTCCGAGTGTGTTGACCCTAGAAGGAGTGGCTCTCGCCGCCAGATAGTTTAGCACGGTCGGAAACTTTTTGAGTAGGAAATTATATCTGAAGCCTAGTAAACATGAAAAGATTCGCGTCTTGGCCGACTCCAAGATCGACACGATATCCGAAATGATCTCGATGGCGTTGAAAGACGGTAGGATATCGGATGGAGAATACTTCAGGATATTGGGCGAGAAAACGAAATACGACGCCATGAACAAAGCTGTGAGAATCAAGACTCGTCAGATCATCAAGGAAGAGATGAAGGATTCTCTCGTGGAAAGGGGGAGGAAAGAGGCCGGGGAGGAATTTGGTAAGATGATAGAACTCAAGAGCAATGATTGAAATAATATATATAACAAGAATAGAATTTTTTAAAGAAAAAAAATATTAAATTTATATATAAAACTAAAAAACAAATAAATACGAAATTATTTAAATAACCCTAAAAATGTATTGCGTAAAGTGTAAGAGAGTTACTGAGACGGTTAATTCTCGAGAAGTACGAACTTAAAACGACAGACCGATGCTTCACGGAATTTGCAAGGTGTGTGGTTCGATCAAGAATCAATTCGTCAAAAAAAAAAAACGACGAGAGGCGAAGGCGTCGCAAATAAAATGATCAATAATCTACCTTTCTAAATGCATCTGCCGGGTCACAGTTTCATGGGACCCGGAACGAAATTGAACAAGAGACTCAACCCCGATCTGACTCCTAAATATTGGAGCAAACCTGTGAATAGGGTGGACGCGGCCATGTACGATCACGATCTGTGTTACGCCGGGCATCCTGACACCAAGACTCACAACGACGTTTGTGTTAAAAACAAGTTGACGAAATTGAGAGACATATCGAATCCGACCAGGAGAGAGAAGCTCGAACGTTCGCTGGTTGGCAAAGTGAGCGGTGCGACAGGGTTGGGGCGAATACATTGTAAATGTATTGAATACGAATACGAATACTTTGAAATTTTATGAATACGAATACGAATATGAATACACAAATTTCAAATGTATTTGAATACGAATACGAATACTTTACAATGTATTCATGAATACAAATATGAATACTTGAATACTTTTCAAAATTATTTCTTGTAAATGGATGATAATTTGATCATTCTTATTGGGATTTAGGGTAAAAGGGATTATAGGTGAAGAATTAGTTTTTCAGAGAGTAGATCTCTTAATCCTTTAGAATCTAATCAACAGACATAAATTGGTATTAATGACAAACAAAAGAAAACAAAGGGTATAAAATCCACTTACACAAAGCCCCCCCCCCCCCCCCCCCTCCTCTCCCCCCTACACCAGAATTTTTCCAACACTTAGGTCTATGTAAACATTACAGATCAAGAATACCAATTCTTACCATTTTTTCTATATGACATTTTAACTTTTTGCCTGAAAAACATAGTTTATGACCCCTCATTGGCCATGTACATACTATCAACGCCAATTTTTTTTCTATTTTTTCAGGATTTTTTTTCTTCTAAACTGCATCTTATGACCCCAAAGTAGGGTCATAAGATGCAGTTTGGAAGGAAAAAATGGAAAAATAAAATCATTAAATAAACTGTGAGAAATTAACACAATTTTTGGTATTTGTTAAAGTTTTTTCTTCTAAACTGCATTTTATGACGCCCAATAATGTCTATTAATTGTGGCTAATTGTGGCCTCTTTGCTTCATGTCTTTTATTAATGTTTAAACATACATTGCTGGTGAGAAAAAAAACTAGCCAGGCCCAGTGCTATTCACAAAAATCAATTGAGCATTTACTGCGCTATTGGGAAAATGTTGTAATTCAAACACATTAATTTTACAGATCTATCAATCTACACCTTATTTCTACTATTACTGTTGAAAAATATTAGATTAGTATTAATTGGATAATGGAGTTGTTTAGGGATTAAAAATGAATACTTTGGCCAGACTGATATCCTTTGTCCTAAGAATAATCTGTACAATTACAATGTTAATTTACAGTGAAACAAAATTTGAACAACGAAGAGTTTTCTATCAAAAGACAGATAAATAATTGAACTTACCTTCATGTGTAGTATGAAGTTTGATGTACTATTTGATGGACCTGATATGAATGTTGGACAATGCTTACATTGAACTTTTATAGTACCAGATGGATTATCTGGCATTTTGTTATGAATAAAAACTAGCGATTTGTTCCTTCATGACTTCTTGGACAAAAACAAGAAAAGTATTCAAATAGTATTCAAAAAGTATTCATGAATACACCTCAAATTTGACTGTATTCGAATACGAATACGAATACTTTAAAATTGCATGAATACTGACTACATTCGAATACTTGAAAAAATGTATTGAATACGACTGAATACCGAATACGAATACGAATACCCCAACCCTGCGGTGCGAAACGTCGATTCGGATGGGGCGTTAGAAAAACGTCTCGGAAAAGAAGAAGCGATTATTGATGAGCAATTAGGCTGAGGAGCTACACAAGCCCATCGAGCGTAAATTTCGAAAGAGAAGGGTGTTCGTGAAGGATCTGGACGACATTTGGCCTGCCGGCATGGTCGACATGAGATCGTTTTCGAAGTGGAACGAGAGCGTCAAGTATCTATTGACGGTCATCGACGTGTTTTCCAAATACGGTTGGATCAGAGCCTTCAAGAATAAATCGGGACCCTGCGTCGCCGAGACTCTGAAGAGCGTTTTCGACTCGCCTTCTCGAAAACCGAATAAATTGTGGGTGGACAAGGGGAAGGAATTCTACAACAAGGACGTTCGTCAGTTTGTCGACCTCTAGTCAATCGAAAATGAAGAGAAAAACCAGTGTCGTGGAACGATGGAATCGAACAATGAAGGAAAAGATGCACAGGTACTTCACGGCGAATTCGACCAAGAAATACATATACGCTCTGAATTGGTCTGGTCGAAGATTACAACAACATGCGACACAGATCAATCAAGATGACCCCTGCGGAAACTAGCGATCCCCGAAACGAAAAACGGGTCTACGCGAATCTACATCCCTAGAGATCTAAGATCAGGAAGGAGTCGAGACCGCCGAAATTTGCTTATAAGAAGCACTTCGAAAAGGGTTACACTCCTCGATGGACCGTGGAAATCTTCGTGATAATCAGAATATTTCACACCGATCTGGTGACTTACGAAATGGGAGCTTTGGATGGTGAAGAGATCATCAGAAAGTTTTACGAAAACAACTGCAGAAGATGAAGTTTTAATACAAAAAAATATATATTTACTCTCTTTAACATTTTCTTGTTTACACACATATATATAAAGGAAAAAAAATAATAATAAAAATAATTAAAAACTATTTTTAGAAAAAAGCAAACAAATTAATAAACAAAAAAAAAAACAAAAAAAAAACAAAAAAAAAAAAATGGTATATATACTAGATATCACACAAGGCATACCGAAAGACGAAAGTATTGAGGAATACGAGGTTCACGAATACGAACCGATAACCGGAACTAGTTTGAACAATGCGGGAGAGATAAGAATCAACATCGAAACACAAGATCTATCCATTCATCCTAGAGAGAGTTACATAGTGGTGCAGGGACGTCTCACCACAGAAGATGGGAGCGAATACGCCGACGACGACACGGTCACTCTAGCCAATAATGGCATCATTATTAAAAACAAAAACAAAAATATATAAATAAAAATAACCCCCCCCCCCCCCCAAAAAAAAAAAAACAAAAACATTTTAATACAATGATTATGAAAGAAGAAAAGTCAGATATAATCAAAAGAAAATCGCAAATTTTTACAGATGTGGAGTTGGGATTTGACGATCCCATAAATTTAGGAATGATTATTGTCGTCAGTATTGACGATATCTATTTAAACGTCCATTTTGAAAGACGTGACGAGTAAAATGAGTTGTTCCTAGAGATGTGTCAGAAGATTTTTAAAAAGGTGAAAGAAGTCGAGAAGATATCGAGTGAAGATAGATTCAGAGTGTTTTACTCTGAAGGAAATAGACTTCTCATAATCATGAGAGATAGAGATTTGAAAGAAAGAATATTGGGAACCATTGGAAGAGTTGCAAAACAGGCCACACTAAAATTATGTGATGTACTGTTAAGTGTCAACGATACAGATCGTTCTCATCATCTAGATTTTCACTTAGAATTGAGAGATATAACATTTTGAGGATTCATCATTTAAAACTAAAAAAAAAATTAAAAAAAATAAAAAGTAATGAGATCTGGAGAGATTGAACATCTTTCTAAATCTCATTACTTATTATTTTTCTTTTTTTTGTTTTTTTTTAGTTTTTTTGTTTTTAATAAGTACTCATTATTATTAATTAATTATTTCCACAAATTCACTGTTTGTTCAGAGAATCTAGTTCGATCAGTAGACTCACCACGGAAGTCGCAGCTTTGGGATTATTGGTTTTCGTAATGAAATTAATCCTGTCTCTGGCGTTCACTTTGAGAGCCGTGCCGAACGTGCTGACATTCGAGTATTGATTCTCGGTCTTTTCGACGCTGCATCTCCTATTGCTCTCTACTCCATTCAGCATGAGATTAACGACCACTCTGTTATTCAAATCCATGGAAGCCAGAGACATTCGAATGATTTCACCTCCCAACGGCATGGGATATCCCACCTAACCATGCTGCGATCCGCTACCTCGGTTTCCGAAAGACCATTCCGATTTCCCCTCGTCTAACACGCCACTGTCCTCAGCCCACACGGTGATCAATTGCCTATCGTATCTGACTTTCTCCACCACCGAAATCAGGATGCAGGCGCCCGACATGTGCACGGGATCTGGCAGATTCGTGAGCGCGTGTCCGCCCATGTCTAAGTTTACCTTCCATGATGTCGACCTTTCTCCAGACCGAGTTGCCTGGTGACCGCGCTGGAATCGAATTCAGGATCGTGATCAAGACCGAATAAATTCTGACCGTTCATCTTGAAACCGCCCTTCATGGTTCCACTTGATTGTTTGTTCATGTAGAGGTCGTCCACTTGCGATTCTATGTATTCTTAATATCACTTCATGGCGGAATTCACGTAGCCCTTGTTGGTGGAGTCCTCGTCCGCGTTGTCGATCATCGATAGATTCAACATCTTGTTGAATCCTGCATTGAGATCCGATTTCAGTTCTCGTCTGGCAGACTTTCTCTGTTCCAGGTCTATGTAGTGTTTGGTTGCCACGTCCTTGGGATTCGTGGGAGTGGCCACGTTCGTTATGTTGTTAGAATTTGGTGTTCAATTCCGATTGCATCGTTTTCTGAATGTATGTACCTCTCATGTTTTCAGTGAATCGCGCATGAGAGTCGTCCGCATATTTCTTAGTCGTGGCATCGGTGGAATCTATGGGATTCGTGACGTTCACCAAACATTTGGATTTCAGATCGAGATCGTCGGTCATGGCTTTATCCACGTAATTATCTCTCATGATTCGTTCGAAATCTGTGTTCCCCCTGTCGATGTATTTTTTAGTCGCCGTATTTTTTAGTCGCCGGATCTGCGAGATCTGCTGGCTCGGGAAGGTTGTAAAGCTTGTTATCGTTCATGTTCAAAGGTTCTTCTCGAGGTTCGTATCTCCAAACGTAACGTTCGTCCAAGTTGATGACGTCATAACCATCGCCAACTTTGAGCGACTTCCTCTTATTTTTAAGTCATCTTTCGTCGTCACTCCTACCAAATTTATTGACTGGGATGTTTTTTTTTGGTTTTTGTTTTAAAAATATATTTCAATGCCATTTTTTTTAAAATGAATTATTTTTCACTTATTTTATTTTTTTATCCTATTCGATTAATTTTTTTTTTAAAATAATTTTTACCTTTATATATATACTATAAAAAAATTGCTCTCTAATGTAAATCTTTGAGAATGTCTTGAAACCGATCTCCCTCCGACTATCTCTTGAGAACATAGAGACACAGGTGAGCGCAAAACACTTGATCTGGCAATTGCACTTGTTCCGTGTTGTAACGAACCACGGATTCATAGAAATAGTTCTTTATTTCTTTTGGCGTCAAGATTCTGTAGCTGTCAAAATAATAATTCTTCTTCCCGTTCTTGAACCACGCCACCCAGTGAGTGCCTTCGCCCGATAAATCGTACAGATTTAAAATTCCGCATTCCGATTGTCGTCGAGGTCTTCTCTTCGGCAAGGCATCTCTGGAAAACACGCCTCGGAAATCTTTGATTTTCAAGGCCTTCACCTCATTTGACAGATCAATGTTGAATAGCGGTTCATTAGGTAAGACAACACCTTCTACGGATATTCGTATTTTCTTATTCATAAAAGTGTATTTTTTTCTTTTATGTTATTATAATTCACTAAATGGTGTAATTTTTATTTTTTAAAAATTTTTTCTTTTTCTTTTAAACTAAATCTCTCGATGTCTCTATCGATTTACACAGTCTTGAATTTGTCTAATTTCTCTTCATTTTCTGGAATCCTCTTATCCTTAATCATATCCAAAACCCAATGTCCGAGCGCCAAAGTGCATATTTTATCATCTAACATGATTCTCCTATCGCTGTCGGCCATCAGCAAAATCTTGTTGATTATTTCGGTATACAAATCGTGATTGTCACTTTGAATCGATTTCATAGTCTTGTACACCGGCCCACTTCCGAACAGACAATCTTTATACTCTCAGAAAGAGATGTTTTTCTTCACCATGCACGCTTGAACCCCTTTGTACTTCTTGATCTCTTCACATTCTAGGTGATAAGCGTACAGTTTGGGTCTCAAACCCACGAATTCGACGATTTGTTTAACGCCGCTCTTGTCCTTAAATTTACCCAACACCTTCTTGTTGTCGTTCGATTGAATGTTGGACGGGTGATCGACAGGATAATTGCTCGGGTCGAACCACGTGGCCACGTCCGGAGATATATCTTGGTAGACGTCTTCTGTCTCTATCTCGTAAACCAAACTGTCCATGTCAGTGAACAGTAATTTGGCTTTCTCGCCGAATTTCCGTTTGATGCAATCGTAGTGAAACTCGTACCTAAGTTGCTTGCTGATATCTAAGATGATCAGTCCGAGATAACAGGGTTTGTCAAACTTCACGTGCGTCTTTTGCATGTGAACGGCCACTAGATTTTCGTCGAATATGGTTCGGTGTCTGTAATTGGGTTTCGCCACTAAATTTTTAACTCTTTTCTCGGACGTGACGAGTCGAATGTTGGTTCTCTTCCTGATGTTTTCCACCGATTTACCGTAAACGCAGTTGTTCATGAGTTTGAAGAAATCTTTTTCGAAATCATTCTTGGCTCGAATCCTGAGATTCGTGTTGAGATTGATATATTTTTTCATCCAAGGCTCTTTGTCAAAACGAATGACGCGATGTATGTCGAGTAATTTCATCCCATTATCGACAAATTGTTTCAAATTCTCGCTGTAGACGACGTACTTACGTTTGTTATATAAATTGGGAACAAGTTTTTTGTCGTCTCCTTCGACCGTTTCCATTTGTTCGGGAGCCAGCAGATAATTGTTGTGCAGGTCGTGTAACTCTTCCGGATAGTTCAAATCGACTTCTAAAAATGCAAGGATAGTCTCTCCATTTTTGCTTCTCTTCCGGTTCCATCACCCATTTGAAATTTCCAATTGGTAAAGGATGACTCATGGCACAACGTACAGATTATTAGCGTCCCAATACTGTATGTGTTTATTCGATCGTTCCAAATCAAAACCTTCTTTCATGTAGGGATTGTTGGCATCAGAATACCTCTCATGGCCTTTTCGAACATGAGCAACATAACCACATCGGATAATAATTCCAATTGGACTTCGGTGGTCTTCAACAGAGCATCCCACGCCAGGCCGAGTATGGTGAAATACCAAACCGGATCCAGATAGTAATTTCGATGACAGACGTCTCGAAAATTTTCGAACACGTCTGCCAGGAGTAGAACGTCGGTCTTCAGATAGAGATCATGATAATCTCTCATGGTTTTCATATTGAACAATTTCCACACGTTTTTGCCATGTTCGTAATCCTTGTTGGAAATGTCGAATTTGTATAATTTCGATTAAAAATCTTCTTTCAAAGGTAGCGCTGTGTCGTAGAATCTCTTTAGCTCATTCATGTAATCGTAAGGATAGACTCCTTTCCTCAGCATGACGTCTACTCGTTCTCCAAAGTGTTTGCTCGTGATTTTAAATTTATCCTTGCTCGTGCTATCGACTAATTTTTCCAGACCAGTCGACATGAATTTAAAACTGTCGATGAAACGTATGCCTCTATGAACGGATTTCGTTTTTTCTTCTGACGTCTCTTCGTCGATTACTCTTTTCTTCGTCTCCACGACCTTCCATTTCGCTAAGCAGTTTAATTCTTCGTGGGAGGTGCCAAAATTTTTCACAAACAGATGACTCTCATAACCCGAGAGATTGTGAAATATCATCAGATAGAAAGCAGCATCTCGATATCTCAAATTACACTTGCTGTGGGCAGGACTGCGATACAGACCCGTGTAATGATTGTGGTCTCTGACCTTCTTATTTTCCTGCGAATTCTCGTCGAACGATTGTCTGCATATGTGACATTCGGCGGCTCTGTTATTTTTGTCCTATTGCTCTTGCATGATGATCATTTTCGCCGGAGTTTTTACTTTTTCGTATAAAATTTGAATTTTCGATTCTAACTCTTCCACGAATCTTTGAGCCACGTCGGCGTCTTCACACCATTTCTTGTAGGTGAAGGGACCCATGTCATGTTGCGAGTCGAAAGCGCATTTCAAGTAAATGCAATAACCCAAAGGCATGTGTTTTTGATATCCTTCAGCGTAACTTCGAAGAGCATCGGGTTGGCAGGAACTCATTTTCACGGTGAAGCATTCGAAATCGGCGTACACAATGAATGACACTTTTAACCTTCTATTGTAATTGTGAAAGTTCACGACGGTGTTGGGTTTGGGCATTTCGACGGCGACGCCTTGATTTTCGTTGCAGTATTCCTGATGTTTCACTAACGATTTTTCGCTCTGAAACGTGTTCATGCAGTTGCAACATAAATATATCATACTTTTATGTTCATTATTCTGTCTTGACAGTAATCGGCTCGGATGTTTAACCCAACAATAATGATGATTGTCACCGTTCAAAATTAATAACAAAATAATCGTCTTTTCTCTTCCGAGATACAAAGTCTGTCTGAGAGGATAGATCATTCGTTTTTCTTCATCATATCCCAAGATGTTCACCACTATGGTGGGATTTTGAGTTTCGAAACGTCCGATCTCTTTTAACGGAGTTGGAAAAGTCACTCTGGTTCAATCAAGATTTTTACAAGTCTCAACTCTCTTGGTGACTGCCCATTTAAAACACAGATCATCTTTATTTCTCACGTTGACCACGGTGTTTTTTTAGCTAGGAAATACGGTAATTCCACGTAGGAAGATGCTTTCAATGGATCGTTTTTGGTCATGTGAATTTCGAGATTCAACACCTCTTCGAACGTCCAATTACTACCTCTATCGGAACCTCGAAATATGGGCTGGACGCAAGATATGAAATATGCATCTCTCACGATACTCTCGCCGGAGTTCATGCCGATTTTATTCATCACGCAATGGAGTATCATCGCAGTTTTTAGACCCACATCCATGTGTTCGCAAAACAATTCCAATATACTTTATTCTTCACCCATTCCATGAACAATTTTGGATCGACTTTTTTAAACGAGAGAACCACATCGAAAGTTTTAAAAACACCTTTGATCGCACTCTCCCATTCTGCGGGAATCGATTGGATTGCTTTTGTGATGATTCATCCTACATATTCTTCTTCTTTCCCTTCGTCAATTGCTCGTTGAATTTTGTTCAATATATGTCATTCATTTCGATTCTGAACCGCATCACTCGTTTTCGTTTTTTTTTATTTTTTTTATTTTTTTTATTTTTGAAACTTGCCATTCTTCAACAGCATTTCGTTTGATCGTCTTCTTATTTTTTGCAACAGGAACGTTTTTTTTGGACGTCGGCATTTCGATTCCCTTTGCCACCTTTTTCTTCTCATTTTTAACAACTGGAACGTTTCGCTTTTCATCAAGCAAACTACATAACTCCTCGTGTATGATCTCTCTAAGTTTTAAATCATTCTGCACTACTGCCGTATTTGGTTTTCTGTCATCACGTGTTACTACCATCGGCTTATTTTTCACAATTCAAGTTTGTTTAAGTTTGTTTACTTTCAATCTTTTGATTTCCTTTCCATTGCCTTGCGAATGATACTCCTGTATGGCTTTATTTTTTTTTGATTTGGTTCTTTGATTTCTGAATTTTGACATTTTTAATTCTTAACAAATCTCGTTTAACCGGGGTACGGTATACTTATCTAAATTTTCCATTTTTTTTTATTTGTTTGCTTTATTTGTAAGAATATATTTTGAATTTTTTTTTGTTAAATAATAATTTTTGTAAAAAGTTTTTTAAAATAACCTCTTATATATTTGCTTTAATTCCCCTCAAAATTTTTTTTTTTGTGAGATTGATCGATTTTTATTTCCTTAACGTGAAGAAAATTGAATTAATACGACAAAAGTAAAGGAAATTAAAAATGTAAACTTTTGTATATATATATTATAGAGAGAAAAAAACTTTCACAAAATTTCACATTAAAGAAATATTAAATTTAAAAAAAACTTTCTGCATATATATAGAGAGAAAAACGTTTTACAAAATTATTATTTGACAAAAAAACCCCACAAAATTCAAATATATTATTATTTGCAATAATTCATAAAAAAAATAATCAACCATGACAACACCTAAAAAATATGAATTGAAATTGAAATGTGTCGAAATGTGCAAGAAACTCGGTTGTTAAATTTATAGATTACAACGACACGATGCTATCAAATTGAATTGGGTCGACACAAAGGACTTACAGCACAAATACAACAAAAATAGCATGCCTTTGAAATTGGATGAAGCCATGCTCGATTTGCTTTACGAGTATGAATCTATAGAATACCATCATCGCCAAAGACAAAGAATTCGATAAGACCGATTTGTTGTTACCCTACGTAAGTTACATATATCCAAAAATCTCTCTCAAACTCATAGACAAATCAGGTGGTGAGAGTGCGTTGACCGAAGTAAAAAAAAAACTCACAAAAGTAAAGATAAACATTCAACACATATGCACAAAGGAGAAGACACAACCATTAACATGCTAATAACGGACTTGGAAAAATAAAAAGACAATAGAGAGATCAATTAGTGAAGAAGAAGGGGAAAAAAATATAAAAAATAATGAGATCTAGAGAGATTGAACATCTTTCTAAATCTCATTACTTTTTATATTTTAGTTTATTTTATTTTTCTTCACTTTCATTATTGATTCTTCTTTTCTTTTTTTTTGATATATTACGTTTATTATAATAACACATTTCATTCCCTTTATCATATTTATGAACGAATGTGGTGCATCTCTTGGCAACACTCACATCATTATTCTCATCAAAAGGTGGTGGTGGTGGTGGAAAACAACTCACTCTTCTTCCCCTATTTTTTCACTTCTTTTTCCAGTTCTTTCCTGAAATATCCATCATTATCATTCAAAAAAGGTCTCGTAATCCTTTTTATCCATTTTTTATATTATTTTTTTACACTTCATATAATTTATATTTTATATTTTATATAATTATATAATTTTTTTTTTACTTTATAATAACATGCTCAAAATTGGTATATTCTTAAATGGTGAATTCGGATCAAATAGCAAACCCCTACCGAGTTACTCCACGTTCTGTCCTCTCTTCAGATAGAGACCATTTCCACCGAAAAGGTTGCCAACTCTCATAGGTTTTAGATACAATCCTTTACTGCCGTCTGTGTCGACGCAACGCCCGACTCCTCCTTCTTCAAAAACAGTCCGCCACTTATTAATTTCTGAGCTCCCGAACTCGCGAATCCCGAGAGAGCTCCCACACCGAGAGCAAGCAACACGGTCTTTGTGAGAAAGGGCAATGCTTTTCCAGCAAGTCCTGCCAATAGTGGTAGGAAACCACCTTTTATTCTCATATTGTATCTCAATTGAGCGGGACTCAATCTCACCGTCAACCCTCTTCCATCACGAATCGCTTTCTCTATCCTTATGATTTGAGTTCTGGTCCAGGCGATTGGATCACGACCGGCACTTGCCAGATCTTCATGAGTGAATTTGAATCTCACCGTCTTGCCTCGAGTTAACGCTCTCTGAAGTTTGTCCCTCTGTCCTTTGGATATGTTCACGTTTTTATCTATGTATCGAGTCATATTTCTTTTTCTTTTTTTTTTTTTAAATATGTTTTGTTCAATTGTTTTTTTTTTTTGTTTTAATGATAATTATATATTAAATAATTTTTGTAATTAATATTGCGTTTCTTTTATTTTCTTATTTATATATATACACAATATTTTTTCTTTTTTTGCTTTATATTTGTCTTAGGTGAAATCGTATTGTCACCCTCTCAACACGAAGATCTAACAGCGGACCATTTTAATCCGTCAACGTAGTTTTGAGGCTATACAATGTGTCTAAAATCACTGGTAAATAAACTAAATTTCGAGATCGTTCCACGATCTTATAACCCGGCGACACGTTTGGAAAAAAGGAATAGATCATCGGTTACGCGCTACCATTCACATAGCTTTCAGCAATCACGTCCACGTTCACCAGAATACTATTGAGGATGTCAACCGTATTTTCGGACGCTGCGTGGCCTTGATACATCTTTCAAATGAATCCCAACATCTTGCCGATCGAATCGTCCGTGTTGAAATCCACTCGAAAATTATCTTCCAAATCCAACATCGTCTGTAGGGTATTAGGGTTGGGAGTGAGTCTGATCTTGTTGCTTCTCTTTGCATCCGTCTGCATTCGCATCTGAATGTAATTGTTCAAATCGTCTATGTCGTAATTTCCTTTGGGAATTTGAATCTCTAACCAATCCACTCCGGCAGAATACTTGAACGAGTTATTCTTTTCGGTGATGTTGGGAAAGGAATAATAAGTCTCCAGATTCACCAATGCCATCACGTATCTTTTCTCCCTATTCAATTCGATGGAAGGTTCGAATTTCGTTGTTAATCGAGTCGAATCGCCACTCACCACGATTTGAATGGATTGTTTTGAAGCCGCATTCTCGACTATCCATTCTAACAATTCTCCTTGCTTGAACATTTTTTTTTTTTTGTTATTTTTTATTATTTTTTAAAAGTAAATTATTGATGATTTGATATTATTTTTAATTTTTGTGCTCTCTATTTTATTATCATCAGAAACATAAAACTTGTCGAATCTGCTCCGATATTTTCCACGATTAAATTCACTAGTCAAATCGATCACGACGAAATCGTGTAGTCCTGTCCTCCATCCCAAACCCTCTTGCAGAATCTCCTGAATTCTTCTCTGCTCTTGTCGTTTGCGACGTGATCTCCGTAGATGTGAATGAGATTCTTGAGATCCTGGTGAAAGAGACACAGGAAATTAGCGTTCTCCATTATTGTCTGTCTGGGCAGTTGAAATTCTGAGATAGGTAGAAACAGTCCACGTTGCTGTGACGACCCCTAACGTAATACGATTCCCATCGGTTCTGTCTCCCCAAAAGCAGATCGTCGAAAATCATGAGATTCTTATTTTCTGATCTCAATTCCCTGGGATCCAGAACGTCGCTCGCGTTCTCAGAAAATCGACACTCAACGTTCGAAGACGCATTTCTCTTCATTAATTCCATCGCCGCACTGTCCAAAATGGTTGAAAGAGAAGCTCCGCTTTTGTCGAATTCCTCCCTACTGTAGAAGATTCTGGCTTTGATGTCCTTGGGCAATCTACGATCCCTGCACTTCGAAGCAATCTGTATTTGGGTTGAAATAGGCTCTTGCCAAACATGAATAATCTGTCGTAATCCAACCAGCCAGGTTGCGACAACAGATTCATCAACAGATTGGTCTTTCCACAATTCGATTTTCCAACTATCAAACCCCTTATGCCCTTGGGAAAGAACTCGTTATTCAACCTCATTGTTCGGCTTCGTTCCAAGTTGAAGTTCAACTTTTTTTTTTATTTATTAGATTTTCAAACTCAATTTTTTTTTATGTTTTTCAGAATCGGTTTATAAATATTTATTATTATTTATTTTTATTACACCGTCACAGGTTCTCTTCAATCCAGATCTACTCATCATTTTGGTCAGATCTTGTATGGGTACCACAGCATCCTTAAAATCCTTAAAATCTTTCCAACTTTTCGGCGATCGCTCTAACGTAGCTCGCTTCGCCAGTGGACTGAACAATTTATCGATCAATGCATCTGCCGCCTTCTTGCCAGCCCCCGAAGCGATCCTACCACTAGCTTCAGATGCGGCGTTCTTACCAGCATCCAAAGCCGTCTTCTTACCGACCTCAAGCACAGTAGATGCGAGTTTTCTACCTGCAATGCTCGTAAACGCTCGCATTATAGAATCAGTGATACCAGAACTGCCTTGGACGTAAGTTCTGACGTATCCCCTGTTCTTTATCACCAACATATTTTATTTTGTATATATTTGTTTTTTTCGTTCGTAAATCGTTTTTTTTATGTTTAAATACTTTTATTATTTTTAGTGTAGATTTACTTTTATTTATCTATTTTGTTTTTCTCTCTACTTACTATATATCAATCGTTCATCAACCTTTTATAATCTCGTCTATCCATGACCTTCTGCCTCAACAATTCGTCGCATATACTCACTATCTGATTATCCACCCCAGTATTACCAGCGCACCGACTAGCCATCAACAATTTCAATCTCTCGAACAGAGCATCAGAATCGCGAATCGCGTAGAAGAAAAGTGGTTGTCACTCCCTTTCCCATCAACAATTCGATGAATTTCTTACTCATATCCCATATGGGTTTCACCACCTTCGTCCACTTGTAACCTTGTTAGCCTTGGGTCTCATCTCTCTGATGTCGTTATTCCTCTTCACGGCATGGGTCTGAACCAGAATGTCGCCGTAATTGTCAAAATCCTGATCTGTGCAATCTCCAGGCTTGTCGAAAAGGAGCAATTTGCACAGTGCAGGAGTTCATTCATACCTATTCGAACCGACGATTAAATCCTCATCATCCTCTTGCACTTCAGTGTCGCCCACGAAAGTCCTATCGCTTGAATCCCTGTAAATTCCATACAACAGATCTCTCTTATCACCATCGTTGGACTATGCGACGCTACTAGTGGTAATAGCTGAAGCTGTACCATCGCTCTCGCTCACATCAGTCTCGATTCTCATAGGAACGTAACCCGACGGAGATTTTTGAATGGAAAACTTGTTGTAAAACTACCAGGCAACGAACCCGTTCTCAAAGAACTCTCTTTTATGGGTTTCAGTTCCTCGACGATGTCCTTCTTGCTTCCTTTCTGAACTTCCGTCACGGGTTTGAATACTTTGGTGGTCTCTCGTCTTAATTCCATCTCCCCCAATTGTCTGCTTCTGTCAGCAGATCAAATGCTTTTCTTGACTCGTTCATATTCGTCGAGGAGTTCGTCCCTTTGCTTGGAATCTTTGATGTGTAAAAACCCATTTTTTTCTCTCGATTATTAATATTTCTTTTTAGAGTGTGGTAACGTTGATTATTTATTATTCTCAAAATTAATGTGATTATTTTTATGTTTTTAAATAAATAAAATTGTATGTCTTTAATATATATAACTAAAACCAGTTGGAAAGAAAAGAAAAACATTACAACTGAAACGTTGATAATGCATTGCTTCAAACGCGTTAAATCACATCAGCGGTTATTTTTCCACAATGAGAAACTTAGAGTTATTCTCAAATAAACATTGATAATGCACCGCTTCAAAAACGCATTAAATCACGTCGCCAGTTATTTTCCCCACACTGAGAACAACCTGGAGTTAATCTCAAAATAAAAAAAAACATCGATAATGCATCACTTCAAACGTGTTAAATCACATCAGCGGTTATTTTCCCACAATGAGAAACTCAAAAGTTAATCTCAAATAAACATCAATAATGCAGTGCTTCAAAAACGCGTTAAATCACATCGACGGTTATTTACCCACAATGAGAACAACTCGGAGTTAATCTTTGAACTGCTCGGCTTTACATCCTTAGAACAGTTTTTCAGTTAAACAAACTTAATATCATCAAAAACAGAATCGTGTTTGAGTTATTGACACAATTTTTTGATTAAACTTATTTTCAATCTTTAATAGTAAATAGTTTATTCAAAGCAAAAATAACACCCACAAAGAGAAAACAGATAGATTTTACACAAAGAGCATACTTTCGCAAAAAAAAACGTTTCTCTCACTTCGCTTCGAGAAACACTGACAAAACGTTTTTGAAAACAGATCATTTATCATCACACACACTTCACCATTTTCACCTATTGAATGAAACTCATTTACATCGTTAAACGATTAAGTGGAAATGAAAGAAACTTGACAAAACAGATTTGTTTACAATTATCTTAAACTCCTCATATTTTTCACCATTGACCTATTGAATGAAAAACCGTTCATTTTACATCGTTAAAAGATTAAGTGGAAATGAAAGAAACTCGACAAAACTGATTTGTTACAATTTATCTCAAAATTCCTAACGATTTATTTTTCATCTGCTCCCTCCACTAGAAATCTTCGCCTTTCGTCCATGATCGATCGCACTGTCTAGACCACGATGACAAACGTAGAGAGAAAATTTTCGTCCATTCTATTTTTTTTTTCTTAATCTTTCGCATTTCTATCCTGGAAAACCGCTGCATTCGCCAACGATCGATCGAAACGTCTAACTCACGACGGAGAACGATTGAGAATTTCCAAACTCCGATTTCTTCTGAGTTGGAATCCGCAATCATCTGTCAGCGACTGCATCGCACCCACCACGCTCTAAAACGCGACGATGGACGTTGGGAAAAAATTTCGTCGATTCTAATTTTTTCGACATTTTAATGCTGAGTTGGAAACCACACCGCGCCACACCGCGTTCGCCAACGACTTATTGAAACATCTAACTCCCGATGGCGAACGTTGGGACAATTTTAGAGTCGATTTCTCCCGCGCGGACTGAGTTGAAATCCGCACTCGTTCGCCAACGGTTGATTGAAACGTCCAACTCACGATGACCAACTAGTGCGGATTCCAACTCAGATGTACAAAATCGTGTACATTTCTTATACATTTTAACACTAAACTCTATGGGTACATGTACGTGTACATGTACATGTACAAGAAAAAAAGTGAGCTGGTATCCACCTTTTACGCCTACTATGGGATGTCACAAGTACTAGTATTGTGGTATATCACAATCAACTCTTCACCCGCTAAGTATTGTTAAAACATTTCTCATCAAATCTAGTCATGGCTGATGTAAAGCAGACATGACTAGGTGTGATGAAAGGTTTGAGAAAATTTGAATCAAGAAATCACTGGTCGACAATTTGTTTCAATTTAAAGTGGGAAATTTGTTAACATTTGCTTAAATTTTACTTATGTTAGAGGCAAGCGATTTCCTTCCTGGGCAAGAATATTTGCAGCAGCAAGTAAGGAGTAAGTTGTCATCCAAAAACTGAAATTGTACCGAACAGTGAACAGAGGCATGCCAGAATCATGGATGACACAAGGACAACAGTGTACCACCATACAATAATGCCCGGTGCAACCCTTTTAGACAGGACCGCAGTTACTCAGTAGATACAGTTAAAACGACAAGTCCTGTCATGAACTGTGGGCTTATCTAGGGTTAATTGCGCGTAGGAATTGCGCGCAATTGCCATATCGAATGGCATCCAAAGCACGGCAGGTTCTCATGGTTACTCATAGCAAACACAGGCAATGTTTCTGCCAATGGACCTCCGGGTTTCCCTGGAGGTCCATTGGCTGAAACATTGCTTGTGCACAGGCCATATGTACATAATTTGACAGCCTTACAGTGGTCATAACGCGTAGATTAATGCGCAGATCGATGTGATATTTGTGCGCATTTCATTAGAGGACTTCTAGTTTTAACTGTAATCCCAACTGCCCATGTGAGAGCACGGTAGCATTGTGTACTCAGGCGTACTGTACGTCGATGGTGCACTTGTCTTTAACCAATGCTAACCCTGCTTGTGTGGAGTTAGTGCGTTGGGGAGCCTGGCACTTGTTCGCTGTTGCTCGGTGGTTTTCTCTGGGTACTCCGGCTTCCTCCACCCGTATAACTGTCTGACACGAGGTGACCTTGACTGTCAAAAGTGTTGTTAAACCCCAATAAATAAATAACCCTTTTAGACAGTGCATAAATATAGGTACATCCAGATATGTACAGTACAGCTGCCGTGGACTGGTCATAATCCACGCATGGTCAGCGATGTCCACATATGCCTTTACCAGGCATTGAAAATTGTCATAAACAACATTTTAATTTAATGTTTGATGAGTATTCCAATAATTAGTGTTTGGAATCTAATATTATTGCATCTGTGGAAATACAGCCCACTCGTGGAAAGTGACCAGGTCGTGGCATCCGTACAAGTACCGTACTGTATTTTTTTGTTTTTCTCCCATTTAAACTTTGTCATCCAAACAGTGATTAGTGCAAATACAACAGAGGAAACCTAATGGTAGCCGATATGTTAACTGTTGTTTGGATTGTGAGTCTACATGTATCATCGTTCTACAGTACCACACATGAAGTTTGGGAAGAAATTATTTTTTGGTGTAGACACAGACCATTTCCCCCACTCTACTAGTGTGTGACCCATGTTTGGATCCAGAGCCAATTTGGTACTTGTTACAGGCATGGTCACCCAAACGCTGGAGCTCAAATGTCCCCAAATTCCTGTACGAAAAAATCATTCACCTTTGAAATATACCAGTTTGAAGCAATTATTTCCAATATTTCGTTGAAATCTACACACATACAGTTGATAGAAAGCACTTCAAGACACAAGCAGTGGTCTAATCATCTGTATTAAGAATTATCAATTTATTTGGGAACATCCTCAATTGAAAAACAGATGTCCCCCAAAAATTCCTGGATCTGTCCCAGGTGTGACTACCGGTATTCCCATTAACGCTTCATTAAAGTGCAGTGGTCGTAGACGGGTTATAATCCACACATGGGCAGTGATGGCCATTCAGGTATTTACCAGGTAATAAAAATCATAATCAGCATTGAGCAAAGTTTTAATTAATTAAGCATCGAGTTGTACCCAGTGCTTTATTAATTGAATTTTTGATGATTATTCCAATAATTCGTGTTTGGAACTTAATATTATTATGTCCGTTGAAATACTGCACACCCGTGGAAAGTGACCAGTTCATGGCAACCATACTGTCGAGTGTTAGTTCTGTCGAAAATGTACATGTAGGCCAATAAAACAAAATGTGTCAGCTCATACTATGTTATGGCACTATCTTATGCACTTCTCTGTACTTGTAATCATGCCCTGGAAAATTCCCAAGCCTGACATACACTAGTAGTAGTACTGAATTAGTGCATAGCAAGTCAATATTTCAATTTAGGAGATAATCACTTTTGTTTGTACCGATGTCATGGTATGGGGTTTCAAAACTTTCATGCTTTGATTGCCAAATTGCAGTTCATCCTGAGACAGGACGTACCTTCTTGTCAATTCCACAATTGAACTAATTGGTGCAAAACATGTACGGCAGCTATAAAGTATAAATTACGTCTACATTTATTTATTGATTTACAGGAAAAATACTGGCTTTCACTTTTTCAGAAAAACTAAAAAATAAAAATATAGTTGAAATGCTGAAAGCAACTAGTCACTATTACTTGAATCTGAAGCCTAAAGCAAAAATTACAACTTTTACCTTCATTTTCAGTAAGTTTCGCAAACCGAAATTGGGGATATTTAGTTCTCTGCAGCCAACACTCCTTTCGTTGCGCGAAAATCTGATATAAAACCACAGGTGATTAAACACTGATTCAGTTACATTTTTTTATCTAATTTTCTAGGTCCAGTATTATCCGATAACGATACTTACCATAAGATTTCTGGCAAAAACCGGAACTGCCATCACGAAAAACCTAATCTGAACTGAAACCATTGCAAATCGACATGAACTCTGAAGCACTTCTGGTTACCGAAATCAGATCAGTTCGGGCGTGTTTTTTCTCTGATTGACGGATTGACGTCTGCTATTTTTTCTCGCACTTCTCAACTGAGCCTTTCTTCTTCGGTTTTACTGGAGTAGTATTGCATGAGGTTAGCCGATAATATTCACTGGGTTGGCCTATAATATTATGAAGACAGGACACGGCTGGTACTAGTTTGCTGTAGCCTACCTCTGTATCTCAGACCTTAAGTTACCCCTAACTCTTAACCTGTTGGGTATTTTGAGGGTATTTTTATTATCAAAGCTGGTCATGTCTGCTGTGAAGCCGCGGTGACTACAAGATTTGATAAAAAAATGCATTTACATTTACCTCAGAAATAACTGATGAAAAAACCCATACAATTCACAGGGGTGAAATTTAATTTAATGTTCCCATATTATACTTATTTCATTAGCAAGGGAAATCCTGCCCTGGGAATGAATATCCACCAATGGCATGCAAGTAGTTACTCGGACTCAGTGT
Organism: Pictodentalium vernedei; assembly: GCA_031216915.1. Taxonomy (NCBI): domain Eukaryota; kingdom Metazoa; phylum Mollusca; class Scaphopoda; order Dentaliida; family Dentaliidae; genus Pictodentalium; species Pictodentalium vernedei. The sequence goes on from CM062296.1 coordinate 227,882,654, forward strand.
TGAAATCGCTCACTTAGTCTTAATGAGGGCATTTCCGTCACCCCGACGTCGATATGTTGAAAATCACTCACTTAGTCTCGATGAGGGCATTTCTGTCCACCCTGACTTCTATATGAGAGGGTATGGGTCAATCACCTCCGCATTTCGCCCCTCTGCTCAGTGCCCCCCCCCCCCCTCCCCCGGGACGTGGCGACATGGGTGTGTGGAGGATGCCACCCCGATCCTGGCCAAAATTTCCTACAGTTGGAAATTCGTAGGGCAAGTCATGAGTAGTTGGAAATTCCATCTTTCTGGGTTTTGGAGCTTCTTTGGTGATGCTGATGTCTCCTTTACTTCCTCAAATTCCAACTCGATTTCAAATCGGCAAAAATTCTGGCTGTTACTATTTACAACTACAGTGTACGCAATATCGAGCTTCCAAACTATGCATGATGTAAATCGGTACAATATTTCTATAGTACGTTTATTTATCGTAATAAAAGAAAACCCTCGAAGTGATCATTCCTGCAAAAAATCTGATTTAATGTTAGGAGAGAGTGAATTGCTCAAAGTTCTCAACGTGATCATTTGTTTATCACATATTCGATTCCCAGAATAATACCAAATAATGATAACCTGATAATTCTATCATAAATGTGTTGGCATTTCAGTTAATCAATTTGATGCCCCCTTACATGGCTTCATTTCAAAAGTTTTCTCGGTAGTGAAATTCAAACTAGGGGGAGGGACCATTCACTACTCTAACCCCCCCCCCCCCAATCGGAAACCTTTAACCACATCCCTGCCCCCCTCCCCTCGCGTTCTACTGGCTCTGATTATCGACATATGTAAAACTAGATAATTTCTCCTGAATTTGTGTTTTCCTGTCGAAAGTGAAGGGAATGGGGTATTGCTACGCCTTTGTAAATGGGAAACAAAAGAGCGTAATTTAATAAATCGACCAACTGCACACGGCTGACATTTTTCGTCATTGGAAGACATTTACGGAAACGTAAACTCCTCTTAATTTCCTGAAGATGTTAGTAAATTTAACATTAAGGGTATGGGGATTTCATATAAGGTATGGAACTTCCAAACGGTTAGCGAATTTGTATCATCGATGTGCGCATCATTTCACAAACTTCAGGAATTTTCTCGTTTTGAGTTTACTCCATCTTTTGATGTTCTGTAACTTTTTTTCTGTTCATTATGTCAGCAGTGTACGCTTCGTGACGTATAATATGGACACTGTCCTTTCAATTAATATAAAAGTCCTGGAGGTGAGATTTGCCAACTATTTTTCCTGGGAAGAATAAAAATTATCTGTGAAGTAGCTGCTTTTAATTAGCTTGATATAAAAAAGCAACAGCTTCCTTTTGTAACTTCTGATAAACGAAAACAACCGACAGCTGAGGGAGCTGTCCGATGTTTTCGTTTATTAAAAGTAACGAAGGGAAACTTGCTTTATTTTTTACTGATGTCATAGGTGTTTGCTCAACAATTACCTGCTTCTTAATTGGATCTCAACCGCTTGTGTGTGCGGGGTTTTTGTGTTTTGTTTTTTTAAATTTGTAATTATTTATTTGCCATAAAAAATTCAAGTTCTTGGTCGTTTTTTCATTTTAGGGCTCATAATCTACAGAACTGGCACTCAAGGGACAAATTTATCCATTTTATTAACCCTTTACCTAAAATGAAAAGTAAACGACACTTGCAAACAAAATTCTTGAATAGCTATTTTTTTTTTTCATTTTTTGTGTCAAAAACATAGGTTATGACCCCTCGATGGAACGAGCTCGATGAGCTCGTTCCAACGAGGGGTCATAACCTATGTTTCTGACACAAAAAATGAAAAAATAAGGAAAATTAATTGACTATTTTTGAGAACAGCGCTGGTCGGTTTTGGCCGTTACGTTGGGTAAAGAGTTAACTTGGGTAAAATATAACTAGGCTATGATTTTTTAATTTTGTTCTGGCGGATATCCGAAAATTTTACGCGGATAGATCGTCTTGTTTCTTTAATATTTGGGCACACAATGGCGGCTTTTAATGACGAATTAATGTAAGATGAGGAGATTTTGGGGGCCACTTCTTTAGTATTCCAACCCCTTCGGAAGCGGTGGGAATACTAAAGAAGTAGCCCCAAATGGGTCTGAGAGATGTTATTTTTGAAACATTTTCTGGGGGCAGGGCCGGATTTACGAATGGGCAGACTGGGCGGACGCCAATGGCCCTCACATTTGTGGGAGCCTCCACAGTGAAGGTTCGTCTTTCGTAGGGCATAATATGACAAAATTCCCTGCCAAATTGCCTTTGGCAATTTGACAGGGAATTTTGTCTTATTATGCTCCTCGAAAGACGAACTGCATGCACGGTCATTTTTTTCTCCCCCACATAATCGATGGCAACAATTCGGAAAAACGAGAATCTGGGTGTTATGGTCGTGCCAATGTTTGGGCCGTTCCGGCACCCCTGCTCATTATTTTCAAAGACAAAATATGGTTGTATCTGTGTGTTGTTACGGATGTTTCGATGGGTTTCAGTGCGAACTGCAGTCCGTCGGAAAACCATCCTATTTCGTCCCATTTCAACAAACCTTCTCCGGGCAGACCACCTTCCCAGATCACAACGAATGGAAGACACAGTCCCCAATTCCAATGTTTTGCATTTGCCGCATGCCATATTAGTAAGCCCACCGCAGTCGGAACGTCTTACCTCTCAGCCCCTCATGTTCGTTGTCCGAGCTTCGGCTATGAGCGTTAACTAAGCGCGTGACGGAAATTGTTCTTTCGACAAAATAAAATTGGTCAACTTTTTCTCCAAATTAAGAGTTTTGCAACTGCTGTCGAGAAAACTGTTGCGTTCGAGTAGCCTCAAAATTGTCGGACAACAACAACAAATCGGACAACAAAACGTTTCGACAGACAGGGCTATGGAGGCGAAACGATCGTCCCCTCTAGTTTTTGGGCTTGCATCCACCAAAGATGTTGGATACCTGCTCCCATTTTACGTATAAAGCAGAACATGTTTACTACTTCCCGAGATTCGCAAAGGGGATTACAAAACCCATGAGGGCAGTTCCACAAAATCGGTGTTCAAATGACTGTATACACACACGCATCATGGCGCATGAGTTAATTTGTAAAACAGGGTTGGTGTACCAATGAGAGAAAAAAACTCCAGAAACTTGTCAGCCATTTTCCAGGACCTTTAATTAAAATTAATTTTATCGCGGACGTCACAACCGTTACCTATTCTCAGTTCCTTATTCGATATCCTACAATTTTTATCGGTTGATAACGAATGTCGAATAGGGAACTGGGAAATAGGTAACGGTTGTCAATCCCTCCATTTAATCTTCTCTGGTGTTTGTATAGGTGCCAGTTAACATTTTATCTGGTACATTTGTTCCAAACAAAAATTGAGTGGTGAAGGAATTCGTTGGAGGGTTGGGGTGGATGAGGCAAACTTCACATTCACGACAGACCAATAAAATATTTCGACAGATTTCTTACTCTGCAACCACATCTCTACGGTCTTGGTCAACCAAAACGGAATTCAGTCCCAAATGATATGTTTTAGTCAGATTATCAATAATTTCCCCTTTATTTTGCAAAATGGGGGGCGCGGTGGCTCAGTAGGTAGAGGTGCAGGCTGCAAGCCGAGAGATCCTCGGTTCGAATCCCACCTGCGGCAACCGCGTTGTGTCCTTGGGCAAGACACTTCATCCCCATTGCCCACGAGGGGCACGGTGGCGTTGTGTACTAAGGCGTACTGCACGTCGATGGTGCACCTGTCTTCAACCAATGCTAACCCTGCTTGTGTGGACTTGGTATGTTGGGGAGCAGACAGTTGCTCGCCGTTGCTCTATGGTTCTCTCCGGGTACTCCGACTTCCTCCATCCGTAAAACTGCCATGGGCATGAGTAACCATAGTGCAGAAATATGTGACCTTAAACACCAATAAATAAATAAATAATAAATAACCGCCTTGCGAAACTATACTAATTCTCACACACACCACTCGGCCACCGGCAGACCGTTTCGCTTGGTGGTTCGTGCCGAAGGGCGTGGGATGAATTCTTGTCATACCAGTTGTTTTTGAATCGATCGTAAGAAAAAAGCAAAATCAGGGAATGCGTCTTTGACCCGAAGGGTGACAGCCTGAACAGGCAGACACTGGTGGTGAATCGAAAAGACAATCAAACACACGTAATTTACAAAAGTTACATCTTAATGAGTGTCCCATAATTTTAATGGCAGCATTATGTTTTTGCTTGCGCGTGTCATAATCTGTATTGTTTTTATGCAAGACGCGAGATTGTACCAACAGAAAGCCACAAAATTGTCCCGATGAGCTGAAAATTTTCCGACAAAATTGTGGGTGGAGGGGGGGGGGGCATCTCCACCCCGACAGTGCGCTATTGCAATATTACCCGCTCCTTGGAAGCATGGTCTGATTTCGAAAACCAATCTCAGTTGCGACTTTAGGCTGTGGTGGAACGGGCACAAGATCTTCTCCACTCCCAAGAGGGTAACTTCCCTGCTTTTATTTAATAAGTGTTGCCGTGTTGGCATAATCAAGTATTTATTTCTTATTGTTTTCAATAAACTACCTAATCACATTATAATTTTGGCAGTTAGCCGGCTGACAAGATTCTTCAACTGTTTCAGAATTTGACACCGTGTCCCCTCTAAAACTGACTTCAGAACGCCAGGATGCGCCCCAGATTTTTTCTCTTTTTAAATTGCTTCACCGATAGTGCATTAATTAGTTCTCAGTTGAAAGGCCTAATTTGCATTGTGAGAATGCATCGGCATATAATCAGATTGGTGTTGAATCGTGCGAATGATTTAATTTGTTTCTGATCATATTTTACCTGCATTTTTTCTATGTGTACATATATTCAAGTGCATGTTCTTGCTGAAAATAGTTGGAGGAAAAAAAAAATACTCGGCATTGACTCTGATTCCAAGAAAGCTATAGCAATCGAGAGAGCAAAAATTGGAGGGGCAAGCAATATCGAATTTCTAATTCGCACCTTCTCGCGCACACCGACGATATATCAGAACACAAAGAGATTTTGACCAAGCAGGTTGGTTTCCAGATCGCCTTTATACGCAGACCGCTAGATTTGTAGCCCTAGCAACACGTTTCACGAGAACACGGTGGCACTGGAAGCAAATTTTGGGGACAGAGCAAGAGGTATAAAAAATCATTGGATCTAACTTGGAACGTGAAGCATCCTCCATTCCACACGTTTAAAACTGAGCCTAAAAAATGAAGTCTTTTTGATGAGTTTTCTGAGTTCATTTGCGACTGTTTTTACCGACAAGTAACCCTAGAATTCATATACATCTGTTTTGGAAAAAAGAAAACTCAGAGGTCGATGAACGAATCAATATAATGAAAACAAAGAGTTAACTGGTAAAGTGCTGAATTATTTTTAGTCATCAAAAACTGTTCACAAATATTTGCCTTGTTACAACGAATGGTATAGTGCCACTCTACCATAAATTGTAACAAGGCAAATCCTTTCAGACAAAATACTTTAGCTTGAAAGATACATTGAAGGACAACCACACAATTCAAAGCATTTGAGTTGGTCAACCTGCACTTCAGAGTAAAGCCCAATTATGGGCTTCCAGCACTCAACCTGTTAATGACGTTGAGTAATATTTTAACCCTAGCTCCCTGACGGGCTCCAGGATTAAATTTTTTATTGAACCTCCCCCAAAATACAACGAGTACTGCAACAGATTTACAGCAGATGATCTCATTCGCGAACTTAGTATTCAGATAATTCGTGCATAGAAATATATGCACTGTAGTTTTGTTTATTAAAATGATTTATATGAATGGGCCCTAGCATATTGGTTACTTGTTTTCTTGTATTAAAGTGGCTTCTTTCTGCCCCAGTTGTCTTTTCCCACAGACGAAGGACACGGAGGGCACAACCATGGGGACGGAGCGTCAGTGGACGGAAGGGAATAGAAATACACTACACGTAAAGGATGTAATTTGAAAACAATTAATGTCTATGCATATTGTCGTGCTCACATGATGTTTTCTCTAATTGTGGGATCGGCTTTCATTCCCTCTTCAACTGTCAGTTGAAAAGGCCGATCTATAAGACCAGGGAGACATGTGCGGGGGGTATGGAGGGGTGGGACGGCGTACGAGGTGGACTCACCTTTTGCTCTTGGCCGGAAAATCCGCGCCTTTTCATGTGTAACCCCACCCAGATGAAACATGAAGTTGCAAGATCGTTTTGGGTAATCAGATTTACTTTCTTAAAAAACGAATATACTCTCCAGCCCCTCCCCATCCCAAATCGCTATAGTAGATGTCTTAGGGGTCCATAGTAGTAAACACATGCCATCGAGAATTATGATTGGGATAGGTTCGTTTTTAGTTCTTTTAGGTGCGATCGGGTCGTTTTCTGTAATGAAACATACTTCCATACAATCCGAACACTACTTACCTATGTTAGAGGCTTGACATACATGTGTCAGTCGGGATTTTCTCAATTGATTCTGCATTTATACGAAGCACTTTCACAAACTTAGCTCATTGGCACAGTTGAATACGTGCATATATTTCCAGCTCTAAAAAGGAAGGACCTACCCCCCCCCCCCCCACACCCCCACCTCCGCTGCCACCACCATCTCTTAGTGCGCCGAACACCTGCCGAGCTGTGAAGTCATCATAACGATTTGGCAAGTCATTATCACGAATAGTGAAGTTTTGTTTTCCACGACTTGCCCTATATATGCTCTGTCTCAGAATTGTGTTGCTAAAATGATCGTAGAAGTTAAGGAAGTAAAGTGTGCCCTTATAATATACTAAAAGCTGACCAAATGGACGGAACCTCTCCGGGCCTCGGGAAATTCCGTTGTGAACAGAATCAACATCGCAGCTCAAAAGCAGATTTAAGATAGTTTCTTCATGTATATATACACGTTTGTGCACCGATCTCGAAGCCTTGGGTGATTTTGGAGAAGGGTTTTGCATCACTGTATGGGTGATGAAATGTAAATGACCCACATGACTTGACCAATCATAGTCAGCTCATTTTGGATCCTGCTCAGAACCTATTCTCTCAGCCATGGTTTGATGGAGGGGGGCGGGGGGGGGAAGTGCACACATAGTCCAAAAGAGAAATTTCATGGGGCTCTTCCGGTCTCTTTCAAAACAGTGAGTGACCCCCCCCCCCCCCTCCCGCACCCCTCCCCCCCCCCCCCACCACACACACACTGAGTGTCCAAACACTCATACACTAATTCAAAGAGGCTAAACCCCAGAGATTATTGTACAGTCGCTCGGACTGCAAATAAAGGGAGATGTTCTCCTTCATTCCAGTTTTTTCATAATCCTCTCCATAGGGCTCCATCATGGTCTCTAATGTTTGATGGAAACGTTCTAGTGCTCCTTTACTTTCAAGGTGGTAGGCACATGTTTGCTTGTTGTTTAATTTTCAGCTACCAGCTTGAAAATAGCCGACATAAAATTTGAGCCCGGGTCTGATTGCGCAGATCTGGGTTGATCAAAAGTTGTGAAAAATTTAGTGAAGGCTTTAACTATAGATTTGGTTTTAATATTTATCAGAGGGGTTGACTTTGGAAATCGTGTAAAGTACATATGATGGTCAGCAGGTATTCATTTCCAGCTCTTGTTCCAGGCAATATGCCATCACAATCAATAAGAATTCCACTAAATGACTCTTCAAAAGCAGGGATTGGTTAGGGAGGGGTGTAGGACAGGGGAATGTTCTGGTTAGCTTCCCTACAACTTGACAGATGTGACAGGTTTCACCAAACATAGCAACATCCCGCTGAAGCATCGCACAACAAGAGCACTACTGATTACGCGAGCGAGTATGTCTTCTAACTTACAAATGTCCTGTCATATGATTTTCTTGGGCCAAGCTTATTATGTCATTACAGTATTTAGCAGGGACAACTAAATGATATCCCGCTTGTTATTGGAGGGTACTTCTGGTGGTCGTGCGAACAGGCCTGAAAATAAGCAGTCTGACATTTGCAGAATGAGGTCCCTAGAGGGTGAATCTGATAATGCTATCCCATACAGTGGGCCAATTTATCCCCTGGTTACCTCTTTCTGTTTAGTTTTGAGACCCTGATTCAGATTGAGGTTTACAGAGGGTCAATTTAGTGATGCTACCCTGCTATGCAGGGTAGCATCACTAAGTTCACCCTCTGGAGGGCCTCATTTTATAGATGACAGTCTGCTAATTTTCTGGCTTGCCTGCGAACATATTTTTCAAAATAACAAACAGGGTAGTTTCTGATAGAGCCTTTTTAAGTGGCTCTGCAAGGCCAGGATCACTTTCGTGTCCTCGAATTAATGAGGTTCTGGAACTGATATTTAAGGAGGTCCCCCTATCCCTCTCAGGTGTAATGACCTTTGTACAATATCTAAAGAAGTTATCACATTGACCAAAAGACGTCCAAGACAAATCAATGTCTTCAGAATCAATGATACTCAGGTTGTTAGGCCCTATCATCCTCAGCTTTCCTTTACACGCACCAAGTCACATCACATGCTAGAAAGGCAATGGGAAACTTTCCTACAACTTTTTATTCTTATCTGTATCGGCTTTATGCCACGTGAGGCTCTACAGTGACGTTGCACAGTCGACCCGGACGACCGAGATTTTGAGCTCTAAACATTCATGCAAAACGCGCCAGTTCACTACTGATCAGATCGGTTCGCTTTGTCACAAGATTTGATGGATCTCATATTCCCCTGCCTGCTCCCACTTAATATATACTGTAGCCCAAACAAAAATCCAATATATTATAATATGTAAAAGCTACATATATAGCAACTTGTATAATATGACTCTAAATTTATCCCATAAAATCCTATAGAAACTACATGTAAAAGGTCATAAAATCTAATTGTCTGTCCAATCCCCAATTTGTTTCTACAAAAGTACTTTATCGGGGCTATCACGTGAACTGTACCGCCTAGACCGTATTCATAAAATGTTTGCCGCTTAATTTTGAGACTGACACGAGGATTTATCCACCTTTAAAAGTTGATGAATCTTCGTCTCAAACTCAAAACCATGCAACGTAACATGCATAGTATCACACGGCTTGTTGCAAAATTGGTAAGCAGGCCAGCAAAGACTAGTGTAGAGAAAACGATTGTTTGAGCAGGCACATTGCGACATTGTGAATTATGATGTATATATAAAATTACACTCAGTAGTTTAATGTCACAAAATTATTGCAAAACGTACCCACAGCGGTCCTGGTCGCAATTTTAAACAAATGTGGTAGTGCTCGGGCGAATCAACACAATATTGCTCACAATATCGTTGTTAAAATCGTCAATTATGCTGCCAAGATTAATGGACGATTTTCGGTGAAGTGAACTGGAGCCTATGATTTTTCTTGTTGAGCGAACTGGATCTTCACTATTAGCGAACTGGAGCTTACACGAGGTTCAACTTGATAGCATTGTAGAGGATTACATTTCGACTGTTCATTCTAAATTTGCATACAATATTAAAACAAGGTATTTTTGTACTGCTAGGTGAAACTGTTCACCTCTGAACCTCAAGTGGTCTCTAAAATGTCGGCGTATCACCAGTCTTTAATTTGTTTTTCAGTGAAAATCTAGTGTTCGTGGACATTTTACTGTGTAAACTTAGATAATGATCTATAGCTTATGACAACATGACATGGTGTACCTTTTTACCTCCCGGAGAAACGACCTTCCATTCAAGAAACATTATATCTATAGAATACTCACCATATTTTCTTCATCTGTCGATGAAAAACGGCCAAAGTAGGTAACGAACTGGAGATTTACTCGTAAGCGAACCGTCCGTAAAGTCGGAACAGGAGTCTCTTTCATGGAACAGTTCCTCCCCCCGTGATATGATAACCTCTGACTGTTATTTAACCCTTTACCTAACGTAACGGCCAAAACCGGCCAGCGCTATTCTCAAAAATCGCCAATTAATTTTCGTTATTTTTTTTCATTTTTTGTCTAAAAAACATTGGTTATGACCCCTCGTTGGAACGAGCTCGTCGAGCTCGTTCCAACGAGGGGTCATAACCTATGTTTTTGAGACAAAAAATTAAAAAAATTAGTTATTCAAGAATTATTTTTGCAAGTGTCGTCTGCTTTTCAGGTTAGGTAAAGGGTTAATAGGATTTAAAGACACTTTCGAGAGCCGGCGCAACTCGTGTCAGACAGTTTTACAGGTGGAGGAAGTCGGTGTACCCAGAGACAACCACTGAGCAACTGTTATACTCTCAATGTACTAACTCCACACAAGGAGGGTTAGCATTGGTTGAAGACAAGTACATCATCGACATGTTGTATGCCTCACTACATCGCGCCCTCGTGTAGACAATCGGGAGTAAGTGTCTTGTCGAAAGATACAATGCAGTCTCTCATGAAGGGGATCGATCCATGGACCCTTCGGTTCAAAGTTCAATGCTGTAATCACCGAGCCATCGCGCTCCCTAACTCAGAGTGTTACGTGTCAACACCAAGAAATAAATAAAGAACAAAACAAGACAATGGTCGAGATTATTTGCAATACGGTTAAGAAACTTGAGCTACTTGTAACATATAACGCTTTTTGCTTGTATATAGCGATTCACGCTATATAACTGAGCTGGAAACAAAACAAATATCAGTAGTAGAGCTCGCACCTTTCAACACCATTTGGATGACCTAGGTGGGTGGCCTCGGAAACGACGCCAAGGTCAGTTTGATATGGTGGGTTCTCATGATAGTCCACACTAGCGGCCATGCTGTTCGTCATTAATTGGTGACACTAGGTTTTAGTGCGTATGCTTAGCTGATGTTGCTAGAGTGACACTTTTTCTTTCGTCCACTTTGTTTACTGGAGGTAGACATCTAGGTTTCTATGGTAGCATGCGGTTGCTGTGACCCTGAATTTAACATGAAAAGCCTGTAATAGAGTGAGTGTTCCGAGAGTATATTCATAAATTTATACTTGTGTTGTTGTCATTGTAGCAGACGTGATTTTAACAGTTATTTCAAATAATTTATATTATTTACGTTGTTTTGATTTACTTACCCCTTTTTTATTGAATACAGTATTGTGTGTGATTAGAAATGAGTTTATGCATTGTTGTTACAGGCATCCATATGTGTTCGCAGGTTTTCAGGTCATGCGATATCAACAGGACTTTTGGTTGGTTGGTTCGGCAATTTTTGAAAGAAAGTCAGTTGAGATTGTTATGTAAAGGTTCTGTTTTCTTCGAGGTTTTATTCGGGTAATTTGGTTAGTATGTATTCAGGTTTATTTATTTATGTATTTCGACATTCATTTCGATTATCTATTTATTCTTTATTTGCCTCGTATTTTCGTTAGATTGGATTTTTAAAAGACAGACTGACGAGACTGACGAATTACGCAAATAATGTTCACTTAACAGATTGCATGAACTGTTATAGGATTGTTATTTTGCAGCTCATTTGCACAGCACAGTTAGAATGGTTTTATGGTATGATGACTGGATGATGAGATGGTGATGGACATGTTGAGTGGGACTTAGATCCACAATCTGGTAAGAAAAGTATATATGTTGGAGTAAATTGTGTTAGTGAGTGTGTGTTAAGGGCTTTAGTAATTGTGGATTTTTATTAATTTGTTTTAAACATGCAATAAAATATTTTAATGAAAGAGGGGTCTATTAGTGATGATTATTATTTGTATGTAAGTACATATGTGCTTATAGCCATGGATACTGGAAGTGACATTAAGCACCAATAATATAGGTACAGGTCTGATGGGTCCCTGCTTTGCTTGTATCTGGTAATACACGGGGTTCAAGCAATGCTGATATCCAGTTGGCAGCGTGCAATATTTGGCTACTGCTCTCCAATATTTGGAGAATTGTCCCTTGGTACAGTTGTGTTCAACAATTGTTTACTACACTTAGGTGCTTGTTTATCACAACAATATTGATTGTCAGGGAAAGATATGTGATAATGTTTATGATCATTGCTAATATTGCCTTCCTTCCAGTTGCTGAAAACGTGTTTATTGTAAACAAATTGAGTAATTATGTATACATTTTTGTATTTCAGACTCCCTCATTATTTGATGTTAATTAAATAGTGCATACATGTACCTCTGAGTTAGTTGTGGCACAGCCCTAATGGTCATGATGACGATCCATAATGCCCAGGTCATAGTCTGTTTCACTGGCGCCCAACGACTAGTTTTGTAACTCATGAGAAGGGAGACGAAGATGTACATTTCTGCATTTGGCTGGCGAAGATTTCATCATCAGTAAATGGACTTCTTTTTAACTGGATTTAGAAATATTTACAAGAATGTGTAATTTTTGTTCTTTTGTGTCTGGAGAGGGATACTGATACATCAGTAAGTATGGTAGATTGGTGAGTTAGATAGTGTATATATATATATATTACTTTGGCCACATTTTGAATATCATATTTTTTTGCTTAGATAAAGGCCTCTTATTAAGATTTTCTAAAATTTAATTTCAGTAATTGTAAACTTAAATTTTTCTTTTTTAAATACTTTTATTCAGAACTATTGCTTCTGAGTTGCTCTGGAATTTGCGACAATTGTTTGCTAGATAAGAAAGCAAATTTGATTCCATACTGATAAATGTGATTTAATTATTGTTTACCAAATAAGTGGTCAAAGTTATATTAGTGAGAAAATAGTGGTGAAATGAAATTCACTTTCAAATTATTGTTTTGTTGAAGGGACACTGGTGAAGGGTCATTAAATATTGCATGTAAAGCACACAATTACATTATAGAAAATATCTGCTGGGACTGCTTTGTTTTTTAAGTTACTGGTCAGCTGTTTACTTTTGCCTTCATTGTTGACATTCTGAGTATTTTACTATGGTAGTATTTCATTCATAAATCAGTTGTAACGTTTCTTTGGCTGTAGTAAGTGATGTCATCTGTTAGTTGTAACTTTTGATTGGCTGAACTTTATTGACATATGACATATGACATGTTCTTAATTTTTAATGGAAGTCATTTGACCTAGCTTGAAAAAATTTCCATAAGTTTCTTGACTTGGGTATTTCTTTCATGTAAACAACATTGTCTTGTTTGAACATAAATTTTCCCAATTTGCAAATGGAATTGATATTATATGTTGTTTCAGGCCTGATGATTAATTGAAATAATTTATAATTTGTGATTTAGCATCAAATTATTTTTGTAGAGTTATCTTAAATTTTTGATAACATATTTTGACAGGTTCTCAAATGGACATACTGGTGAATAGCCGTTTGTACAGAATATTCTTGTTTGTTTAGCTGAAGGAACACAGTTAGATGTGAAAGTCTTCATTCAAGAGACATACTGGTATTCCATTAATAATAAATTATTGTTTTCTGTTTACATTGTAGGTTTTTGAGAACCATTCGACTGGATATTTTGAATTGAAAAATGTAATTTGATTAACCATAAAAAATTTTTTTGTTCATATTTTTAATTTAATTTTTCAGCCAAAGCCAAGATTAATCCAAAAGATTGCAACGCTAATTCGAAACACCGAAATTGAGGTGCAATCAGTGTAATGCATAACTATTACTAAATACTGAATGAAATACAGTTGTAAACAAAACTGAATACCGAAATTTATACTGGAGTGTAATGAAAATCTTTAACCCTTTATACTTTATTGTTGATTGAAATGTACACTTTAATTCATTTACCATAAATTAACCCTACACATCGGAAGTTTTGAGAGGTGTTACTTGAACACTTGTTGAGTTACCAGCAAGAACTAACTATTGAGTTTTGTTGTCTTTAATTAATAAATGAGTGAAAATAAATTGCGCAGATACATAAGTGATGGTGATGGATGGAAAGACTGTGATGATAATGCCGTGAACATTATAGTGTCAGACAGTAAAGGTATTTATCTGAATCGGGAAGTTCTAAACTTTGGAAGAAATTTAATATGGTGGTGCAGAAGCTCCAAAATTACAAGAGAGCAATTGGCATGGACGAAGGTTGAACTTACCAAGTTAGCCCCAAAAGAAAGAAGGAATATAAACTTGTCCATTTGGCTGGGAACATATGATATTACAATTAAATTATATGTTCGCCACTGAAGTGCACAGAAGGTTGAAAATATAAAATACTCATTCTGTGAATTCATCCATTTTTGGAAACGCTTTAGGAATATTACAGTCTTCTTCTGAGAAATTCTGCCAATTAGCACCTACCAATGGAATCGTGGAAAGGGTCACAATAACCCAGAAATATTCATTGAGGATAACTCAATTATAGCTGCCAGTTTGAGAACTATAAAGGAGTGGATAGCAGACAGGAACCGCAGAGTAGGCTTCAAATCTCCACGATTTGAGCTTGACATTGAAAAAATTACAAGAAAAAGGGACAGGCAGGAAAATATAAACCAAACTTCACACTGTACAAAGACGGGGTGCACCCAAAGCAATTTCTTGTTGCCACATGGCTAAAAAACCTGCTGATCAGCATAAATGAACAATAATGTAGCAAGCTGAACCTCAAATTGAGTAAAAAAATCTTGATAGAACTGGGCTTCAGGAAGCCTCATTGCCCATACACTTTGTTTTGTTTTTGTATACAGTGATCACTTCCACTTATTTATTATTCATTCATTACATTGAGGAAGCCTCATTGCTGATATTTACAAATATCACCATAGTGGATATGAGATTTTAAATCCTGCTCACCCACACTAATTGTTAATTTATTGAACTGAGGAAGCCTCATTGCAGACATAACATTTTAGTGATTGCAGTATATTTTTCTGACTAAACTGCATTGAGGAAGCCTCATTGCTAGCACTTAGTCATTTATAAATTATATAGTGGAGTGTTGATAGAAAAGATTACCTAAGTGTTGATAATTAAATATTCAATTGAGACAAAATGTCTGTTACAAAAGAAAATATATATATCGGAAGAAGATCTGAAGTTGATGGAAATGTTGAGAGTACTCCCCCTAAATTGGAGAATCCAAAGCAGCTTGAATTGTATATGAAGCAATATGTGCATGAAATGGAGAAATCGAATGTAGAACAAAAATATGGCTTACCAAAAATATCCTTATTCTATGGAGAACCAAATAAGGGAGAAGTGAATTACTTAACGTGGAAATACGAGGTTGATTGTTTGGTAGCCACTGGAAACTACACAGAAGATCAGCTGCTTTGTGGAATCCGTCACTCATGCAAAGGCAAAGCAAGTGATATATTGTGACGAATGGGAGTCCATGCATCATTGAAAGATATAATGAAAAAATTTGACTCAACATATTCTAATCTTGAAACAGGAGAATCTATACTTAGAAAGTTTTATGCCTGTAGTCAAGATTCAAAAGAAAATATAGCAACATATGCTGCCAGAGTGGAAGATATATTTTCCCAAGCAGTAGAAACGAATGTATTGGCATCGTCACAGGAAAATATCCTTAGAAATGTTTTCTACCAAGGATTAAAACCACACATTCGACAAATAGCTGCATATAAGTTTGATACAGCCATGGACTATGACAAGTTTAAAGTAGAACTTGAAAAAAAAGAGAATCAACTTGAAGAAGATGTGGCAAAGGAGACTAATAAAATGAAGTGTCAAGCAGCAACAAAAACAGAAGAAAAGAGTGAGCTTGAACAAGTGAAGGATTTATTACTCAAACTTAGTGAGAGGATAGATAAACTTAAGAAGGATAAGGAAGAGACTAAAAGAGGCTGACGTCATGGCCAAGACCGAGCTCATGGCCAAGAGAGAGGAAGGGGTCGAGGCAATTATTTTCCAAGAAGACCTACCACTGGACGCACCTTTAATCCAAGATGTTTTAAGTGCAACAGTGATGATCATATGATTAGAGATTGCCCAAACTGAGATGTGACTCTATTGTGGGGTTGAGCTGTGGCACAATACCCGAAGGGAATTATCAAAACCCCAAATTAACAGGTAGCTCAATTGAGGCTGAAGTGGCAATAAATGACATAACAACTGCAGCATTAATAGATAGTGGCAGTTGTATCAGCATGATTTCTCAACCATTTTATAAACAGTTTTTATCCACAACACCTTTACAACCATTGACAGAACTATTGCACATCGAATGTGCTGATGGAAGCGAATTACCATATCATGGATATGTAACTGCGACATTGTCAGTACATGGTATACCTAACTGTCAACAAAAAGAGTGTTTATTTTTAATTACTCCAGAAACCAACTACAGTTCAAAAGTACCAGTACTTCTTGGACCAACATTTTGGATGAGCTTTTAAATGATTGCAAGAAAAATTTTGGAGACAACTTTTTACAAAAAGCTAGTTTACATACACCTTGGTATCTATCCTTCAGATGCTTGTCATTATGAGAGAAAGAGCTGACGCAAAACAAAAATAGAATAGCCATTGTAAGATCTGCAGAACCAGCTCAAATTTTAATTGGACCTAACCAGTCAGTTAATATCAGAGGTTATTGTGATAAAGAATTGGCGTATCATCATACAATTCTCCAAGAGACTCGACAGTCTAGCTTGCCAGATTTCATCGATATTACTCCAACTGTCATCAAGTATGATTACATGAATAATGGTGAAATATATGTAAGTATTTCAGATGTCACTACTCAGTCTTTAACCATTTCACCAAAAGCTATTCTTTGTGAAATTCAACCAGTGGCCATTGATGAATCAGTCTTTGATAAACTGGAAAAAGAAATGGAGTCAGATATTTTGAAGCAAGTCCACAATGAATCAGAAATTATGCAAGAACAAAATTCCAAATTAACTGACCTTCTGAAGAAACAGATCAGATTTTTTCCCAAAACGATGATGACACAGGCAATTGTAACTTGATAAAACATAGGGTAGATTTAATCAACGACACTTCTTTTAAACAGAAATACAGACGCATACCACCAGCTATGGTAGATGAAGTAAGACAACATCTGGAACGGACAATTACTAGCTGCTGGAATTATTTGGAATAGCAAATCTCCATGGGCATCAAATATTGTTTTAGTCCGCAAGAAAAATGGAAAATTATGGATGTGTGTAGACTACAGGATGCTTAATAATCGGACTGTCAAGGACGCATATGCATTACCATGAGTAGAGGAAGTATTTGACTGTCTAGGTAATAGTAAATACTTTAGCGCAATTGATATGAAGAGTGGATATCTACAAGTGGAGGTTGAAGAACAACATAAGGAAAGAACAGCATTTATAGTTGGGCCATTAGGATTCTTTGAGTTCATAAGGATGCCATATGGAATGTCAAATTGTCCAGCGACTTACTGACATCTGATGGAAGAGTGTTTAGGCAAAATGAATATGAAAATTTGTGCGATTTTTCTGGATGACCTTATTATCTTTGCTGATAGTTGGGAGCAACACCTTGAACGTTTAGACATTGTATTAACAAGACTTGAAGAATGTAATTTAAAATTGGCAGCTGAGAAATGTTTTTTTCTAAAAAAGAGAGTGAAGGTTTTGGGTCACATTGACAGTGAAAATGGAATATAGACAGATCCTGAAAAAATTCAAAAAGTAAAAGATTGGCCTGTTCCAGAGAATTCAGATGAATTAAGATCATTTTTGGCATTTGCAGGCTATTATCACCGTTTTGTCAAGGATGTTTCCAAAATCACACAACCATTGAATGAACTTCTTCCACCAACATCACAGAAAAAGAATACAAAGACACAGAGTAAAGAATGGAAATGGACACAACATGAGCAAGACACTTTTAATCACCTCAACAATAAACTCACAAGCCCTCCAATCTTAGCTTATCCATATTTTACTGAAACATTTGAACTTCTGATGATGCGGGTACACTTGGACTTGGTGCAGTATTATATCAAGAACAGGCATCAAGAAAAAGGGTTATTGCATATGCAAGCAGAAGTTTAACAAATTCTGAGAAAAACTACCCAGCATTCAAACTAGAATTTTTGTGTCCAAAGTGGGCAGTTACAGACAAATTCAGCGATTATCTGACTGGAAATCATTTTACTGTTTATACAGATAATAACCCTCTTACGCATGTTCTCACAACCACAAAGCTGGATGCTACAGGACAAAGATGGGTTTCAGCTCTCTCTTGGTGCCTATGACTTTGACATCTTATATCGAGCAGGACTTTGAAATGCAGATGCAGATGCTATGTCCAGATACCCACATCATAAACTTGCCAACAATAATTCGGATTTTGTAAAGATTGATGATAACATTGTAAAACTTATTTGTAGTTCTTCACAAGATATTCAGTACATGGATGTCTTACCATCAGCTTCCCTTAATATTATTGAAGCGACTGATATATCAACTCAAATTGAACTCAAGGAAATTAGAAAAAATCAAAGGAAGGATTATACTATTCGAAAATGGTTGAAAGCCAAGATTGATAAACACCTTCCCAAAGGTTATTATGACAAAGATGATCACATTATGAAGAAAAATTTTAATAGCTTTAAAGTGGTCAGAAGTACTCTATACAGAGAAATACTGGATAATGGTACAAAGATTTTACAATTAGTACTACCAGAAGTATACAAAAAACAGTGATTTTAGGTCTTCATAATGAAACAGGACATTCAGGTAGAGACAGGACCCTATATTTACTTCGGGAGTGTTCCTTCTGGCCTGGAATGTCAACAGAATGTGAGAGATGGATCAAGAAGTGTGATCGTTGTTTGAGACGAAACTCTGATACAAACACAAGAGCTTCACTGGTTAACATCGAATCAACTTACCCATTAGAATTGGTCTGCATGGATTTTTTGACATTAGAACCAAGTAAAGGTGTGGGAAATGTGCTTGTCATCACAGATCATTTTACAAAATTAGCATTAGCCATTCCTACGAAAAATCAGACTGCAAGGACAACAGCAGAATCACTATATGAGAATTTTATCCTTCATTATGGTATTCCAACAAGACTTCACTCCGATCAAGGCCATAACTTTGAATCATCAGTCATCAAAGAACTTTTTGATTTATTTGGAATGGACAAATCACGACTCCATATCAAATAACAAGTCCATATCACCCAAGTGGAAATGGAACCCCAGAGTGATTTAACTGCATCCTTTTAAATTTATTAAGAACATTAGAGCCACAGAAGAAACCAGATTGGAAAAAGTACATCTCTTCCCTGGTTTATACATATAACAGCACAAAACATGAAACAACAAAATACTCTCCATTTGAACTAATGTTTGGTCGGAAGGCAAAGTTACCAGTGGATGCGAAGTTTGAAACTGATTCAACAGAGAGGATAGATATAAACACAGGTGCATATATTAAACAGCTAAAAAAAGAATTAAATTTGCTAGAGATACAGTAGAAGTCCATGTTAGTAAAACCAAAGAAAGACAGAAAAAATATTATGTCAAAAAAGCAAAAGCATCTAAAATAACTGTTGGGGAAAAAAGTATTAGTAAAAATACTCAGCCATGAAGAAAAACATAAGATTGTGGACAAATTCGAAGAAGAAGACTCTATTGTCATAGAACAACCCAACATTGACATTCCAGTTTTTAAAGTCAAATCACCAGATGGTAGGGAGAGAACGTTGCATAGGAACCATTTGCTCTTAATAAGCCAAGGAGGATCAGATGATGTGTTGGGAACAAAACCTGTTCCTAAACCATGACATCATTCGAAACAAGATGATAAGCCAGTTCCTCAGCCAAGGAACAGGACACAAGAAATTAACCAAACAGCTACAGCAGAAGAGAAAAAAGATGAAAAGATAAAACAAAGTGACGTCACTAGTGATACAGAGTCAGTTGAAGAGTATGGTTCATGGTCATAGAGGAGTGGGGGCACCCACAAATCTGACAATGGAAAGATATATACAGATATTGATGAGATAGTAGAGCCTATTGATCAAATAGTAAATGAGACTGGTACTTCTAGTAGTGATACTAATGGAAGATAACAGTCGGGGATTGGAGATAAAAATAATGAAGTAGACATACAAGAACAAGTGGTAGGGGGAGAAGTAAATACGGATGAGCATCAAGTACCAGATAAATCAGAGACAAGATTTACATTTGAACCAAGAAAATCACAGCGTGTATGGAAAAAACCAACATACTTAGATGATTATCATTGCAGTAAAGTATCGACTCGGCCAGTTGACCAAAAGGCAGATGCTCTTGATAAACTGTTAGCATCAGGTGTTTTAAATTCAGTGACAACAGAGATGGCTGATAAATTATGGAGAGCTCTAATAAAATAATTTTTAACATTCAACTTTTCTTTCAGTTTTAATATTCAAATCATTTTTCTCTTGTAGACACCACACTGGAAAGGTGACTAATTTCAAAGAGTGTTGTTTCCTGTGTGAATCAATTTTTTTTATATTGTAGGGACACAATTTCTAGACAGGAGGTGTAAGAAGTATTATATATATATATTTGTTTTTAACTGTCTGCTGCTTGCTTCAGGACTAATGATACAAATAACTTGAATTTTGAGATTGTTTTATTTTCAGATCTAATTTGGAGGTGCAACATGAGGGAGAGGATGAATAAATATGTTTTGAATTTTTAGGTTTGTCAGAAACTAATCACTGTCAGAAAATAATGGTGTCATCTGCTTTCGCCTACAGTGCACTTTCGTCTACAAAAATTATCAGGTAAAAGTGTAGGCAAAAGTGCACTAATTAAGGTATGGATATTATTAGATAATTACCTGCTCTACCTACAATAAATGGACTGACCGACCATTTTGTTTGTTTGTTACAAATAGAACATTAGTGTAAGATAGTTGTTTTAGACAAATATTGATTTGTTTTTAAAAGCACAAATCAACTTACTGGAATGGCCTCAGTTAGAACAAGTACAGTGTTTGTTGTTTTTAAGACAAACTACTGATATGTTTTTAAAGCATAAATCAACTTAATAGCATGGCCTCAGTTAAAACAACTTTTTTGTTTGTTGTTTTTAAGACACTCAACTTACAGACAACAAACACTGTTGTTGTTGTTGTTGTTGTTGTTGTTGTTGTTGTTGTTGTTGAAGACATATCAACTGCTGATTAAATACCAAATCAAAGACTGTAGTTTGCAATAATAAAGTAATCAGCCCTCAGATTTGTGTAAACTGTGAACATCTAAATGTACATATATAGAGGCATGGCAATGTTTAGTCAGAGTTACCAAAATGGCACACCTCCAACGTGTGGAGTATGTACAGTCTCAAAGAGGTGGAATGCAGGTTCTGTTTAATGGTTACAGATATAGACTGAATAACCGTAGAAAGTCATGTGTGCACTGGAAATGTGTTGACTCTGGTTGTAATGGAAAATGCACAACTGTAGATGATTTTGTCAGAAATGTAACTTCGCATAACCACCCACAAGAGCAGGAAGACGTTAATAATTTTTTAGAAAATTTGCGTCAATGTTGTCAGAGTGAAACTGCGCCGATCCAAACTATTTACAACGAAGAAATCAGTACTATTCAATGATGTTGTAATAAAGTAACTTGACTGCAAGGTTTGTCATTATTTCTATTCCCAAAAGGTCAGTCTATTTTATTGTGGATAGAGATGGTAATTAGCCACTAATATCTATACCTCAATTAGTGCACTTTCGCCTACACTTTTACCTGATAATTTTTGTAGGCGAAAGTGCACTGTAGGCGAAAGTAGACTGAACCCTTGTGATCAGCACATGTCTTGCTATTGTCGTGAGTAAAAATAAACTGGCGCTTTGTTTTCTTCCCCTGAATGTGGGTTGTAATTTTGTATTTGTGTTGCATAAAACTGAATCATGCGCTTGAAAAAAACAAATTCCCATTTTGAGAAAAAACTTGAATCTGTCTGTTAAAAATAAAATTATATCCATATATTTAAATAAGAAGTTGAAAAAAAATTCACAAAACTCAAAATAATATATATTAAAAAATATAAGAAATTATTAACATTCAAAATGTCAAAAACAAAAACCTCTGATGTGGCAAAGTTATGTTTCTCTACCGTACCTCAGTTGAAACAGTACTGCAAAAAGTTAGAAATTAAAAATCGTGATGTCGATAAAAAGACCAAGAGAGAATTGATTAACATTCTGTTTTCCGAGACTTATGAGCAACCGCTGGTTAATTTACAAGCCAAAGTGCTTCAGTCTTCGAATTTGAAAGGTGTCAAATGCATGAAGAAAGAAGAATGCATCAGTCGTTTACTCTGTGGGAAGGGGATGGACGTAAGGCCTGCGACGGAGGCGAAAGCTCGAATCGTGACGAGAAGTTGTGATGAGAAGACGAACAAACTCCATGCGTGGAAACTAAGACTGAGAACAAGACTGTCAAATGGAAAACTGAAAAGAAGAACAAGATCGTCAAACGAAAAGTTGAAAAGAAGAACAAGATCGTCAAATGAAAAGTTGAAAAGAAGAACAAGACTGTCAAATGAAAAGTTGAACCGCAGGCTCTGAAAGGGAGTGAAAGAAAAAGATGAAAAGCGACGAGGTTTGAGATGGCAATTCATCAGAAGCGTTGGAGAAAGACAAGGGAGTTGAAGCGATAAGAGCAATCGTGAGCAAGGCAGTGAAAAAATCGTTGGTTCCAACTGAACGTTACCAAACCATCAAAGGATATTTTAAATCTTTCGAGGTGATTTCCGGTTTTGCAAATCTCGATCCCGAATCGTGTTGGACGTGTTTCAAGAAGAACTGAATAGAGCTTTAAAAATAAAGATGATCCTGCATTGTCTGATGACAAAGGTCGATTTGAAAACGGGTGAGAGAAAGGTGCAAGATGATTATTTTCATTCTAAAATGGAAACTGTGTTCGAATTCGATGAATTATTCGATGTTTACGGAGTGATGAAAGACAAGATGTTGGAATCTATGGCTATTTATCATAAGAGGAGAAGTGGTTGGATGTTTGAGAAG
This sequence comes from Pictodentalium vernedei, assembly GCA_031216915.1. Classification (NCBI taxonomy): domain Eukaryota; kingdom Metazoa; phylum Mollusca; class Scaphopoda; order Dentaliida; family Dentaliidae; genus Pictodentalium; species Pictodentalium vernedei. The sequence continues at coordinate 227,905,562 of CM062296.1, forward strand.
ATATTGAATCTCGAGATTCATGTGGACAGATATGATCCTTTCTTATATAATAAAAAAACTGTGGTTAACGCATCGGCCATGTATCCTGTGGAAAAGAATGCCGATAGAGTTTCTGAGTACGCTGAGACTTGTGAAAATCTCGATTTTACGGGAATGCTTTTCCCGACGGGATTAAAAAACATCGAGCGTTTCGAAAAGTTAAATCTCTCCATGGCAGTGGATGTCTTGGGATACGATGGTGATGATGCAGAAGGAATAGTTTATCCTCTCAGACTGACTTTGTGCAAAGAGAGAGAAAATATTGTTAATTTGTTGTTAATTTCAAAGGATGACAATCAACATTATTGTTGGATTAAAAACATGAGTAGATTGTTGTTGAAGCAGACTTCTAAACATAAGGGTGAGAGATTTTTCTGTCTCAACTGCATGAATTTCTTCCATCGTCAATAATCATTGATGCGACAGCAGGAATATTGCAACGAAAAGTCAAACGTTGCCGTTGAAATGCCTAAAGCTAACAGTCACGTAAATTTTTGCAACTACAAAAGAAGATTGATGCTGCCTTTCATGGTCTATGCCGATTTCGAATGACCATGAAAATAAATATGTCAGCCGACGAGCGTGGGAGTTACATCAAAAAACTTCAGAAGCACGTACTTTGCGCTATTGTTATTACGTGAAATGTTCTTTCGACAATGGAGAATCGTCAGGTCCATTCGTCTACACTAAAAGTTCAGATGACGACGACGTGGCTAAAAAATTCGTGGAAGAGTTAGAATTGAAAATACAAGAATTATACGAAAAATTAAAAAAAATCCAAAGGTATGATCATAATGCCAGAGCAACAGCGAGAATTCGAGAAGACTACCAAATGTCACATCTGTAGGCAACCGTTTGATAATAATTGTGAAAATAATAAAAAAGTTATGGGATCACTACATTGGTCTGTTTCATGGTGCTGCTCACAACAAATGTAATTTGAGATTTTGAGATGCTGAATTCTATACGGTGATATTTCACAATCTCTCGGGCTGGTTATGACAGTCACCTGTTCAAGAAAAATATGGGGGTCAGCTAGGGAGAGTTGAGCTGCATCATGGAAAACAACGTAAAATACATTTCATTCACTAAATGGAAGGTCGTCGATAAAAAGAAAGTCGACGATGGATTGATGCCCATCCAAAGATTGATACGTTTCATTGACAGTTATAAATTCATGTCATCCGGTCTGGAAAAGTTAGTCGACAGTTTGAATAGGGGGAAATTTAAAATCACGAGTAAACATCTGAACGATCAACGAGAATTGGTTGACGTCATGTTGAGGAAAGGCGTCTACCCTTACGATAATGTAAGTGATTTCGAGAAATTTGACGATGTTGCTCTACCTCCTAAAGAAGATTTTTATTTGAAATTAACCAAGTCTCACATTTCTGACGATGATTACAAATGCACGAAAAAAGTGTGGAGATTGTTTGACATGAAATCCATGAGAGAATATCACAACCTCTATTTGAAAAATGACGTGCTTCTCTTGGCCGACATGTTTGAAAATTTTTGATTGGTGTGTCGTCGACATTACGAACTAGATCCGGCTTGGTATTTCACTCCACCCAGACTCGCTTGGGATGCCGTCTTGAAAACGACTGAGGTTCGATTGGAATTATTAATGGACGTAGACATGTTGCTCATGTTTGAAAAGGCCGTGAGGGGGTGACATCTCTACGTTTTCCACCAGATATGCCAAAGCTAATAATTAGCACATGGGAAAAGATTTCGATTGGAAAAAACTGAGTAAAGACATACCTTATTGGGATTCTAATAATTTGTATGGATGGGCTATGCATCATCTTTTACCGCCCGGAAATTATGAATGGATCGAAAAGTTGGAAGAAAAACAAAAATGAAGACACTATTCTTGTATTTTAGAGGTTGATTTGGATTATCCGATGGAGTTACACAATCTACACAATGATTATCTGCTGGCTCCTGAATGAATAGAAGTGAACTGTGTCAAAAAACTCATTCCCAATTTAAACCCCAAAACGCAAGTATGTGGTCCATTGCGAAAACCTGAAATGTTACATTGATCGTGGAATGAGATTGATCACTGTGTATCAAATCATTTGATTCCATGAGTGAGGAGCCTTGGATGAAAAAATACATCAATCTCAACACGAATTTAAGAATGCAGGCCGAGAGCGACTATGAAAAAGATTTCTTCAAACTTATGAACAATTGCATTATGGGAAATCTCTGGGAAACATTAGGAATAGAACCGATGTTCGACTTGTCGCGTCCAAAAAGATATCTAGAAAATTAATCGCAAAACCCAATTATTGACATAGAATCATATTTGACGAAAATCTAGTGGATGTGCACAAGCAAAAGACGCATCTGAAGTCCGATAAACCCTGTTGTCTTGGTGCAATCATCTTGGACATCAGCAAGCAGTTGATGTATGAGTTTCACTACGATTATGTCAAAGCAAAATTTGGTTCGAAAGCCAAACTATTGTTCACAGCCACAGACAGCCTGGTTTACGAGATAGAGACTGAAGATGTCTACGAGGACATAGTGCCAGATGTGGTCGAATGGTTCAACACAAGTAATTATCCCGATAATCATCCGTCTAAGATTCCAACTGGCATTAATAAAAAGGTGTTGGGTAAATGTAAAGATGAGAGTGGTGGAAAACAGATCACTGAATTCATAGGTTTGAGACCAAAATTGTACGCTTATCTCCTCGATGGCGAAGAGATCAAGAGATGTAAAGGCATTCAAGAGTATGTGATGAATAAAAGCATCACTTTCGATGAGTATAAAGAGTGTCTTTCGAAGGTTCGATGATGTTAAAAAAGATGACTGTGATTCAGAGCGAAATGCACGATCTGTACCCTAAAGAAATCAATAAGATTGCATTGACGGCCGACGACGATAAGACATTTATATGTAATGATAAAATACACACTTTCGAACTTGGACATTATACCAAGCTATTTTCTTGTTGTTGTCGAGCTAGAGAGAATGAGTTACTTTAAAATCTTGTAAGTTTAAACGCGAGTTTATAAATTGATGAAAATGAATAGAGAGGAAAAAAATAATCAATAAAACAAAAACAAAAAACAAAAAAAACAAAACAAAACATATTTATGAACAAGAAGAAAATAAAACGCATATTCGTTGAAGGTGTCATCTTACCCAACAACCCCCTATCTAACATTGATCTGTTGAAAGCGGCAAAAGACTGAAAAATCAAACATTTTCGAGGTGTGTTTTCTACAGATGCTTTGCCGAGAAAAAAAAGATGATGATTCGGAATGTGGAATTTTAAATCTGGATGACATTGGAGGTGAGGGCACGCATTGGGTTTTCAAAATGATAAAAATTATTATTGTGATAGCTACAGAATCTCACCACTGATAGAAATAAGAAACTATTTAATGTCAGTTATTTACAATACCGAATGGGTGCAAGCGGCGGATCAGGTGTTTTGCGGTCACCTATACCTCTACGTTCTCAAGAGATAGTCAGGAGATCACTTTCAAGATATTCTCAATGATTTTCTTTAAAGAAAAAAAAATGGGTTTTTTTCATTGTTTTTTTATATATATATAGAGAGAGATATATAATAAAATTATTTTTATAATAAAAAATTATGTTTAGAATAAAAAATGTTTAGTTGTTTATATTTAAATAATAATAAAAAGAAGACTAAAAATATTCATAATTAAAAAAAAAATACGAAAACAAAACATGACAGTCGATAAATTCGGTCGCCCTGATGATGATGAAGGTTCCTCTTGATAGAGAAGAAGAGTTACACTCGAAGTTATTGATGGTAACATTGCCAAATTAGATGAACGATTCGTTTGTAGATACGAACCTCGACAAGAACCTTTAACTTAAACAAATAGAAAATCTACAATGTTCCTGGACCGGTCGACCCGTCGAATGCTGTGACTAAAAAATACGTCGATAATAGAGTTGAAAATTTCTAGAGATTCGACATACGCCGCCACTAAAATATGACTCTTATGTGAGATTCAGTAAACATCTGAGAGATCGCTACGTTCCTAAAGTGATGCAGTCCAAACTGAATGTGAATTCTAACAAGATAATCAATGTACCTAATCTCACGAATTGTGGATAAGGTAAAATATGCCAGACAATTGATCACCGTCTGGGCCGAGGAGAGCGGTGTGTTAGATGTGGAAAAAGCCAAATGGTCCTTCCAAAACAGAAGTAACAGATAGCTGCACAGTCTGATAGGATATCCCATGCTGACAGGAGGTGAAATCATTCGAATGAATCTGATGTCTATGGACTTGAGTGAAAAAGCAATCGTTAATCTCTTGGTGAACGGCGTGGAATGCGACAAGAGGTCCAGAGTCGAAAAGAAGAAGGAACAACACTCGAACACTAGCCTCTTCAGTATGCCTCTCAAGGTGTGAATGGGAGACAGGATTAATTTCAAGATGAAAACCAATAATCCCGAAACAGCCAGTTCAGTAGTCTCTCTGTTGATCGAACTCGATCCTCTGAACAAACAGTGAGTACAAGAAAAGCACAAAAAAATGAACAACGATGAAAAATTAATACAATATCTCAAATGCAAACGATTCTCAACTCTCGCAAAACTGAGAAGCAAGAAAGAGAAATTGCATTTGATATCGTGTTTTGCATCTTATCAAGGAGAAAACCTAAAAGACGTTTCTAGGTTCAATAAACTCTTATGGTTATTATTCTTGCTTAAAAAATTAAGCAAACAGCAAGAGAAAGATATATTTCATGAAGTTATAAACCGTTTCCGAATCGTGTAAAGGAGACAACTCCAAAAAAAAAAAAATAAAAATATATAATTGGATTTTTAAGAGATTGGATATTCATTAATGTCTCAAACATCCAATTATATATAATTTTTTTTGTATTTCTTATTCAATGAACATTTAATTTTCCACCCATGGATGATCACAATTCATACATTTCACAAATACCGTGGTGGGTTCTTCACCCAATCTTACCTGTTGAGATTGAATTGATATCTGGCGATTCTTACATTTTTACAAATTAAAATTGTTTTTTGAAATTTCTTCATTAGGTGATTTTATGAGATTGAATTCTTCCTTTTCCGTCAAACGATACTTACGAAAATAAATCTCGACCATTCCATCCCATCTCGGTTCCATGTTCTCTGCATTCGATTCGAATCCACTCTTTCAAATGGTTAATTTTTATATAGTATGAAAAAAACGATGCTTTGTAAACGATTTATTGCACGATTTTATTAAACTTTTCATAATAATTTTTTTCTTTTTTTTTTTTAATTATTATTAATTATTAATTTCATCGAATGATGGACATTTTTTGTCCATCTGATTTGAATTCTAACTCTCTATCCAACAGGACCAGGGCAAAAGCTTCGGTTCTCCTCAGCACATTCTTGTCGAATTGCATTCTGATTTCAGTGTCTAAAATGCTACTCTTGAGTCGCTCGCTCTGTTTGCTGATGTTGAATACAAACAGGGGATACATCGATTTGTGTTCGGTGGGAGTGATGTTAGGATTGCAATTCGTCCAGTCTATGATATTTCTTTCTGAAATCTACGGCATATAGTCTGCAGAAATCGTTCTTATTGAAAGAGGTGTTGTAATCAACTGCCAGATATCTCGTAGCATTTAGAAATACCTGCATGTTTCTCAAGCTACAATGAATGAGCAGAGAAGGATTTTTCTCTTGAGATCCATCCCTATTGGTCTGAAATGCCACTACGATAAATCGCGGTTTTCCGAAGCAGATTTCACGGTCAATCTCCAATCAAAGTGATTGCTAGATGGTGGAATACTAGACGTGTTGCACTGTCTCATTCTAAATCCAAACCAGTAATTTAATCTTCAATTCTATGATCTTGTATACTTTCTCCGCAACTGAAGGCAACACGTGTGGAACAAACCAAGATATCTTGTTCAGATGTATCTTACCCGCATCTGTCACGGTGGGTCTCATGATGGCTTCATTGTTTCCTTTTCAAAACAATGTCAGATTGTTTGAATCCGAAGAGAATCTTATCGTAATCTTCCGCAAATCTGCATATGTGTTTCAGAGGTATCCTGAATGAAAACGTTCCTCTGGGTCTTGATGATGTAGTCGAATCTCAGAGTGACACCGGTGTTGGCTGGACTCATTTCGGCAATGGTGTCTTTCACCCACGGTTGATTGAGTCCTTTAGATTTCGAAAAATCGTCCGGGTAAGTTAAGAATCAGTACATCGTGGTGGCTTGTCCTGGGTGAAACACAGATTCTATCTCTTGTCCCAAGAGCGTGTATTTTATATTACTGAACAGATGCATCATGCCATTATTGGCTAGAGTGACCACGTAATCGCTTCCGTCTTCCTTGGTGAGTTGTCCCTGTATCACTATGTAACTTTCGCTGGGATGAACGAACAGATCTTGAGTCTCGACTTTGATTCTTATTTTCACCAGCATTGCTCAAACTAGTTCCATTCACGGGTTCATACTCGTGAGCTTCGTATTCTTCAATGCTTTCATCTCTCAATATACCTTGGGTTATATCTAATATATTTGTCATGTTTTGTTTTTTGTGTTAAGTCGTTTGCTTTTTTTATTATCATAAATTGTTTTTTAAAAATTATTATTTTATTTTATTTATTTATTTTTTTTCCCTTTTACTTTTTATATGCGTATAGGAAAAAAAAATAAAAGTGAAGGGTTGGTTCTTCAAAATGTCGTCTTCTGCAATTCTTGTTTGTAAAATGTTCTGATGATTTCTCTGCTGTCATCTTCGTCATCCTCTAATGCTTCTGTTTTGTAAGTGACTGGATTGGTGTAAAATATTCTAACGATCTTAAAGATTGTCCATCGAGGAGTGTATCCTTTCTCGAAGAGTGACTTATAAGAAGTGATTCTCACTCGATCGTCGACTGCAAATTTTGGTGGTTTGGACTTCTTCTTGGTCTTGATCCATTTGGGATAGAGCCTTGCGAAGATGCGTTTTTCGTTTCGAGGACTGCTAGCTTCTGCAGGAGTCATCTTGATCGAACTGTGTTGTGTGTTGTTGTAATCTTCGACCAGTTCGTCTAGGACGTCGATATATTTCTTGGTCGTGTTGGCCATGAAATACTTATACATTTTCTCCTTCATGGTTCTTTACTAACGTTCGATCACTTTAGCTTTCCCTTCATTTTCGACGGAATAGAGGTCTACCAACAGACGAACCTGACTGTTGTAAAATTCCTTTCCCTTGTCCACCCACAATTTATCCGGTTTTTTGAGAAGACGATGCGAATATGCTCTTCAGAGCTTCCTCCATGCAAGCTCTCGATTTATTCTTCAGAGGTCTCATCCATCCGTATTTTGAAAACATGTCAATGACCATCAGTATCTATTTAATGCCCTTGTTCCATTTCGAATCCGATTTCATGTTGTCCAGATCGGCAGACCTGATCTGATACAAACCCTTCACGAACACCCTTCTCCTTTGAAATTGATGAGTGATGGGTTTGTGTAGTTTGTTCGCCAATGCACTTGTTAATAATGCATCCTGGACGTTTTTTTTTTATGTCCCCATCCGAATCGACGTTTGGTACCGATCATTTTACCGACCAACAAACGTTCTAGTCTCTCTATCCTAGGTGGGATTCGATATATTTTTCAACGTCATCAACATATCTTTATCGCAGATTCGATGACGAGTCTCGACGTCGAGATGTAAAGCATGACACAGATCATGTCCGTAAGTGGCCGAATCCACCCTATTGGTGGGTTTGCTCCAGGATTTAGGTGTCTGATCTCGATTCAGTCCCTTATTCAATTTCTTGCCGAGTCCCGTGAATTGATGTCCTGGAAGATGCATTTCGACGGGTAGTTTATTAATCAATTTATTCGTCAGACCGGCACTGCATTTGATGAATTGCGTGTTGGTCAAACAGCACACTTTAAACGTTCCGTGAAACATGGTCTTTTATTTTTCGTCAGTACTTTTTTAACGTTAGCTGTATCGATAACTCTCTTGCATTTGATGCAATACATTTGTGTTTTTTTGTATATATTTTTTAATTATTTATTATTAATATTTTTTTATATATATAAGTTTTTTTTGTTTTTTTTGTATATATACATATTTTTTTTTGTTTTCAATCGATTGCTTCTGGATTCTTTTCGCGATCCAACAATTTATGAACGATTGTCTTGCTTTTTCTATGAGAGAATCCTTCAATTGTTTCTCCATGATCTGACGACTCTTGTCTCATTCAATATGTTGACGTATTCGCCGTCCGAAATCCTACCATCTTTCAATGCCATGGAGATCTTATCAGACACGGTGTCAATCTTTGCATCAGCTATAAAACACTGATGTTTTTGTGTTTCTTTGCCTTCACGGATAATTTCTTAGCGAGAAATTTTCCTATCGTACAGGCGAATCCAGCAGTCAAAGCCAATCCTTCTACAGCCAACACGACTGGAAGAGCAATGATGGTGGTCAAGAATAGACTTATTCCGGCAACGTTCAAACCCATAGAGATTGTAATGAGAGTCAAATCCACACCACTCACGAATTTCTTGAATCTCGAATATTTCTTGTTGAGCGAACGACGAGAATCTCTCTCTCGTGTCAGATACGATTGAATTCTAGTGATTTGTTCAATTTGATACTTCTTCTGTCCAATGTCGTCGCTACTTTCTGGTGGTTGTAGAAGAGGTTCCGTGGGCTCGACATCCAATTTATCTAACAATGGATATAATTTTTTACTTCAAAGTTCCATTTTCATTTTATTTTATTTATTTATATCTATTATTATTACTTTATGTATTTATTTTATTTTCACCCCTTATTTAATTAACAAAAAAAAAATTTAATGGTTTCTTCCCTTCAACAAAAAATCCATAAAAACGTGATTCCCATTAGAACATTGTTTTAGTGGTGGTAGTGATATCCTCCTTTCCAACAAACATTCCAAAACGCATCCCATGTCTTCGATGGTGAGACATCGATGCACTAACTTCTACTCTTCCGGTTTTGTAGGCTTGGGTTCTCCAACACAAAACACGAATTGCTTCCAACATTCGATCACGTCATTGCATCGTACGCATTCCAATGCAGGCATCAAATACGTGGTGACGATGTCTTCCCATTCCATCCTGAGACACAAATGATTAATGTGATTAAATTCTCTCTCCTCCAGACTGCCGAGACCTCTTTCATGCAAGATCCTAGGAAGTTTTTTCGTTCATGCAGATTACATAAGCTCTACACAATGCCCTTCAAAGAAACCAAGCTCTCGATTCCATGGAATCGTTCATTTTACTCATAATTATATGTATACGAAAAAGAAGTTGTTTTTTCCAAGTCCTAAAAAAATAATTTTTTTATAATTTGTTTTATATTTTTATTATTGCTATTTTTTTCTATTATTTATTTTTCTCTCCATATACATAGTACACATTCGATTTGTCTCATCATCAAATGAATGAGCGAATTCTTTTCTTTTATTACAATTGTGCATTTTTTTTATTATTATATTTTTTTGAAAGAAGGATTTTATGTTTTTCGCATTCTGATAAAACCATCCTTTTTGCTCATCGTCGTTATCGACGTTAGGAGGATACGGGAAACAAAGCACAATGAATTCTATCCTTATAGCAAATTCAATCCACGATCTATTCGACGTGAATGAGTGTAATCTGCGAATATATTTGACACACTGACAAATGGATTCTTCAATATTTTCATCACCACCACCAGGATCGAATACATTAACTACGTTTTTTCGCGCAAATATACATACATGTAATAAATTTCCCCATATTTGTAATGTTTCCCAAGTTTCAATTTGTATTTTAGACAATCTAGGATATCTATACTCACATGATAATTTTGATAATAAAACGCATTTTTATCGCTCGAACACATTTCGATATTTTCGAGATAGTTTTGATTTTGAGATATGATTGACAATAGTAACAAAAACAATATTACACACCTGTTTAAACGTGAGTCGTATTCGATTCGTTGCAATTGAATTTTTTCTAATTCACACTTGTGTAAATGTTTAGAAAAAGCTAAAAACTTTTCGTAAAACGAACGTTGTTTTGATGACGAAAACGTTTTTGTTAACACGTCTTTTAAAAGATGTTTTTTTTCTTTCACCTTTTGTTTAATTTCTTTTTCATAAAATGTTTTTGTTAACATGTCTTTTAAACAGATTTTTTTCTTCTCTCTCCTTTTGTTTCATTTTTATTTCTTATATAAATATATATAAAAAAAATGAAAAAAAAAATTTTGTTCAAGATATTTAATAGTTTTTTTTTAATTGTTATTTTTTTTTTTTTATAATAACATACCTAAAATAGGTATATTCGTAAACAGCGAATTCTGACTGAACAACAAACCTTCACTGATTGGTTTCACATTCTCTCTAGTCTTCAGAAAGAGACCGTCTCTGTGAAACGCATTTCCACCTTTCTCGCAGGGCCTAGATACAATCCTTTACTCTCGACGTCCACGCGGCACACGGCTCCTCTCTTCTTCAAAAACAGTTTGTTTCCCCTTTTCTCCAAAAACAATCCTCTACCCATTAATTTGTCGACTCCCGAACTAGCGAGTCCCGAAAGAGCTCCCATGCCCAGAGCTGTCAACACTGTCCTCTTGAGAATGGGTAATGCTTTTGCAGCGAGTCCCGCCAATAGTGGCAAGAAACCACCTTTCATTCTAAGATTGTATCTCAGTTGAATGGGACTCAGTCTCGCCGTCATTCCCATTTGATTACGAATCGCTTTCTCCATCCTTTTGATTTGAGTTTAGTGCAGGCGATGTGATCGGTACCGCCACTCGCCACATCTTCGTAACTGAATTTAAATCTAACGGCTTCGCCTCAATTACTCAATGCTCAATTACTCAAAGTTTAGCTTTCTGTCCTTCGGATATGTTCACGTTTTTAATGATGTATTGAATCATATTTGTTATTTTTTTTCGCTGGATTATATATATATGCTTTTAATTAGGAATATTAAAAGTTTGTTTTGTTTTTTTTTTATTTTATTATTATAAATATGATAAGTTTTTTTTTTTAATTTTATTTCTTATATATATAAAAAATTGGTTTAAAAAATACGAAAACAAAAATTTTTTTTGTTTTTCAAATGACAGTTATTTTTTTTTTTTTACTCGATTTTTGCATATCTCTCTGATGTGAAATGGTATAGTCACTCTCTCTCCGCAAAGATCTAACAGATCACCGTTCAACATGGTTTCGATCCATCAACATGGTTTCGATGCTATAAAACGTGTCCAGAATCACGGGTAAATAGACGAGATTTCGAGGTCGCTCCACGATCTTATAACCTGGCGAAATGTCCGGAAAGAATGTGTAGATCGTAGGCTGAGTGGTACCATCAACGTAACTTCCAGAGATCCTGTTGACATTCACTAAAATGCTATTGATTGCGAGAATGTCTACCATATTTTCAGACGTGGCGTGACCTTGATAATTTTTCGATCGAATCCCAACATCTCACCAATCGCATCCTCCACACTGAAATCCACTCGAAAATTATCTCCCAAGTCTAATATCGTCTGTAGAGTACTCGTATTGGGAGCAAGGCTAATCATATTGTCTCTGTGACCGTCGGTCTTCAGTCTCGTCTGGATGTGATGGTTCAGATCGTCTATGTCATAACTCCCTTTGGGAATTCGAATTTCGAACCAATCCACTCCATTGGAATACTTGAAAGCGTTGTTCTTTTCCGTGACATTGGGGAATGAATAATAAGTATTGAGATTAAACAATGCCATCTCGTATCACTTTTCCTTCTTCAATTTGATGGAAGGTTCGAATTTCATTGTGAATCGAGTCGTGTCGTGACTCACAATGATTTGAAAGGACTGTTTCTCATCCGCATGTTTGACTATCTGTTCCAATAGGTGATGTCCTGATATTTTTTTATTATTATAAATTATATTTTTGTTTTATATTTATATTTTATCGATATTTGTTCATTTTTCACGATGAAGTCAAGATCTTTATCTTCATGATAAATATAAATAGATGGTTAACATAGGAAACATTCGTGGAAAAACACATATATTCAGAGCTCATCAACTTTACTTCTAGTATTAAGGCAACATCATAGTTTTATATGTTATGTTTCATAGAAATAACACGATTGGCAAAGTCAGTCTTTGTGTATAGCCCCCTAGTTACCCAACCTTTTCTTCTCCCAAGCCAGAGAGTAATATGTACAATGGCGCTTGCTCCAAATCCGGCTCGACTCCTCGATAGTGACAAACACTCTCAGGGGTTCGAGCTGGAATCGGAGTAAGGAGTTCATTCCCTAACATTATGCAGTAATATGGGTATTACCAACATAGTAATATATAGAGAGTTAGCGTGGGAAACATTTGTGGGAAACAAATATACCGGGTTTTTTCGGAGCCCACAACCTTTATAACTTAATTTCTAGTATAAAAGAAACATCATGATTTTATTTGTTATGTTAATTTCGTGATAATTTCTTCTGATAAAGGATCAACACGCCTCTGTTCAAATGTATGAAATAATTCTTGTTTTTGCAGTTTCTGGAACAACGTCTCCAAAATCGATCTACACCACAACCAGTGGTTTACGTAATAACGTTATTTTGTAAATATTTGTATAACGTATTTTATAAAAGTAAAAATGCCTGAAGATCCGCATAGAGAGCGGTGAAAGCGCTAGCAGGAATATATTCAGTGATGTCGTTGTATTTGTTTTGAACTTTAATAATTTTTTTTGCTTGTAACTACCAGCACAAGGATTGTTTATAAACTTCTGATATATATATAAGTTTTTTTATTTATTTATGAATCACTTTCAATCCCGATCCTCTCGTCATTTTAGCCAAGTCCTGTATTGACATGACGTCGTCATAGAAACCTTTCAAACTTTTCAGTTTGATTCTTGATCGTTTGTCAGGTGGTTGCGATGGAGTTATCAATTTTTTAATCAACACGTTGGCTCCTCTCTTGCAAGCTTCCGAAGCTATTCTACGGCTCGATGCGGCAGAAGCTTTCTTACCGGTGTCGATCGCAGTCTTCTTTCCAATTTTGAGAACGCTCGACGCTATCTGTTTCGCGGCATCGCCGGTGAATTTACGAGTTAAGAATCGCATTATCGAATAGACAATGCCTTATCCACCATAAACGTATTGTAACGGATTTGAAAACAGCAGTTGAAAACTAATATACAATAAAAGTTCTAACTTTCTCTGTTATAATTCATCTGCTCATAGCAGAGGTTTAATTCTATTTTTGTTGGCTTCAAATCATTTCCATGTTCGAAATGAATCGATGTACCTTACTGGTTCACGCCGTGGTGCATTGTGCTGTTGTTTCATTCGTCGAGGTGAAAGCGAAGGATCAATCAGATTCCAGTATTTGAAATCTTTCCCCGCGAAACTATCCTATATAAGAGCGGTCTCGCTCATAATTCGTCGTCCACTTTATGTTTGGGCAAAGCTTTGATCAAGCTGTACAAACATAAACCAAACACTAGCTTAGTATGGGGACATTTTGTAACCTGTAAAAAGGTTAACCATAACAGGTACCGTCATTTTCGGATCCATTCAACTCGGCCCTGTTGAGAATCAACGTTTCTGACACTGATTCTCTCCAGAGCCGAGTTATGTGGAAACCATTCAAGTTAATAGACTTGGTGGGTGGAATTTTAACCCTCTTTTGGTAAAAAGTGTAGTGAACCCGTACGGGGCTTTTGACCCATCATTCATAATCATGTCCATTTCATATCATTTTATTTTTTGGCTTCTTAATAAACCATGTATAAACTGTTATTCCCATTTTATTGTGTATTCATCCAGACCACAACACATAATTTAATGATCATTCTACCTCTAGAGTTGAGTTATATTTTATCCATGGTTTGCTAGTTGACCCAGATCCTCACGAATCTGAAGACCAACAGGGAGATTTCGGTCAGGGTTCTGGCCCCTGGGGAGTCGATCAACCCACCCCTGTTACAGTATGATGTAGCGTATCCCCTGTTATTTATCACTAACATTTTGTTTTTGAGAATTCGTTTGTTTTAATTATATTTTTTGTGAATATATATTATTTTTTTTATTTACTTAATATTTTTTTTTCTTTTTTCTCTCTTCTCTTACTATTTTATTATTTCAAATGATTCATCAACTTTTGATAATCCTTCTTAGTTAATAACTTCTGCCTCAACAATTTGTCGCACACGCTCACTATCTCGTTATTTACTCTGGTTTTACCGTCTTCTCTGCTAGCCGACAACAATCTCAATCTCTCCGACAGGGCACGGGGATCGCGTGGACGAGATATCGTGTCGTTATTCATTCCCTTTCCAGTCGTCGACTTCACGAAATATTCATTCGCCTTCTATATGGGTTCCACCACGTGCTTCCACTTGTAACCTCTCCTATCCTTCGAACCCGTCTATCTGGCATCGTTGTTCTTCTACATGGCGTGAATCTGAACCAGAATGTCTCTGTAATTATTTAGATCCTCTTCGGTGTAATCGCCGGGTCTCTTGTGAGAGAGCAAAGTGTGCAATCCGTCGGTCATTTTGTACCTGTTCGGACCGACGATCAAATAGTCAAATAGTCGCCTTCAAACCATATTCGCGTGTCACCAACGAAATCGTCATCACCTTCTAGACGAAATCCATAAATCGCATCTTTTTCTCTGCCGTCGTCAGATCTGGCGCTGCTGACGATGCTACTCGCATTGGTCTCGATCCTATCCAGTGTATATTCGGACAAACTTCTCGGCGTAATGCTACCGACGCTACTCGGATAAGTCTCGATTCTCTCTGGCGTGTAACCAGACGGAGTTCCCAGCGCAGAACTACCGGGAATAGAACCCGACCTCAGAGAACCTTCTCTTATGGGTCTCCGTTCCTCCACGATCTCCTTCCTCACTCGTTCCTGAACATCGGTGACGGGTATGAACAACTTGGTAGCCTCTCATCTCACTCCCATCTCTCCCAATCGCCTGGCCCTTCCTGCGCCTGAACGTTCTCCTTGCTCTGTATCAATTCGCGAACCTGTTCGTCCCTTCGCTTAGAATTTCCTACGTGTAGAAACATTGTTTTATTTATTTATTTATTTATTATTTTTTTCTCTCTTTAATGGATAAAAAACAGTTATAATTTTTTTTGTATTCTTATGTTTTTTTTAATGTTGTTTTATATATATATATTTTTTTTAATTTTTTTAAACAATTTTTTAAATAATTTTTTATTATTATTATTCATCTTTTAATTTATAATATATATATA
This sequence comes from Pictodentalium vernedei, assembly GCA_031216915.1. Classification (NCBI taxonomy): domain Eukaryota; kingdom Metazoa; phylum Mollusca; class Scaphopoda; order Dentaliida; family Dentaliidae; genus Pictodentalium; species Pictodentalium vernedei. Next base: position 227,920,879 of record CM062296.1, read on the forward strand.
CACACACACACGCAAGCACGCATGAACGTGCGCACATTCTCCGATCGCCATCCTCCTGATCGGATCGTCTCCATCGAGTCGTAACACTCGAGCGATAACGAACTTCACCGTCTTTTCTGGCTCACCAGAAAAATTCACCTCGACCAAAACGTCGTCTCTTTCCTACGAAATCCGCGTTCCAGATCAAATTCTCAATGAGAACTTTCCGCGTTTATTCCTCGCGGCAAAAAAATCGACCCCCTATGGGAAATCAGTGTTAAATCCACGAAAAAAGTGGCAATTTTCCACTAGGAATTTTAAAAATTCTCGAGCCAGAAAATCTCGTTTCCGAAAAAAATCTAGGGTTTTCCCGGAAAAAGTTGAAACACTCCGAAAAAAACCCACGTTTTCGCGAGATGATCGTTTCCTTTCCGGAAAAAATTTCAATTTTTTCTAAAACTAACTCAATTTCGCGATTGACGGGAATTTCTGGCTCAAAGTTGGCGAATGAGCCAGAATCCGCACGTATTATCTACTCCCAACCCATTTCAATCTCGTCTTCATTTTCATAGTGCCTAGTATTATCACCTCTATCACATCCAACATTGACACCCTCTTCACCGCCGTCACTAGATGGGTGACGGCCGTGAGGAGGGGTTGATGTTGAGGGTGGTAGTGAATAGTGATACCGATTTTGAAAATGAAGACGAGTTTGAACTTTTAAGCGGGTGAAAATCTTGCTGTTGAAGAGGAGGGTCCTCCAAAACAGGTTGAGAGCTATAGTGATTTGGTGTAAAAAGGTTCGTCAGGCATCGGGACTGTAACAATTTCAGGCGTGGAAGGGATGACAAAATTACGTTGGGACAGTTTTTCAATTCAGAAAACTTCAGTTCAACACACAAACAGAGCCACGGTTGATTCCCGGTTCTGTGCTATAGATTTCCCGGGTATCCGAATCGGCTTTCGGAACCGGGAACCCGTGAATTTCCGTTCCTGGGATTAAACCGTACACTAATGCTGTTTTTCCCTAGTTCTCATACATTGAATATTTATTTGTTTTGGGGGGTTTTCAGAACCAGGGTTATATCCTGCTGCATAATTTTTTCGGGTGAAAGATGCCGGAGTAACCGGAGAGAATCACCGAGCAAAAACCAGCAGCTTTCAGACTGTAACTTACTAACTCCGAGTCTGCTTAATGAATATTATGCTGTATGCTTATAGTAACTTAGTAACTTGAGAAAAAGTGGTGCTTTGCTGTGTATATCTCTTTCCAACGTTGATTGGTCAACTAAAGAGTGCCACATTGATTAAGTGGATCCCACGGTGGCCCGATTGTACATGCACCCCCACCCCATCCCCTTTCGGGCCCAGAATAGCTCAAGGCTTTTTCCAAGTACGCCCCATTCATCTCGAACTCTTTCGCTGGAAGGTTATGGCAAGCGTGACAACAGTTACTTATTCACAGTTCCTTATTCGACATTCGTTATCAACCGATAAAAATCGGTTGATAACGAATGCGAATAAAGAACTGGGAATAGGTAAAGGTTCTCATGTCCCAAAGGTTACGAATGTTGAAGAAGCTAAATAGTGTGATACATGATGAACAAGCTATATCCGGTTAATCAGGTGGCCATGTTTCCTACTCTCTAATGAGGTATGTCATTGCAATTTGGGAACAACAGCATGCCTTCACATCCCATTTCAGACTGTAACTTACTAACTCCGCACAAGGAATATTATGCTATATGCTTATGGTAACTCGAGAAAAAGTGGTGCTTTGCTGTGTCTGTAGAGATGTAAGGAAAATGATCGCCGTGTATATTTTTACCGATCTTGCAGTAACAACCCACACGTATCTCCCATCACCCTTTCCTGACTTATTTATTTATTTACTGAGGTGTGCAATATTGATAAATATAGCCGGTTTGTGAGGGAAAATGAAGTCCCGGATGTAAGATGGCGCTATGTAAAAATGGTCTATTATTGGGTCACTTCCATGACAACACTCACTTCGACCTACATATGACAAGCATCACATTTGTTTTTTTTTGTTTACAATATACACGATTTGTGAGGCAAAAAACATATTAATTGTTACTGTGTTAAAAAATTTTTTCCGAAAAAGGCAACTATTTCAACCCTTTACCCAACGAACCGGCCGCATCCGCCCGCGTAATATGCAAATTCAGCAGTTGAAAAAATATTATTTTTCAAAAATTTTCAACAAAACCATATCATGTGACCCCTCGTTGGAATGAGCAGCTCGTCTCAACGAGGGGTCATATGATATGGTTTTGTTGAAATTTTTGGAAAAATTTGAAAAAATGATACTTAAAATAATAAATTTTGATATCGTCTGCGTTGGGTAAAGGGTTAAAGGCCGCGTTTGAAGAAAAAAGAAATAACCAGTCGGGTGCTATGTTTATCTCAGTTTTTGAAAGGCTTTTTTGCATCACTCGGGTCATTATCTGGTTTGTCATGTATGACGGCTTATTAGAGCCATGCAATTTTTAGCTTAACTTGACAAAGTCAAGATAAACTATTGCCATCACACGTGCGGAAGTATGTGAGTCTGTTCACATTTGCTTTAGCACAAGCTACACCCCGTAGTTCTTGTCCAATCATCACGAAATTTCACATGCAGGTTCGAGGTCATGTCTAGATGAGAACCCCCCCCCCCCCTAGTCGCGATCGGTCAGCCACGACGGCTGCCGGAGCCCGAAACCCGAAACCCGAAAACCTTTAGCACAGTCTACAGGTCGTATTTATGAAGGGATTTCATTGTAACTTGGCAGGTTGATTCCGGGTAATATCTAAATGACAACGCCCATTTTGGTCGCGATTGGTCAACCGTGACGGCAACGCGACCCGAAGTCCGAACACATTTAGCACAGTCTACGGGTGCTATTTATGAACGGATTTCATTGCAACTTCGTAGTATGATGTCTAGACGAGCAAGTCATCTTTGGACTAAATTACCTAGATTACTTAAGTACATTCTACAGCTTGCATTTATGAAGGGAATTCATTGCAAATTTGTAGGATGACTCAGCATAATGCCAAGATGACAACGTCCTATTTTGGCACTGATAAGTCAACCGTGACGGCCTCACAGGCCTGTCACCTAGATTTGTTCAGCACAGTCTACAGTCCATTTCTAAAAAGCGATTTCCTTGTAACTTTGAAAGCTCACTCGGTATGGTGTCTCGATGAGACTTCCCTATTTGATCACGATCGGACCTTCGTTACCGCCGCATAGTCACGTGACATAGCTTCCTTTAGCACTGTCTACAGGCTGTTTTTATGAAGGGATTTCATTGTAACTTGGTAGGATAACTTGGTAGGATATTTACATGAGACTTTTCTATTTTGGTCAACCGTGGCCACCGAACCGTCATGTGATCTTCATTCCTTTAGCGAAGTGTACGAGTTATATTTATGAAGGGATTTCATTATAACGTGGTAGGATGACTCGTTTTTTAAATAATTTTACTGTAACTTGTTTACTTTTGTTGACATACGTTAACTGTGTGGGCAACATTAACCCTGACCTCAATTCTTTAGAACAGTCTTCACCTCAAATTATTCTTATTGAAAACAACATACAGGGAACAGAAATTAACATAATCTCAATTATTGTCGTATTTCATAATCCTTCATAAACGTTGAACGTTATCCTTTTCATCAAACACTACACACAGCCAAGTCAAGCTACAGAGTCACTGACCCTTTCATTAGTTATCAAACTGCAGTTGCAGTTTAGTAAACTGTACCTGCAGTCTAGCTAAATTGTAGCTGCAATAGAACCTTGTCCAATAAACTCGAAATTATTTTAAACTAATTTCTTGTGAATAACTTGTCAAACTGCTTTGAGATACGGTAGTCACCTTCTTTAAGTGCGAGGGATTCTACTTTGTTCACAAAATGTTTCCTGTTTATGTTGTAAAACGAACAGATTGCACGATATAGGCACAAAATAAGTGTTTTCATGGGCATTTTATCGCACTCTTGTGCTTGCACAAAACCTTTCTTGTGAAAGTTGAATAAACTATAAATCGTGTGATACACGAGTCGATGAAGAAGCTATATCCGGTCAATCAGATGGCCATGTTTCGAACTCTCTAATGGGGTTTCTCATTGTAACTGGCGACGATTGCATGCATCCTCATCCCTTAAGACATAATAGTTTTAGTCTTCATTAAAGTATTATGTCACTGGAAGAATAACGTTTCAAAATGATTTTTTTCATCTGTACAAACAAATTATATACATACCTCTAAATGTACACCGCCACGTGATGTGATAATTTCACCTATGGTAAACAAGTACAACTCAGCTGATAAAAAACCCACGAATGTTGACAAAGACCTCAGTGACCCTTAACCCTTTAACCCTATTGGTATCTTCCATGTCTGTTCAATGAAAGCAATTAGAAGTGTTTATATGTTATGTAAGCAATGTAAACAATTGAAACAGTAGTAGTTGTAGACTTGTAGTAGTAGTAAGACCAATATCTTTATTAATGGGACATGTGCTTTACATCGGTAAGCTTTCATCAATAATTATACATAAAACAGCATTCGGACCAATGCACCTACATGTCACCTTAACAATCAAATTTGTCTGATAAAGTGCACATTTGCAAGCGTGTGTGTTGGGGGTGGGGTGGGGGTCTGCCGATTGGTTTACATTAAGGACAAAACTTATTGCAAGAGTCTATATTCATTATCTGGGGGCAGACCTATTAATGTTTTCAAAAGTACAGCCCTGGGGTTGCATGTTGAAATTATTAATTAGCCTATCCAACATTTTCTCTCAGCAGACATCCAACTTAATGAAATTATGAAATATCATGTTCGTGGGCCGGAAAAGTGACCTCTCGGATTCAAAGAGGTAAATCACAAGTATAAAGGGGTGTCATTCACATCACTAAATAAGGACTTAGAATAACAGCCTGAAATTTTTGATATATTTTATTAACCACAGCAGCTCCTTTCTATGGCACCATATGGTATTTTTCTCTCTGAGATATCCGAATAACAAATTGTTGTGCTGAGCTCAGGGGGGAATCATGCATAAAATTTCCATACACCGAGCGCGGGGTGGGTGTGTAGTTCGAGGCATGAAAAATAGGGAAAAAAGAGTGTGTGCATTTTTTTTCCTGACAGGTTTTAGAATGTCCCCAATGAAACAGAATGCTTCTCAATCACTTTTATGGTCTACAATTAATCTGACAAAACTACATTACGAGCATAGGAGATGAGTGGGTACGGGGATAGGTCACATTTCAGGACAAATTTGGTGATATGAAATATAAAACGACCACCGCATTTACTAAGAAGCTTGAACCTTCTCAAGGCAGATTCATACATGTTCAAATGTATCATTTTGAACAAACACTTAACCTATATTTGTTTATTTATTTATTTATTAGGGTTAAATGACACTTTCGACAGCCAGGGTCACCTCGTGTTAAACAGTTTTACGGATGGAGGAAGCCGGAGTACCCGGATAGGAGCAACGGCGAGCAACTGTCAGACTGCCCAACGTAATAACTCCATACAAGCAGTGTTAGCATTGGTTGAAGACAAGTGCACCATCGACGTGCAGTACGTCTTAGTACACAGCGCCGCCATGCCCCCTCGAGGGCAATCGGGATGAAGTTCCTAGCCCAAGGACACAACGCAGTTACCCCTGGTGGGGATTGAACCGTGGACCTTTCGATTTGAAGTCCAACGCCGTAACCACTGACCCACCACACCCACTAACACTTAGCTTAAACATTATATTAACCCTTTCACTGCTACACCCATTTTAAACATATATGGATGACCTCTATCTTCGCCTGTATGTGAGTAAGTTTAATAAAATTTATGACATTCTTGAAACTCTATCACCTGATCAAAGAGACCTTTCCAACAATTAATCAGACGGTAGGTTTGATCTGTGCATACTGAAATGTACAGAATATCATAAAATTGGTGACAATATACACAGAACGACTCACGCGTGTGAATGGGTTAATCGATATGGCACGAGTTCCAGTGCGGAAGAATAAAACGAGAGGCCGCAGGCCTCTCGTTTTATCCTTCCGCGAAGGCACAAGTGACATATCGATTAACCCATTCACGAGCGTATGTCGTTCTGTGCTTATTACACGCCTTTACGTCTATAAAAACAAAAAATATTGGTAGGATACTCAGCAATTCATTTGACAACTATCAACAAAAAGAACACATTTTATCGCCAGCCAAATTTGCGAGGGGACCCCGTGTTACTATTTCGTCCCCTGAGTTGCAGTGTGTTCTATGTGCCTACTGCACATAGGACACTTTAGAACTCAGCGGACAATTTTCAGCTACCGCTTGTGGCTCAAGTTGTAATTGAGTTGCGCGAATTGTAGAAAATTCCACTGAAATTTCGCTTCTATTTAAAAATAGTCCGTCACCGATTACCATTTTCCGCATAGTTTGGTGTGGGGGATTTCATAGAACAGACGGAAGTGTAATAAAGTCGCTTTCAGCAGCGTAAGTGTTAAATTGATGAACCAATAAAAACAGATAACAAAACAAATGACTCCAATCTTGGAGGAAAAAAGACAAGTGGGGCTGGATCATTGCCAGGGTAACCCAAAGTTATGCTGCGTGCATAAAATGAAGATTTGAAGGCAATTTTACCCATCAGAAGATCCAATAGTTAGAATGCACAGTATAAAAAAGTGTTTAGCTAGCACAGAACACTTTGTCCCTCCACCCCCGCCCCCGCGAAACAACAAGGAGGTTGGAGCACCCTGCTCCGATACCCTGCAAGAAAGATCACCCTCTGTGTACAGAAAGTTTTAAAAATATGGGACTAATGTTTTCATCACTCAGACATACATTTCATTTGATGACTTTACATTTCTGGCCATTTCCGTTGTGATTTATATCCTTTTGTATCAATACTTTTTCTTGAATTACATGTACGCACGTCGAGAACAACTGGCAATGTCTTAATCAAGTCATCTTCCATGATACATATGTGTTGTTATCACCACTTTGGGTTGATCGAGAAACTCGTATCAAGCCGAGATGGTGTTCAGATTAGGTATCGCGGCGAACCCTTTATCCCTTTACCCAACGCAGACAGTATCAAAATTTATTATTTAAAATACCATTTTTTTTTACATTTTTCAAAAAATTTCAACAAAACCATATCATGTGACCCCCTCATTGGAACGAGCTCAACGAGCTCGTTCCAAAGAGGGGTCACTTGATATGGTTTTGTTGAAATTATTTGAAAAAATAGTATTTTTTCAACTGCTGAATTTACAAATTACGCGGGCGGATGTGGCCAATTCGTTGAGTAAAGGGTTAGGGCGAGTCGTGATACGTAATAGAAAAACCATCGGGGTTTGATACAAGTTTCTCGATCAACACATACTGGTGATGACAAATTTATCTTATCATCTCGGAAACATACTTCGTGGTAATAACAATCAATCTTATAATATACCTCCCTTTCAAGACTTGTTCGCATATATTTTGACAACCATCCAGCGTCTATAAATTGATTTTTTTGTGAATGAAGATCATGATGATGTCATGGTATCTTGAGCAGTACATGACGTAATCCTCATTCATTGTTCCACTTGTACTATAGAGTCCAACCGCCGAAATTTATAGTAGAGTTTCAGTTGTGTTTGTTTGTTTTATTTTTCAGCTTTAACACAAGGTTGGCCAATAAAATATTACCATGGCAAAAACTGATCTAGTCTAATTTATTTTGCTGAGATTTGGTGATTTATTTGTCATGTAATTACTGTTATCAAAACGGTGACCTTGACATGTGCAATCACTTACCGATGGGGGCAGGTAAAAACATTCTATTTCTGAATGAATGATCGCACAAGCTCCCAGAAGTAACTGTAGCGGATACAAATTTTGTATCGGTCTAGACAATTTTAACTTGTATCAGGGGAAGGATTGATCGGTTGTAAGATATATAGAGGATATCTGCGCTGTTTTAGTGAATATCGGGAACTATCTCATGAGTGTGGACATGAAAGTTTTATTTTTCACGAGAGCTTGCGCGAAAAACAATAATATTTTCAGGTCAACACGAATGCTTCGTAAACATTTTACTGCGCAATATTCAGCCCAATTCGACTGCAAACAGTTTCAAGACAATGACAAAAAGCTGATGGCGTTCCTTCAAGGCGAAATTCAAGGCGACTTCGTCCGCCGAAGCGTAACGTCATTTAGGAAGCTACTGAAAAAATCATCGCGTGGACCTGAAAATATTATTTTTCACTCGCGCCAGCGCTCGTGAAAAATAAAACTTTCAGGTCCACACTCATGAGACAATTCCAGATACTGACCAAAAAAGAGCAGATTTTCTTTTTTATTATATGCTACGAGACATTGTATTGCACAATATTCAGCCCAATTCGACCCCAAATGTGTACGTTTCAAAACAATAACAAATATCAGCTGATCGTTTCTTCAATGTGACGTGATGCAGCGTAACGTGACGTCATTTAGGAAGCTACTGAGGGATATTAGTCGATGGATATCGACAAATATCTTTTAGATAATTTGCTATAATTCACAGGCTAGAATACAATAAAAGTTAGTTTAAAGGGCTGGAATGCTTTGATCTCAATGAAACAGATCGATTTCGTTTCACTACTGGCCTTTCATTGAACCGAAAACATGAGGTTTTCCATCATAAACTGCTACCAGGGCTTCCTTTTGGACAAAGAGATTTCAATTGACTGGTTGAGTCTTGGAAGCTCGTTTTGGGGCTTTATCCTGAAGTGTGGGTACCAGAGTTGAAAGTCTTCATTTTCTGTGGATGTACTTCAATTAATTTTTGATGTGATATTATTAAGTCTGGGTAGATTTGCTCTGTTACAATTAATGGCAGAGTGCCTATAGGCACTCTCTCATTAATTGTAACAAGGCAATGAAATGTGAACAAACTTTTGACAACCAAAACAAACTTAGCACGCTACCAGTTAACAGAGGCTCCACGCTTTGTTACAAGGCGCTATTTGCTTAAATTCATCTTGTCGGGATCCGTTTTGTTGGGATGACCATTTTCGACATGCGTCTTGTTGGGATTCGTCTTGTTGAGAATAAACCAATACAAATACTCATCATTGTCAATTAGGTGCACCCACTCTCTTCAATATGACCCCCTTTTCTGTTGATGCGCTTATGGTGTATTATAGGTAAAAATACAGTGTATACAAAAAAAAAAAACAAATACCACTGCCAATGAGCTCAACATTGACATTATTTTGCCAGTATGCATCACACCTAAAATAATCATGCGATTTGTTACATTTCGGGGATGGGGGGGGGGGGGGGGAGTGCTGTAGCTCAGTAGGTAGAGGTGCATTCTGCAAGCCGAGAGGTCCTCGGTTCGAATCCCACCTGCGGCAACCGCGTTGTGTCCTTGTGCAAGACACTTCACCCCAGAGCCCATGTGCGGGCATGGTGGTGTTGCGTACTAAGGCGTACTGCACGTCGACGGTGCACTTGTCTTCATCCAATGCTAACCCTGCCTGTGTGGAGTTAGTATGTGTGTGTGGGGGGGTAGCTTACAGTTGCTCGCCGTTGCTCGCTGGTTCTCTCCGGGTACTCCGGTTTCGTCCACCCGTAAAATTGTCCAACACGAGATGACCGTGGCTGTCAAAAGTGTCGTTAAACCTCAATAAATAAATAAATAACCTTTATAGGCCTATATCGGGCTTAAAATAACAGGCCTTAATATGCCACCATTAGGAGGTTCGCTGGGAGTAGACAAATCTCATGGGCAGTGATTTCTAGTCGAGTTCTGGCTGTCTTAACGAGCAGTCAAGACTTGACTAGAAATAACTACCAAGCAACTGGACCTGTACTTGTTGTAGTCCAGTGGGAATTCAGGACAACTGTCCAGGCCTTTAAGAGTCTTCGAAATTGAAAAGAAAATCAATCGCTTCTTTCTTGAAAATGAACACCTCACCCGCTATCAACCTTCAACAAGGTCTTATAAATAGCCAATTATGATAATTTGAAAATATTATTAATGGTGTCAGTATTCAATGATTCGTTCGGTTCGGGGCTTTTTGGTATCCTCGTGATATCGGTGTCGGCTCGGTTTTTCGGTATATTGCCCATCTCTACCTATTATAGAAAACGCCCTTGTCACTGTAAGACGTAAAGCAACTTCATTATTATTTTCACTAGCAGTTCATGTTTCATCTATGTAGTCCTCCAACGGCTGACACATCTTTTCTGTATAACTCGCCCAACGTTCTTTTTCCCGTAACCCCAGCCCGCCAGTTTCTATTCCAACCCTCGGAGTAACGTTCCTATAAAACTGTTCTCCTGTTTCACCACCTCCCATTTCTAGATCTACTGTCTCAGTAAATTTATTCTCCTTAGCTCCCCCACCTTCCCTACCCATCCCCTCTGAATATTGGTGTTTCATACATAGTTAAACATCGCTTAGCACGTTCTGCTGTTTGGGAGGATTACTGTGTAACTCGTATATGATAAGCACTTGAAATTGCAGCAGTGGTTTTATGTAAACATTAGAAATAAGGAACATAAAAATAGCTGAGCGGAAACTCTGCCTTTTAAAAAAAACAAAAATGTTAAAACATAATTTATTCCAGGAAAATAAGGTAAACAGTTTCCTTGGGAGTGAAAATGTCAATTAAGAGTGCTTACGTGTATGGCAATGGAAATGTTACATTCAACAGGCTGTGACCTATGGGTCGTGAAATCTATGACTAGAGCGGATGTGGTATTAAGGTGGTTACTGGCGGTGGTAATAATGTAACTGCCTGTTGGAAAAGTCACAAACGACACAAAGGTTAGTGTGTTCGTTCTATGTAATATGTATAATATATCATTACATGTGTGTTTCGGACTGCTTGTTTGATACAATTTCAAAAGTTTGGTCCCAAAGCTATGAAACCCAAAAATCTTTAATGGACGTCTTCAATACTCATCATCAAAATACATCAGAGTTCCTGCTATGGTCTCTTAACCTCCAAAACAATTCGTGTTGATCCCTCATTTGCATGGTCGTGGCCAGAGGGTCTTAGGTCGTGGGATGTGCCCCCTCTAAATTTACAATAGTATCCTCCGCCAGGGATGTGGAATGTTCAACTTTTGATAAAAACAATTGCAGCCCCCCACCATTGAGTTGAAATTTTTCCAATGGCCACCTACAAATTTCCAACTGCTAAAGTAATATATATGACCAAGACCTTTGGGTTCTAGAGTTGGAAATCGTTTCTTGAGCGCAATAATGCACCATCTGCAGTGCTTTATTGCAGATGACATCTTGTTTCGCTCAAGGGATGAGCTTTTGACTCACGGTAGAAAATCCCATGAAATGTTGTTAACCCTTTGTCCATTGTAGCGGACAAAAACGGCCAACGCTAATCACCATTTAATTTTCATTATTTTTTTCATTTTCTGTCTCAAAAACATAGCTTATGATCCTTCTTTGGAACGAGCTCGTTCTAAAGAGGGATCATAAGCTATGTTTTTGACGCAAAAAAGAAAAAAAATTAGTTATTTTAAATTAAAATTTTGTTTGTAAGTGTCGTCTGCCTTTCGTGTTGGTTTAAACAATATTCATTGATTAATAACAGCGTTAATTGTGTACATCAATCAGGCTATTCACATAGGTAATGTACACCAAACAGTACATAATATAAGATGGGGCGTAGAAGGAAAAACTGTACAAGGCGGGATTCGAAAGTAAGCGTATGCTTATAAGTATCGTCTCCCTTGAACAATTTCATGTTATGAGGATGGAAAAGTACGGTTCATTGAGTAGGGCTGTTTAAACCATTGAGTAGGGCTGATTATGGTTGTTGCTTCTTGTTGTTGGTGCCATAGTACACAGAATGATTTTTATTTTTGATTCATCATACGACGATCAGCTTTCGTGTTGGCAAAGTCAATACACAAGTAAATAAGTTTGCAGACTCAGCAATATAATATCAGTAAGTGGCGCAGTTTGTATATGGCAAATGTACATACATGTAACCGTACACACACACAAAGAAATATATATGTATGTGCTTTAGTGTTAGGTAAAGGGTTAAAAAAACCCATTAAATGTCAGTTAGAAACGGCAACAGCCATAGATACAAGTCTACGAAATCCACTCCCAAAGGGCATGGCATTTCCAACTTTTGACATTAAATTTCTAACCAATGAAAATTTTAGCCTGGACCCTACCCCCAGGTCCCTGTTATATTTAATTAATTTATCATTTTGTTAGGACATATTTGTTGAAGTGACATCTGTAATAAACTACCTTTCACAGAAAAAAAATTCACAATGCCTCGTCAACTACAGTTTCTCCCTTTTGGGTGTACCATGGCACACTGTCACTTTGGTGTTGTCCCAAAATGCCATGGTATAACAGGACATTTCCGCGAAGTATTTATTTATTCTAATACAATACCGTAGCACACCTACCATGGTACATTTTAAAATGTCTGTTGCTAGTATAACTTTTAAGACCTAAGTCCTTTGATTTGAGAGTCGCCACTGACAACGCTGATTTTTAGCTCACCTGAGCGAAGCTCAAGAGGAGCTTTACTGGTCACTTTCAGTCCGTCGTCCGTCGTCTGTCGTAAACTTTACAAAACCGACTTCTCCTCCAAAACTACTAGCCCAGTTTTATTCAAATGTTGGATAAATGTTTACGACCTAATGCCAATTCGGATTTGTTCAAATAAAGTTGCTCCTCTCCCTGGGTTGTGCTAGGCCCCCAACAGAAACCGAAATCTTAAAACGTCTTCTCCTCATGAACCAGCAATAGCAGAGATCTGATATTTGGTGTGCAGCTTCCTTATGTGTTGTAGACTCAGATTTGCGCAAGAGAAGTTCGGGGAGTTATATTTGCCTTCGTTATGGGAGGGGCAAGAATTGTCGCCCCGCCCAAAATTTCTGTTTTCCAAACCGAGAGGCAGATTTGAACCAAATTTGATAGATGGCTTATTGGGTCATAAGTACTTAATTTATGCAAAAAAAAAAAATTCCCGTCGCCCCATGGGAACTGCAGGAGCTAAAAATAGAAAAAAATAAAACGCCCATATCTCCAAAACTACACGGCGCTGATAATTCTTATTTGGTGTGCAGCTTCCTTGGGAGCAAAAGGATGGAATGGTAAAAAACAATTGCCATCGGTTTTATCATGGGATACTTTTGGGGGACTTTGAAAAAGAACTGAGTCAGCATTTTTTAACACTGTTGGTAATGGGAAAAACATTTAACACTTCTTTTTCCCAAACCACTGCTCCAAAAGCTTTCAAATTTCACATATAACATCTTTGGAAGATTGTTTCACATGTTTATTGAAATCAATTGCCTGGGTCCATATTTGGGTTCTCTATGGGAGCCCAAATGTTTAAATTAGTGCAGTATGAGGAAGATTCTTTAAAAATCTTCTTCTTCAGATCTACGAATAAGAATCTTTTGATGTTTGGTATGCAGCATCCTTAGGGGGGTGAGATTCAAGTTTGTTCAAGCCAAGTTCCTGGGTTCATATTTAGGCTGAAAATTTGGGGTCCCGGTCCGGGCTTAGAAATTTTGGACCAAAATCCGGAAATGATTTTTTTTGTTTTTATGCGTTTTGGTCAATTTTAAAACAAAACAATTTTTTTTTACACTGAAAATTTGGGGTCCGGGAGGGACTAAGAAAATTTGGACCAAAATCGGGAAATTAGTTTTTTTGGTTTTTTATGCGTTTTGGACAATTTTAAGAAGAAAAAAAAATTAGTCTGGAAATATTTTGTTTGGGACTTCGAAAATTTCCGAACAAAAATAAAAAAAAATCTGTTTTTATGCGTTTATCTCAATTTTGGGAAGTAAAAATGCAGGAACTGAAAATAGAAGGAAAATCCTGTGTATTGTGTGGGCACAATCGCTTCATCTAATTTTAAAATCCATTCCTCAGTATTTTCCATCAATTATGCCTTTCAAACTGCTGTGACATAACAACTCTTGGATTATGACAGTCCTTGTCTACAGCGGGCGGAAGTGGACCCAGTCAGCAGGACCTATGACAAATTTCATGACTTTATTTCTCTATAGTGTTTATAAGCCATGACTAGCTGAATGTGACCTAAAATGCTCCTTTGAACTACTTTGTCAGGTGAGCGGTCTAAGGCCCCTTTGGACCTCTTCTTTAGAATCAACCAGCACCTTTGGTGCGATCTGTGAACAGGGGGTTAATAATAGACATCTATCCTTCCCACCCACGCAAATAAAACAAGCTAAAGGAAGAAAAGCTGGTCATTTTAGAAAATGGAAATTTTTTAGAGGTAACAAATACTTTACGCGTCTATGGAGGAAGTGGTAGAAGTAGAGTTATTTGTGATAAGAGGTAACACTATGGTGCCTCGGTTATTAAATCCCGGGTATCCTTCCATAATTGTGGTTTCAAAAGGATACCAGGGGCGGTGGTGCCAGGGGGCTCAGGGGCACGTGCCCCTTCTTTTTTCCCCACAAATATGTTTTGCAGTTACACAATGAGTAAAATGGGCGCATGCAAACGTGTCAATATACAGGCATTCCTGCAACATTATTTGCAGATCCAAACAATATTTAGCCAAAGAATCCCACTTTCGGTTGCTTCGGTCCTTTTCCTCTACTTCAACTATCTTCGAAACCAAAGGCTAGCCTTCGGGTTTGAAGGTGGTTGAAGAAGAAGAAATGGATTTTGACAGTGACCATAAAGCGGCATATTCATCTAAACGAGTTACTATAACGAGTCATGGTACATTTACCAACATACAATTGTAACCTTTCTCACACTGGGTCGAACCATGGTAGCAATGTAAATGGGCGCCCCTCCACTTTTATTGAGCTTCCGCCGCCCCTGAAGGATACCATTGGTCCCGAAAGACCCCATATGTACGCGCGTGTTGTATTTTTCGAGACACATTATGAACTAGTTGAGAATTAGCACGTCTGGAAAATTGTAGAAGTCGTAGGATGCGATATGTGTAGGGGCGGTTGCCCACAAGACAAAAGCTAGGAGCTGCACACGACCCGATAAAAGTGGTTAATGTGATAGAAGGTATATTTTAGGGATACAAGGACACGTTTTTCGAAAAATGTACATGAACACGTACAGGTACATGTACTCATAGGATTCAGTGTTAAAATGTACAAAACGTTTTTTTGTACATTTTGTCCTCGTATCCCCACAAGTAGCTTATCGTGTCCTAGACGGTTCAAATAGCCGTTGGCGAACGAGTGCGAATTCAGCAGAATTCGCGCAGAAGGAAAAAATCGAAGAAATCGACCTAAAATCTTCTCAACGTTCACCATCGCGGGTTAGACCTTTCGATCGATCGTTGGCGAACGCCGGCAAAACGCTTTGGAGATACGAGGACAACATCAAAATGCGTTTTGGGGATACGAGGACACTGACGTTCGCAATCGCGTTCTGGACGGCGATGTGTGCGATCCGATCGGTAAAAACGATTGGGGATACGAGGACAGGAAAATCGATCCTAAAATGTTTTCCCATCGTTCGCCAACGGTCGATCGAACCGTCTAACTCACGATGACCAACTTGTGGGGCTACGAGGACAGCAAAATATGAAAATTAATAAATGTCGAAAAATTAGAACGGAGGAAATTTTTTCTCTTCAGATTTACGATCGCGGTCTAGAGACGGCGGTGCGATCGACCACGGAGGAACCAGTGGAGGGAACAGATCAAAAATATAAATCGTTACGAGTTTTGAGGTAAAATGTAATAGAATCACGAGATTCACAAGAGGAAATAAAAAGTGACTGATATATATATATATATATAGGAGAAAAAAAAATATATAAATAAATAGTTATTAAAAAATAAATATCGAATCAAATAGATAATTAAATATACGTAAATCATGAACGATTCCCAGATTATGAGAGCAAAGTTTCTTTTAAACATGCTGATGAGAGCCTACGCATTCTGCGTGAACGAACAACTAGGTCGACTCTTGTTAGAACGATGCGTCGGGTATCGGGATCATCTAGACTTCGATCACGAGGATCATTCGTGTCTGACGATGGAAAGGGAAGATATTGTCGTCAAGAATTTCGAACCGACGTTCGAATGCGTTCAAATCGACGACGTGATCAAGTTGTGGAGGAGATGAATCTTCTGTAGCGGGCGAGACAAGCCCACAGGTTCGGAAGAAATGAAATTGGCGCGTAGAAGTCTGACTTTAGAAGACAGGGAATGCGTCTTGAAATTATTGCTGAAGGAAGCATACTCTAAGTTTTCTTGTTGATATAAATAAGGGAGAATAGAAAAATAAAAATAAATACACGCCTAAATTTTATCTAATATTAGGAAGAGAAAACACACACAAAAAATGAGGACCAGAAATAAATTGTATCCGTCGTTAGATGACGACGAGAATGAGAAGCCGAACAACGTTTTGTCCACGGCGCCGTCACCAGAAGAAAAAGAAAGAGGAGAGAGGTATCGCATCGATCAAATCAGTAGAATCCAATTGTATCTGACTCGAGAGAGAGACTCGTCGTTCTCTCAAGAAGAAGTATTTGCGCCTCGTGAAATTCGTCAACGCGATCGACACGACACTAATCACGATTTCCATGGGTTTACACGCGGCTGGCATCGGATTCTTGTCGACCGCGGTCGGCGTTCCGATCGTGTTGACCATAGAAGGAGTGGCTCTCGCCGCCGGATTGTTTAGCATGGTCGGAAACTTTATGAGTAGGAAATTATATCTGAAGGCTAGGAAGCACGAAAAGATTGGCGTCTTGGCCGACCGAAATGATCTCGATGGCGATGAAAGACGGTAGGATATCGGACGGAGAATACTTCACGATATTGAGCGAGAAAACGAAATACAAGGCCATGAAAGAAGCCATGAGAATCAAGACTCGTCAGATCATCAAGGAAGAGATGAAGGATTCTCTCGTGGAAAAGGGGAGGAAGGAGGCCTGGGAGGAATTCGGTAAGTTGACAGAACTCAAGAGCAGCGATTGAAAATAGTATATATATATAATAAGAATTGAATTTTAAAAAAAAATATTAAATTTATATAATTAAAAAAAAAATACGAAATTATTTAAATAACCCTAAAAAATGTAATGTGTAAACTGTAAGAGAGTTACCGAGACGGGTAATTCTCGAGAAGTACGAACTTAAAACGACAGACAGATGCTTCGCGGAATTTGCAAGGTTTGTGGTTCGATCAAGACTCAATTCGTCAAAAAAAACCCCAAACAACCAGCAGAGGCGAAGGCATAGTGAATAAAATGATCAATAATCTACCTTTCGAAATGCATCTGCCGGGTCACAGTTTCATGGGACCTGGAACGAAATTGAACAAGAGACTCAACGCCGATCTGACTCCTAAATCTTGGAGCAAACCCATGAATAGGGTAGACGCGGCCACATATGATCATGATCTGTGCTACGCCGGACATCCAGACACCAAGACTCGCAACGACGTCCGCGATAAAAACATGTTGGCGAAATTGAGAGACATATCGAATCCGACCAGGAGAGAGAAGTTCGAACGTTCGTTGGTCGGCAAAAGTGATCGGTGCGAAACGTCGATTCGGACGGGGCATTCAAAAAAAGAAGCGCCTCGGGCAAGAAGAAAAAGCGATTATTGACGAGCGAATTGGCGGGAGTTACACAAACCCATTGTGCGTAAATTTTGAAAGAGAAGGGTGTTCGTGAAGGGTCTGGATGACATTTGGTCCGCCGACTTGGTCGACATGAGATCGTTTTCGAGGTGGAACGAGGGCATCAAATATCTATTGACGGTCATCGACGTGTTTTCCAAATACGGTTGGATCAGAGCCTTGAAGAATAATCGGAAACTTGCGTCGCCGAGGCTCTGAAGAGCGTGTTCGACTCGTCTTCTCGAAAACCGAATAAATTGTGGGTGGACAAGGGGAAGGAATTCTACAACAAGGACGTTCGTCGGTTGGTCGACCTCTTCTCGATTGAAAACGAAGAGAAAGCCAGCGTCGTGGAACGTTGGAATCGAACGATGAAGGAAAATATGCACAGGTACTTCACGGCGAATTCGACCAAGAAATACATATACGTTCTAAACGGTCTGGTCGAAGATTACAACAACACGCGACACAGATCGATCAAGATGACCCCCGCTGAAGCTAGCGATCCTCGAAAGGAAAAACGGGTCTACGCGAATCTATATCCCGAGAGATCTAAGATCAGGAAGGAGTCTAGACCTCCGAAATTTGCAGTCGGCGATCGAGTGAGAATCTACGCTTATAAGAAGCACTTCGAAACGGGTTACACTCCTCGATAGACTGCAGAAATCTTTGTGATAATCAGAATATTTCACACCAATCCGGTGACTTACGAAATCAAAGCTTTGGATGGCGAAGAGATCATCGGAAAGTTTTACGAACAACAATTGCAGAAGACGAAGTTTAAATAAAAAAATAAAAAATATATATATATTTACTCTCTTTGACATTTTCTTATTTACATACATATATATAAAGGAGAAAATTAATAATAATAAAAATAACTAAAACTATTTTTAGAAAAAAGCAAACGAATTAATAAACAAAACAACAAAAACCTTCAAAAATGACAAATATACTAGATATCGCACAAGGCATATTGAAAGACGAAAGTATTCAAGAATACGAGGTTCACGAATATGAACCGATAACCGGAACGAGTTTGAATAATGCGGGAGAGATAAGAATCAACGTCGAAACCCCAGATCTATTCCTTCATCCTAGCGAGAGTTACACAGTAGTGCAGGAAAGTCTCACCAAGGAAGATGGGAGTGAATACGCTGACGACGACACGGTAACTCTAGCCAATAATGGCATCATGCATCTATTCAGTAATATAAAATACTTACTATCCGGACAAGAGATAGAATCCGTGTTTCATCCCGGTCAGGCCACCACGATGTTCGGACTCTTGACGTATCCGGATGATTTTTCGAAATCCAGGCGACTTAATCAGTTGTGGGTGACACACCATCGGCCCTGCCAGCGCCGGCGCCGCCGCGATATTCGACTACGTCGTCAAGACGTCCAGACCCAAAGGAACGTTTTCGTTCAGGATACCTTTGAAACACATCTTCGGATTCGCGGATGATTTCAACAAGATAATGTACAGATTCAAACACAATCTGACGTTGATTCGAAAGGGAGACGGCGACGCGATAGTGAGACTCCCCGGGACCGATACGGCTAAGTTAACTCTATACAAGATATCGTGGTTCGTTCCGCACATTCAGGCTTCGAACATAGAAAAATTGGATCTCTACAAGATCATAGACTCCAAGAGTAAATTACCCGTGGGATTTAGAATAAGACAGTGCGACACTGCTAGCATTCCGCCCTCCACGAATCACTTCGGTTGGAGATTGACCATGAAATCCGCTTCCGAGAGACCACGTTTCATCGTGGTCGTGTTTCAGAATGACAGGGACGGGTCTCAAGAAAAGAATTCGTCGCTGTTCGATCACTGCAATTTGAGAAACATGCAAGTGTTTCTGAACGCCACAAGATATCCAGCAATCGATTACAGATCTGGCAGATTCGTGAGCCCGTGTCCGCCCATGTCCAGTCCACCTTCCATGATGTCGCCCTTTTTCCAGACCGTGTTGTCATCCACGTACTGCCTGCTGACCGCGCTGGAATCGAATTGGGGATCGAGACCGAGACCGAATAAATTCTCACCATTCATGTTGATGCCGCCCTCCACGGTTCCGACGGATAGTTTGTTCAGGTAGAGATTGTCCACTTGTGATGTTATGTATTCTTGAGATCGTATCACAGTGGAATCCACGTAGCCCTTGTTGACCGCAGTGGAGTCCTTGTCCGCTGTCTTGAAACCGATCTTCTTCCGACCATCTCTTGAGAACATAGAAACACAGGTGACCGCAAAACACTTGATCCGGCAATTGCACTCATTCCATGTTGTAACGAACCACCGCTTCATCGAAATAGTTCTTTATTTCTTTCGGCGGCGAGATTTCGTAGCTGTCGAGATAATCATTCTTCTTCTTCCCGTTCTTGAACCACGCCACCCAGTGAGTGCCTTCGCCTGATAAATCGTTCAGATTTAAAATTCCACATTCCGATTGTCGTCATCGAGGTCTTCTCTTCGGCAAGGCATCCCAGGAACCATGCCTCGAAAATCTTTGATTTTCAAGTCCTTCGCCCATTTGACAGATCGATGTTGGATAGGGGTTCGTTAGGTAAGACGACACCTTCTATGGATATCCGTATTTTTTTATTCATATATGTATATTTTTTTTATTTATTTTATTATAATTCACTAAATGACGTTATTTTTTTTTATATGTTTTTTCTTTTTCTTTTTAAACTAAATCTCTGGATGTCTCTATCGACTTCCATAATCTTGAATTCGTCTAATGATTCCTCTTGATTTTCTGGAATCCTATCGTCCTTAATCATATCCAAAGCCCCATGTCCGAGCGCCACAGTGCTTATTTTATCGTCTAACAAGAATCTCTTATCGTCGTCGGCGAGATCTCGTTGACTATTTCGGTATACACGTCGTGATTGTCACTTCGAATCGATTTCATAGTCTTGCACACCAGCCCACTTCCGAACAGACAATCTTTATACGCTTGGAAAGAGATGTTTTTCTTCACCACGCATGCTTTAACTCCTTTGCACTTCTTGATCTCTTCGCCTTTAGGCGATAAGCGTACAGTTTGGGTCTCAAACTTACGAATTCGACGATTTGTTTACCACCGCTCTCGTCCTTAAATTTACCCAACACCTTCTTGTTGTCGTTCGATTGAATGTTGGACGGGTGATCATCGGGATAATTGCTCGTGTCGAACCACATGACCATGTCCGGAGATATATCTCAGTAGATGTCTTTCATCTCTATCTCGTAAACCAAACTGTCCGTGTCAGTGAACAGTAGTTTGGCTTTCTCGCCGAATTACCGTTTGACGTAATCGTAGTGAAACTCGTAGATCAGTCACTTGCTTATATCTAAGATTATCTGTCCTAGATAATAGGGTTTGTCAAACTTCAGATGCGTCTTTTGCATGTGAAAGGCCACTAGATTTTCGTCGAATATGGTTCGGTGTCTTTGATTGGGTTACACCACTAATTTGTTAGCTCTTTTCTCGGACGTGACGAGTCTTCCTGATGTTTTCCATCGATTTACCGTACATGCAGTTGTTCATGAGTTTGAAGAAATCTTTTTCGAAATCGTTCTCGGCTCAAATTCTGAGATTCGTGTTGAGATCGATGTATTTTTTCATCCAAGGCTCTTCGCTGAGTCGAATGACACGATGTATGTGGAGTAATTTCATCCCGTGATCAACGTATTGTTTCAAATTCTCACGGTAGATGATGTACTTACGTTTGTTAAATAAATTGGAAATGAGTTTTTCGTTGTCTCCTTCGACCGGTTCCATTCATTCGGGAGCCAGTTGATAATCGTTCTGCAGGTGGTGTAACTCTTCTGGATAGTTCAAATCGACTTCTAAAATGCAAGGATAGTCTCTCCATTTTTGCATCTCTTCCGGTTCCGTCACCCATTTGAAATTTCCAATCAGTAAAGGTGACTCATGGCCCAACCATACAGATTAGCGTCCTAATACTGTATGTATTTATTTGGCTGTTCTAAATCGAAACCTTCTTTCATGTAGGGATTGTTGGCTTCAGAATATCTGTGGGAGATCACCGAGACGCCACCTCTCGTGGCCTTTTCGAACATGAGCAACATGTCCACGTCGGATAATAATTCCAATTGGACTTCGATGGTCTTCAACAGAGCGTCCCATGCCAGACCGGGAGTGGTAAAATACCAAGCCAGATCCAGATCGTAATTTCGACGATAGACTTCTCAAAAACTTTCGAACACGTCTGTCAGGAGCAGAATGTTGGTCTTCAGATAGTGATCGTGATAATCTTTCATGGTTTTCATATCGAACGATTTACACACGTTTTCGGCGTGTTCGTAATCCTTGTCAGAAATGTCGAATTCGTATAATTTCGAATAAAAATCTTCTTTCGAAGGGAGCGCGGTGTAGTCGAATCTCTTTAGATCGTTCATGTAATCATAAGGATAGACTCCTTTCCTCAACATGACGTCTACTCGTTCTCCAAAGTGGTTGGTCGTGATTTTAAATTTATCCTTGCTCATGTTATCAACTAATTTTTTCAGAGCAGTTGACATGAATTTAAAACTGTTGATGAAACGTATGGCTCTACGAATGAATTTCGTTTCTTTTTCCAACGTCTCTCTGTCGATTACTCTTTTCTTCTCCTCGACCTTCCATTTTGTAAAGGAAATGTATCTTTCTTCACTGTTCGTGATGCAGTTTAATTCTTTGTGGGAGGTGCCGAGATTTTTCTCGAACAGATGACTGTCATAACCCGAGAGATTGTGAAATATCACCAGATAGAAAGCGGTGTCTCGATATTTTAAATTACACTTGCTGTGGGCCAGACCGCAATACAGACCTGTGTAATGATCATCGTCTCTGACCTTCTTATTTTCCTTCGAATTCTCATTGAACGATTGTCTGCATATGTGACATTCAGTGGCTCTGTTATTTTCGTCCTGCTGCTCTCACGTGATGATTATTTTTGATGGAGTTTAGAATTTGTCATGTAAAATTTGAATTTTCGATTCTAACTCTTCCACGAACCTTTGAGTCACGTCGTCGTCTTTGCACCATTTCGTGAAGGTGAAGGGACCCATGTCGTGTTGCAAATCAAAAGCTCATTTCACATAAATGCAATTGTCCGAAGGCATGTGTTTTTGATATCTTTCGATGTAACTTCATAGAGCGTTGGGTTGGCAGGAACTCATTTTCGCTGTGAAGCATTCGAAATTGGCGTACACGATGAATGGTACTTTTAACCTTCTATTGTGATCGCAAAAGTTCACGATGGTGTTGGGGTTAGGCATTTTGACGGCTACGCCTTGATTTTCGTTGCAATATTCCTGATGTTTTGCTAACTATTTTTTGCTGTGAAACGCGTTCATGCAGTTACAACATAAACATATCTTTTCTTTATGTTTACTATTTTGTCTCGCCAGTAATCGACTCGGATTTGTAACCCAACAATAATGCCGATTGTCGCCATTCGAAATCAAAAATAAAATAATCGTCTTTTCTCTTCCGAGATACGAAGTGTTTCTGACAGGATAGATCGTTCATTTTTCCTCGTCTTATCCCAAGATGTTCACTGCTACAGTGGGATTTTGAACCTCGAAACATCCAATGTCTTTTAACGGCGTTGGAAAAGTCACTCCGGTCCAATTGAGATTTTTACAAGTCTCCTCGTAATGAGAAACTCTCTCGGGGTGGATTTTGATGGGGTATAAAGCGGAGGTGACTGCACATTTAAAACACTGATCATCTTTATTTCTCACGTTGACCACGGCTTGTTTTTTAGCTAAGAAATATGGTAATTCCACGTAGGAAGATGCTTTCAATGAATTGTTTTTGGTCACGTGAATTTCGAGATTCAACACCTCTTCAAACGTCCAATTACTACCTCTATGTTGATAATTTGCAAGAGATGTCAACATCTTGTCTTTCATCGTTTCGAAAACGTCCAATAAATTTGAACCTCGAAATACGGGTTGGACACCAGATCTGAAATATGCATCTCTCACGATGCTCTCACCGGAGTTCACGTCGATTTTATTCATCGTGCAATGGAGTATCATCACAATTTTTAGTCCCACATCCATATGTTCGCGAAACAAATCCAATACTTTTTTCTTCACCCGTTCCATGAACAATTTCAGATCGACTTTCTTGAACGAGGGAACCACATTGAAAGTTTTAAAAATGCCTTTGATCACACTCTCCCATTCTATAGGATTCGATTGGAATGCTTTCGTGATGTTTCATTCTACAAATTCTTCTCCTTTCCCTTCGTTGATTGCTCATCGAATTTCATTCAATATATATCGTTCGTCTCGATTTTGGACTGCATCACTCGCTTTCGTTTTTTTATTTTTTTATTTTTTTTTAAACTTGCAGTTCTTCCATGGCTTTTCATTTGATCGTCTTCTTATTTTTCGCAACCGGAACGTTTTTTTTTTTGACGTGGGCATTTCGATTCCCTTTGCCACCTTTTTCTTCTCATTTTTCACAACCGGAACGTTTTTTGACGTTGTTGCTATCAGCATTTTATTTGCCTTTTCAATAAGCAAACTACGCAACTCCTCGCGTATGATCTCTCTAAGTTTTTCATCAAGCTCCACGTTTCGTTTTCTATCATCAGGTGTTACTGCCATCGACTTATTTTTTTTTTGCAATTCGAATCTGTTTAAGTTTGTTCACTTTTGATCTTTTGATTTTTTTCTTTCCATCTCCTCGCGAATGATACTCCTGTATGGCTTTCATTTTTTTGATTTGGTTCTATGATTTCTGAAATTTGGAATTTTTAATTCTTTACAAATCTCGTTTAGCTAAGGTACGGTATACTTATCTAAATATTCCATTTTTTTTTATTTGTTTGCTTTATTTGTAAGAATATATTTGAATTTTTTTGTTTAAATTAATCATTTTTTCTAAAAAAGTTTTTAAAATAGTCTTTATATATATGTTTTAATTCCCTCAAAAATTTTTTGTTGTTGTGACATTAATCAATTTTTTTTATTTTCCTTAACGTGAGAAAAAATTGAATTAATATGACAAAAAAAAATAAAGGAAATTAAAATTTAAACTTTGTTTATATATATAAAGAGAAAAACCTTTTACAAAAGTTTCACACTAAAGAAAATTAAATTTAAAAACTTTCTGTATATGTATAGAGAGAAAAAAAGAACATTTTTACAAAAATTATTATTTAACACGAAACTTAAAATATATTATTATTTGCAATAATTTATAAAACAAAAAAAAAATAATCGATCATGACAACAACACCTAAAAGATGCAAATTGAAATTGAAACGAGTCGAAACGTGCAAGAAACTCGGTTGTAAAATTTACAGATTACAACGACACGACACCATCGAATTGAACGATGTTGTGATGAAGGGCTTACAGCACAAATACGAGAAATATAGCGTGCCTTTGAAATTGGACGAAGCCACCCTCGATTTGTTTTACAAGTACCAAAGAGATCTACAGAATATCGTCATTGCCAAAGACAGAGAATTCGACAAGAACGATTTGTTGTTGCCCTACGGAAGTTACATATATCCAAAAGTCTCTCGCGAACTCGTGAACAAATCGGGTTGTGAGAGTGCGTTGACCAAAGTAAAAAACTTGCAAAAGTAAAGATAAACATTCAACACATATGCGAAAAAGGAGAAGACACGACCGTCAACATGCCAATAACGGACTTGGAAATATTAAAAAAAACAATAGAGAGACCAATTTAGTGAAGAAGAAGGGGAAAAAAAGAAAAAAGTAATGATATCTAGAGATGTTCATTACTTTTTTTTTTGTTTCCTCCTTCTTCTTCTTCTTCACTATCGCTCATATATTGTGATAACGTTTCCTTTTTTTCTCCACTTTCATCATTGATTCTTCTTTTCTTTTTTTTGATATATTACGTTTTCATAATAACACATTTGATTCTCTCTATCATAGTTATTAAAGAATGTGGTGCATCTCTTGGCAACACTCTCATCGTTATTATTCTCTTCAGAAGGTGATGGTGGTGGTGGTGGTGGTGGTGGTGGTGGTGGAAAACAACTCACTCTTCTTCCTCTATTGTTTTTAAATTCTTTTTTCAGTTCTTTTCTGAAATATA
The DNA here is from genome assembly GCA_031216915.1 of Pictodentalium vernedei. Lineage (NCBI taxonomy): Eukaryota > Metazoa > Mollusca > Scaphopoda > Dentaliida > Dentaliidae > Pictodentalium > Pictodentalium vernedei. Next base: position 227,946,616 of record CM062296.1, read on the forward strand.
CATCATTATCATTCAAAAAGGTATCGCAATCTTTTTTATCCAGTTTTATATTATTTGTTTTTATACTTTGTATAATTTATATTTTTATACTTTATATAATTATACATTTTTTTTACTTTAAAATAACATACTCAAAGGTGGTATACCATTAAACGGCGAATTCGGACAAAACAGCAAACCTTCACCAAGTTGATTCACGCCCTGTCCTCTCTCCAGATAGAGACCATTTCCAGCGAAAAGATTGACACCTCTCAGGGGTTCTAGATACAATCCTTTACACGACTCCTCCCGTCTTCAAAAACAGGCCGGCACCACCCATTAATTTCTGAACTGCCAAACTCGCGAGTCCCGAGAGAGCTCCCACGCCGAGGGTCTGCCTGACAGTGGGCAATACTTTTGCAAGCATTCCTGCCTATAGCGGTAGAAAACCACCTTTCATTCTCATACTGTATTTCAATTGAGCGGGACTGAATCTCACCATCAACCCTCTTCCATCACGAATCGATTTCTCCATCCTTTTGATTTGAGTTCTGGCCAGGCGATCGAATCCTGACCGCCACTCGTCAGATCTTTGTGGGTGAATTTGAATCTCACTGTCTCGCCTAGAGTTAACGCTCTCTCAAGTTTCTTTTTCTGTCCTTTGGATATGTTCACGTTTTTAACCACGTATTCAGTCATATTTCTTTTTCTTTCAAAATCTAGTTCGTTCAATTGTTTTTTTTTTGTTAAAATGATAATTATATATATATTAAATAATTTTTGTAAATAAATATTGCGTTTATTTTATTTTCTTATTTATATATATACGCAATGTTTTTTTGTTTTTTTTGCTTTTTATATTTCTCTTATGTGAAGTCGTATCGTGACCCTCTCTCCACGAAGATCTAACAGTTCACCATTTTGATCCGTCAACGTGGTTTTGAGACTATACAACGTGTCTAAAATCACGGGTAGAAAAACTAAATTTCGAGGTCGTTCCACGATCTTATAACCCGGGGACACGTTTGGAAAGAAGGAATAGATCGTCGTTTGCGCGCTACCATTCATGTAGCTTCCAGCAATCACGTCCACGTTCACCAGAATACTATTGATGGCGAGAATGTCGACCGTATGTTCAGACGCCGCTCGGCCTCGATACATCATTCGATCGAATCCCAGCATCTTGCCGATCGAATCGTCCGTGTTGAAATCCACTCGAAAATTATCTTCCAAATCCAACATCGTCTGTAGGGTATAAGGGTTGGGAGCGAGTCTGATCTTGTTGCTTCCCTTTCCATCCATCTTTATTCACGTCTGAATGTAATTGTTCAAATCGTCTATGTCGTAACTTCCTTTACAAACTCGAATCTCCAACCAATCCACTCGGTCGGAATACTTGAACTAGTTATTCTTTTCGGTGACGTTGGGAAAGGAATAATAAGTCTCTAGATTCACCGACGTCATCTCGTATCTTTTCTCCCTATTCAATTCGATGCAAGGTTCGAATTTCGTCGCGAATCGAGTCGAATCGCCACTCACCACAATTTGAATGAACTGTTTTGCAGCTGTATTCTCGGCTATCCATTCTAATAATTCTCCTTGTTCGAACATTATCTTTTAATTTTATTTTTATTTATGTTTAAAACTAAATTATTGATAATTTATTATTATTTTCTAATTTTTGGTTTCACTCTCCATTTTATTATCATCAGAAACATAAAACTTGTCGAATTCGGTCCGATATTTTCCGCGATTAAATTCGCTAGTCAAATCGATCACAACAAAATTGTGAAGTCTTCCATCCCAAACCCTCTTGCAGAATCTCCTGAATTCTTCTCTGCTCATGTCGTTTGCGACGTGATCTCCGTAGATGTGATTGAGATTCTTGAGATCCTGGCAAAAGAGACACAGAAAATTAGCGTTCTCCCTTATCGTCTGTCTAGGCAGTCGAAAATAATTCTGAAACAGGTAGAAACAGTCCACGTTGCTGTGACGACCCCCTAACGTAATACGATTCGCATCGGTTCTGTCTCTTCAAAAGCAAATTGTCTAAAATCATGAGATTCTTATTTTCCAATTTCAATTCCCTGGGATCCGGAACGTCGCTCGCGTTCTCGTAAAATCGACACTCTACATTCGAAGACGCATTTCTCTTCATCAATTCTTTTGCCGCACCGTCCAAAATGGTCGAAAGAGAAGCTTCACTTTTGTCGAATTCCTCCCTACTGTCGAAAATTCTGGCTATGACGTCCTTGGGCGATCTACGATCCATGCACTCTCAAAGCAATCTGTATTCGGGTTGAAACAGACTCTTGCCAAACACAAATAATCTGTCGTAATCCAACCAACCTGGTTGCAACAACAGATTCATCAACAGATTGGTCTTTCCACAATTCGATTTTCCCACTATCAAGCCTCTTATGCTCTTGGGAAAGAACTCGTTATTCAGCCTCTTGATCGCGGCGTCATTCCAAGATATATCTTTGATGTTCATCTTTAATTTTTTTTTTGATTTTCAAACTCAATTTTTTATGTTTTTTCAAACTCAGTTTATAAATATTATTATTATATATTTATATTACACCGTCGCGAGTTCTCTTCAATCCAGTTCCACTCGTCATTTTGGCTAAATCTTGTATGGGTACCACAGCATCCTTAAAATCTTTCCAACTTTTCGGCGATCACTCTAACATAGCTCGCTTCGCTGGTGGACTGATCAATTTATCGATCAACGCGTCCGCCGCCCTGTTGCCAGCCATTGAAGCGATCCTACCACTAGCTTCAGAAGCGGCTTTCTTACCAGCATCCAAAGCCATCTTCTTACCGACCTCAAACGCGGTTGATGCGAGTTTTCTACCTGCATCGCTCGTGAACGCTCGCATTATAGAATCAACGATACCAGAACCGCCTTGAACGTAAGTTCTGACGTATCCTCTGTTCTTTATCACCAACATATTTTATTTTATAATATATTTTGTTTATTCGCTCGTAAATCGTTTTTGTTGTTTAAATACTTTTATTATTTTTAGTGTAGATTTACTTTTTTTATTTATCTATTTTTTTGTTTTTCTTTCTACTTATTATATATCAATCCTTCAATTCGTTCATCAACCTTTTATAATCTCGTCTATCCAAGACCTTCTGCCTCAACAATTCGTCGCATATGCTCACTATCCAATTATCCACTCCAGTATTACCAGTGCTCCGACTAGCCATCAACAATTTCAGTTTCTCGAACAGAGCGTTGGAATTGCTTGGAAGAAAAGTGGTTGTCACTCCCTTTCCTATCACCGATTTGATGAATTTCTTAGTCATGTCCCATATTGGTTTCACCACCTTTGTCCACTTGTACCCTCAGTTAGCCTTGGATCTCGTCTCTCTAGCGTAGTTATTCCTCTTCATGGCGTGGGTCTGAACCAGAATGTCGCCGTTATTGTCGAAATCCTGATCTGTGTAATCTCTAGGCTTGTCATAAAGGAGCAATTGGCGCAGTCCATCGTTTATTTCATACCTATTCGAACCGATGATTAAATCATCATCATCCATTTCCACTTCAGTATTGCCCACGAATTTCCTACCACTCGAATCCTCGCGAATACCATACAATAGATCTCTCTTACCACCATCGATGGACAATGCGACGCTACTAGTGGTAATAGTTGAAGCTGTATCATCGTTCTCGCTGACATCAGTTTCGATTTCCACGGGAACGTAATCCGGTGAAGATCTTTGAACGGAAAACTACGTTGTAAAACTACCAGGTAACGAACCCGTTCTCAAAGAACTCTCTTTTATGGGGCTCAATTCTTCGACGATCTCCTTCTTGCTTCGTTCCTGAACCTCCGTCACGGGTTTGAATAGTCTGGCAGTCTCTCGTCTTAATTCCATCTCTCCCAATCGTCTGCTTCTGTCGGAGGATCGAATGCTCTTCTTCACACGTTCATATTCGTTAAGAATTTTGTCTCTTCGCTTGGAATCTTTGACATGTAAAAACATTTTGTTCTCTCGATTATTAATATTTCTTTTTAGGGTGTGGTAATGTCGATTATTTTATTATTCTCAAAATTAAATGTAGTTATTTTTTATGTTTTTAAGTAAATAAAATTTTCTGTCTTTAATATATATAACTAAAACCAGTTGGGGAAAATCATTTACAAATGAAACCTCGATAAATGCATTGCCTTCGAACGTGTTAAATCGCATCATCGGTTATTCTCACCATGTAGAAAACTCGAATAGTTAAAATCTCAAATAACATCGTTTTCAAAACGCATTAAATCAGAAAGAAATTACTTAATCATTTGAAACCGGTTCATTTTCATTCGTAAGATGGTTTAAACAGAATTTTGTGTCACCAAAAAAACAGAATGCCGTTTGAAGTAATGACATAATTTTCCGATTAAACATATCCTCACACTTCGAGTCATTCTCAAAATAAAACCATCGATAAATGCGTTGCCCCCCAAACGTGTTAAATCGCATCAGTGGTTATTCTCACCATGGAGAAAACTCGAATAGTTAAAATCTCAAATAACATCCTTTTTCAAAAGGCGTTATATCGGAAAGAAATTACTTAATCATTTGAAACCGGTTCATTTTCATTCATAAGATGGTTTAAACAGAATTTCGTGGAGTCAAAAAAACAGAATGCCGTTTGAAGTAACAACACCATTTTCCGATTAAACATATCCTCACACTTCGAGCCATTCTCAAAATAAAACCATTAATAAAATGCGTTGCCCCCAAACGTGTTAAAAATCGTATCAGCAATCATTCTCACCATGGAGAAAACTCGAATAGTTAAAATCTCAATACATTGATAAATACAACGTTTCAAAACGCGTTAAATCAGAAAGAATTAGAGTTTAATAATCATTTTGAAATGGTTCATTTTCATTCGTAAGATGGTTTAAACAGAATTCCAAGTCATCAAAAAGTAAAATACTGTTTGAAGTAACAACACAATTTTCCCGATTAACACATTTTCAAAAGGACGCACTTTTTGCGAACAGGAAATAATGAATAAGCATGTCTCGTCAAAAGGTGTTTTGTTGAAGTTTCTCGAACCGAAACACGAGTGAACATTATTGTAGTCTGTTAAAATTAAAACTCAATTTACATCTTTTAAAACCCTTTTAAGTGGAACGCAATTTCACTGTTTGATTTATTGAATGAAAAACCATTCATTTACATGTGCGTCGTTAAACGACTAAGAAGAACTAAAACTCGACAAAACTGATATATTACGATTTACTTCAAATCTCGTAACGATTTATATTTTTCATCTGTTCCCTCCACTGGTTCCTCCGTGATTGATCGCACCACCGTCTCTAGACCGTGATCACAAACCTGGAGAGAAAAAAATTTCCTCCGTTCTAATTTTTTGACATTTCTTAATTTTTATATTTTGCTGTCCTCGTAGCCCCACAAGTTGGTCATCATGAGTTAGACGGTCCGATCGACTGTTGGCGAACGTTGGGAAAAGATTTTAGGATCGATTTTTCTGCCCTTGTATCCCCAATCGTTTTTACCAATCGGATCGCACCCATCACCGTCTAGAATGTGATGGGTGCGATCATATCCCCAAAACGCATTTTGATGCTGTCCTCGTATCCCCAAAGCATTTTGCCGGCATTCGCCAACGAACGATCGAAAGGTCTAACCCACGATGGTGAACGTTGAGAAGATTTTAGGTCGATTTCTTCGATTTTTTCCTTCTGTGTCTAGGACACGATAAGCTACTTGTGGGGATACGAGGACAAAATGTACAAAAAACGTTTTGTACATTTTAACACTAAATTCTATGGGTACATGTACGTGTACATGTACATTTTTCGAAAAAAAGTTTCCTCGTACCCCCCAAATATACCTACTTGTAATGATGGAATGTATACGAGACCAACAGTTATGCTAAATACACAGAACGACACACGCGTGTGAATGGGTTAATCGATATGGGATGAGTGCCAACATGGAAGGATAGAATGAGAGGCCACAGGCCTCAAGTTTTATCCTTCTGCGAGAAGAAGTATTTGCGCTTCGTGAAATTCGTCAACGCGGTCGACATTACACTCATCACGATTTCCATGGGTTTACATGCGGCTAGTATCGGATTGTTGTCGACTGTGGGCGGCCTTCTGTTCATGTTAACCATAGAAGGAGTTCCTCTCGTCGCCAGATTGTTTAGCAAGGTCGGAAACTTTTTGAGTAGGAAATTATATCTGAAGGCTAGGAAACACGGAAAGATTCGCATCTTGGCCAACTCCAAGATCGACACGATATCCAAAATGATCTCGATGGCATTGAAAGATAGTAGGATATCTGACGGAGAATACTTCACGATATTGGGCGAGAAAACGAAATACGAAGCCATGAAAGAAGCCATGAGATTCAAGCCTCGTCAGATCGTCAAGGAAATGATGAAGGATTCTCTCGTGGAAAGGGGAGGAAAGAGGCCAGGGAGGAATTCGGTAAGTTGATAGAACTCAAGAGCAGCGATTGAAATATATATATATATAAAAAGAACAGATTTTTTTTTAAAAAAAAATATTAAATTTATATATTTTTATATATATAAAAAAAATAAATACGAAATTAAGTTAAATAACCCTCCAAAAAATGTATTGCGTAAAGTGTAAGAGAGTTACTGAGGCGGGTAATTCTAGAGAAGTACGAACTAAAAACGACAGACAGATGCTTTGCGGAATTTGCAATGTGTGTGGTTCGATCAAGACTCGATTCGTCAAAAAAAAAAAAACGAGCAGAGGCAAAGGCGTCGTGAATAAAATAATCAATAATCTACCTATTGAAATGCATCTGCCGGGTCACAGTTTCACGGGACCCGGAATGAAATTGAACAACAGACTCAACGCCAATCTGACTCCTAAATGTTGAAGCAAACCTGTGAATAGGGTGGATGCGGCTGCATACAATCATGATCTGTGCTACGCCAAACATCCTGACACCAAGACTCACAATGACGATAAAAACATGTTGGCGAAATTGAGAGGCATATCGAATCCGACCAGGAGAGAGAAGTTAGAACGTTCGCTGGTCGGCAAAGTGATCGGTGCGTAACGTCGATTTGGATGGGGCGTTTAAAAAAAAGTGCACAGGAAAAGAAGAAGAAGCGATTATTGACAAGCGAATTGGCCAAGGAGTTACACAAACCCATCGTGCATAAATTTCGAAAGTGAAGGGTGTTCATGAAGGGTCTGGACGACATTTGGTCCGCCGACTTGGTCGACATGAGATCGTTTTCGAGGTGGAACGAGGGCTTCAATTATCTATTGACAGTCATCAATGTGTTTTCCAAATACGGTTGGATCAGAGCTTTGAAGAATAAATCAGGACCTTGCGTCGCCGAGGCTTTGAAGGCTTTGAAGAGCGTGTTCGAGTCGTCTTCTCGAAAACCGAATAAATTGTTGGGTGGACAAGGGAAGGAATTTTACAACAAGGATGTTCGTGGGTTGGCCGACCTCTACTCGATCGAAAACGAAGAGAAAGCCAGCATCGTGGAACGTTGGAATTGAACGATGAAGGAAAAGATGCACAGGTACTTCATGGCGAATTCGACCAAGAAATACATATACGCTCGGAACGGTCTGGTCGATGATTACAACAACACGCGACACAGATCGATCAAGATGACCCCCGCGGAAGCTAGCAATCCTAGAAACGAAAAACGAGTCTACGCGAATCTATATCCCGAGAGATCTAAAATCAGGAAGAAGTCTTGACTGCAGTCGGCGATCGAGTGAGAATCTACGCTTATAAGAAGAATCTTTGTAAAGGGTTACACTCTCCGATGGCCCTCGGAAGTCTTCGTGATAATCAGAATATTTCACACCAATCTGGTGACTTACGAAATCGAAGCTTTGGATGGTGAAGTGATCAAAGGAAAGTTTTACGAACAACCATTGCAAAAGACGAAGTTTTAATAAAGAAAAAAAAAATTATTTACTCTCTTCAACATTTTCTTGTTTACACATATATATAAAGGAGGGAAAAATAATAAATATAAAAAATAATTAAAACTATTTTTCTTAGAAAAGAAAAAGCAAACTAATTAATAAACAAACAAACAAAAAACCCTTAAGAAAATGGCAAATATACTAGATATCGCACAAAGCATAGTGAAAGACGAAAGTATTCAAGAATATGAGGTTCACGAATACGAACCAATAACCGGAATGAGTTTGAACAGTGCGGGAGAGATAAGAATCAATGTCGAAACACGAGATCTATTCGTTCATCCTTTCGAGAGTTACCTAGTCGTGCAGGGACGTCTCACCAAGGAAGATGGGACCGAATACGCCGACGACGATACGATTACTCTAGCCAATAATGGCATCATGCATCTATTCAGTAATATAAAATGCTTGCTATCTGGACAAGAGATAGAATCTGTGTTTCATCGTGGTCAAGCTACCACGATGTTCGGACCCTTGACATATCCGGATGATTTTCGAAATCCAAGGGACTTAATCAGTTGTGGGTGAAAGACACCGTTGTAGATGTCGGCTCCGCTAACGCTGGCGCCGTCGCGAGATTCAAGTACGTCGTCAAGACGTCCAGACCCAAAGGAACGTTTTCGTTCAGGATACCTTTGAAACACATCTTCGTATTCGCACACGATTAGAAAAAGAGCATGTACAGATCCAAACACAATCTGATGTTGATTCGAAAGGAAAACGATGACGCGATAGTGAGACTCCCAGCGACCGATGTGGCTAAGTTAACTCTAGACAAGATATCATGGTTCGTTCCGCACCTGCAGCCTTCGATCGTGGAAAAAACGCGTCTCTACAAGATCATAGAATCCAAGAGTAAATTACCCATGGGATTTAGAATGAGACAGTGCGACACAGCTAGCATTCCGCTCTCCTCGAATCACTTCGATTAGAGATTGACTGTGAAATCTGCTTCTGAGAGACCACGTTTCATCGTGGCCGATAGGGACGGGTCTCAAGAAAAGAATGCATCGCTGTTCGATCACTGCAATTTGAGAAACATGCAAGTGTTTCAAACGCCACGAGATATCCAGCAATCGATTACAATGCGTCGTTTGACAAGAACGATTTCTACACACTGTACGGCGACGCCACAGATTTTAGAAAGAAGTATCACAGTCTGGACGAATATATACCTCCCGGCGAATACAAGTCGATGTATCCCATGTTCGTATTCGACGTCAGTAAACAGAGTGAACGACTCAAGAGTAGCGTCTTAGACATTCAGATCAAGATGCAATTCGATAGGAACATGCCGAGAAAAACTGAAGCCTTCACCTTGGTCCTGTCGGATAGAGAATTACAATTCGAATCGGATGGAAATAAGATGTCGATCGTTCGATGAGAGACGTGTGTGTGTGAAGAAAAAAACAAATAAAAAAAATAAAAGGTAATGAGTAATTATTAAAACAAAAAAAAAAACAAAAAAAAAAATAAAAAGTAATGAGATCTAGAGAGATTGAACATCTTTCTAAATCTCATTACTTTTTATTTTTTTTGTTTTTTTAATAATTACTCATTATTTTTTTAATTAATTATTTCCACGCAGTCACTGTTTGTTTAGAGGATCTAGTTCAATCAGTAGGTCACCACGGAAGTGGCGGCTTCGGGATTATTGGTTTTCGTAACGAAATTAATCCTGTCTCCAGCGTTCTCTTTGAGAGGCGTGCCGAATGTGCTAACATTCGAGTGTTGATTCTCGGTCTTTTCGATGCTCTATCTCTTATCGCTCTCTACTCCGTTCACCATGAGATTGACAACCGCTCTGTTATTCAAATCCGTGGAAGCCAGACTAATTCGAATGATTTCGCCTCCCAACGGCATGGGATATCCCACCTGACCGTGTTGCGATCCGCTACCTCCGTTTCCCGAAAGACCACTCGGCTTTTCCCTCCTCTAACGTGCTGCTCTCCTCAGCCCATATGGTGATCAATTGCCTAGCGTATTTGATTTTCTCCACCAGCGAAATCAGGGTGCAGACGTCCGTCATGTTCACGGGATCCGGTAGATTCGTGAGCGCGTGTCCGCCCATGTCCAATCTACCTTCCATGATGTCGCCCTCTCTCCAGACCGTGTTGTCGTCCACGTACTTCCTGCAGACTGCGCTGGATTCGTATTCGGGATCGTGATCTACACCGAATAACTTCTTACCGTTCATGTCGATGCCGCCCTTCATGGTTCCGCCGGATTGTTTGTTCAGGTAGAGATCGTCTATTTGCGATGGTATGTACTCTTGAGATCATGTCACGGCAGAATCCATGTAGCCCTTGTTGACTGCGGTGGATATCTTGTTGAATCCCGCATTCAGATCCGATTTCATTTCTCGTCTGTCAGACTTTCTCTGTTCCAGACCTACATAGTGTTTGGTCGCCACGTCCTTGGGATTCGTGGGAATGGCCACGTTCTTTATCTTGTTAGAATTGGCGTTCAATTCCGATTGCATCGTTTTCTGAACGTATCTACTTCTCAAATGTTCACTGAATCACGCGTGAGAGTCGTCCGCGTATTTCTTGGTCGCGGCATCGGTGGAATCTATGGGATTCGTGACGTTCACCAAACGTTTGGATTTCAGATCGAGATCGTCGGTCATGGCTTTATCCACGTAATTATCTTGCATGATTCGTTCGAAATCCGCGTTCCCCCTGTCGATGTATTTTTTAGTCACCGCATCTGCGAGATCTACTAGCTCGGGAAGATTGTAGAGCTTCTTATCGTTCATGTTCAAAGGTTTCTCTCGAGGTTCATATCTCTGAACGTAACGTTCGTCCAAGTTGGCAACGTCGTAACCATCGCAAACTTCAAGCATCTTCCTCTTCTTTTCGGGTCGACTTTCGTCGTCACTTCTACCAAATTTATTGACTGGCATGTTGTTGAAATGAAATTATTTCACTTATTGTTATTTTTTGTTTTATTCGATTAAGTTTTTTTAAATAATTTATTTACCTTTATATATATATATATATACTATAAAAAATATCTCTCTCTAATGTAAATTGTTGAGAATGTCTTGAAACTGATCTCCTTCCAACCATATCTTGAGAACGTAGAGACACAGGTGACCGCAAAAAACTTGATCCGGCGATTGCACTCATTCCGTGTTGTAACAAACCATCGATTCGTCGAAATAGTTCATTATTTCTTTTGGCGGTGAGATTCCGTAGCTGTCGAAATAATAATTCTTCTTTTTCCCGTTCTTGAACCACGGCACCCAGTGAGTGCCTTCACCCGATAAATCGTCCAGATTTAAAATTCCGCATTCTGATTGTCAAGGGCTTCTCTTCGGCAAGGCATCTCTGGAAAACACACCTAAAAAATCTCTGATTTTCAAATCCTTTGCCGCATTCGACAGATCGATGTTGGATAGGGGTTCTTTAGGTAAGATGACACCTTCTATGGATATCTGTATTTTCTTATTCATAAATGTGTATATTTTCCTTTTTTTATTTATTTATTTTATTATAATTCACTAAAAATGAGGGTTTTTTTTATTTTTTTTATTTTTCCTTAAACTAACTCTCTCAATGTCTCTATCGACTTTCATAATTTTGAATCCGTCTAATTTCTCTTGATTTTCTGGAATCCTATCATCCTTAATCATATCCAAAGCCCCAAAGTGCTTATTTTTTCCTCTAACACGAATCTCTTATCATCATCGGCCGTCAGCGAAATCTTGTTGACTATTTTGGTATACATGTTGTGTTCGTCGCTTTGAATCGATTTCATAGTCTTGTACACTGGTCCACTTCCGAACAGACAATCTTTATACTTTCGGAAAGAGATGTTTTTCTTCACCACGCACGCTTTAACTCCTTTGCACTTCTTGATCTCTTCACCTTCTAGGCGATAAGCATACAGTTTGAGTCTCAAACCCACGAATTCAACGATTTGTTTACCACCACTCTCGTCCTTAAATTTAACCAACACCTTCTTGTTGTCGTTTGATTGAATGTTGGACGGGTGATTGATGGATAATTGCTCATGTCAAACCATACGGCCACGTTCGGAGATATATCTCGGTAGACGTCTTTCGTCTCTATCTTGTAAACCAAACTGTCCATGTCAGTGAACAGTATTTTGGCTTTCTCGCCGAATTTCCGTTTGACATAATTGTAGTGAAACTCGCATATCAATCGCTTGCTGATATCTAAGATGATCAGTCCGAGATAATAGGGTTTGTCGAACTTCAGGTGTGTCTTTTACATGTGAATGGCCACTAGATTGTCGTTGAATATGGTTCGGTGTCTGTAATTGGGTTTCGCCACTAATTTTTTAGCTCTTTTCTCAGACGTGACGAGTCGAATGTCGGTTCTCTTCCTGATGTTTTCCATCGATTTACTGTACACGCAGTTGTTCATGAGTTTGAAGAAATCTTTTTCGAAATCGTTCTCGGCTCGAATTCTGAGATTCGTGTTGAGATCGATGTATTTTTTCATCCAAGGCTCTTCGTCGAATTGAATGACGCGATGTATGTCGACTAATTTCATCCTGTAATCAACGTATTGTTTCAAATTCTCGCTGTAGACGACGTACTTACGTTTGTTGAATAAATTGGGAATGAGTTTTTCGTCATCTCCTTTTGATCGGTTCCATTCGTTCGGGAGCCAGCGGATAATCGTTGTGCAGATCGTGTAACTCTTCCGGATAGTTCAAATCGACTTCTAAAATGCAAGGATAGTCTCTCCATTTTTGCATCTCTTCCGGTTCGGTCAGCCATTTGAAATTTCCAATTGGTAAAGGACGACTCATGGCCCAACCATACAGATTATTAGCGTCCCAATACCGTATGTATTTATTCGGTCATTCTGAAGCGAAACCTTCTTTTATGTTGTGATTATTGGCCTCAGAATATCTGTGGGAGATCATCTAGACGCCACCTCTCGCAGCCTTTTCGAACATGAGCAACATGTCCACGTCGGATAATAATTCCAATTGGACTTTGGTGGTCTTCAACAGAGCGTCCCACGCCAGACCGGGTGCAGTAAAATACCAAGCCAGATCCAGATCGTAATTTCGACGACAGACGTCTCGAAAATTTTCGAACTCGTTTGCCAGGAGCAGAACGTCGGTCTTCAGATAGAGATCGTGATAATCTCTCATGGTTTTCATATCGAACAATTTCCACACGTTTTTGGCGTATTCGTAATTCTCATCGGAAATGTCGGATTCGTACAATTTTGAATAAAAATCTTCTTTCGAAGGTAGCGCGGTGTCGTCGAATCTCTTCAGATCGTTCATGTAATCATAAGGATAGACTCTTTTCCTCAACATGACGTCTACTCCTTCTCTGAAGTGTTCGCTCGTGATTTTAAAATTATCCTTGCTCATGTTATCGACTAATTTTTCCAGAGCAGTTGACATGAAATTAAAACTGTCGATGAAACGTATGCCTCTATGAATGGATTTCGATTTTTCTTCCAACCTCTCTCCATCGATTACTCTTTTCTTCTCCACAACTTTCCATTTCGTGAAGGAAATGTATCTTTCTTTACTGTTTGCGATGCAAGTTAATTCTTCATGGGAGGTGCCGAGATTTTTCACGAATAGATGACTGTTGTAACCTGAGAGATTGTGAAATATCACCGGATAGAAAGCAGCATCTCGATATCTTAAATTACACTTGCTGTGAGCTGGACTGCGATACAGACCCGTGTAATGATCGCGGTCTCTGACCTTCTTATTTTCCTCCGAATTCTCGTTGAACGATTGTCTACATATGTGACATTCGATGGCTCTGTTATTTTCGTCCTGCTGCTCTTGCGTGATGATCATTTTCGCCAGAGTTTTTAATTTGTCGTATAAAATTTGAATTTTAGATTGTAACTCTTCCACAAACCTTTGAGCCATGTTGTCGTCTTTGCACCGTTTCGTGTAGGTGAAGGGACCCATATGTTGCGAGTCAAAAGCGCACTTCATGTAAGTGCAATAGCCCGAAGGCATGTGTTTTTGATATCTTTTGACGTAACTTTGAAAAGCATTGGGTTGGCAGGAATTCATTTTCGTGGAGAAGCATTCGAAATCTGCGTACATGATGAACGGTACTTTTAACCTTTTATTGTGATCGCGAAAGTTCACGATGGTGTCAGGTTTGGGCATTTCGACGGCAATGCCTTGGTTTTCGTTGCAATATTCCTTATGTTTCGCTAACGATTTGTTTGCTGTGAAACGCGTTCATGCAGTTGCAACATAAACATATCTTTTGTTTATGTTTATTATTTTGTCTCACCAGTAATCGACTCGGATTTTTAACCCAACAATAAAGATGCTTGTCACCATTCGAAATCATAATAAAATAATCGTCTTTTCTCTTCTGAAATACGAAGTCTGTCTGAGAAGATAGATCATTCATTTTTCCTCGTCGTATCCCAAGACGTTCACCGCTATGGTGGGATTTTGAACATCACAATATTTGATGTGTTTTAACAGCATTGGAAAAGTCACTCTAGTCCAATCGAGATTTTTAGAAGTCTCCTCATAACGAGAAACTCTCAAAGCAGAGGTGACTGCCCATTTAAAACACTGATCATCTTTATTTCTCACGTTGACCATGTAGTGTTTTTTAGCTAAGAAATATGGTAATTCCAAGTAGGAAGACGCTTTCAACAAATCGTTTTTAGTTAGATGAATTTCGAGATTCAACACCTCATGGAACGCCCAATTACTACCTCCATGTTGATAATTCGCGTTAGACATCAACATCTTGTCTTTCATCGTTTCGAAAACGACCGATAAATCTGAACCTCGAATTATGGGTTGATGTTAGATCTGAAATATGCATCTCTCACGGTGGTCTCGCCGGAGTTCACGTTGATTTTATTCATTGAGCAATGGAGTATCAACTTAATTTTTAGTCCCACGTCCATGTGTTCGCGAAACAAATCCAATACCTTTTTCTTTACCCGTTCCATGAACAATTTCAGATCGATTTTCTTGAACAAGGGAACCACGTGGAAAGTTTTAAAAATGTCTTTGATCACACTCTCTCATTCTATGGGATTCGATTGGAGTGCTTCCATGATGAGTCATCCTACATATTCTTCTCCTTTCCCTTCGTCGATTGCCCGTCGAATTTCGTTTGATATATCTCGTTTGTCTAGATTCTGAACCACATCACTCGTTTTTTTTTTTCATTTTCGTTTGCAACTTGCAGTTCTTCAATGGCTTTTTGTTTGGTTGTCTTGTTATTTTTTGCAACCTAAACATTTTTTTTTTTTTGATGTTGGCATTTCGATGCCCTTTGCCTCCTTTTTCTTCTCATTTTTCGCAACCGAAACGTTTTTTGACATTGTTGCTATCGGCATTTTATTTGCCTTTTCATCGAGCAAACTACTTAACTTCTCAAGTATCTCTCTAAGTTTTTCATCATGTTCCACATTTCATCTTTTATCGTCAGGTGTTACTGCAATCGGCTTATTTTTTTCACAATTTGAATCTGTTTAAGTTTGTTCACTTTCGATTTTTTTTCTTTCCATTGCCTCATGAATGATACTCCTGTATGACTTTAAATTTTTTTGATTTGGTTCTATGATTTCTGAAATTTGGAATTTTTGATTCTTTACAAATCTCTTTTATCTGAGGTACGGTATACTCATCTACATTTTCCATTTTTTTATTTGTTTGCTTCATTTGTAAGAATATATATTTATTTTTTTTTGAATTTTGTATTCAAATAATAATTTGTTAAAAAGTTGTAAAATAGTCTTTATATATATGTTTTAATTGCCTCAAAAATTTTTTTTGGTGAAATTAATCAATTTTTTTATGTTCCTCAACATGAGAAAAAATTGAATTAATACTAGAAAAAAGGACATTAAAATTTAAACTTTTTATTTATATATATAAAGAGAAAAAAAAATTTCTCATTAAAGAAAATTAAAATTAAAAACGTTTTTGTATATATATAGAGAGAAAAAAAACACACTTTTTTAACAAATTACTATTTGACACAAAATTAAAAAATTCTATATTATTTGCAATAATTCATAAAACAAAAAAACAAATAATCGATCATGACAACAACACCTAAAAGATGTGAATTGAAATTGAAACGAGTCAAAACGTGTTAGAAACTCGGTTGTAAAATCTACAGATTACAATGACACGACACAATCGAATTGAACGAGGTTGAGACGAAGGGCTTACAGCACAAATATGACAAATATAGCATGCCTTTGAAATTGGATGAAGCCACGCTCGATTTGTTTTACGAGTTTGAAAGTGATCTACAGAATATAGTCGTTGCTGAAGACAGAATTCGACAAGAGCAATTTGTTGTTACCCTACGGAAGTTACATATATCCAAAAATCTCTCTCAAACTCGTGAACAAATCGGATGGTGAGAGCGTGTTGACCAAAGTAAAAAAAACTCGCAAAATTAAAGATAAGCATTCAACACATTTGCGAAAAAGGAGAAGACACAACCGTAAAAAAGAAAAAGTAATGAGATCTAGAGATGTTCAATCGAAGACACGACCACCAACATGCTAATAACGGACTTGGAAATATTAAAAAACGCAATAGAGAGACCGATTTTAGTGAAGAAGAAGGGGAAAAAGAAAAAGTAATGAGATCTAGAGATGTTTAGTCTCTCTAGATCTCATTACGTTTTTTCCTCCTCCTTCTTTCTTCTTCTTCCCCTCCCTATTTCTTCTTCTTCTTCTTCTTCTTCTTCTTCTTCTTCTTCACTATCGCCCATATATATTATAATAACCTCTCCTTTTTTCTCCACTTTCAGCGTTGATTCTTCTTTTCTTTTTTTGTGATATATTACGTTTTTTATCATAACACATTTGTTTCTCTCTATCATAATTATGAACGAATGTGGTGCATTTCTTGGCAACACTCACGTCATTACCATTCTCTTTGGAAGGTGGTGGTAGTGGTAGTGGTGGTGGAAAACAACTCATTCTTCTTCTTTTTAATTTCCACCATCTATCCCAATCTTTTTTAAACTCTTTTTCCAGTTCTTTCCTGAGATATCCATCATTAGCGTCCAATTGTTTTTCCACTCCTTTTTCCAATTCTTTCCCGTGATATTCAACATTATCCTTCAAAAAAAGCCTACCTTTTTATCCATTTTTTTTTATATTATTTTTTATACTTTCTATAATTTATATTTGTAAACTTTATATAATTATATATATATATATATATTCTTTTTTTTACTTTATAATAACATACTCAAAAGTGGTATATTCTTAAACAGCGAATTCGGACCAAACAGCAAACCCTTACCGAGTCGCTCAACGTCCTGTCCACTCTTCAGATAGAGATCATTTCCACTGAAAGAGTTGCCACCTCTAGCGGGTTCTAGATACAATCCTTCACCATCGTCTATGTGGACGCAACATACGACTCCTCCCTTCTTCAAAAACAGTCCGCTACCACCCATTAATTTCTGAACTGCCGAACTCGCGAATACCGAGAGAGCTCCCACGCCGATAGTGGACAATAGTTTTCCAGCAAGTCCTGCAAATAGCGGTAGGAAACCACCTTTCATATTGTATTTCAAGCGGGACTCAATCTCACCGTCAACCCTCTTCCATCACGAATTGCTTTCTCCATCCTTTTGCTTTGAGTTCTGGTCCAGGCGATTCGATCGTTACTGCCACTCATCAGATCTTTGTGAGTGAATTTGAATCTCACCAACTCGCCTCGAGTTAACGCTCTCTCAAGTTTCTCCCTCTGTCCTTCAGATATGTTCACGTTTTTAACCACGTATCGAGTCATATTTCTTTTTTTCTTTTTAAAATATATTTTGTTCAATTGTTTTTTTTTGTTCTAATGATAATTATATATGTTGAATATTTTTTTTGTAAATTAATATTGCGTTTATTTTAGTTTCTTATTTATATATATATGCAATATTTTTCTTTTTTGCTTTTTTTATATTTCTCTTATGTGAAATCGTATTGTCACCCTCTCTCCACGAAGATCTAACAGTTCCTCATTTTGATCCATCAACGTGGTTTTGAGACTATACAACGTGTCTAAAATCACGGGTAGATAAACTAAATTTCGAGGTCATTCCACGATTTTATAACCCAGCGACACATTTGGAAAGAAGGAATGGATCGTCGGTTGAGTGCTACCATTCACGTAGCTTCCAGCAATCACGTCCACGTTCACCAGAATTCTATTGACCGCGAGAATGTCGACCATATTTTCGGATGCTGCATGGCCTCGATACATCTTTCGATCGAATACCAACATCTTGCCGATAGAATCGTCCATGTTGAAATCCACTCGAAAATTATCTTCCAAATCCATCATCGTCTGTAGGGTATTATGGTTAGGAGTGAGTCTGATCTTGTTGCTTCCCTTTCCATCCGTCTTCATTCGCGTCTGAATGTAATTATTCAAATCGTCTATGTCGTAACTTCCTTTGGGAATTCGAATCTCCAACCAATCCACTCCGTTGGAATACTTGAACGAGTTATTCTTTTCGGTGATGTAGGGAAAGGAATAATAAGTCTCCAGATTCACCAACACCTTCTCGTATCTTTTCTCTCTATTCAGTTCGATGGAAGGTTCGAATTGCGTCGCGAATCGAGTCGAATCACCACTCACCACGATTTGAATGGATTGTTTTGCAGCGGTATTCTCGGCTATGTGTTCTAACAATTCTCCTTGTTCAAACATTATTTTTTTTCAATTTTTATCGTTTTTTATTATATTTTTTTTAGTCGAAAGAGAAGCTTCATTTTTGTCGAATTCCTCCCTACTGTCGAAAATTCTGGCTGTGACGTCCTTGGGCAATCTACAATCCATGCACTCTCGAAACAATCTGTATTCGGGTTGAAACAAACTCTTGCCAAACACGAATAATCTGTCGTAATCCAACCAGTCCGGTTGCGACAACACATTCATCAACAGATTGGTCTTTCCACAATTCGATTTTCCCACTATCAAGCCTCTTATGCTCCTGGGAAAGAACTCGTTATTCGACCTCTTGGTCGCGGCGTCGTTCCAAGACATATCTTTGACGTTCATATTTTTTATTTATTTTTCAAACTCAATTTTTTTTATGTTTTTCAAACTTGGTTTATAAATATTTATTATTATTTATTTATATTACACCGTACCAGGTTCTCTTCACTCCAGATCCATTCGTCATTTTGGCTAAATCTTATATGGGTACCATAGCATCCTTGAAATCTTTCTAACTTTTCGGCGATCTCTCTAACGTAGCTCGCTTCGCCGGTGGACTGATCAACATGTCGATCAACGCGTCGGCTGCCCTCTTGCCAGCCACAGAAGCTATCCTACCACTAGCTTCGGAAGCGGCTTTCTTACCAGCATCCAGAGCCATATTCCTACCGACCTCAAATGCGGTTGATGCGAGTTTTCTCCCTGCATTGCTCGTGAACGCTTGCATTATAGAATCAACGATGCCAGAACTGCCTTGAACGTAAGTTTTGACGTTTCCCCTGTTCTTTATCACCAACATATTTTTAATTTTTAATATATATTTTGGGTTTCTTTCGCTCGTAAATCATTTGTTGTTTAAATACTTTTATTATTTTTTTTATCTATTTTGTTTTTCTCTCTCTATTTATTATACATATATCAATCCTTCAATTCGTTCATCAACCTTTTATAATCTCGTCTTTTCAAGACCTTCTGCCTCAACAATTCGTCGCATATGCTCACTATCTCATTATCCACTCCAGTATTACCAGCGCGCCGACTAGCCATCAACAATTTCAATCTCTCAAACAGAGCATCAGAATCGCTCGGAAGAAAAGTGGTTCTCACTCCTTTTCCAGTCAACGATTCAATGAATTTCTTATTCATATCCCATATGGGTTTCACCACCTTCGTCCACTTGTAACCTCTGTTGGCCTTGGGTCTTGTCTCTCTGGCGTCGTTATTCCTTTTCATGGCGTGGGTCTGAACCAGAATGTCGCCATATTTGTTGAAATCCTGATCCTTGTAATCTCCAGGCTTGTCGAAAAGGAGAAATTTGCACAGTCCAGGAGTTAATGCATACTTATTCGAACCGACGATTAAATTCTCATCATCCTCTCGCACTTCAGTGTCGCCCACGAAAGTCCTACCGCTCGAATCCCTGTAATTTTCCATACAACAGATCTCTCTTACCACTATCGTCGGACGACGGGACGCTATCAGTGGTGATAGTCGAAGCTGCATCATCGCTCTCGCTCACATCAGTTTCGATTCTCATGGGAACGTAATCAGGTGGTGATCTTCGAAAGGAAAACTCCCTTGTAAAACTATCAGGCAACCAACTCGTTCTCAAAGAACTCTCTTTTGTAGGCCTCAGTTCTTCAATAATCTCCTTCTTGCTTCGTTCCTGAACCTCCATCACGGGTTTGAATAGTTTGGTGGTCTGTCGTCATAATTCCATCTCTCCTAATCGTCTACTTCTATCGGCTGATCGAATACTCTTCTTGACACGTTCATATTCGTTAAGAAGTTCGTCTCTTCACTTTAATCTCTGATGTGTAGAAAGATTTTTTGTTCTCTCGATTACTAATATTTCTTTTTTTTAGAGTGTAGTAACGTCGATTATTTTATTATTCTCAAAATTAAATGTAGTTATTTTTATGTTTTCAAGTAAATAAAATCTTCTGTCTTTAATATATATAACTAAAACCAGTTGGGGGAAAACATTTTACAAATGAAACCTCGATAAATGCGTTTGCCCTCAAACGTGTTAAATCGCAACAACGGTTATTCTTGCCATGGAAAAAACTCGAATAGTTAAAATCTTAAATAAACATCCGTTTCAAACGCGTTATAAATCAGAAAGAAATTACTTAATCATTTGAAAACCAGTTCATTTTCATTCATAAAAATGGTTTAAAACAGAATTTTTCACATCGTCAAAAAAGCAAAAATGTCGTTTGAAGTATTCTAAAATAATAACTATTTTGATAAAATACATTGCTCCTCAAACCTGTTATATCGCATGAGCGGTTATTCTCATCATAGAGAAAACATGAATAGTTAACTCTTGATTAAACATGTAAGTAATGTAACACTTTCAAATGCGTTTAAATAACATCAATTAATCTTTTGAACTTAAAATAGTTTTTTTCAGTTAAAACGATTTAAGTGGCCATTGACTTTATTGAATGAAAAATCGTAAATATACATCCAAACGTGACAAATGAAGTTCTTCCGAAGTTTGCAGTAAGTTTATACAGTAAAGATCACTTTGAAATGCGACTTGATTCGTCAGATAAAACAGACTGAATGATTGTAGCACGCAGGAGCTCTATTTATGCTGTAAAAGTGGAGATACCCATCATGGGATTTTCCAACAACTCGGGTTTTTCTGTTGAGTTTGGAAAAATCCTCTGTGGGTATTCCCACTTTACACCTACTTACGTCAGAAGTGGGGATACCCATCGTAGGATTTTCCAAACTCAGGGTTTTTTTCTGTTGAGTTTGGAAAAATACTCGATGGGTATCTTTACTTTACACCCACTTTACACCGTTGGCGAACGTCGAGAAAAGGTTTTAAGATCGGTTTTTCCTGTCCTAGAATCCTCAATCGTTTTTTACCGATCGGATCGCACCCTCCACCGTCTGAAACGCGATCGCGAACATCGGTGTCCCATAATCTGCAAAACATATTTTTACGCTGTCCCAGAAGCCTCAAAGTGTTTTTTGCCGGCATTCACCAACGATAGATCGAAGGTCTAATCCGCGATGGGAACGTCGAGAAGATTTCTTTAGGTTGACGTTTCTTCGAATTTTGTACATTTTTCCCTTCCGAGCGATATGTCGAATTCGCACTCGTTCGCCAACGGCTGTTTGAATAGTCTAAAATACGATAACTGCGTTTGCAGCTTCTGGGACACCATGTACAAACAACGTTTCTACACTCTGTACACGTTTTAACACTGCATCCCTATGGGGCTACACGTACATGTACGTGTACGTGTACAGTTTTTTTTAAAAAGTGTCCTTAAAGTCCCAATAGATAATTACTCTTAACCATTACTAACTTGTGACCCTATTACGGCTCTTAGTCCATTAATGCCGCTAATGATCCCAATTCATATCACTAGCATTCCAATAATACTTGCTCGAACAACTTTTTCATACATATTCCAAGTTCTCGTAATAAGCTCTCGAGCAGTTACTAAAAATAATTGCTCGAACGCCTTACATCCCATCGAGCAAATAAGCTATCGAGCAGTTTGTCCATGAGCAAATTGCTCTTGCGACTCGAATATCATCGAGCAAATAAGCTACAGAGCAGATGCTCTAAAGAGTGACTCCAAATACTGCTCTACGACTCATCTCAGTGTTTGAGGATTCTTATAACTGTATCTGTATCTGTATTTGGAAATTCCTCCTCTATCAGGAGCACCAATATCTCAAAGATATTGTAAAAATTAAATAAAAGTCCAATTCGGAGACGTGGATGGCAAGATAGCTTTTGTTATGGAGGTGAGGGGGGTCGATAAACTAGAATAATCAGCTATATTCATGTTATAAACATGGTTATGTACCACTTCTATGATACCTTTTTGGGGCTACTTGACTTTTGTGCATTGGAACCCCCGTTAAATGTATAGCCATTTTGAAAGTGAAAAGCAGTAAATTAACAGGAGTATACGATTAACAGGCATTGGGTCATTTGTGTGTCTTCTATAGTGGTAATTGGAGCATTTGTTCTCTGTGTCTATTCTATTAGATCGTGTTTGACAGAGCTCCTTGAGCTCTGTCAAACAAAATATAATAGATTGAATCAGGGTCGTAACAATTTATTTTTGTGAGTTGGGTGGAGGGCGGGGGGGGGAGTAGGACGTCGACGCCCGATGACTAGGTCATATCGCCCAACTATTTGGAACAAAACCTAAATACTTTTATCAAAGACTTATATGCAACAAATATACTTTCCATTGATCAAATACTGTAGTTTAAACTTGCAACGGGTAAAATAATTCGCGCAAATGGGCAATAAATCAATTGCTCGAACGAGTGACTCCATATACTGCTCTACGATCCATTTCGAAAAAGGGATTCTGTAAGTTGGGTACCTAGAAACGGATTTGACGATTTCATCGAATGAGATGCAGAACCATGAAGCAATTGTCGGGTTGTTTGTGGTAATTAGATTCACTCTTATACAAAAGAATATACCATCCAGAAACACGTGAAACCCTAAAAACACGCGCTGTGCATGCGCACTGATCCACTTATCACTGTCGTAATTGCGTCACGACATGGCTGCTCATGCATCCATGACAACCAAACATGGCGTCATTGTGTCACGTGGCTATGATGAGATCCGGCAACCTTGAACTCAAAACCACCTGATATACTACTTATTTCTGTAAAGCTGCATTGAAATGATTTGAACTGTTCATTATTCTCCTATTAAATTCAGAACAGATTAACCCATTCGCCATGTATCTAATTAACTCAATTCAACTGGAATAATAGTAGGGCCCGACAAATCTCAAATTTCTGGTTAAATCGAATTTTTGAATCGAATCATGCAAAGGGTTCGAATCGGATCGAGTCTCGAATCGAACGACGCTTTTCACGTTGTAGATATCAGTGCTGGGGTAATATAATAAGTAATAAGTAATATAATATAATATATTATCAGTGAATATAGCTGATTATTCTAGTTTACCCCCCCCCCTCACCCCCATCCCCCGTCGACCCCAAATTTATAAGACATGTAGTCTACAATGCATGGGGGAAATAGATATTCAAATTGTCTACTAACTTTTCCGTTCGCACCCGATGGGGGAACACTGAGTTGTGTTTGGCTCCTGGTGTGGGCTGGAAACCTAATGGTTCCCCTATCTATGCATGAGTTCTTCCGTGGTTATGGCCTACATCCCAACTATATCATTGGTCCTGAAGTTATTCCCCAAGGAAACGCTCAAGACAATATTTGTACATGGCTTGGAAATACCTATATTTGTACATAGACTCAGAATGTAACTTGTTTTGCAACATGAATAATCAAGACAGCAGTCATATAACCTCTAAATTCATTTTACCAAAAAGTTACCAAAAAGTATGTTCACAGCTCAAATTTTCGTTTTTGAACCAGTAGAATGCTCAACAATAACCGTACTGGACCATGGCTAATACAATTACACTTGATGAGATACAGAATGACAACATCTATGACTTTGCAGAAATTTTTAACGAAACAATATCTGGTGATGATGGAGATGACACAAACTCCGCTATGACCACTGACATCAACCGACCCCAATATTATACCCCAGACCAATTCAGACACCAAATATCTGATTGTGATAAGAATCTGTCGTTATTTAATATTAACTGTCGTAGCCTGAACGCCAATTGGGATAACCTCCCATTTCATATTCCATTGAAGGATATCACACACTTATTACCCGTATACGCCCCGACAACGATGATTGTAGAGGAGGAGTTGGAATGTTCATCAATAAAAAACATACCTATTAAAATTCGCAACGATTTGTCAATCTTTATTCCACATGTCTTTGAATCACTATTTTTGAATCAAATGGGAAAAATAAGAGTAACATCCCTCCTAAAGCAGATCTTGATCTTTTCTGATCAACCCTGTCCAGACTGCTCGAAACTATAAACAGTGGGAATGCAAAAGTATACCTAATAGGTGACCTTAATATCGATCTGCTTAGGTACACAACTCACCAAAAACTGCGCAATTTGTTGATTCTATGTTCAGAACAGGATTTATGCCCGTAATTACGAAACCTACCAGAGTTACACAATATACAGTAACGTTAATCGATCATATCTTCAGCAATACCATTGATAAATTTTCATCCGAAATCATTATTACTGACGTTAGTGATCATTTCACTACTTTCTGCGTCAACACTTCCTATACATGCAAAACGCGTGAGACCGCAGAAAGAATACCCAAACGATCGTTCAGTGCAACAACGTAAACTATTTCAAAAGACTCTTATCCGAATGTGACTTCTTAGACGTAAACAATAGCCTCTGTCAAAACGAGGCCTATCACAATTTTCTTGAGCACATTCATAATGCATTCAATATCGCCTTTCCTATTAACATTGCTTTGGTTCCTCCTAAGTATATCAAACGCCAACCTTGGATTACGACAGATCTCCTTCAGGCTTCGATCACAAAGAAACAAACTCTACATTAAGAAACTAAAATCACCTTCCGATCAGAACACTCAACGATACAAAAACGTTTGTACTATTTTTAATTACCTAAAACGGAAATATAAAGCTGATTATTACAATAATGTCTTGCAGGAATACAAGTACAATATCAAAAAATCATGGGAAATGTTGCGCACAACCATCAACAAAGACACAATCGCAGGTCATCTTTACCTTCGTCCTTCGTTCACGATAATCAGGAACTGACCGACCCGAAGATAATAGCTGACAAATTCAATAACTTTTTCTTAAATATTGGGGCAAATGTTAGAGGTCGGGTTCCTGACACCACAAGGAATTCCTTGACGACAATAGCGCTAATTCTTTTTTTTCATTTCTCCCACCAATGTACAGGAAGTAATCTTACATATTAATAATTTATTAGCGAAATCAAGTCAGGATTATGATAAAAGATCAACAAAATTACTAAAGGGAATCAAATTCGAAATAGCATACCCCCTAACACACATAATCAATCTTTCATTTTTCAATGGTATTGTCTCCGATAAAAGGAAAATAGCCAAAATTATTCCCGTTTTTAAGGCAGTAGACAAGCAACCTTGTAATAATTACAGGCCAATCATTATATTACACTCATTCTCAAAAGTTCTTGAAAAATTAATGCATACCAGACAGAGTCATTTTTTAGACGACAGTGATTTTATCTACAAGTACCAATTTGGCTTTAGGAAGTGACACTCCACTATTCACCCAGTATTACATCTGATAAGAGCGTGGCGGAAGAAAATGACAAGTCCATTAAAGATTGCACCCTTGCAATCTTTCTAAATTTTTCAAAAGCCTTTGATTCCACAGATCATCCGATTTTGGTTAAGAAACTCGAGTCCTATTGTACTAGAGGATTAGCAAACTCTTGGTTCAATGACCACTCAACTGGAAGAACACAATTTGTCCCATTTCAAAACACGTCGTCGGACATGGAAAATATATCTGCAGGTGTTCCTCAAGGTTCTATTCTTGGTCCTTTATTATTTTCATTGTATATCAACAACATAAGTAAGTCAACCCTGCTGTGTGCCGCCAACAAGTTATCACTTAATTCCAATAAAACTAAATTCATAATATCTCAGCCTAACAAAAACCTATATAAAACTGACGAACATTTAACTTTGAACGGCGCCAATTTATCCCAGAGTGGAAGCGACCAGGGCGAAAAAACTTTTAAGTTTTTAGGAATCCAGATGGACGAAGCGTTAAAATTTAAACAGCACATCTCGATAATCTGCGCCAAAATAGCTAGAGCAATCTATGCTACTAATCGTGTGAAGAAATTCCTTCCCCGTGAAGAGCTAGAAACTCTATACTTTGCGCTAATTCACAGTCATTTAGTACATGGTATACATATATGGGGACCCACATAATGTAAAGCTAGACTCTTCAACCTACGGAAAAGGGCCATTCGAATTATAGCCAATAAAAAATATAATGCTCTATTTAAGAGTTTGGGTATCTTAAAGCTTGATGATCTGTATGAACTTCAGGTTCTTTTATTCATGCATGACTGGTGTAATGGGATTTTACCTACGAGTTTCATTGATCAATTTAATATCTACGGTAACCCATCCGACATGGATACAAGACAGTCTAGAAAACTGCGAACACACAAACCTCGAACCCAATTTTCTGACAAACTCTCTTTTCATTCATTTCCAAGAAGCTGGAACAATTTCGATCCCTCAACATCATAACTTTTTACTTTCAAGTTTCGGATTCCACTCTGCCTCTTGGGCACTCCCTCTTTTCCGAGATTCGATTCGGACATAAACTCCCGATTCGCAGGTCACTATTTACTCACTATCAACCAATTAATATTTTATGTGCATTTGAAACTGTTTGCCCTTTGGTTTAGGACCCGAATCTCTTCGAGGTGAGCCAACTTTTGATAGGTTCTTTCCATGGGCAAAACCTGTTAGAGGTCCTTCATTTTAATTTTAATTGTTATGAGCGATATGATATCACATTTTGTCAAAAGTAATACTGTTAAATACTCCCCGCTGTCTTGGTTATGTTTATCACTGTCCAGTTAAGGAATGGCAGATTTAAACTGCAAAATAAAGATTTGATTTGAGATTTGATATTACAATTTTGAAAGTAATATAAAATAATAAGTACTACTGATTTTTTTTTATTTCAAATAATAGTAATATAATATAATAGTATGAAAAATAACTGAGTAATATTTCTTATTTTTTATTACTATTTTATTACTATTGAAATACTGGAAATGTTTAATACGCATTTTGAGCAAATCATCAAATAAAATTATAATTTATTTAGCCATGATATATTTGTAATTATTTCCAGGTTGCAAGAAGGTGAAATATCTGCAAGATATTTCACCTTCTTACAACCTCGAAATAATTATAATTGTATTTTCTAGAATTGTATTTTCTATGACTTTAAATGGATTAAAATGAACCATTAGTATTTTCAAAGATCTGATAATTTGCCAGTTGGCAAACTGACATATCTTTTAAAATGCTAATGATTCATTTTAGTCAGTTATATTAATAGGTAGAAAATAAAATTTTAGAAAATACAATTGCGAAAGTTATATAGTATTGTCCCGGTGATAGAAGAATACATCAAAAGGAAGCACTTGCCAGGATTCTGGGTACATCTGGACAATTAAAAAAAATCAGAATCAGCACAACTGACGTCGAACCGATTCGAATCACAAATCGAATTTCAAACTGACAGATCAACCCAAGCCCATTGTTTCGAATATTCAAATTAAGAATCGAATTTGAAGCTCCACAGAGCGCGAAGTAATATCATTGATCAAAACAATAGGCATGGGTTAATATGTCAGTTTGACATTTCTATTTTACCATCGGTGCAATTAAGTCAAGTAATAATGCATTTTGAGAATTTTATTTTGACACGATGCGAAGTCAGCATCTCGTGTCTTGCATAAAAACAATACAGATTATGACACGGTCAAGCAAAAACATAATGCTGCCATTAAAATTATGGGACACCCATTAAGATGTAATTTTTGTAAATTACGTGTGTATGATTGTATTGTCGATTCGCCACCAGTGTCTGCCTGTTCAGGCTGTCACCCTTCGGGTCAAAGACGCATTCCCTGATATTGCTATTTTCTCACAATCGATTCAAAAACAACTGGTATGGCAAGAATTCATCTCACGCTCTTCGGCACGAACCACCAAGCGAAACGGACTGCCGGTGGCCGAGTGGTGTGTGTGTGAGATTTAGTATAGTTTCGCAAGGCGGTTATTTATTATTTATTTATTTATTGGTGTTTAAGGTCACATATTTCTGCACTATGGCCACTCATGACCATGGCAGTTTTACGGATGGAGGAAGCTGGAGTACCTGAAGTAAACCACCGAGCAACGGCGAGCAACTGTCAGCTACTCAAAATACCAACTCCACACAAGCAGGGTTAGCATTGGCTGAAGACAGGTGCACCATCGGCGTGCAGCACGCCTTATAGTACACAACGTCACCTTGCCCCGATGTAGGCAATGGGGGTGAAGTGTCTTGCCCAAAGACACAACGCGGTTGCCGCAGGTTGGATTAGAACCGAGGGCCTCTCGGCTTGCAGCATGTACATTTACCAACTGAGCCAGCCCCCCTCCCCCCAGACGGTTGGTCTACTGATCGCCGAATGGTGTGCGTGGTTTAGGTTTAGTGAGCTTTGGCTCTACGGTTTGTGACGAAGGATGCACTCTGGCTCGGCGAATCCGCGCTTTGCCTGCTGCAAAATAAGGTGACAACATTTACTTATTCCCAGTTCATTATTCGATATTCGTTATTAAAACATCCATTAAAAACTAGCGTCCTTTCTCAATTACACAGCACTTGGAAAATTTGAAAAAGAGATGTTCTCAGTGATTTCCAATGAGGTGCAAAACGCAGAAGTAAGTGATGCATTCTTCTGAAATAGATTTAAAAAGCCGTTTGGTCAGACTGCATTGGCCACAAATCCGACAAAGAGGTATTTAACCTATGTCTCCTTCAACTATCGCGGGGCGAAAAATGCTGCCCTATCCTAGTCCATTCTTCTGTCGGGTAAGATGAAGGGCCAAACCCAAATGCAATGTATTATACCGTGATGAAATATAACACACTTATTTTGCAAGCAAACTTGTTTTAACCAATCATCATGTAGTATGAGTCACCCAAGACTGAGGCATAACTGTCAACTCGCATTGAAGTCACTCCTTATGGGTCCATATGGGGTGTGTAGACGCCATTTTATTTTGCCAGTAAACATCCTCACCTCGTCTCCAATAAATACAAATCGTAGATTGGCTTTTCAGACCAACGCTGAAATATTCCAGACGAGCAAGTCAAAACAAAGGCGATGGACTATTTGAGGGCTAGACTGGTTCCAGTCCATAACAACGTTGAATTCCTCAAAGAATTTGACTAGTTCCCCGAGAGCTTAATATTGCATTTGTCTCTCCTGGATTAATTCCCGTGGATACCCAGCATGCTAAAACAATTATGACCCTCCCGTACGCGGGCTTGATTTCAGCATCATGCTGTATTATTTATGCATTATTCATGAAATCGTGCAAAATAATATAGCATGATGCTAAATTAATTCAACATCATGCTCAAATACTTCAGCATCATGATAAATTAAAATGTATTATCCTGTCCGTCCGTCCTAATTATTCACACTTTAGATTTTGCAAAGGCCTCTTAAGGAGATGCAATCACTCTTGCACTACTCCTGTTCGCCCAACGTGCAACAGTAAAATATCGCTTGCCTGAAATCCAAGTGGGGAAGTGATAACCATTACTTATTCCCAGAGTTCCTTATTCGATATTCGTTATCAACCGATAAAATGCATTTAAGTCTAACTGTTGGGCATCTACGCCACACAACTCCCTAAAGTCTCATCATTACCACATGGCTCTTACTCCTCTCTACACACAGCCCAGATAACGAATGGGGCTGCTCTCAGAAAGCACTGCCGATTTGAACCCCCCAAGAACTTCCCGTAGAATATGTAAACTCCCTAATACAGCTGCCTTCTGCATTGCCCAACAGGGGAGTCGCTAAAGGAGTTGGGTAGAGGGGTGTGACACCTGCTAATAATTTTCCCAGTCGGGACAGTTTCATTAAATTAGGAGTCTAAGCTGTCAGTTCTCTTTGCTAGTAATCATGCACTTTTTAAACGATTAAATTTTAGACTTGAATTTATGTCACATATGCTAGGCGGTCGACCATTCAAATGGAATACACCTGCAACTTAATTAAGCACCCCCTTAAATGTTTCATGACAGAGAAGCTGCTGTTACTGATTATTATGTTTTAACGATTGTTGTGTCTTGCAGTACATTCCATCTAGTGAAACATGATGCTTCTGGTCGATAGCGTACCCCACACACATCCCCTCGTCCACATGAAGCATACTTCACACGAATGTCACAAAAACACTATCATCCACATGCAATATCTGGGTATAAAACAAGAAACATTGTCACTTTTTCTATCAGTAAATGTTGACGACAAAGGAGGAGACTGTCAGAGGCACTAAGATGGTAAATCGTTGGCTTGCATGCAACAAGCATGCCATTCAAAGCTATTGGAAGGCAACTTAACTATAGTCATTCTGGAATCAGCAGACTTGTCCGAAAACATCAACAAACCAATGATGTTAAGAACTGACCAAGACCTGGACAACCCCGAAAGACCTTTCCTCGGGAAGATAGGAGTCTGGCACGCCTCGTTTACCATAAACCCTTTGCTTCAAGTGGGGTTTTGAAACGCCTTTGTCACCCCATCAGGCGTTTGTGCGACAGAACTGTCCGAAACCGCCTCAAAGCACTAGGTATGAGGTCCAGAATGTCATCAAGTGTCCACCTCTGTCAGATCAGTATCAAAGATAACCTTTGGAGTGATATGTGGCACGACCCCATTGGAATCTCAGGACATGGAGGAGCGTCCATTGGTCAGACAAGAGTAGAGTCCTGCGTCACATCACAGATGGTCGCATGAGAGTGTGGATGCATAGAAAGACTGCTTACGTGTCCAGGAACATCAGACCAACTGTTCCTTATTGTGGAGGATCAGTAATGCCTCTCTCATGATTGTAAACTTGAACTTGACATGGTGACTCTATGTGGGAATCTCAGTGGTCATCGGTGCATCCGGGACATTTTCAATCCGTTTGTCTGCCTCATTTTGACAACCACCCATTGGCTACTCTCCCTGTACTCTCCCTGTACACATGCACAACAATGCAAGGCCACATCGTTTTCATGCTGTGAGATACTTCCTTCAGAACAACGCTATTACAACACTAATTTGAGCCCGGATTTGAATCCCTTAGAGCACATCTGGGACTTTCTTTGACGTCGAGTGCAAGCAAGTGATCCATCAGTACAGAATTTGGCCGATTTGGAAGCTGAATTGCATGAGGAATGGCAGCAGTTGCCTCTGAGCAGTGTCTGAAGGATCACTGGTAGCATTAGGAGGAAGTTCAGGAACGAGGTGGATGCACTCGCTACTGACGTCAGACACTGCTATTGTGTTCAAGAGATCACAAGTTACATTTTTTGTCAGTAATTACCGGCATTGTTTTATCATGGACCGTTCCAGCACCATACTTTCGAGAGAACATATTTCCATCAAAAACATTAGTCACAGATAAGTGTAATTAGCGCCATTAAAATATTGCATATTTTCATCATTATGTTGTCTTTTATTTGTCAATAGAACAATTTTTCCGCAAACAATCAGTTTTGGCCATCTGAAAGATAACATTTGTTCGCCAGATAAAATTCACGATCGTGTGTACTATGGGGACCTGATTTAACATTGAAAATTCCCATAGGGTTTGAATTTTTTAAAACCCACGGTCGTGTGTACTATAGCGAACTGATTTAATACTGAAAATTCCCATATACATTTTCTCCCCAGAGTGCCATCGCCGAAACACTCTGGCATAATTGCAACATTTTATTCCAAACTTGATTTAGGATATCTTGTTTCTAATTCTCTGCTTTCTAGAAAAGCTAAGAAAACACAAAATAAAAAAAACTTGATGGCACTCGTTGTAGTCGAACTTTCTGTGATAGTTGTTTTAGGTGTAAAATATTTAGGATTACATGATTGTCTATCAATTTTGCACAATTTGAAAATATAAAATTTGATAGAGATGTATACATAATTAATCTAGTACACATAGTAATAAGAGAAGTGACCCTTGACTCTGTTTTACTGATGGGATATGTAGGAGGAGGATAAAAAAAGAATTACAGGACTAACCTAACAAAATCGACAAAACTGTCACAGAAGTTTTAACAAATAACACAATTTTATTTAAAGTTAATTCGATATATTGTTATGAACTGAACTATGTACAATGACATCTGAGTTTACCAATCCACGAGAAAACCTATTTACATCGAGATGATTGAATAAAACTGAATAAAAGTATTCATTCTCTCATTTACTTTCTAAATGAAATAAAAATAAGAACAAACTAAAAAATCCAACTTGTGTTACATAATGACTATGACATTTATATAATTGATGAATGACTTTTTTACTATCCAACAAAAAAGAAAAAGTATAATATAAAAATACCTTTACAGTTTTGTTTTGATACTTGTTTTTTTTATTCCTGCACAGTCATTTTAAATATTGTCTATAGTTTGTTCAAACCAACGGAGAACATCTCTCTCTTTTTCTTGGAAATGTTTTGGATGAAATTTGATAATAAGAACTGTCTCTAAATCGTATTATTTTGCAAGGTGATCTAAAGCAAATATACACTACATTCCACATTCCACACACAACACTAAAGTCACTTTTTAGTCTCGTTGCATTTATTGTCCAGGAATCTGTGTTTTTCACTATGAAATTGTATATGTCTCTATCCATTGGTGGTAAACCATAGGAATAAAAGTAGATAGCAGAACGATTGTCTTTAAAATATATTGCGATCCAATGTTCTGGTTCTTTCGATGAATCTGTGTTCACAATACATGCTTGTCTATACTTAGGCTTTCATTTTAGTAACAAGTCTCTTGAACACAGTTTTCCATTTAAGGATGATAGCCTTTCAGAACTGTCAAGTATATATTGTAATTGTATGGTTTCCATCTTCTTAGCCCTGACAAGGGCTGGCACGGAGCTGTTAATCAAGATATGCTGTATAATATGACCAGTCTCTTTTAAGTAAATCTGCCCACTTTTGAATGTCCTTTTGACATTCTATTTCAAAGTCTATACGAGCACAATATTCTAATAAGTTTATTCTTCTTGCTCTCTTTGTAGATTATATAGTGTAGTCACTGGACACAGTTTCTGGAAACATTCCACAATGTATATATCAGTTAATGTTCTTGTGTTTGTTCGGCATTCTTCACAGATATTTTTTATTTTTTGTTTAATGGATTTTTTTCAGTTCTATCACTACAAATTCTTGAAATAATGTTTGTATTTTTTCTTCACATTTCTTGCAATATTCACACTGAATCATCTTTTTAATAGTCAAATATCACTTCTCTAAATCTGTTGATCTCTATCTCACTATTAAATTCCGCACAGACAACAACGTTGGTCACCTCTTGAAGAGCTTGAGCACACTGAAGTTCAAAGCGAAGATTATCAGATTTTATAGGATGAGCCAATGGCCCACTGCTACACTGATCAGGTGTCAAATCAATTCCCCAAAGAGTATATCCTTTTGCATAATCCTGCAAAGATAAATTGAATGATGGATTTTGTCCAAAGAAGCCCATAGCTTTGTACAATGATAAATATGAATTTAGATAAAGACCACCTTCGAAATTTGGTTCAAAAGGACATGATTTAATGGAATGTCCATCTACTGTTACTTCCAACTTATTGAAATTGAAATGTTGGAAATTAAATGGAGTTGTGCCAATATCTTCAGTTATATCTCTATTAGATATTAAGCCAACCAAGAATAATTCGTTTTTGGTATCTGTTTATGAAACAGATGATCTTCTATTCCAATTGTAAATGTTTTAATTTTAACATGCCTTGTGGGCATTTTGTAACTTGAATGATCTATTTGTACATTAAGATCATTTGCAAATTTTAGAATTAAATCAAATGCTGGTATTTTAAAATTAGCTTTTTGAATTTTAATTTTCCCATGTTCACCACCAATCAGATAAAATTTAAATAGAGTAAGATGCAATTTAATTCTCATCTCAACTCCATTTGGTAAATATGTTTCTTGCACAAATAGATCTAAATGTAGTTTTCCTCTTATCTGTAAAGACTTACTGGCACCAATTAATTTTGCACGTTCTGTCAAACCTTTGCTAGATAAACTTTTTACAGTTTCAGCATGTGTGCCAGGAGAATCTGGATATCACATTTCACATGCAGACAATTGTGCTTTTTTCGCATCTGTCGAATAACTAAGAAAATTATCCAAATTCCTCTATAAGGATAAAGATCTGTACTGGTGGTGATAAGATTGCCATTCAATGTGACATCAGTTTTGCTAAACATACTATGAAAAAAATTATTAATGAGAGCAATTTGTGTTCCTGGTGCAAAAACACTCCCGTCTTGTTTTGTAATTTTAAATAGAACTTCAAGTGTAGATGCTGCAAGATCTGACCACTTGGTTGTTTGTCTTAGAATTAAAAATTCTATTGGTGAAGAATTGTTTAAAGATGCTATTGGAAATTGTTCAATTTCACCAATATTTTCTACACCACTTGATGTTGGTGAAACATTATCTGGATCAAAACTACTTCCAAACTGTCCGCATGATCCATGTAACATCACGATTTTAATCAAATATCTCAAGTGGTCTTGGAATTTCGTTTTACAGGAGCTCTATACGTCTTTCCTCTTTGAGATATTTTCTTAGAATGACTTACTGCTTTTCGTTTTTGTCTTTTTATACCTAAAACAGATGCGCCCATGGATTTCAAAAGATCTTTTCCATGTGTGAATAAAATTTCATTAGGTGCTTTACGTTTTCCTAAAAGTTCTTTTGAAATCTGTATACCATGTTTCAAACCTTCACGTTTTAAAGTTTGAAATACACTTTTTTGCTATGGGTTTTACATATGGTACAGTTGTTCTCAATGCTATATGAATAATAGAACATAATCCATACCCATATTGACGTGGTTTTCCTTGATATACAGACATATTTTTTTATAAATGTAATTTGTTCTGCTCTCTAAAATGCAACTTTACTACAGTCTTACCACTGACAAACTGAATAGGTTTTACCAGTGTTTCCATTTATATTTGTACTAATCTGATTTTTTTTTGATGCTGGTATGTAATGTATATTATCAAATTCTTTGTGAATGTGTTGGCATTCTTTTTGTGATTCAAAGGGAATCACTCATAAAATAGGTGCTTCAGTATCACCTAAAATGTATAATTTGTAACATCCGAATAAATAAAAAGTTGATTGAAATCAATATTTTAATCTACATTATATTTAAATGCGCCTCTTGCCATGTTAGAAAAAATGACAGGAAAAATACTTTTAGATCCCAGTTTGTAAGAAACTCTGACATTTCAATACAAAGTTTCCTTAAACTATTTTCTACTATTTTTATATTGCCTTTGTGAAGTGAAAGTCCAGCATGAAAAAATACATAAAATGTTTTCAATATATCTCCAAGTTTTTCTTGAATACCTCGGATGGTTCCCATCTGAGCGATCGATTCGGACTCCTGCGTTGTGTCCTTGGGCAAGGCACTTATCCCCGATTGTCCACATGAGGGTACGATGACGCCGTGTACTAAGGCGTACTGCACGTCGATGGTGCACATGTCTTCAACCAATCTAACCCTGCCTGTGCTGCAGTGCGGAGTTACAATGCTGGGGAGCTGGCAGCTGCTCTTCATTGCTCGGTGGTTTTCTCCGGGTTCTCCGACTTCATCCACCCGTAAAACTGTCACGGTCATGATTAGCTATTGTGCATAAATATGTGACCTTAAACACCAATAAATAAATAATAATATTCTTGAATTTCTGTTTACATTGCATCTATGACATAACCACCATTTGCACAAGCACCCGGTAAAACATTTAATTCAACAACAGCAATTCATTTGTGAATCGTATGTTCCTACTAACATATCATCAAAAACTACAAGATGTGGTATACTGACATCATTAACAAGTGAATACCTTCAATGAATCTGATGTCTTCACTTTCGTTAAGTAAAGTATGGGGGTGTGTTTCTATTCTTTATAACACCAAGTGATTTTTTGAGGTACAATATGAAATAAATCATGTTTCATATCAATCAGTTTTTTTAACAAATTCTGTTTTCCCTGAACTACTAGGCCATGAGATGAAAATATTACAGTGATGCTGAAACAATAAACATTCACTTGATATCATAGTTTTTGTGAAAAGGTTTTCTATCACTTACTTATATACTACTTTGTCCCATGGTTTCCTTGTACTGCTTTGAGGGAATTTTCTGTAAAGGTGCTTTAACTCAAATATGTTTTTTGAAGAATCTATTCTTTGAGCAATTTGTGGTATATATTGTTTATATAAATAATCTATGATTCGTCCATCATAAATAATAAAATCCCACATAACTCTTGTCCAAATATTTTGTAAACTGTCTTTGTAATATGCATTCATCATGTATAATGCATTACACAATTCAATATACATTTCTGTTTTTTCTAATTGGTTTTGAATAACATCATTGTTATTATTTGGTAACTAGGAGTAATAAGTTGAAAAGCAAGCATATAATAATGCCTTATGTGAGATCTTGTTTTTTTAAAAGACATCCTGCCTGGTCCATGGTTGAAATTCAAATGTTCCATTGACATCATAGGTGTGGGCTATTTATACCTTTAACATGTATGGACATGTCTCATATTTATTTACACTTATCTATTCTTGTTTCATTTAATTCGGTTTATACCTTTAACATGTATGGACATATCTCATATTTATTTACACTTGTCTATTCTAGTTTCGTTTTAACCTACTGTTTATAATTGTTGGATTCCAAAACAATGGGTTATGTACATAGATGCAACTATCTGTATCAAAATATAAAAACCGTTTACCTAATCATCCTATAACTTTGTACAATTCCAAACATATATATACTGTGACAAAAGAAGCTATAGCCATATTAGCTGAACAGTGAGGCTTATACATTTGTTTTGAATCTGTGTAATTCACTGAAGTAAATTGATCATGGTCAAATATTTCTACATGTTTAACAATGATATTTGGGTCCTGTATCAAGTCAAAATATTTGGATGAATTATGTATGGACTCGTTTTAGTTTTAACATTGTTTTGTGCATTTTTCCCTATAAACAGTTTAACATGTTTTTTGCAAATGATCTTTTTCCTGAATTTTTTTCAATATCTTGTAATTTTATGTTTTCAATGTCTGCATAATCTTTTTCAAAAGTGGCTTTATCTGTATTTGTTTTCACCAAGAGTGGATACCTGCTGGCTTCTTGTTTCATTTTTAAATATTTATTCATGTAATGTTTGTAAATTACTGAAGACCGTTCTTCCCAGTATCAAATCTGATAAGTGTCAAGTATTTTTTCTACCCCATACCCATTGCTTTGTAAAGTTCGACAGTTTTCCGTGTACCTACAAGACTGTGTTGGTCTGGGGTGTTGTTGACTGATCATTTTCTTGTTCTGCACACGTATTGCAAAGTGTGAGAACCATTTTCTTGTTACAGTGAATTAGTAAAACTGGAATGCGAAGATTTTGTGGTGGTAAAATTTTACATTTAATGAGTCCCCTATTCTGCCTTAAATTGTGTGTATCTACGTTTCTTTTGTGAGTATTTTTGGATGACCTACTGGATATTCTCTGTGCTTATAAACATACGAATAAAGTGAACAAATATCTATGTGCTTTATTTCAGTGTTTGAGCTTTGATCCATTTTATGGTATAATTTAATGACATTTGTTCCCCCTCCAAATAACGCTACCTGTGGTTTAATTGGATCCATGTTTGAAAAAAAATCAATTGAGTGCTGTTTTTAATTCAGAATCTGTTTTGCATAAAGTGTCATAGTTATGTTCCCACATTCCTTTCACAGTGTACCCAAAGTGACTTCAAATGTTCTATGCAATCCTCTGTCTGTATATATAGAGTTTTGTAACATTTTAAATTGACTGGGTTTTAACATTTCTGTCTGGGTAACATTTTTCACATCAAAAAAAATCAAAAATGGTGTTTGTGTCTTTGTGAAATCTACATAATAATCTTCTATCTAAACTTCCCCACCATTTAATGCATGTTGTATGTGTTCTTCTTGTGCAAGTAACTTAAAAATATGATAGCCTTTATAGAGAATGTGACTGCAGATGGGTAACATATGTCTAGATGCATGTTCAGCATTGATGTTTTTCTCCAAGCTTTATTACAGGCATCAGCTAAAGTAACTGCTTCTATAAAGGGGTCTATTCCATCACTATCTAAAAGTTTTTGTCTAAATTCCCCACAACCTCTTTGTAAAATATCTACATCTGATGCACAGTACATTTCCATTTCTTTTCGAAAGTTACATGTAGTATTGGTGATGAGTTTTTGATTATGTCATTTGATGAATTCTTCCTAATCCGATGGATACATAGAATCGAGCATGTAAAGTTTGCATCTAAATAATCACCAATATAATTTTGATAAGTTTGTGTATTTGCCAAATGAGGGGAAATAACCTTTTGCTAATTCAGTCAAACCAAATGTTTTAGGAAATTGTGCCAATCTCACGAAAAAAAAACTTAAATAATCAATTAGTCACACACCATAAGCCTGAAGTAGAATAATTTTGTTTCGATTCATAATAATTTCTGAAGTTGCGATATCATTTTCAACAAGATGTCTTAACACAAATTGTCCCTCAAATCTTCTTAAATTATGAACAATAGCTGTAGTCCCTTTATGTTCTTTATTGAAAAGCTATTTACAAAAATCTGCCAAAGTAGATTCCCCTTTAAATATTATTTCTCTTTATCCAAACTGATTACAAGAACTACATTATTGATCTATGGGTTCATGGATACAATCTGCACAAGCATGATGAGCAATACAAAAATTGGGAATATGAACTCTTGAGTCTTGAGTGGTTTCAAAATAAAAAAATACAAATGGAATTTTTGGCATTGTGTCATTATCAGGTGATGTGTATTTTGGAATGAATCATTTATGTTCAGAATTTGCCTCTTGCTGACAATATTTACATTTCTTAACCCCATCACAAAAGAGTTTTCCTTTCCTGGTATAAATTACCATGTTACATTTTTACTTTTTACACTAGTTGACAAATAGTTTTCTGTTCTCTCCTTGTTGTAGAGATATGATTTTGATAACATGATGAACATTCTAACTATCTATTGCAACTGTAACAGGTGATATAGTGTTCAGCAATACATTTTGATGGGGCATTGCAAACACAACCAAATTTACACATGTCTTTCCTTAAATTGATAGCCTTGATTGCAATGTTCACAATAATAGTCATACTCTAAAAAAACAGTTATGTTGGTAATGGTGTCAAAGTGGTGGTTATGGTGGTATATACATATAACTTACTATCCTTTGTAGTTTTTGATGGCTCAAATAAGAAATTGGTTTTATATGGGGTATGCATTTTGATGACATAAACTGGAGAAAATAGATCATCTTGTATTTTATAATACTCCTCATATCCACAAGAGGTATTATAATCAAGCCCTGCATTGTACATCAATGCCTTAGCTTCATTTTATTGAAAGTTCACTTTTAAATTTCTATTTTTTTCCTCTTCTTTTGCTAAAGTGCTGATCCATCTTGATCAACATGACACATCCCTACACAATGGCTCATGCGAGACACATGGAGAAATAAACATTTTTAATTTCAACAATACTTCTTATATTACTAACCATTTTAAAGGCAGATTCAAAATTTGCTTGATATTGTCTGGACCCTCGAGGTAAGGAAGTGTGTGTTACTTCTAAAGATAATTTCCCATCATGGATAGTAAAGTTATCATTGGATTGTATAACTTTTTCAATTTCATCTAACACTGTATTACCAGTGATAGAAAATGCTTTATTAAAGGGAATAAATATACCTATATCCATGTAGTTATTTTCTTCTGTCATACCTTCATCTTTAAGCTCTGCTAACATGATGTCAAATACTTTGGATAGGTTTTCAAATGGATTCTCATCAAATTCTTGAAATGTTATTCTATATACATGGTATTTTGAATGGAATTTTCTTGGTGTTCTTAGAGTGTGAGGATGGATTCTATATAATTCTCATTCATTCTCTAATTTTTGTCTCTTACTCTCTATACTTGTATCCTTTGTTTCACTCTCTATCGCACTGTTATCTTCACAGCTTCTCTTTATCTTCTGTATCCATTTGTATAAATCAGTCTTGTCTTCTTGGAATTCAAAAAAGCAAGTGTGAAGAAAGCTGAGAATCATTATTTTTATACCCTTTTTTCTTCACAATAAATGTTTACAATTCACTATTCTATCCCCAATTTTTCTTCAACTTGAGGTAATGTACTTTGTAAATCTGGTTATTCATTTTCTACACCATCCATGAACATTTTGTGTAACTTAGTTTTGAATTTATTTGCAAGTGCAGTTTGCAAGTGTAGCACTTGCAATCACATCACTGAATGATATATTTACATTATCTAATGACATGAGTGAATGTAGAAAATTAGAATCTGGAATACTGTCTAGACACAAGTCATATTTTTTCATAGTTGAAAATATTTGTTTTTAAACTGTATCCACAATCGTAGGTGTAAATTGCCGATTCAAGGACAGAATTTAAAAAAAAACTGTACACGTACACATACATGTACATGTACCGCCATAGGGATTCAGTGTTAAATCGTGTCAGAGTGTAAAAAATGTCATTTCTACATGGTGTCCCAGAACCGGCAAATGCTTTTCACCCTCTTGGATCGCACTTTTGACCGTTCAAACATCCGTTGGCGAACGAGTACATTCGACACATCGCTCAGAAGTGAAAAAATGTATGAACTTTGAAAAAAATGTAAATTTAAAAATTTTTCTCGACGTTCCTATCGCGGATCAGACCTTCAATCTATCGTTGGTAAACGTAAGCAAAAAACGCTTTGCCGGTTCTAGGACAACACCAAAAATGCGGTTTGTCGGTTCTGGGACACCGACGTTCGTCAACGGCTGTTTGAACGGTCAGGGGTGCGATCCGATCAGTGAAACCGATTGCCGATTCTAGGACAGGGAAAATCGATCTCAAAACGTTTTCTCGACGTTCACCAACGGTGAAAAGTGAGTGTAAAGCGTAGCTACTCATCAAGGATTTTTTTATTTTTTTTTTAAACTGATTTCAGCTTCCTGTACATTGAAAAAATGCGGTTTGCCGGTTCTGGGACACCGATGTTCGCGATCGCGTTCTGGACGGTCGAGGATGTGATCCGATTGGCGAAAACGATTTGCCGATTCTAGATCGGGAAAATCTCAAAACGTTTTCTCTACGTTCGCCAATGGCGCAAATTGGGTGTAAAGCGAAGTTACCCATCAAGGATTTTTTTTCAAACCAAAACTGAAAAACTCGAGTTTAGAAAATTAGAACCGATGGAAATCGTCCGTCCACGTTTTGTCATAGCGAGTTTTAAGGTAAATCCTAATAGATCAGTTTTGTGGAGTTTTCAATATTGCACTCAGTGTAAATAAATAGTTTTCCATTCAAATAAAAATCAACTATAAAAATGTGTTTCACTCAGATAGATAAGTGGCAAAATTTGTGTTTAATTGACACTATGAAATCTTCGCAAATCGTTTCATTTTTTGTTCTGGTGTAAATGAAAGGTTTTCGTTCAATGCATGAAATGGAAAAACTCGAGCTTGGAAAATTAGAACCAATGGAAATTGTCCATCCACGTTTTGTCATAGCGAGTTTTAAGGTAAATAGTAATAGATCAGTTTTGTGGAGTTTTCAATATTGCACTCAGTGTAAATAAATAGTTTTTTCATTCAAATAAAATCAAACGGTAAAATTGCGTTCCACTTAGATGAGTTTTAAGAGGTAAATTGAAATTTTAATCGACTCACGTCTCGGTTCAAGAGACATCAATAAAAACACCTTTTGATGAGACACACTTCTAAATTATTCCTATTCACAAAAGTGCATCTGTTTACTTCAAACAGTATTTTGTTCTTTTGATGACAAATTGTTTTTGTTTACTTCAAACAGTATTTTGTTCTTTGATTTTATGGAGGTGATAATAAACGCTATGAAATCTTCGCAAATCGTTTCATTTTTTTTCTGGTATAAATGAAAGGTTTTTCATTTAATAAATCGACTATAAAATCGCGTTCCACTCAGTTAGGTTTTTAAGAGGTAAATTGATTTTTAATTGACACTATGAAATCTTTGCAAATCCTTTCATTTTATGTTCCGGTGTAAATGAAAGGTTTTTCGTTCTAACTCAGTTAGGTTTTAAGAGGTAAATTGAGTTTTAATTGACTGGTGATAATGTTTCGGAGATATGAATGAACCCTTTTGACGGATACAATTCTTCTCAAACGTGTTAAATTAGAAAGAATTACTTGAACATTGTTTCGAAAACAGGATTTTCATTTTTCGTTCGTAAAGTGGTTTTAAAACAGAATTTTTCACTTCATCTAAAATGCTGTTTGAGGATTACGATAAAACGTTTCCGTTCTTATGCGCTAAACTTTCACACTTTTCAAAGTCGTTC
Organism: Pictodentalium vernedei; assembly: GCA_031216915.1. Lineage (NCBI taxonomy): Eukaryota > Metazoa > Mollusca > Scaphopoda > Dentaliida > Dentaliidae > Pictodentalium > Pictodentalium vernedei. Next base: position 227,989,481 of record CM062296.1, read on the forward strand.
TGTTCATCACAGTGTGAATAATCGGCGATGTGATCTTTAACACATTCGAGGGCAAAACGCATTTATCAAGGTTTCATTTTGTAAAATGTTTTTCCCTCAACTGGTTTTAGTTATTATATATTAAAGACAGAAGATTTTATTTACTTAAAACATAAAACATAAAAATAATTATACATTTAATTTTTGAGAATAATAAAATAACTCACGTTACCATACTCTAAAGGAAATATTAATAATTTTAAAAAACGAAAAAATGTTTTTACACATCACAGATTCCAAGCAGAGAGATCAACTTCTCAGTGAATACGAACGACTCAAGAAAAGCATTCAATCCTCTGACAGAAGCAGGCGATTGGGAGAGATGGAATTAAGACCTGAAACCACAAAATTATTTAAACCCGTGACGGAGGTTCAGGAACGAAGTAAGAAGGAGATCGTTGACGAATTGAAGCCCATAAAAGAAAGTTCTTTGAGAACGGGTTCGTTGCCCGGCAGTTTTACTAGGGGGTTTTCCTTTCAAAGACCATCGCCGAATTACGTTCCCATGAGAATCGAAACCGACGTGAGCGAAAGCGATGATGCCGCTTCGACTATCACCACTGATAGCGTCGCGTCGTCCGAGGATGGTGGTAAGAGAGATCTGTTGTATGGAATTTATAAAGATTCTGGCGGTAGAACTTTTGTAGGCGACACCAAAGTGCAAGAGGATGATGATAATTTAATCGTCGGTTCGAAGAGGTATGAATTAACTCCTGGACTGCGCAAATTGCTCCTTTTCGACAAGCCTGGAGATTACACGGATCGGGATTTCGACAATTACGGCGACATTCTGGTTCAGACCCACGCCATAAAGAGAAATAACAATGCCAGAGAAACGAAACCCAAAGCCAATAGAGGTTACAAGTGGACGAAGGTGGTGAAACCCATACGGGATATGAATAAGAAATTCGTCGAATCGGTGACTGGGAAAGGAGTGAGAACCACTTTTCTTCCGAGCGATTCTGACGCTCTGTCTCAGAGATTGAGATTGTTGATGGCACGTCGACGCACTGGTAATACTGGTTTAGATAATGAGATAGTGAGCATATGCGACGAATTGTTCAGGTGGAAGGTTTTGAATAAGCGTGATTATAAAAGGCTGATGAACGAATTGAAGGATTGATATATATATAATAAGTAGAGAGAACAAACAAACAAAAAATAGATAAAATAAAAACAGTAAATTTTACACAAGAAAATAATAAAAAGTATTTAAACAACAAACGATTTACCAGTGAAAAAAACAAAATATATATTATAAAATAAAAATATGTTGGTGATAAAGAACAGGGGATACGTCAGAACTTACGTTCAAGGCGGTTCTGGCATCGTCGATTCTATAATGCGAGCGTTCGCGAGCGATGCAGGTAAAAAAACTCGCATGGACCGCGTTTGAGGTCGGTAAGAAGACGGCTTTGGATGCTGGTAAGAAATCCGCTTCCGAAGCTAGTGGTAGGATCGCTTCTGTGGCTGGCAAGAGGGCAGCCGACGCGTTGATTAACAAGCTGATCAGTCCGCCGTCGAAGCGAGGTATGTTAGAGCGATCGCCGAAAAGTTGGAAAGATTTTAAGGATGCTGTGGTACCCATACAAGATTTAGCTAAAATGACGAATGGATCTGGATTGAAGAGAACTCGCGACGGTCTAATATAAATAAATAATAAAACTGAGTTTGAAAAAACATAAAAATTGTGTTTGAAAATCTAAAAATAACAAAAAAATAAAAAAGATGAACATTAAAGATATGTCTTGGAACGACGCCGCGACCAAGAGGTCGAATAACGAGTTCTTTCCCAAAAGCATAAGAGGCTTGATAGTGGGAAAATCGAATAGTGGAAAGACCAATCTGTTGATGAATCGGTTGTCGCAACCCGGCTGGTTGGATTACGACAGATTATTCGTGTTTGGCAAGAGTTTGTTTCAACCCGAATACAGATTGCTTCGAGTGTGCATGGATCGTAGATTGCCCAAGGACGTCATAGCCAGAATCTTTGACAGTAGGGAGGAATTCGACAAAAGTGAAGCTTCTCTTTCGACCATTTTGGACGGTGCGGCGATGGAACTGATGAAGAGAAATGCGTCTTCGAACGTCGGGTGTCGATTTTATGAGAACTCTAGCGATGTTCCGGATACTGGAGAATTGAAATCGGAAGATAAGAATCTCATGATTTTCGACGATCTGCTTTTGGAGAGACAGAACCAATGCGAATCGTATTACGTTAGGGGTCGTCACAGCAACATGGACTGTTTCTACCTGTCGCAGAATTATTTTCGAGTGTCCAGACAGACGATAAGGGAGAACGCTAATTTACTGTGTCTCTTTCGCCAGGATCTCAAGAATCTCAATCACATCTACGGTGATCACGTCGCAAACGACATGAGCGTGGTGCAATTCAGGAGATTCTGCAAGAGGGTTTGGGATGGAGGACTTTACAATTTCGTCGTGATCGATTTGACTAGCGAATTTAATCGCAGAAAATATCGGAGCGGATTCGACAAGTTTTATGTTTCTGATGATAATAAGATAAAAAGTGAAAACAAAAATTAGAAAATAATAAATCATCAATAATTTAGTTTTGAAAAAATAAAATAAAAATTAAAAATATAATGTTCGAACAAGGAGAATTGTTAGAACGGATAGCCGAGAATACACCTGCAAAACAATCCATTTAAATCGTGGTGAGTGGCGATTTGACTCGATTCGCGACGAAATTCGAACCTTCCATCGAATTGAATAGAGAGAAAAGATACGAGATGGCGTTGGTGAATCTGGAGACTTATTATTCCTTTCCCAACGTCACCGAAAAGAATAACTCGTTCAAGTATTCCGACGGAATGGATTGGCTGGAGATTCGAATTCCCAAAGGAAGTTACGACATAGACGATTTGAACAATTACATTCAGACGTGAATGAAGACGGATGGAAAGGGAAGCAACAAGATCAGACCCGCTCCCAACCCTAATACCTTACAGACGATGTTGGATTTGGAAAATAATTTTCGAGTGGATTTCAACACGAACGATTCTATAGGCAAGATGCTGGGATTCGATCGAAAGATGTATTGAGACCACGTGGCATCTGAAAATACAGTTGACATTCTCGCAGTGAATAGCATTCTGGTGAACGTGGACGTGATTGCTGGAAGCTATGTGAGTGGTAGCGCTCAACCGACGATCTATTCCTTCTTTCCAAACGTGTCGCCTGGTTGTAAAATCGTGGAACGACCTCGAAATTTAGTTTATCTACCAGTGATTTTAGACATGTTGTATAGTCTCAAAACCACACTGATGGATCAAAATGGTGAACTGTTAGATCTTCGTGGAGAGAGGGTGATGATACGATTTCACATAAGAGAAATATAAAAAAGCAAAAAAAAAAATATATTGCATATATATATAAATAAGAAAATAAAATAAACGCAATATTAATTTTACAAAAATTATTTAATATATATAATTATCATTAAAACAAAAAAACAATTGAATAAAATATATTTTAAAAAAAGAAATATGACTGAATACGTGGTTAAAAACGTGAACATATCCAAAGGACAGAGGAAGAAACTTGAGAGAGCATTAACTCGAGGTGAGCCAGTGAGATTCAAATTCACGATCGAATCGCCTGGACCAGAACTCAAAGCAAAACGATGGAGAAAGCGATCGGTGATGGAAGAGGGTTGAAGGTGAGATTGATTCCCGCTCAATCGAAATACAATTTGAAAATGAAAGGCGGTTTCCTACCGCTATTGGCAGGAATCCCCGCAAAAGTGTTGCCCTTTGCCGCAAAAGCATTGCCCTTTCTCGTGAAGACTCTCAGCATGGGAGCTCTCATGGGACTCGCGTGTTCGGCAGTTGAGAAATTAATGGGTGGCAGCGGACTGTTTTTGAAGAAGGGAGGAGCCGTGTGTCACGTCTACATAGACGACAACAGTGAAGGATTGTATCTAGAACCCGTTAGAGGTGGCAACTCTTTCAGTGGAAACGGTCTCTATCAGAAGAGTGGACAGAACGTTGGGCGACTCGGTAAGAATTTGCTGTTTGGTGAGAATTCGCCGTTTAAGAATATACCGATTTTGAGTATGTTATTATAATGTAAAAAAATTATATAATTTTATAAAATATAAAAATATAAATCACAGAAAGTATAAAAAAAAATAATATAAAATGGATAAAAGGGTGGAAAAACAATTAGACGATAATGATGAATATCACGGGATAGAGTGCGAAAAAGATGTGGAAAAACGATTAGACGCTAATGATGAATATTGCGGGATAGTGTGGGAAAAAGATGTGGAAAAACAATTAGATGCTAATGATGGATATCTTAGGAAAGAACTGAAAAAAGAGTTTAAAAAAGATTGGGATAGATGGCTGAAATTTCAAAAAAAAAATTCACTGCCACCACTACCTTCTGGAGAGAATGGTAATGATGTGAGTGTCACCAAGAGATGCACGACATTTTTTCATGATTATGATACAGATAAACAAATGTGTTCTTATAAAAAACGTAATATATCACACAAAAAAAAAAGAATTGACGTTGAAATTTGAGAAAAAAGGAAACGTTATTATAATATATATGGGCGATAGTGAAGAAGAAGAAGAAGAAGAAGAAGAAGAAGAAGAAGAAGAAGAAGAAGAAGAAGAAGAAGAAGAAGAAGAAGAAGAAGAAGGAAAACAAAAAAGCAAAAAAAAAAAGTAATGAGATCTAGAGATGTTCAACCTCTCTAGATCTCATCACTTTTTTTCCTTCTACTTTGCTAAAATCAGTCTCTCTATTGTTTTATATTTTCACGTCCGTTATTAGCATGTTGACGGTCGTGTCTTCTCCTTTTTCGAAAATGTGTTGAATGTTTATCTTTATTTTTGTGAGTTTTTTTTACATCGGTGAACGTGCTCTCACCACCCGATTTGTTCACGAGTTCGAGAGAGATTTTTGGATATATGTAATTTCCGTAGGACAACGACAAATCATCTTTGTCGAATTCTCTGTCTTCGGTGACGATGATGTTCTGTAGATCGCTTTGGTACTTGTAAAACAAATCGAGCGTGGCTTCATCCAATTTCAAAGGCATGCTATATTTATCGTATTTGTGCTCTAAGCCCTTCATCTCATCCTCGTTCAATTCGATGGCATCATGTCATTGTAACAAATTTCTTACATGTTTCGACTCGTTTCAATTTCAATTCGCATCTTTTAGGTGTTGTTGTCATGATCGATTATTTGTTGTTTTTTTGTGTGAATTATTGCAAATAATATATATTTTTGATTTTTGTGTTTAAATAATAATTTGTTAAAAAAGTTAGTTTTTAATTTTTAATTTTCTGTAATGTGAAAATTTTTTTTTTGTTTTTGAATTTTATGTTTAAATAATAATTTATTAAAAAAAGTTTTGTTTTTGTTTCTCTTTATATATATACAAAAAAGTTTTTAATTTTAATTTTCTTTAATGTGAAATTATTTTTTTTTTACATATATATAAAGACTATTTTAAAACTTTTTAACAAATTATTATTTAAATACAAAATTCCAAAAAAAAAAAATATTCTTACAAACGAAGCAAACAAAAAAAAAATGGAAAATTTAAATGCGAAAACCGTACCTCAGTTAAACGAGATGTCTAGAGAATTAAACATTCCACATTTCAGAAATCATAGAAACAAATCAAAAAAAAATTGAAGTCATACAGAAGTATCATTTGCGAAATGATGGAAAGAAAAAAATCGAAAGATCAATAGCGGACAAACTTAAACAGACTCGAATTGCGAAAAAAAATAAGCCGATGACAGTAATGCCTGATGATAGAAAATGAAACATGAAGCGTGATGAAATTAGAAAGATCATGCACAAGGAGTTTCATAGTTTGCTCGATGAAAAGGCAAATGAAATGTTGATAGCAACGACATCAAAAAATGTTTTGGTTGTGAAAAATGAAAAGTCAAAGATAGTAAAAGGAATCGAAATGCTGACATCAGAAAAAAAATTGTTTCGGTTGTGAAAAATAAGAAGATGACTAAACGAAAAGCCATCAAAGAACTTCAAGTTTTAAAAGAAAAAAAAAATAAAACGAAAACGAGTGATGAAGTTCAGAATCTAGACAAACGAGATATATTGAATGAAATTCGATGAGCAATCGACGATGGGAAAGGAGAAGAATATGTAGCACGAGTCATCAAGGAAGCATTCCAATCGAATCCCATAGAACGGGAGAGTGCAATCAAAGGCGTTTTTATAACTTTTGATGTAGTTCCCTCATTCAAGAAAGTCGATCCGAAATTTTTCATGGAACGGGTGAAGAAAAAAGTATTGGATTTGTTTCGCGAACACATGAATATGGGACAAAAAATTAAGATGATACTCCATTGCGTGATGAATAAAATCGACGTGAATTCCGGCGAGAGCATCGTGAAAAATGCATATTTCAGATCTAATGTAGAACTCGTATTTCGAGGTTCAGATTTATCAGACGTTTTAGAAATGGTGGAAGACAAGATGTTGACGTCTCTCGCAAATTATCAACATGAAGGTAGTAATTGGACGTTTGATGAGGTGTTGAAACTCGAAATTCATATAACTGAAAACGATTCATTGAAAGCATCTTCCTACGTGGAATTACCGTATTTCTTAGTTAAATAACACTCAATGGTCAACGTGAGAAATAAAGATGATCAGTGGGCAGTCACCTCCGCTTTATACCCCATCAAAATCCATCTCGAGAGAGTTTCTTGTTACGAGGAGACTTCTAAAAATCTCGATTAGACCGGAGTGACTTTTCCAACATCGTTAAAACACATCGAACGTTTTGGGGTTCAAAATCCCACCTTAGCAGTGATCGTTTTGGGATATGAGGAAAAATGAACGATCTATCCTCTCAGACAGACTTTGTATCTCGAAAGAGAAAAGACGATTATTTTATTATTGATTTCGAATGGTGACAATCGTCATTATTGTTGGGTTAAACATCCGAGCTGATTACTGTCGAGACAAAATAATAAACATGAACATAAGACATGTTTATGTTGCAACTGCATGAACACGTTTCACAGTGAAAAATCGTTAGTGAAACATCAGGAATATTGCAATGAAAATCAAGGTGTCACCGTCAAAATGCCTAAACCCAAAACCATCATGAACTTTCAAAATCACAATAGAAGGTTAAAAGTACCATTCGTCGTGTACGCCGATTTCGAATGCTTCACCGTGAAAATGAGTTCCTGCCAACCCGATGCTCTTTGAAGTTACGTCGAAAGATATCAAAAACACACGCCTTCAGGCTATTGCATTTACGTGAAATGCGCTATTGACCCGCAACACGACATGGGGTCCTTCACTTACATGAAATGGTGCGAAGACGACGAGGTGGCTCAAAGGTTCGTGGAAGAGTTAGAATCAAAAATTCAAATTTTATATGACAAATTCAAAACTCCGGCGAAAATGATCATCACGCGAGAGCAGCAGGACAAAAATAATAGAGTCACCGAATGTCACATATGCAGACAATCGTTCGACGAGAATTCGGAGGATAATAAGAAGGTCAGAGACCATGATCATTACACGGGTCTGTATCATGGTCCGGCTCAAAGCAAGTGTAATTTAAAATATCGAGATGCCATATTTTATCCGGTGATATTTCACAATCTCATGGGTTACAACAGTCATCTGTTCGTGAAAAATCTCGGCACCACCAACGAAGAATTAAACTGCATCATGAACAACGAAAAAAGATACATTTCCTTCACGAAATGGAAGCTCGTGGAGAAGAAAAGAGTAGTCGACAGAGAGACATTAAAAGAAAAAACAAAATCCATTCAGAGAACCATATGTTTCATCGACAGTTTTAAATTCATGTCGACCGCTCTGGAAAAATTAGTCGATAACATGAGCAAGGATAAATTTAAAATCACGAGCGAACACTTCGGAGAACGAGTAGACGTCATGATGAGGAAATGAGTGTATCCTTACGATTACATGAATGATCTAAAGAGATTTGACGACACCGCGCTACCTTCGAAACAAGAATTTTATTCTAAATTATACGAATCTGACATTTCCGATGAGAATTACGAACACGCCAAAAACGTGTAGAAATCATTCGATATGAAAACCATGAGAGATTATCATGATCTCTATCTGAAGACAGACGTTCTGCTCTTGGCAGACGTGTTCGAAAATTTTCGAGACGTCTGTCGTCGAAATTATGATCTGGATCCCGCTTGGTATTTCACTGCACCCGGTCTGGCATGGGACGCTCTGTTTAAGACTACCGAAGTCGAATTGGAATTATTATTCATCGTGGACATGTTGCTCATGTTCGAAAAGGCCGCGAGAGGTGGTGTCTCAATGATCTCTCACAGCTATTTTGAAGCTAACAATCCCTACATAAAAAAAGGTTTTGATTTGGAATGACTGAATAAATACATACAGTATTGGGACGCTAATAATCTATACGGTTGGGCCATGAGTCGTCCTTTACCGATTGGAAATTTCAAATGGGTGACGGAACCGGAAGAGATGCATAAATGGAGAGACTATCCTTGCATTTTAGAAGTCGATTTGAACTATCCGGAAGAATTACACAATCTACACACGATTATCCACTGCCTGCCAAACGAATGGAACCGATCGAAGGAGACAAGGAAAAACTCATTCCCAATTTATTTAACAAACGTAAGTACGTCGTCTACAGCGAGAATTTGAAACAATACATCAATTACGGGATGAAATTAGTCGACATACGTCGCGTCATTCAATTCGACGAAAAGCCTTGGATGAAAAAATACATCGATCTCAAAACGAATCTCAGAATTTGAGCCGAGAACGATTTCGAAAAAGATTTCTTCAAACTCATGAACAACTGCATGTACGGTAAATCGATGGAAAACATCAGGAAGAGAACCGACATTTGACTCATAACGTCTGAGAAAAAAGCTAAAAACTTAGTGGTGACAACCAATTACAGAGACCGAACCATATTCGACGAAAATCTAGTGGCCATTCACATGCAAAACACGCACTTGAAGTTCGACAAACCCTATTATCTTGGACCGATCATCTTAGATATCAGCAAGCGATTGATGTACGAGTTTCACTACGATTATGTCAAATTAAAATTTGGTGAGAAAGCCAAACTACTGTTCACCGACATGGACAGTTTAGTTTACGAGATAGAGAAGAAAGACATCTACTGAGATATATCTCCAGACGTGGCCGTGTGGTTCGACACGAGCAATTATCCCGTCGATCACCCGTCCAACATTCAATCGAACGACAACAAAAAGGTGTTGGGTAAATTTAAGGATGAGAGCAGCAGTAAACAAATAGTCGAATTCGTGGGTTTGAGACCCAAACTGTATGCTTATTGTCTAGAAAGTGAAGAGATCAAGAAGTGCAAAGTGGTTAAAGCATGCGTGGTGAAGAAAAACATCTCTTTTCAAGAGTATAAAGATTGTCTGTTCGGAAGTGGTCCAGTGTATAAGACTATGAAATCGATTCGAAGCAACAATCACGACGTGTATACCGAAATTGTCAACAAGATTTCGCTGACGGCCGACGATGATAAGAGATTCGTGTTAGACGATAAAATAAGCACTTTGGCACTCGGACATTGGACTTTGGATATGATTATGGACGATAGGATTCCAGATAGGATTCCAGATATGATTAAGAATGATAGGATTCCAGAAAATCAAGAGGAATTAAATGGATTCAAGATTATGGAAGTCAATAGAGACATCGAGAGAGTTAGTTTAAAATAGAAAAAGAAAAAATATAAGAAAATAACATCATTTTAGTGAATTATAAAATAAATAAATAAAAAAAATATACACATTTACGAATAAGAAAATAGAGATATCCGTCGAAGGTGTCGTCTTCCCTAATGAACCCCTATCCAACATCGATCGGTCGAATGCGGCAAAGGATTTGAAAATCAAAGATTTTCTAGGCGTGTTTTCCAGAGATGCCTTGCCGAAGAGAAGACCTCGACAATCAGAATGTGGAATTTTAAATCTGGACAACTTATCAGGTGAAGGCACTCACTGGGTGGCGTGGTTCAAGAAAGGAAGAAGAAGAATTATTATTTTGACAGCTACAGAATTTCACCGCTGAAAGAAATAAAGAACTATTTCGATGAATCGATGGTTCGTTACAACACGGAACGAGTGCAATCACCAGATCAAGTGTTTTGCGGTCACCTGTGTCTCTACGTTCTCAAGAGATGGTCGGAAGGAGATCAGTTTCAAGACATTCTCAATGATTTACATTAGAGAGAGATTTTTTTATAGTATATATAAAGGTAAAAAATTATTTGAAAAAATTTAATTGAATAAAAACAAAAAATAAAAAATAAGTGAAATAATTCATTTTTAATAAACTGCGTTTGAAATATATTTTTTAAAACCAAAAAACCTCAAAAAAATATGCCAGTCGATAAATTTGGTAGAAGTGACGATGAAAATCGACCCAAAAAGATGAAGACGCTCGAAGTTGGCGATGATTACGACGTTGCCAACTTGGACGAACGTTACGTTCGGAGATACGAACCTCGAGAGGAACCTTTGAACATGAATGATAAGAAGCTCTACAATCTTCCCGAGCAGATAGATCTCGCAGATGCAGCGACTAAAAATACGTCGACAGGAGGAACGCGGATTTCAAATTAATCATGCTAGATAATTACATGGATAAAGCCATGACAGACGATCTCGATCTGAAATCCATAGATTCCACCGATGCTGCGACCAAGAAATACATGGACGACTCTCACGCATGATTCAGCAAACATCTGAGGAATAGATACATTCAGAAACGATGCAATCGTAATTGAACGCCAATTCTAACAAGATAACGAACGTGGCCACTCCCACGAATCCCAAGGATGTGGCAACCAAACACAACGTAGATCTGGAACAGAGAAAGTCTGACAGACGAGAAATGAAATCGGATCTGAATGCAGGATTCAACAAGATATTGAATCTGTCGAAGATCGACGACGCGGATGTGGACTCCACCGCAGTCAACAAGGGCTACATGGATTCCGCTGTGATACGATCTCAAGAATACGTAGAATCACAAGTGGACAATCTCTACCTGAACAAACAATCTGGTGGAACCATGGAGGATGGTATCAACATGAACGGCCAGAATTCATTCGGTCTCGATCATGATCCTGAATTCGATTCCAGTGCGGTCAGCAGGAAGTATGTGGACGATAACTCGGTCTTGAGAAAGGGCGACATCATGGAAGGTAAACTAGATATGGGTGGACACGCGCTCACGAATCTACCAGATACCGTGCACATGTCGGATGCCTGCACCCTGATTTCAGTGGTGGAGAAAGTCAAATACGCCAGACAATTGATCACCGTGTGGGCCGAGGAGGCCGACACGTTAGAGAAGAGAAAAGCTGAGTGGTCTTTGGAAATGGAGGTAGTGGATTGTAACATGGTCAGGTGGGATATCCCATGCCATTGGGAGGTGAAATCATTCGAATGAGTCTGGCTTCCACGGATTTGAATAACAGAGCAGTCGTCAATCTCATGGTGAACGGAGTAGAGAGCGATAAGAGATACAGCGTCAAAAAGACCGAGAATCAACACTCGAATGTTAGCACATTCGGCACGCCTCTCAAAGTGAACTTCGTTACAAAAACCAATAATTCCGAAGCCGCCACTTCCGTGGTGAGCATACTGATCGAACTAGATCCTCTGAACAAACAGTGAACGCGTGGAAATAATTAATTAAAAATAATGAGTGATTATTAAAAACAAAAAAAAAGTAATGAGATTTAGAAAGATGTTCAATCTCTCTAGATCTCATTACTTTTTATATTTCTTTTTTTGTTTTGTTTTAATACGTTATTTCTCATAATGTTTCATCTCATGAAATTGGATCACCTATATCGAAACACGCATCAACATATATTTTAGCATTTCGAAGAGCTTTTATAAATTATCAAAAAGCAGTCGGTCCTCTATACGTCAACGTGTGTAAAAGTTTTCTGGCCTTATCTTCTATCAAGATTTTACTTTCGATTTCGCATCTCATATAATCAGTCAATATCAAAGGTTCTGTTTCGACTAAAGTGTCTAGAATTATTGCTAGAGAATCTTGCGAAATATTTTTTTATCAAAACATATCTGTTTCTTCTCAAGTATTCTCTTTCTTTATCATTCATTTTTATAATTATTTTTTTAATTTTTATTTATATATTTTTTTTCTTTTTTTTTTCACACACACGTCTCTCATCGAATGATCGACATCTTATTTCCATCCAATTCGAATTGTAATTCTCTATCCGACGGGATCAGGGTGAAGGCTTCAGTTTTTCTCGGCACATTCCTATCGAATTGCATCTTGATCTGAATGTCAAAGACGCTACTCTTGAGTCGTTCGCTCTGTTTACTGAGATCGAATACGAACATGGGATACATTGACTTGTATTCACCGGGAGATATATTAGGGTTGCTCATCAATTCAATCTAGACCATGATACTTTTTCTAAAATCTGTGGCGTCGCCGTACAGTCTGCAGAAATCGTTCTTGTCGAACGACGCGTTGTAATCGATTGCTGGATATCTCGTGGCGTTCAGAAACGCTTGCATGTTTCTCAAATTGCAGTGATCGAATAGCGACGCATTCTTTTCCTGAGACCCGTCCCTATTGGACTGAAACGCGACCACGATGAAACACGGTCTCTCGGAAGCGGATTTCATAGTCTATCTCAAATCGAAGTGATTCGTGGAGAGTGGAATGCTCGCCGTGTCACGCTATCTCATTCTAAATCCCACAGGTAATTTACTCTTGGATTCTATGATCTTGTAGAGACGCGTTTTTTCCGCGATCAAAGGCTGCACGTGCAGAACAAACCACGATATCTTGTGTAGAGTTAACTTACCCGCATCGGTCGCGGGGAGTCTCTATATCGCGTCGTCGTTTCCCTTTCGAATCAACGTCAGATTGTGTTTGAATCCGTACATGATCTTGTTATAATCGTCTGCGAATCCGAAGATGTGTTTCAAAGGTATCCTGAACGAAAACGTTCCTTTGGGCCTGGGCGTCTTGACGACGTAGTCGAATATCGCGGCGGTACCGGCGCTAGCAGGGCCGATGGTGACTTTAACCCACAACTGATTTAGTCCTCTGGATTTCGAAAAATCATCTGGACACATCAAGAGTCCGAACATCCTGGTGGCCTGACCGGGATGAAACACAGATTCTATCACTTGTCTGGCTAGCAAGTACTTTATATTACTGAATAGATGCATGATGCCATTATTGGCTAAAGTGACCGTGTCATCGTCGGTGTAGTCGGTCCCATCTTCCTTGGTGAGACGTCCCTGTACCACTATGTAACTCTCACTAGGATGAACGAATAGATCTTGGGTTTCGACATTGATTCCTATCTCCCCCGCATTGTTCAAACTTGTTCCGGTTATCGGTTCATATTCGTGAACCTCGTATTCTTGAATACTTTCATCTTTCACTATGCTTTGTGCGATATCTAGTATATTTGCCATTTTTGAAGGTTTTTTGTTTTTTGTTTATTAATTAGCTTGCTTTTTTATCTAAAAATAGTTTGAATTATTTTTTATCATTATTTTTTTCTCTCCTTTATATATATATGTGTGTAAACAAGAAAATGTTAAAGAGAGTAAATAAAAAAATTCGTTTTCTTTATTAAAACTTCGTCTTCTGCAATTGTTGTTCGTAAAACTTTCCAATGATCTCTTCGCCATCCAAAGCTTCGATTTCATAAGTCACCTGTTTGGTGTGAAATATTCTGATTATGACGAAGATTTCCGAGCTCCATCGAGGAGTGTAACCCTTTTCGAAGTGCTTCTTATAAGCGTAGATTCTCACTCGATCGCCGACCGCAAATTTCGGCGGTCTAGACTTCTTCCTGATCTTAGATCTCTCGGGATGTAGATTCTCGTAGACCCGTTTTTCATTTCGAGGATCGCTAGCTTCCGCAGAAGTCATCTTGATCGATCTGTGTCGTGTGTTTTTGTAATCTTCAACCAGACCGTTCAGGGCATATATGTATTTCTTGGTCGAATTCGCCGTGAAGTATCTGTGCATCTTCTCCTTCATCGTTCGATTCCAACGTTCCACAATGCTGGCTTTCTCTTCATTTTCGATCGAGTAGAGGTCGATCAATCGACGAAACGTCCTTGTTGTAGAATTCCTTCCCCTTATCCACCCACAATTTATTCGGTTTTTGAGAAGACGAGTCGAACACGCTCTTCAGAGCCTCAGAGAAGCAAGGTCCTGATTTATCCTTCAAAGCTCTGATCCAACCATATTTGGAAAACACGTCGATGACCGTCAATAGATATTTGATGCCCTCGTTCTACCTCGAAAACGATCTCATGTCGACTAAGTCGGCAGACCAAATGTCATCCAGACCCTTCACGAACACCCTTCTCTTTCGAAATTTACGCACGATGGGTTTGTGTAACTCCTCGGCTAATTCGCTCGTCAATAATCGTTTCTTCTTCTTTTCTGAAGTGCTTTTTTTTTAACGCCCCATCCGAATCGACGTTTCGCACCGATCAGATTGCCGACCAGTGAACGTTCTATCTTCTCTCTCCTGGTCGGATTCGATATGCCTCTTAATTTCGCTAACATGTTTTTATCGCAGGCGTCATTGCGAGTCTTGGTGTCGAGACGTCCGGCGTAGCACTGATCATGATCATATGCGGACGAGTCCACCCCATTCATGGGTTTGCTCCAAAATTTAGGAGTCAGATAGGCATTGAGTCTCTTGCTCAATTTCGTTCCGGGTCCCGTGAAACTGAGACCCGGCAGATGCATTTCGAAAGGTAGACTATTGATCATTTTATTCACCACGCCTTTGCCTTTGCTCGTTTTTTTTTTTTTTTTTGACGAATCGAGTCTTGATTGAACCACACACACTGCAAATCCCGCGAAGCATCTGTCTGTCGTTTTTAGTTCGTACTTCTCGAGAATTACCCGTATCGGTAACTCTCTTACACTTTACGCAATACATTTTTTGAAGGTTATTTAAATTAATTTCATATTTATTTTTTATTTTATATATAAATTTAATATTTTCTTTTTTAAAAAATTCTGTTCTTATTATATATATTTTTTTTTTTCAATTGCTGCTCTTGAGTTCTATCAACTTACCAAATTCCACCCTAGCCTCTTTCCTCCCCCTTTCCACGAGAGAATCCTTCATCTCTTCCTTGATGATCTGACGAGTCTTG
Organism: Pictodentalium vernedei; assembly: GCA_031216915.1. NCBI lineage: Eukaryota > Metazoa > Mollusca > Scaphopoda > Dentaliida > Dentaliidae > Pictodentalium > Pictodentalium vernedei. The sequence continues at coordinate 228,004,750 of CM062296.1, forward strand.
ATTCTCACGGCTTCTTTCATAGCATCGTATTTCGTTTTCTCGCTCAATATCGTGAAGTATTCTCCGTCCGATATCCTACCATCTTTCAATGCCACCGAGATCATTTCGGATATCATGTCGATCTTGGAGTCAGCCAAGACGCGAATCTTTTTGTGTTTCCTAGCCTTCAGATATAATTTCCGACTCAAAAAGTTTCCGAGCATGCTAAACAATCCGGCGGCGAGAGCCACTCCTTCTATGGTCAACACGATTGGAAAGCCGACCTCGGTCGACAACAATACGATGCCGGCCGCGTGTAAACCCATAGAAATCGTTATGAGTGTTGTGTCGACCGCGTTGACGAATTTCACGAGATGCGAATACTTCTTCTTGAGAGAATGACGGGAATCTCTTTATCGAGTCAGATACAATTGGATTCTACTGATTTGATCGATGCGATACCCCTCTCCTCTTTCTTTTTCTTTTGGCAACGGCGCCGTTGGCAAAACGCCGTTCGGCTTCTCATCCTAGTCGTCTTCTAACGTCGGATACAATTTATTTCTGGTTCTCACTTTTTATGTTTTTTCTTTCTAATATTAGATAAAAATTTATGTGTGTATTTATTTTTTGTATTTTCTATTCTCCTTATTTATATCAACGAGAAAACTTAGACGTATGCTTCCTCCAGCAATAATTTCAAGACACATCCCTTGTCTTCTAAAGTCAGACTTCTTCGTGCCAATTTCATTTCTTCCAAATTGGTAAGCTTGTCTTGCCCCTTACAGAAGACTAATCTCCTCCAAAACTTGATCACGTCGTCGATTTGAACGCATTCGAACGCCGGTTCGAAATACTTGAGGACCATATCTTCCCTTTCTATCATCAGACATGAATGATCCTCGTGATCGAAGTCTAGATGATCCCGACACCAGACGCATTGTTCTCATAAGAGGCAACCTAGTTGATCGTTCACGCAGAATGCGTAGGCTCTCATGAGCATTTTTAAAAGAAACCTTGCTCTCATAATCTAGGAATCGTTCATGATTTCCGTATATTTTATTATCTATTTCGATTCGATATTTATTTTTTTTTAAATAATTATTTATTTATATTTTTTTTTCTCTCCTATGTATATCAATCACTTTTTTATTTCCTCTCGACAAAACCGATTCTATTACGATTCACCTCACAAAACTCGCGAAGTGAATCGGCAAATCGTTTTCGATGATCGGATCGCACCCTCGACAGTCCGGAACGCGATCGCGAACGTCTGTGTCCCAGAACTGGCAAACCGCATGTTTTCGATGTACCGGAACCCGAAATCGGTTTTAAAAAAAAATAAAAAAATCCTCGATGATTAACTACGCTTTACACTCACTTTTCACCGTTGCTGAACGTCGAGAAAACGTTTTGAGATCGATTTTCCCTGTCCTAGAATCGGCAATCGGTTTCACCGATCGGATCGCACCCTTGACTGTTCAAACAGCCGTTGGCGAACGTCGGTGTCCCAGAATCGGCAAACCGCATTTTTGATACTGTCCTAGAACCGGCAAAGCGTTTTTTGCTTGCGTCCACCAACGATATATTGAAGGTCTGATCCGCGATCTGAACGTCGAGAAAAATTTTTTAAATTTACATTTTCTTCAAATTTCATACATTTTTTCACTTCTGAGCGATGTGGCGAATGTACTCGTTCGCCAACGGATGTCTGAACGGTCAAAAGTGCGATCCGAGAGGGTGAAAAGCGTTTGCCGGTTCTGGGACACCATGTAAAAACGACATTTTTTACACTCTGTACACGATTTAACACTGAATCCCTATGGCGGTACACGTACATGTACGTGTACGTGTACAGTTTTTTTAAATTCTGTCCTTGAATCGGCAATTTACACCTACTCACAATCCATCACTGATAATATTTTATCTGGAGGTGATTGCATACATGAGCGTAGTTTGTAAAATTGACAATTTCTTATCAATTGAATGTAAGAACAATTTGGTGACCACTTAACATGTTATTGCAAAGGAATAATATCTTTTTGTTCCCAATTCATTAAACCTGTCCACAAACGGAACATTTTACTTTACAATCTTCCACATAGAAAAACCTAGCTTTAGCTGATTCTTCTTTCTTAGACTGTAAAAAAGGATTTGTAGTCATACTAAAACTCGAAAGTCTTGTAAGCTCTGATAAGTATAGGATATGCAGGATTAAGTGGTAGAGACATGTTGACTGTTCAATGTTTTTACTTTGATTTTTCTGTAAAAACTAAATGTTGTTTCTTTATATCCATAAGATTCATATGTGGGATGAAATGTTTCATGTAATTATTGAAATAAATCGTGTGCATTTGTCACATCACACTGTAAATAAAAAGTAATGAATGCAATTCTTAATAAGAGAGTAAAAAAGGCCATCGATTCTCAACTTTTTTGACACTTGCTTTTAGACTATCAAGAGGTTAAGACTGAATTTCATACTGCCCCAAAGATGTATAAAGTGAGAGATCCAGGATTAGAAAACGCGAGTGACCCAAACAGTATTTATTATAAAATGAAAGATAGAGAGATAGCGAGATTCAAGAAAATAGAGAAAACAAGTAATCCATACAGTATTTATTATGAAGAAGAAGAGAGATTTTGTATGGGAACTTTATGAGATAATACCTGATACATGGTATGAAGGAAAAACTCTTATCAGTCAACTTTACGAACTCACGAAGCACTGTTATATTTGTAAGGAGAGTGGACATCTGGCTAAAACATGTCCAGATAATGGGGTATGTTATTATTGCAAACAGAAATGACATTGGATTAATGAACGTGCATTGAAAAAAATTATCTAATCAACCAAAGTGGGGGGCATCAGCTGTTCCATTACCTACTACAGGATTTGGCATTCCTCAAACACCTACTATTTGGCTTGGCATTCATCCAGAGCAGATAGAATGAAATATTCCACCACAGGATATCACAATACATAATACCTCACCAAAACAGCCTGACGATAATGTGTTACAAGATTTTGATGAGGAGTCAGACATTATATGTTATATAATTTGGACATACCAAATGAAACAAAAACAGATAATGAATTAGAAGAGCATTATTTCCAGAGAAAGAGGCACCACCAATGAAATTTTCAAGAAAACTTAAAGCTATGGACAGTAAACCAAAAGTGTCGAAACTGGCCAAAAAACGGTAATGGACACTTGGAAAGTGACATTCAAAAAGTAACATTCAGAAAGTAAACCATAACTGTGTTGTATCACAAAATATTCATGAAATAAATTCAGAAAAGGTAATGATCTTATGTTTTCTGTTCAAATATTTTTTAGTTAGAAATTTGTTTTTTATTCTTGCCTGATAAACAGTTTTCAAGAAAACTATTTGTCAGACAAGTACAAAAATTGCATAGAACTAAAAACTAAAAAAAAAAACATTTTTCTGTTTGCAAATTAATTTTCTTAAAAAAGTTTTTTTTGTAAAAACATTTTCAGAAAACTAATTTGCAAACAAAAAAAATAATTTCATAGAAATAAAAAATACAAAAATTATTGTTCTGTTTGCAAATTAGTTTTCTGAAAAATGTTTGTACAAAAAATTGTTTTCAGAAAACTAATTTGCAAACAGAAAAATAATTTCATAGAAATAAAAAATACGAAAATTGTTTTTCTGTTTGCAAATTAGTTTTCTGAAAATATTCTTCTGAAAACTAATTTGCAAACAGAAAAACAAATTTCTGAAACCTTAATTTGCATACAAGGAAAAAATAATTTTATGTTAAAATAATTTGAGGAACAGTGCAAGTAGTATGTCATGTACCCGGACCGGCATTGTTTGGGGGATCTCATCGGGGGATCTCATGTGACGTCATAGTCACGTGACTTAGTGGCGCCATGTTGTGTTGTCATGGTAACCCACGTGAGCGGCCATCTTGTAACGTCATCTCCATAGTGATGCGTGGTGTGAGTACGCATGCGCAGCGTGTGTTGTTAGGGTGATACGTGTTTCTGTCGTCCATTTTGAATACTGGAGGCCGCCATCTTGGTTTCTACGGTAGCACGTGATTGCTATGTTACCCAAAGGCTTACAACAAGACAAGGGTATGTTGAGGGTGTGTTCGATTGAATCGGAGTAGTTTTCTGGTTCGGATTTTCCTCAAATCCTCGTTTACTTCGTAGAATTGCCACAAACAACTCGGCAAGTTGTATTATTTTGAATTCTTTCGGAATTCTCTGCTTCTATCTATATATGTAATAGTTTATGTCTACCTAGGCATGTCCCTTTGCCCTGAAGAATACTCCAGTGGCGTAGAAGAGCCTATTAACTGGAACAGTTTTGCTTATTATTACTAAATTTTGCTATTCTAGTCTATTCTTGTAACTTCTTACCCTATTCCAAGTACTCAAGTAGTAGGACAAGGTCTAGACGTCCCTCATCTTATGGACCCCGGCTGGTGGACCCCGGAAGTGACGTCATACCGCAATGTATTATGGGTATCACGTGGTTGTCATGGTAACTCATGTGGGCGGCCATGTTGTGACGTCATTGTCATGGTGATGGGTGATGTTAGTGCGCATGCGCAGCTCGTGTTGTTAGAGTGATACGTGTTTCCATCGTCCATTTTGTATGAAGGAGGCCGCCATCTTTGTTTCTATGGTGGCACGTGGTTGCTATGAGCCTGAAAGGTCTCCAATAGGGCCAAGAGGCCTGTAACAGGTATCTTCGATTGACTGGGAGTATTTTCTGAAACGACTTCCCTGGATAATTACCCAAATAAACCCGACAATCCCTCCAAATCACCGGAAACGACTTTATTTGATACGGATTCCACATTTTATCGGCTTAGCACGGAGTGCTATAGATTTTTAAAAGGTCGTGTTCGATTGAAAGGGAGTAATGTTCCCATAATCCTTTTTTTGGATCCCGTGACGTTTTTTCCCAATAAGAGTAGCACGTAGTGCTATAAGTCAAATTTACCCAGAATCCATTATTTAAATTACAAGTAGGACCCATATGTGTACATGAAGGCCATGAAGCTAACTTCAAGTTCCACCATATACTCATGTGAGGAACAACCCATGTAAGAGATGTGTCGTACGAGGTTTAATATACTATCCCTCTTAGCCTCTTTTCGATTTTTTGAGAGGATACCTTTTTGGATTTGTTAAAAAAATAACAACACTGAACATAAATTTAAATTTCTTTTATTCCACAACAAAAATACATCTTTTTATGGTATGTAGATTGTCAGATATTCATAAACAGCCTTTCTGCAGATTGGACTTATACTTCCAATATCTGGAATTCTTCTTCAGGAAATTTTCGAATGGTCTGTGTTGTGGTGGTAATCCATAGGAATCAAAGTACTCTGCGTTGTGGTGACTCACAAAGAGAGCCACTCAATGTTCTCCTTTTCTATGGTCTGGAGCCGTGTTGGATATCAAAGTCACTGGTCTGTGGTCTGTGATCTGGTAATCTTCTTGGTAATTTGTTTCTTGCAAATACACCCAAACATATTCTCTTCAAACAACTATCTGATCGAAGTGCATTCTCTAACTGCAACGTGTTCATGTTGAGTAATCGAAGTTTACTTGTCTATTCTTATCCACTTCTATGATGTTCTGGAATTCTGCATACACCAGTACGTTGATTGTGGTTGGTAATGGGTTTTCGAAATGGACTTCTAGTCTCAAGTTTCCTCTCTTCACCAGATTGAAGTGTTGTCCATGTGATAGATCTGGAGTCAGGTCGAATACGAATAGGGTGTATCCATTTATGTACTCTTCTCGGCTGATGTGGTTTCCTTCATTCTCATACATTTGTCCAGTTCCTTGGAACACAGTCGCATAACATCTCGCCAATTCTTGTTGTTCGAATCGCGGTTGTAATGGTTTGGCTGGAATCTGCTGCCCATCCACATACAAAGCCAAGTAATTGATTTTGTAGTTCTTGAAATTTTTTGGATTCTTTGAAAAGTTTCCATTGAAAGCATCGTTGTCTACACATCCCACCACGATGCGTTTAGGTAATTGGCCTAAAAATAAGTTTTCTTGTGTAATGCTCAGATTTCCTTTCGGCACTGAAAACACCTTGGTTTCCACACGGTCGATAGGATATTTTGCAGTTGCTTTTGTTAGTGCTTTCTCGTGAGCCATTCTCACTAATGACTGGAGTCTCTCTTTGCGTACAAACATGGATACATCTAGAATTTTGATCTTGTATGTATTGGTGTCGGACATCAATGCGAAAGCATCTTTGGCTCTATTCATTTTAACATGAACATTAACTCCATTCAGCAAGTAACGAGTTTGGAAAAACATGTCCAAATGTAATCTTCCAGTCATGTCCACGATTTTACTTTTCTCTATAAATTTCTTTCGAAGAAGAAATCCTTTGTTATCATCTATCAAATCTTCCATGTATCCGGCCGTATCCTTGTATCATAATGCATTAGTCAGTTGTGACTTCTTTGCAGCTGGTCCATAACTCAACAAAGTTTCTATGAAAGCTCTGTAGGGATAAGTGTTGTTGGAAGGAGATACCAGTTTTTCATTCAAGCTGATATCCATTTGATTACATAAGGAATGCATCCATAAATTGACTGGGCCCACTTTGACATCGGGTGCAATTGATGCCCCATTGGAATCTGCAACCGTTGCTTTAACATACAAGTATGTCTATGCCAAATTCAAATAATCATCTCCTAATCCCGCAATGTGGAATTCTATTGGACCACTGTTTCCTATAGTCGCCAAAGGCCTGTGTTCTACCCATTGCCCATGTTCCACACTAGTCTGTGTTGGTGGTATAGAAAACAAGTCGAGTTCGCTGTTGACACACTCACAAGATTTTTCATTGATGAGAGACATCATGCACAGAGATTGTCTTGGGTCTGAACAGTTCTCCTTCTTTTTGTCGATTTTCTAGTTTTGCGTGGTGCGGGCCTTTTTATACTTTTCCTGCCGGGTGGTTTTGAATCACCAAACACTTCATTCCAAGCTCCTGCAACAGCCTCTTTGTCTCTTTTGATTGCTGCCTTTTTTACATTTTTCCCTTCAATGACATCTTCGGCAAAGGCTGCTCCGTTTCTCGATAACTGTTTTCCCATGGTCCTGGCTGTAGTTTTCAATAAAGGTAACACCATATTCTTCAGTCCTCCCAATATACTTCCAAAACCATATCCTCTCTGTATTTGAGCTCCAGAAAAAGCCGGTAGACCGTTCCTAGCTTGTTTCGTGTAATATTCTTCGTATAAGTTGGACTTATAACAATAAGTCACGTTTAAGTGACATGAAGAGATCTACGATTTCTGAAATGAAGTGTCACTGTCACTTTCCGGAACTCGAATGGTACTATGGCTTCTGTGTCACACCTTATATACACCTGGACGGTACTGAACTTTTTCTACTGGTACATAATACACATTCTCAAAAGTTTTAGAGATGATTTTCCCATATTTTCCACGCACGGGTACGATACGAAGAGGTGGTATTCTTGTATCTCCTACGACTTGGCACGAACCAAGTCACAGTATACATAGAGTGAATAAAATCCTTGGTTGACATCGGCAACTCTGGAAGAATTGTAAGTTCCTGATTTAAAAACACACTCATTAAATCCCAAAATATTTTGAAGAGTAGGGCTCAATGTGACCACGACTCCATCACGTACCGTGATATGAACTTTACCAGTCACTTCATCCAGTTCAAAAGCTACCTTATCGTGACGAGGCAAGAGTAATTCTTTAACACAATTGATAGCTCGTATCACATCAATGGGATCCGAATAAAGACCTTCCTTGAGAGTAAGTCGGTAATTCTTTTTTGAAGACCAGAACACTGTAACGAAAGCTTCTTCTCCACGAATATTGAACCAAGTATTTGGATACTGAATCTCTGCCAGACCTACTTCCCATTCTTCCGTGAGATTCACTGGTTGTGATAAATGAGCGGTGTACGTAGTCAACGTGTTTTCTGGAAACACGTTCATAGAACTATTACTTGGTAGAGTCAAATAAAACTTTACTTTTTCTTAATGGTGGGATTTGGTAACAAATATCCTATGCTACTACTCAAGAGATCAGTCCACAACTTGCTGCTTGTGTTCTCGAGGGTGAGATTAACGACACTGGTAATGATGATGATATAGGCCTACAAAATGATTATTTGTGAAAAGTAAGTGATCTCGCTCCTTGGAATTCGTTTGCCAAACAGAGGCCAAGAACCGTTCGATCCTTCTTCCATTTTGAAGAAACCTCAGAGGTTCACTTCCTTTTATAGGTGAGCTGACTCTGCTTGATACACGAATTGAACGAAGTTGGGTATCCCAACCACTTTACGAACGATTCCCTTTTCTTACCTCGACCACGTTTCTTGAGTACGTGTTCGATTTTGTAAATAGTTTATGTGAAACTCGCTGAAGCTCTTCAGTTTAGAACGGCTCGTTCAATACTTCCCCATTATCATCTTGTAAGATGTACGTGACTGGATGTCCTTTCTTGATGGCTGCTATTATGAATAACTCTTCGGTCCAATTGGGCAAATAACCTTTCTCAGACGTTTTCTTAACTTTATTGATTCTCACTCTGTCTCCTACTTTGTACTTTGGTGTCTTGTGTTTTATGGGTTGCCCATACAACCTTTGCCAAACCTCTTCTTGATTTTCAAAATTCATGGCAATGGGGGCCATACCTATACTACGATAATGAGAATGATTATATGATTTCACCAAAGTTTGAAGTGGAAACGTTAGTGTGTCATTCTTGATAAAATATTTCCACATCTTGGTTTTTAAAGTTCTATTGAATCTTTCTACTGTGGAACATTTTGTTTCAACATTTTGTTTAGTGAAAAATTCGACTTTGTGATCTTTGAGAAAATTCTGAAATTTTCTGTTTAGAAATTCTTTGCCTTGATCTGTTTGTTATTTTTCTGGTTTACGACTTTGTTTGAAAATTTTACTAAAAGCTTTCACGATGGAATCACCATGTTTGTTTTTGAGGGGTATGACCCAAGCATATTTACTAAACACATCTGTACATGTCATGTTTTTTATGTTTTTGTTGAATTTACTTATCTTCGAAACGTCTACCAAGTCAGGTTGCCATTGTGTATCTATACCACTTATTATCACTTTCCTTCTAGGAAATGTACGACGAACAGGTTTGTGAAGTGTGTATGTGTCTTGAGTCTCTAACCATTTTACAACTTGTTTAGTTTTCTTCTTGGACGCTCTACGAAGAGCGTCTACACCGCCAAAACTACCAGGCGCTTCAGAATCATAGTACAATGCTTCCATGACTGCCTTGTTCAAGTGACAACTCTATTTATACACTTTTTCGGTCCACTTTGGCGTTTCTGTTTTCTGTGGTTGTTTAGGTTCTGACTTCATCGGTGCCTGTTTCATAAAATCCCAACGTTCTTTATGACCAATTAATTCTTGGGGTATGTTACTATCTCTCAAAGCTTCGGCTAACACTTCCCATCCCTTGGTTGGAAAGATTTTCGTCTTCTAAGTAAACCGTTTAGAAGATCTGTTACATTCGACCCTACCACTGTTTGATCTTTGTAGACTAATTCACCCTTCTCATTCCAAGATATATTTGGGTCACTTCTAATACGATTCAACAACAACTTTCCCTTTCTCCTCATTGTCATAGGTACAGAATCGAGAATGTCTTCGTCTTTATTATCTTTCTCGAATTCGACTTTAATTGGTCGAGGAGCCATTACCTTTTGTTGAAATGTCAAGTATCGTTGTAAAATTTGATTACATTGAGTCATCTTTTCATCAGCCGAAAGAAAAGGGGCATCGAGAATAGCTCTCATTTCTCTATCCAGTGATGAAACAGCCAGTTCATTTGGTTGTCTTGGAGTCTCTTGTAGACGTTCCAATAACCTTGGTTCTACCAAAGCCATCTTCTTTGAATATTCCATCATCCAAATATACCTTTAACAGCTCCCAATAGTACAGGAGGTAGCAATGCTCTCACGAATCCTCCTTTCTGCAAGATTTGTCACCTCTTTTTGTCAGAGGTACCTTTATTTGCCACTGCCCTCACTAGTTGTTTCTGACGAACGAGTTTGGTTCTCTGAGCTTTGGTCAGAGGTACTGCTCCCTTCAGTATAGTCGAGGTACAGTCACACAAACAAGTTATCAATTCTTTGTCTGCATGTTTTAGTATGGATTTGACGAGTGTGGGTTTCGATTTAATAAGAACCTTGGAAGAGCGATGTTGCACTTGAGACGGTCAGACATACTTCTGACTTGAGTCAGACCTTTTGCTCCCATTTTATACTTTTCGGAGGTACACATATTGGGTTTCCCCGGGAAAAATTTGACTTCTTAATCTCATGTGTTCAGGTGTATCTTGTTTGAGATCTATTAAAAGGTAACCATATGGTGTCGAAGTGGCATCTTCGAAAACTTCTTTCAGAAACTTGCAATGACCAGGATACATCTGTGCTGCCAAGTGTGAGATCTGAGAACGATCCCTAGGATTTTTAAACAAGATCATGTAATGACTATTGAGAGCTACAATCCTATGGACTTTATTTTTGTCAAATAAATTTTGAACAATGTACATTACACTAATGTTACGGTGATGACTACCTTTAGTAAATAATCTAGACACTCGAACATCTGCATCGAGCATCAATTCATCCAATATGACTAAACTATCAGATTTTAATTCTTGAGGGAGATCCTCTACGAATTCTACTTAGGGTAAAGTATTGTATAATGGTTGCCATTCAGTAAAACACCAAATGATGTGACTTGGAACAGGTGATATAATATTTTGAATGTTTTGAATAACCCGATTTACAAAGGATGACTTACCACTACCCGTGGGACCACACAATAAACAAGTGAATGGATGCTTCCAACGAGGATCCATCTTTGTTGTTCTATGTGGTACTACTTCCTTTTATACCTTTTGGGGAGGTGGCCCCCACTGAACGTGGGTACTACTTCCCTTTTATACCTTTTGGAGAGGTGGTCAATATGACCGTCATCCAAAATATTTAAAATTGGTGGCCCTCTGACTTACTGGCTGGGGACAGGTTAAGTTTGTTTGATATTTGTCAAGAAGATAAACATCAAATAACCTAAGCGTCATTACCACTTTTTTTTTCTTTTTTCTTCATTTTATACATTTTTTCTTCTTTTTTTCTTTTTTTTATAAAAAACAAACATCTATTTACAACATCTATTTACATCTTCAGACTGAGTGGTTTCTTGAAGGTCATGAATTCAATCACCAAATCCATAATACAACGTCTCTGTTCATTTATGAGAGGTTTCTCGAACATATCTTCATACTCTTTCTGTACTGGTGGTGGATTCATTCCAGACGTATTATCGTGCCACAGTAGATGGACATCATTCTTGTTAACTCTTTCAAGTGCTTCACTAAAACATGTTATAATCTTCTCTTCTTCATACCTCATTAGGCATACATTATGCTGAATCTGACTTGGGTGATCGACTTTACATCCATAGCATTTTTCTTTCACTACAGCATCAATGTTCTCTTCGACATAATGGGCATATGCCAAGCAAAGTTCATGCGGCAAGCGAACTTGCCTGAGTTCACTATCAATTTCCTCAACGATCAAGGGTCGTGGTTGGGTTATTCTCACTGTGATCTTCTTCTTCTTCTTCAAAGGTAGTTCTTGAATTGTTTTTTTTTTTTGAAGTCTTCGTGGTTAGTAGGTTTAGTAGGTTTAGTATCTTCAGGAACTTCAGTTAAAGTTGTTTGTTGGATTTTGATGGCTGCATCTACTTCTTCTATTTGGGACTTCAAGGCATTCCATTCCTCTAAAGATAGAGCAATACCAGTCTTCGTAGGATAAGGTCTCTGGTCTTTTCCCTCAAAGTATCTTCTGAGATGAATCTTCAGTTCACCCTGGTACTGTGTGACGTTAGCAAAAGTCTGCTTGGTGCCAATTCGGAACATCTTCTCTGGTCAATGGTTCGATCGTGAATGATGCCAAGTCCATGCTTTGCCTAATCTTATATATCTTTGACGGACGTGATTGAAAACATCACCCCAGTTCAACAAATTTTGATTGAGTTTTTGATTCTTGATTGGGGCTTGTGTTTGTTGGAAAATTTAGAAAATTAGTATAGAAGTCAATGGGAAAGAAACACAAAGAGAATACAGAAATTTGATTGGATTAGCTTCGATCTGATTGGTCAGTTTGGCAATCAAACTGCAATCTTGATCCTTAAACTGTTGGATGTGGCCCTCTGCACAAACATCTGTCCAATGGAGATAAGTCAAATAGCTCGAGTGCATTCCCACCCCCTACAGTTCGTATCATCTTTGAGGGATTTTTTTTTTTTGTTCATTAAAAAATAAAACAACATGTCCAACTTAGCAAATCAGTTTTCTATCATAAAAATTTCGCATTTCTTTTAAATATTCACAACAGAGAAGTTCTTAGTAATGATCATGATGATTTATTCCTTTGGTTATACAATAGGTGTAACCTAAAAGACACCAGGAATCAACTTTTTTAAAATGAAACTAAATGAAATGAAATTAAAAAGTTTGGAATAAAGAAGTCATTTGGTTCCAATAGGTGTAACCTAAAAGATACCATGAATCAAGATTTTTTTAAATAAATGGAACTAAAAAGTTTGGAATGAAACTAAAAAGTTTGGGATAAAGAAGTATCATCTGGTTCCAATAGGTGTAACTTAAGAGATACCATGAATCAACATTTTTTAAAATAAATGGAGCTAAAAAGTTTTGAATGAAACTAAGTTTGGAATAAAGAAGTATCATCTGGTTCCAATAAGTGTAACCTAAAAGATACCACGAATCAACATTTTTTTAAAAATAAATGGAACTAAAACGTTTTGAATGAAACTAAGTTTTGAATGAAACTAAAAAGTTTGGAATAAAGAAGTATCCTCCACTTTCAATAGGGTTAGCCTAAAGTATACGAGGAACATGATGATGATGATAATGATGAAAAAAACTCTCTGTATTAGAATAAATAAAAAAACCTGAAAAATCTTTACGCTAGAATAATGTATTGCCTTGTCAGACTTGCCATTTAGGATTTTTTTATGACTGCCATAAAAGACTTTATGGGGACTGCCATAAAGGACTTTAGAGAATGCCATGTAGGACTTCAAAAATTTGGTGAGCCTAACATGATTGAGTAGACCATCTAAATAAAATCCATTTCGTTTTTTTAGGAATTTTTTGGTCAACTAAATAGGACTTTTTGTAGGCAAAAGCTAGACTTTGTTCAGGTTGTAGAAAAATATGACACTCACTCAATTGTTTCTTCTTTAAATCTCTAGTGGTATGGTGCTAACTCCATCTTCTAAAACTCTTCGTTTTGGGTAGAAATACGATAGTCCATCTCTGTTCTGCTGGTAGGTATACATTGTGTTGTCATTCATAACAAATCCTCGGTTGTTGCCAGATCCACTTTGTTGAGTCTTCAAAACTTGCAGATATTTGTGTTTCGTCAAATCATTGTGGCGTTTGCTGATACCTTTACAGCTGTATTTATTGGTGGCGCCGAAACAATAATATATTGAAATTGACCTTATCAACCCTGGCCAGGCTCCTAGACATTTAGGTATAGATAAATACATATGTACATGTATCGCTACGGCGCAGAGTGCAAAGTCCCTTTAACAATTGGAGCCTCAAGACGCTGGTAACAGTGCCAAAGCAAAGCTGTCCCTGGCGGCCCCTAGGCTTCACCCTAGTCAGCCTTATGAACAATACGGCCCGGCTTACGAACAACCATGATGTGCAAGAAAAAGTATCCATTTTACGTTGAGATTACCCGATTTTTCTTTTGGAACACCCAGCATCGTACGAAGGATTAAAGAAGAAAGACGAGGTGTGTTATTTACAGACTGTTTTGAAACTCATTAATAATCCTTGACTTTTTGGGTTGATTTTTAACCCATCTGATCATAGAGTGCAGTAATAAATTATCACTCCACATTCCTAAGGTCACACAAAGTAGATCTTCTGTTTCTCATGCCATTATTTGTAAAATTGCATGCGGACGAGCGGTTTTTTATTTTAGTTTTTATTTCTGTAATTATTTCTTTGCCATTAAAAGTTCATGTTCTTGAATTATGTTTTAGGCATTATAATCTACGGAATAGTATGGGCGGTGATGTATTTCGTCCCCTGAGACCAAGAAGGCTTTGCAATGCTAAAACATCGCAAAGTCTTCTTGCACTCAACGAACAAATATATCAATTTTTTAACTTTGGAAAAATATCAGACATATACCATCTATTTTTTTAAAGTTTACATTGGTTATAAAAAGAGAGCATGCGTGAAACTGATTTTTAATTTTTTTAGGCCTAACTGTTTGTTTTTACCTTGACATTTACAACTTTATTTTACCAACTTGTCAAACTTCAGCCATACTTACAGTAGCATAGATGTGCAAAGCATGTCCTATCGCTCGGACCCCTGACCCCGAACCAACCCAGAATACTGACCCCGGGGTAATGGACCCCCGCCAAATCCGTTAGGCCTCCCCTCTCCCCTCACCCCCCCCCCCCCGCCCTCCTCACTAGGCCTTGGCTATTTGTAGGCGCCCCATCCCCTTCCTGTCCTGTATGTACCATATTGTTTAGGCTATCCCTCCCAAAAGCCCATGTCTGCCCAGCATCAAAGCCTCTCCAAAGGGGCCCGGGCTATGTATAGCCCAACATGTATTTAGGCTTTCCCCACATTTGTTTCTGGCTTTCCCTGTATGTGGGCTCCCCCTCCTAAAGCCCAGTGCCTCCCACCAAAGCCCTTGTATGGGCTGTTCATTCTCCTTCCCAAGGCTAGCCCAAAGCTGGGCGACTTCCAAACTGAGGTGTTCAGTGAGTACTAACAACGAGTTCCTTCTCCCCCACTCATAGAATAACTTTGTTTCTTGGTAAATGCATGTCTCTAAGCGATAGGTGTTGTCATGGACATGTACATGTAAATACATACAAACAAAAAGATTAATTTGAAGGCTACCTGGAGTGACTAAGCAGTTATGTAAGAAGATTAGGATAAAGCCCATACTGGAACAACTGATGTTATGTACATACAAAAGTCTTTGTTTATAAGAAGATATGATAGTGTCACGTTGTATAGTTGTGCAAATAGATAAGGGACAACCGGTCCTTTTGTCCTTTTGATTATGTCATAGATAAAGGTATTATGCTAAAGGTCTCCTTTGTTTATAAGAAGCTTAATATGATAAAGACCATGCACATTGTTTGATTATGCCATAGATAATATGGTGTCACGTCGCAGGTGTTTGATTACTTGATAGATAAAAGGCTTATAATAAGAACCATCTGAATATTTACACAGATGTTTGATTAAGTAATATATAAGATGGTGTCACGACGCAGGTGTTTGATTACCCAGTAAGATCGCGGCGGTGTCGCATTGGTCAAACAGTTGTCCAGTCAGATCATACCACGCGGCGGTATTTTCCTTGGGACCAATAGATAAGCGTGCTGTAAAATTATCCCACGCATGCGTTCTCTGATTGGTCAAACAACTATCCAATCAGATTATGCCACGCAGTATTTTGGAGGTTGCAAATAGATGAGTGATCCGGAGTGTGACGATAAAAGGCAAGCAAGATTGGAAGCTTTTATCATTCTTTCAAAATCATTTGATCGAGTATCTTCTGAACACCTTTATTTCGAGCGAAACACCGAGATGCTATGGAAAAATTTCAGCTTGGTTCGAGAAATACTTACGTCGGCGTAATTTCATTTAAAGGCCGGCTAAAAGTCCACATCAGACGATACACCCAGGATTCAATGACACCTACGAAGGCCGGTATTGCCTTAGATGTGTTAGAATGGAAGGAGCTGGAAAACGTTTTTGATGAGATCGACAGGAGAATCACCGACCAAGAGATAGAGATGACAGAATCCAGAAAAGAAAATCAGACACATCCATTCCACATGGAAAGAATAACCCAACGATTGAATTATGAAAGAGGTGCATGGTTCACGAATTGAATAGAACATGGGCGCATCTGATGGAAAGAGAAATACCTGGGGTGGCCAAAGAACTTTGAAACGGATGCAGCGTCGACCATCCATCCCACGTACGCCACGATGTTTGCACCTTGATGAACATGTAAGAGAGAATTGACAAATGTTTCAACATGGCGCTTGATAGAGTCGACATGGAGCAGGTCAAAACAATATGGCTAGAGAATATGAAGAACATAATACCTGAACCACGGATTTAGGAGTATGCACCCATGATTGCCAGTGAACCGGAAAAGAACAATGCCAAAACGGGCCTTTTCAGGGCCAACCAAATCTTAAAAAGAGAATCTTTTATCACACTGCACACATTACCCATCTCCTCCCCCAAGAGTTGCCCCCCTTACCTCTACCTCTACGCCTATAAAAGGCATCCTCTTTTTTACTTTTATCTCACTACAGTCATGGACCCAAAGTGGCTACACCCGTTTACTTGTGTCCTCGCAGGCCCAACGTCATCTGGAAAATCGACCTTTATTCATAAATGTATTTCCAATCCGAATAAAATGGTGACCCCCTACCCTCCAAAATATTATTTGGTGTTTCGGGGAATGGCAACCCATGTATGATACGCAGAATTGTGTTGAATTTGTGGTATTCCACGAGAGTTTAAACCCAATTCCCTCGTTATACTCAATGATCTGATGTTACAAACGGATGAACGTGTCGTGCGTTTGTTTACGCAACAGTCACATCATCGAAACATCTGTGTGGTATACATCGTACAAAATTCATGCGACAAAATAAATTTCATCGCACTTTGTCCCTGAACTGTCATTACTTAATCATTTTTGAAAAATCTCAGAGACAGATCGCAGATTTCACATTTAGTGGCTCAGATCCTGAGAAAACACAAATTTTCACAAGAAGTTTTCTCGACGAGCTCGTTACAACGAGGGGTCACATGATATGGTTTTGTTGAATTTTTTTGAAAACTAATATTTTTCCATCTGCTGAATTTGCATATTACGCGGGCGGATGCGGCCGATTTGTTGGGTAAAGGGTTAAGCTTTTTATGTACTCGCCGTTCTGTTTTGCTGTGGTAAGCAGTTCTGAAATGGGCTTGTTATTCACAGCATTTCAAATTGTTTTCCTACGGCATGTCTAATTAGGGGCATGTGTGTCCGTGAAAAAAGCATCCCATAAACTGAAATACAGTCTGTGTTTCTTGACAAAATCTGTCGACAGGTAACGATTTTCGGCCAATTCTCTTTTTCGTACCTTTGAACTGGTCTTAAATACTGAGACCATCTCTATGTGCCACAAACTCCAACCACGTGTGAGCCATCTGCCCATATGTGAATGATTCTTTTGGCCTAAATCGGTTTTCTGGGCGACGCCTTATGTAAATCCTATTTGGCATGTCTTCAAGGCCCACTGACAAATGGCATTGGCTTCAAAGCCCACCACGCCTCCACATGCTTTTGCATCATCACTATATTTGAACGAATTTTTGTCTGCCCCTTCTGGTATCTGTTGAAAATGATGGCAGGGCCTCCAACAATGTTCTTTTTGACGATGTGGTATAAGTCGCTGTTTTTGGAATTATACAGTGAACAGAAACTTTAACATTAACACAGCAACAGAAATACCATCCTAGAACATATCCAATCCACACTCTTTGTAAAACGAAAATTGGTTTTCCAATGCTTCCAGGAACGGTTTCTCTTCAGTATTGTTGTACCAAATTAGGAAATCCTCAAATGTAGCCATGTGGTTGTCGTTCCAAATCGATTGACAACATTGATACTCTTCTTCGAAATATTTGTGTTCTTCAGTTGACTGCAGAAAGCCTGGTGCTTTGGAAGGTTGGGTTGTTTCAGTTTCTCCAGACTGTCGATCCACTCGCATGGAAAACATCCCTTGGTCGCTGTAGCATTGAAAGCTTTCAAATATTTATTGTAGCTGAATCCCGAAGGCAGATAATTTGTAATGTTCAGAAATTGGAAGTTTGGTGTCTTCATACACATGAAATTCCTGTTGTTTTTCAAAGTAAAGTCCATCTTTGAAAAATGTACGATATAGTCCATCAATTCTCTTTTCACTAATTTGACGTCATATCTTCCGCTATTAAATCCAAGAATTGGTAATTCCTTCCGGTAATTTTCAAATGACTGGTAAAGGTTTTACAGTGGATGTTTTCCTTCTCTGGGTTCCAGCTTGACTAACTCTGCAATCTGTGTGGGAAGTTTGGATAATGTGGAATAATGTTTTGCATTCATTTGTCCATATGCCATAGAAGATATGTCATTAAAATGAAACATCAGCGTTGAATAGGCTCCTGTGAATCTCCTTCCGTGATGAAGCATTGTTGTTCTTCATAGCCTGGAACATTGGAACACACAGACACACCGAGAGGAGCGCGTCGTGCTTCCCACACCCTCTTTTCGTTGTTTGACGGCAAGGCTGATTTTTCCAAAAATGACTCAAAGTCATATGTTGCCCGAAATGGATAACTAGAGGGGGTATCAGTACCCCGTGGCTCACCAACAGGTGGCCAATGTAAAGGGGTGGCTGGAGTAAAACAAAAGTTCTAAATCTGCACACAAAAGTCCAAAATTAAAGAAAATAAGCAGCTAAAGAGTTGAATAATATAATAATACCCCATAAGAAGCATGCTAACATAAAATAGGAACCATGGCAATATGCTACAACGTAAGTCACCACTTTGAAGAAAAGAAAGACAAACCTCAAAACCGGCACATAAAAGTAAAGAAAAAAGTATCAGATTTGTTTTAAGGGGTTAAAATTGAGAAAAATGCTCTGTCACAGTAACCACAATGGCAATATGCCAATACGGTGAAACTCTGCTTGAAAAATATTCACTTGGAAGAAAAGAAAGACAAACCTCAAACCCTGCACATAAAAGTAAAAAAAGTATCACATTTGTTTCAAAGGGTTAAAATTTAGAAAAATACCCTGAAAATGTTACAGTATCCACCATGGCAATATGCCAGTGAGGTAAAACTCCACTTAAAAAAATATCAAAACCTGCACACAAAAGTCCAAAACCTGCACAAAAAAGTTCAAATTTAAAGAAAATAAGCAGCTAAAGGGTTAAATAATATAAAAATAGCCCCAAGAAGCATCTTAACATAAAATAGGAACCATGGCAATATGCTACAAGGTAAGTCGCCACTTGGAAGAATGGAAAGACAAACCTCAAAACCTGCACATAAAAGTGAAAAAAGTATCACATTTTTTTCAAGGGGTTAAAATTGAGAAATATACCCTGTCACAGTAACCACAATGGCAATTTGCCAGTAAGGTGAAACTCTACTTGAAAAATATCCACTTGGAAGAAAAGAAAGACAAACCTCAAAACCTGCACATAAAAGTCAAAAAAGCATCACATTTGTTTCAAAGGGCTAAAATTTAGAAAAATACCCTGAAAATGTTACAGTAACCACCATGGCAATATGCCAGTGAGGTAAAACTCCACTTAAAAAAATATCAAAACCTGCACACAAAAGTCCAAAACCTGCACACAAAAGTCCAAAATTAAAGTAAATAAGCAGCAAAAGGGTTAAATAATATCATACTAGCCCCAAGAAGCATCCTAACATAAAATAGGAACCATGGCAATATGCTACAAGGTAGGTCCCCACTTGGAAGAAAAGAAAGACACACCTCAAAACCTGCACATGAAAGTAACAAAAAAGTATCACATTTGTTTCAAGGGGTTAAAATAGAGAAAAATACCCTGTCACAGAACCACAATGGCAATATGCCAGTAAGATGAAACTCTACTTGAAAAATATCCACTTGGAAGAAAAGAAAGACAAAACTCAAAACCTGCACATAAAAGTCAAAAAGCATCACATTTGTTTCAAGGGGTTAAAATTGAGAAAAATACCCAGAAATGTTAAGGAAACCACCATGGCAATATGCCAGTAAGGTAAAACTTCACTTGAAGACACAATTTCAAAACCTGGACACAAAAGTCAAAAACCTGCACAGAAAAGTCAAAAACCTGTACACAAAAGTCCAAAATTCAAGTAACCCAGCATGGAAAGGGTTGAATAAAATATATAAATTTTATAGTAAATTTCCTTTCTTATTATACCTACCGCAATTGTTTACTACAGGCTTGCACTACAGTGGAAGAACCTAACTCGGATAAAATACTCTCTATTTTAATCTTTCCAAAGAGATTTGGGAAAGAAAAGTGGTGTAAAAACACCACGAAAAAATAAGCCAAAACTGGGTCGAGCGCCATCGGCGCACACCCAGTATGGGACGCTCATCCATAGTACAAATCCACGACTTCCGTAAACCAACGCGCAGTGCGTCAATTCATCATTCTTTTGATTCCGACAACACAGGAGTTATGTGATAAGCGGGGAAGGAAGGATTCTTACCCGAATAAGAAGACGGGAGGGCCTCCATGTAAACAATTGCGGTAGGTATAATAAGAAAGGAAATTTACTATAAAATTTATATTTCTTATCAACCTACCTTGCAATTGTTTACTACTGGCTGAATAGACAAAAGGATGGAGGGAATCACGTAACCAACCCACACATAACTCAATAGCACTGGAACCGTGGACAGAGGAAGAGATCCCTAGGCCTATCAAACCATAGCGTCACAAACATTAGTAAAAGGCATTGAAAGATGAGGCGTATGGTGAAGTGCGACGCACAGTCAGAAAGGGCAGTAACAGCACAGAGCTGGAACTGACCCTGAAAAAGCTGAATGGCTGGGATAGACAACAGCCTGAGCCGAAGAAAGAGGGCCCCGAGGACAAAGGTCCTCTGTCGGCTCCTGCAACTGTCGCAGATAAAAGGAGAATGTAGCATTTCTCCAGTAGGCTACCAGTATAACATCCGTCATCCGACAACATGACAGAGTTACTAAAAGAGGAAGACAATGCACGCACCTCGTAGCAGAAAAAACAATTGGTAATACAATCACCAGTAGCTAGACGAGCGGAAGCTACACGAATAGCAAGACAAATCCACAGAAAATGGATGCAGGAGAGATCTTGCATGTGAGAAAACGCATATCCATCCAGGATAAAGGCGCGAGCGCCCCCCACCCCAAGCAGAGCAGCGCCCAAGAAAGTGACCATCTTGGAGTAAACTGCAAAGTCCTAGGCCTTTTCAAGGAAAAGAGCTGAACAAGCTTGGAGAGGTAAGGATGAGTGTCGAAACAATGCGGTACCACATATGAAAAAGGTCTCCGAAGCATGGACTTGTACCCATTGCTGGAGACCCCCAGAAACAAACATATACCAGAACCTCCGCAAGCGGTGTGATCGAAAGAGTGACAGAAGCAACAGAGTGATCGCACACCATCGAGAGGCTAAACCAGTGGAGTGGGTGCCTCCTTGAAGAAGAAAAACTACTCCACTGCGTGTCTCGAAAAACCACAACGGAGGAGACAAGACCCGATAAAAGACATGTGGGAAGGCACAATGAAGTCGGGTCAACTTGAAACCTCCTCGGGCGATTTTGGCAAAGAAAGTCGCGATGTAGAGGGAGACATGCCGGAACCGCCTCTAACAGAGAGCGGAGCAGATTGATCCACACCCACCGAGGCGACGGGTGTGATCGGAAGGATTCGACAACTGCAGATTCATATCTGGGAGAGAACCTGAGGCGAAATCGGAACCGACAGGAAGGCGTAGCCGACAAGACCGTCCCAAAGGAGGGTCAGAGCGTCCACGGCGAAAGCCAGAGCATCTGGACACGGGGACACGAAAGTGTCCACCTGATGGTTCCAACGAGTCGCAAAGAGATCGATGGAACCCGCCATGTGGAGCATCCACTCGGTAGAAAAGAACCTGCCCCGTCGGGACAGGGAGTCGGCTAGGACGTTCAGACGACCGGAAATGTGACGAACAACCACCCCGGCGTTGACATCCTGAGCTAGCAGTAGAAGATCACGAGCCAATTCGTACATTGGAACCGAGTGCGTGTCGCCCTGGTCCCGAATGTAAGCAATCACTGTCGCATTATGGAACAACAGAAGGACCTGACGATTCGACAGGTGAGGGATCCACTGCCTGAAACTCAGAAGAAGAGAAAGAAGCTCCTTCTGGCTGATGTGTAGAGATGCCCGATCCTGGTCCCACATCCCGTGAAGGGAATTACCTAGAGGCTTCAACGTCGCACCCCATCCGAGATCGCCGACATCTGCCGTCAGAACGCGATCGGGCGTAGGTAAGTCCAACAGGACACCCTGCTTGATCCACTGAACATTCGTCCAGTGGAGAAGGTGAGGATAAGAGAATCTGGTAACTGAAGCACCAGACCCAGAGAATCGACATTCGGCCTCCAACGACTGAGCAGAAAGTGCTGGAGAGGTCTGACACGCAGCCGACCTAGAGGAATGAGATCCGTCACCGAACCGCAGAGACCGATCAGCCAGAGAATACTCCATGCCGTCGCGGATGTGGACTGGGAGAGAATCACAGCCTTGACCTGGGGAACCGCCACCAAAATGAATTGGGTGCGGAAAGCCATCCCCAGATGACAAAACGACTGAGAAGGGACCAAGTCCGACTTCTCCTCGTTGACTCTGAATCCTAGCGACGTGAGCAAGCTCAACAGAGTGGCGACATCCGACTCCAGTAAGGCAGCATTGGAATGCCTCTGGAGGATATCGTCCGGATATGCCGAAGTAGTCACCCTGGACTGTGTGCGATGGAAAGCTATCACATGCGACATCAGTCTGGTGAAGGCCCAAGGAGCCAGGCTGAGGCCGAAAGGCATGGCCTTGAACTGGTAAACTCGCCCTAGAAAAAGCGAACCTGAGATACTTCCATGACGCCCGATGAATCGGAACGTGAAAGTAAGCGTCTCGTAGGTCGATGCTGGAAGCGAAATCTCCCTGGTGAATTGAACGGCGGACCGACCTGAAAGTCTCCATGCTGAACTTGGGAGAAATGATAGACTGGTTCAGGATACTCAGATCGATAACCGATCGGAGTCGGCCGTCCTTCTTCGGCACCAAGAACAGGCAGGAATAGAACCCCAGTGACTGAATGTTCTTGACGACCTCGATCACCCCCTTTGTCAGGAGATTGTCTATCTCCGTGGACAAAAGTTCTCCACGTAAAACGTCTGAAGGAACTGTGGT
Source organism: Pictodentalium vernedei (assembly GCA_031216915.1). Taxonomy (NCBI): domain Eukaryota; kingdom Metazoa; phylum Mollusca; class Scaphopoda; order Dentaliida; family Dentaliidae; genus Pictodentalium; species Pictodentalium vernedei. Next base: position 228,027,868 of record CM062296.1, read on the forward strand.
TGGAAGAGACATCCTGTACAGAGTGGGGTGCCTTCGGAAGGATATTCGCAGCCCGCACCGAACAACATCTAACACCCAAGGATCGGATGTGATGGTGGCTCAACGGTCTGCGAACTCTGCTATCCTTCCTCCAACCTGGGACGAGTCGAGGTGGGGACCTTCATTTCGAGCCCCGACGAGGCCCGCGAGAGGAGAAACCACTTCCTCTACTGAATGAAGAATCCTGAGACTTCCCTCTAGTCTGCCGACGCTTACCCTTACTCCCTGAGTAAGAAGTAGAAGCGGTGGCAGAAGGATCAGCATTTTGCTTTGCAGAGGAAGCAGAAGGGTACTTGTTAGGCTTGGAACGGCCCCTGCCTCCCCTAGAAGGCTGATCCAGCTGAAGAAACAGCAGCTGATCTTTGGAATGACGTAGGACGTCATACCGGACCGTCGATTCGGAACCATGGAAATATTGCGGACCTGCCAAAGAAGCAGATCGAAGAGTAGCGCGCAGCTCCTCAGGAAGGGATCGGCCTGTGTCCAGCACAGAGTCCCTTCGAACTAATTCCAGATTAGCCGTGTTACAGGCATCGTGTGGGTAAGATGCATGGGCGCATTGGACAGCACCCGCAAAGGAGCCTGTACCTCGTCAAACTTATCTGGAGGCAGATAAGCAGCTAAAGCTGAGAAAACGTGATCTGAGAGAGAAAGCAATCCAAGCATCTCTGTCGATAAGCCCAACGTGGACTCCAGAGTCGTCATCGGATTGACGGTAGACTTGGGCTTGGAAAGCCCGAGGGAATTGGAGTCCTGATCCAAAACCGTCAAAGTCTGGCAGACCGACGGATTGGCGGAATCGTAGGAACAATAACGCGCCGGAGGCAAAAAGGTGTCAACCCTGGTGAAGAACGGAGCCTTCGTAGCCTTGGAACTCAGCTTAGAGTCCAAGGCTGAAAATGCTTCAACCAACTGTACCGACTGGCACGGTCGAAGACGCCCAGAAGCAGGTTGCTCCATAGGCTGTTGGAGCGCGACCGATGATCGCGGCCTGGCTGACACTGTCGGTTAGTTTGATGGTTTGAGATCAAGAAGCAACCCAAACACAAAATCAAGAGCTGCCCCCAAGTCCGAAGACTGCTGGCTCTCGACATCAATCATGTCTGACTCTTCCCCTGAGTCGGAAGACACATAGCCCATCGTGGGCAAACCAGCCGACGCCTCACATGGTGTCAGAACACCAGGGGGATCAGAAAGCGGCCTGTTTTCAATCCCGGGAGGCGGCACCATAGGGGGCGCCTGGAAACCATTTGCTGCCTCGCTGGAAGCCACGGGAAGGCTCTTTGGCAGAATTTGAGTGAGTAAGGAGAGGGCCTACCTAAGCTCACTGCCCGTTGAAGTCGGGGAAGGCTGAGGCCGATACCCCACAACCACACTACAGACATCCCTGCAGACCCTTACAGGGATAAGCCGAAGCCGGCTAAAAACGGTGCCCAATGACGTTGTAGACGGAACAGCAGTAGCAGCAGATACGACGGGAGCTGTTGGAACTGGCGGAAAAGCTGAGAGAGCCACCTAGCTCGGCCTCCAAAGGAGGAGTCACAACCCTAGTGACAGCCTCAGATGTCGACTGGAGAGGGCGCATAGTCACGAAACCAGGCATCTCTTCACCAGAAATCCAACAGCTCCCGAAGTATCCACCACGGTAAAAAAACTGCACATTCCCCACGGAAGGGGAATAACTCTCACCAGACATGGTCGAGTCGGGAAGTCCTGAAATGACAGCGTTCCCCACCCCCTGCTGGTGCGGGAGGAGCTGCACACCCCCACGTAGGGGGAGCAATTCTCACAGGACGTGGTTGAGTCGGGCGGTCCCGAAACGACAGCGTTCGCCACCCCCCTCGGGAGCGGGAGGAACTACACATCCCCCACGGAGGGGGTAAAACTCACACCAGACGTGGTCGAGTCGGGGGGCCCCGAAACGACAGCGCCCCCCCCCCCCCCCCCCGCGGGTGCGGGAGGAGCTGCACATCCCCCACGGAGGGGGTATAACTCACACCAGACGTGGTCGAGCCGGGAGGCTCCCGAAACGACAGCGTTCCACACCACCCGCGGGTGCGGAAGAAACGGCCATGAGAACGCACCAAGGCGAGGGCAAAAGGAATGCCCTAAAGGAACCGAATTGGAAATAACAGAGGTGAGAGCAGAAGAAGAAAAAGGTGAACTCAACAGAAACAGAAAGTAGAACACCCTCAACTACGAGAGAAGGTGGCAGAAAAAACCGGTGGGTACACGACAGAACCCAGACGGTCGACAGGGTCCGAAAAAAACAGAAATTCAGCCCTCAACAAAGTGAAGGAATCCTGTCCAGACAGTCCCTGATTGACACCTAACTCCAATAACAATTAAATTATCAACCGAAAAATTTATTGTCGAATCGCGTTGACACGATGTCGAAAACAAAACATTTGCGAAAACGGAATAGTAAATAATATACAATGAGAATGTTGTTGAAAACATTAACGAGAATATATAAAACACAGTCCTGTTATTATACGATCTTCAGATCCACAATTCCAGTCACAGGAAAACCATTATCGACGAGTTGAATTATCACTAATACGGAGCAAAATGGCACACATCCACCACGTGTACGGATAATCAAAAGAATGATGACTTGACGCACTGCGCATCGGTTTACGGAAGTCGTGGATTTGTACTATGGAAGAGCGTCCCATACTGGGCGTGTACCGATGGCGCTCGACCCAGTTTTGGCTTATTTTTTCGTGGTGTTTTTTTTCACCACTTTTCTTTCCCAAATCTCTTCGGAAAGATTAAAATAGAGAGTATTTCATCGGAGTTAGGTTCTTCCACTGTAGTGCAAGCCTGTAGCAAACAATTGCAAGGTAGGTTGATAAGAAATTATTATCCATGAAAAGCATGCAGACATAAAAAAGCAACAAAAAAAATCAAAACCTGCACACAAAAGTTCAAAATGAATGAATCCGGCCGCCGACGCAGACGACGCCGACGACGACGATGACGCCGACATGAAGGCTATGCCATAGGCTCACACAACTATCGCTGGTGAGCCAAAAATGAACCTCTTCTGCAACATCAATACCTTCTTCTTGTTGTTTTGTAAATATATTCTTTTCTGGGTGGTAGGTGCCTCCAACAAAGTCATACGTTACTTCACCAGTACCCGTTTTCTCGTGACGAACAAGTTCTCGCTGCACCTTCCAAATCTTCTCACACTTGCGGCAAATGAATGACTTTGTATAGCTGTTAATGTCCTTGATGAAGCGGAAGTGGTTTCCATACAAATTCACAAAGGTTGTCTCTGAGTAATTTCCCGAAGATCGCTGAATTAATTTGGCGATGGTTTCGTCTCCTCCTTCTTCCTTGGTTGACAGTTCGTACACTGTGATGTTGACTTTAAAGAGTTTTTCAATCTCTGTGAGTTGCTGTAGAGTTACGCCCTTGAATTTTGCCACAGAAGTGTTGGTGAATTTCCTCAAAAGTGTTTTTGTTGTTGTTTCCAAATTGTCTCTCCGCTCCAGAGTGCCAAGCATCTGAATACACACAAATTATCTGTAAAAGGTTTTGAATTGTGCTGACACTTGATTAAACAGTTTATAGCCTCGTTGTTTAAAATAAATTCAGGAAGAGAAATCGGTGTCCCAATAGGATGATCCTGCAACTTGTTGACGTAAAATGTAATGTTTGTCAGTCGCTCAACAATACATTTTGTATCTGGACGTTGCAGTCGTGCTCCTTCCAATAAATCTTCATCCAAAAGGGTTGTTAAAAAGTTCTCAAAGTCGCCGGGTTATTGATGAGATGAGGTGTTTCTATTAACCTGGCATTGTTGATTGATGGATGAAAGTATCTCAACTCCCCAATCTCGTTCTGTCGTAAGAGAAATCCTAAACTGAGATTCATTTTAAATCGAACTTGCTGCGGTTTGAAAATAGTGTCCATCAGCTCTCCTTCCAAGGACTTTAACTCACCAATCCTGTAGTTGTATAGGTCCTGGATTTGACGGCCGACGATATGTTGTGTCCTGAAGGAGGCCCAATTTTCTCTGTATTGATCTACAATCAGATCCATTTCCTCTCCTTCCAACAAGGCCATTGAAATTCTTCATGATCAATGATATGTGTCTCTGTTCTGCTGATCTTGGCTGGTTTCGGAGGAGGAGCTATAGATGGTTGCTTCCTTCCTTTTGATGACATTGCCATGCGCGAGATTTTGATGACGTTTAAAATGAATCATTTCACTAAATTCTTCTCCGCAGGTGGTAAATATATATTTCTCCAAACATTTTTTCTTGTGGTTGTTCAGATCTTCGTTTCTGGTAAAGCTCTTGTAACACAGCGCACAGTCATATGACTTTTCTCCGTGAACGGTTCTCGTGTGTCGATTCCTATTCCTCCGATTTGTGAATCGTTTATCACACACCTCACAAGCGAATGTAGCAGAGGTCTTGGTCTCAGGACGGTCAGCGACATCGACCTTAAAAAGAAAAAAAAAAATATAAAATGTGCTAAAACTCCAGATGAATGCACCCCACAAAAAAAATACAATTTGGGGGGGGGGGGGGGGCAAGGGAGACATATTACCGCCCCGTATGTCCAACCATTTGTCCAGAAAAGGGCTGAACTATTAGGAGCCTCGTTCATCTTGAATTGTTTTGAAAATCCACGAATTGTTCTTTAAAATACCATGCCATTTAATGTTTTCTAGTGAGATGAAGACTCGTATGTCCCATTAAAACCGCTGTTGGGAGGGTCTAATCTGCGAGTAAATGGCCGTATAAACAAAAAACGGCAGCAACATTTATGGTGGGCACTTTGAAATACACATTCATAACCCAGAAACATCATCAGCCCAACCTGTTCAGAAACGTAGGCGCATCATTGTGTCCGACAGCGACTCGGATTAAAGTTTATAAAATATAGAAATTGCAAATCCCTTCTTTGGATTTACTTCTCTTATTGTTGACAATTGAATTACTACTCGTTTCGGCAATTTTATTTTAGCTCGCCAGAGGCTCGCTAAAATAAAATTGTCTACACTCGTTTCATAAATCTTATATCAAAGAGAAATGAATTTCAAATTCTTTTTATCACATGACACACACAAACGAACTTGAACCGATTTATTTTTAACGAACTTGTGTTCCCGTACATGGAAAAAGAAAATTAACCTACTTTCTCCATGTTGACTGAATGCGTTCAATACTTCCGCTTTACAAAATAGTTCTCAAAACAAACGGTCTTGTTGACATTTAATAAACAGACTGCAACAAAACCCTCATTAGTAATTCAATTGTCAACAGTAAGAGAAGCAAATCCAAAGAAGGGATTTGCAATTTCTATATTTTATAAACTTTAATCCGAGTCGCTGTCGGACACAATGATGCGCCTAGTAGCCTACGTTTCTGAGCGGGTTGGGCTGATGATGTTTCTGGGTTATGAATGTGTATTTCAAAGTGCCCACCATAAATGTTGCCTGTGAACATATTCTGTAGTCTACCCGCAAATTGTGTGTTTCGATCAATGGAATTTGTGTTAGAAATTGACTGGTTTTGATAAAGTACATCTGTGTCCATGGATTTAGGATATTGAGGCCTAGTTTCAGTTTGAAGATTGGAGTTAGATAACACACGAGAAATTTGTTTGTGTTATTGTTCATTGATATGGCTGTAATTGTTAATTGACTGGATAGGATATTCTTGTGTCCTGTGATTTGCATAATCTGGTGAGCAGGGATGCTATTTTCACTGAGTTTTTTAACAAGATGTTTGAGAGCACTGTGATTTGTAAGTTTCTTTTCTGGTGACAGACCAGCTGCTTTTGCCATGCGCATCATGATGGAGGTAAGTTTAATTATTCCAATCGGCTGTCTTTTAAACCACTGATCACCGACATTCATAATATCTTGTTTAGTATGTGTTGCTATATAAAAAAGGGTCACTTTCGTCACTTTAACCAGAGGGCCTTAAAAGAGAGTACTTTTTATAAATATTCACAGGACACCTTTCTGGTAAATCAAAGTTACACCACATTCTGGGTGGCACACTTCGAACATCTCTCACATTGTCACCAGGGCGGGTTTTTGTTTGTCTTTCTATAAACTGTAAATATTCCTGGCCATTTGGGTCCTTGTGCAAACTAACACCCCCCCCCCCCCCCATCACATTTTACGGTGCTCATCTGAGCCCCGTAAACCAAAGTGAATAGTGTTTAAAAACCACAAGTAGTTTATTATAGATTCGGGTGTCGAAGAACCCAGTTGACCGCTTTGCCACAAAATGTCAATTTCATTGTCACTTATTGGCTCCGCCTTCATTTCCCGATTGCCCAAGCCACTTCGTTTCAGTTGTCGTTGTTTGGCCTTCAATATGTCTCTCACTTTCACAAATTCTACACTGCTTACTATTGTGTGGCCATAATTAAAACGTTTTAAATTTCTGTCAATACTGGAAATAAATCCACGCAACGAGCTTGGTTCATATTATCAGAGCCGTCAGATTTTCTGACTGACAGGATAAATTTGCATAAAATAACACACAGTTCACTGGGCGGTATGTTGTGAATTTCACGACGCTCATTTATATCATTGCTTTGAAGAAAATTTCTTACTAACTTCATATCACAAAAGGTCTTGCTTAAAGTGTTTTTATTTGTTTCTTTTTCAACAAATCCATCTATATCTGCACCGCTGACATTAACAAAACGACGCTGTTGAGTAGCGTCCGTTTGCTTAGCAAAGCCAACAGTTTCTTGGCAATCTAGCGTCTGGTAGCGTTCATCGTGTAATGGGCTCAAACGTTCGGCCGATACCTATTATTTTCACAGTGTATAACAAGCTTTTTGTGGAATCAATGATCTTAACAATTTCCCCTTCTCCTTTTCCATCTATTTTCACAATTTCGTTCACTCGATAGTTAAGTACACTCGACATGTTTTGTTTGGAAACAATGGAGTGGTACAATATGAATATTAATTAGGTGATGAGGCTTAAAATTCAGCCAATGAAAATCCTTGCAGGTCATATTACACGTGTTCTCATATAAAAGAATATCAGATGGACTTTTTCATTGAACTTTACAATAGTCACGTGATAAATATATATATTAACTGCCTTCAAATTTGTCCCAACATTTGATTTTGATGTATATTTGACTTATATATATTTGAAGATAAAGCCTGTGACTGTATACATGGCTATTGCAGGTTAAATGTATCTGAGTTGGTAATTTGTTTATTTATATTTATTTATTAGTATTTAACAACACTTTAACAACCAGGGTGATATCGTGTCGGTGACATTTTAAGGGTGGAGGAAGCCGGAGAACCCGGAGAGAACCAACGAGCAACGAAGATCAGCTGCCAGCTCCCCAACATCGTAACTCCGCACAGGCACGATTAGATTGGTTGAAGACATGCGCACCATCAACGTGCAGTACGCCTTAGTACACGGCATCATCGTGCCCCCATGTGGACAATCGGGGTTAAGTGCCTTGCCTAAGGACACAACGCGGAGTCCGAATCGATCGCTCAGACGGTCACCCATCCAAGGACTAACCGGGCTCGCCGTTGCTTATCTTCGGTAATCTGACGATGTCTGAGTTGGTTAAAATTGACTAACTCTGCTGTAAAATATTTCATGAAACAGAAAATGTAATTGAAATGTAATTGAAAGTATTTGAAAATTACTGGCATTGTTGAACAGTAAGTAATTACTTTCGATTACAAGTAATTTATTTATTTTTCGATAAAAATTAATAGTATCATCGATGCAATTGAGAATATGGTAGATTTATCTTTATATGTTGATGATTTTTTAATCTGCTAGAGCAGCAAAAAAATGAATGCTTTAGAGCGCAAACTTCAGCTGTGTTTAAACAGAATCCAGAAATGGGCTACAGAAAACGGTTTTAAGTTTTCAAAGACCAAAACTAATTGTGTTCATTTCTGTAACCTCCGGAAGCATCGTCTTGATCCAGAGTTGAAAATGGATGGAAATACCATTAAATTTGTAAAGGAAGTGAAATTCTTCGGTTTGTTGTTTGACAGCAAACAGAATTTCACTTCCCACATAAAGCAACTAAAAGTTAAATGTAAGAGAGCACTGAATCTACTGAAGGTCGTTGGTAGCACTGATTGGGGTGCTGACCAAAAAACTTTGCTCCATCTGTATATATCACTTGTTCGATCCAAATTAGATTACGGTTCTATAGTTTACGGTTCTGCAAGGAAGTCATACCTAACACCACTTGATGCTATTCACAATAGTGGTATTGGAATTAGTCTAGGGGCCTTTCAAACTTCCCCAAGAGATTCAATGCTTGTTGAATCAGAAGAGCCTTCTCTTGAGAAGCGCAGAATTAAATTGTCTCTCCAATATGTGTCCAAACTTTTGACCAGTCCTTCAAATGCTGTTTTTAATTGTATTTCAGAACCTCAAAATGTTCACTTTTTTAACCGTCATCAGAAACATATTCCTCCATTGGGAATTAGAGTTAAACCTCACACGGCGTCTGTAAAAAGTGATTCTGAATCTATAAAAGAAAACCGAAAATCACACTTTCCTCCATGGCATCTTAAAAAAACTACAGTTATTTTGGACCTTGCTTCTACCAAAAAGTCTGATACCAATTCCTTGGAGTTCAAACAAAAATATGCCGAAATAAAGTCCAAGTATAGTACATACACAAGGATCTATAAAGATGGATGGAGTTCTATTTTCACAGCTGAAGTTAAAGCTATTCAACTCGCGCTTGAACACATCGAAAATATTTTTTTCCGACTCCCTTTCCTCTTTACTTGCTTTACTCAACCCCAAGTTGAAGAACCCTCTCATTTTGGAACTTCGTGAGAAGTTAACAACTCTCATGTCTGACCAATATGATATCGTGTTTTGCTGGTTACCCGAACATGTAGGTATCGCTTGTAACACCAAAGCAGACAGTGCAGCAAAACAGGCTTTAACCAAGCTTCTCACTGATTTTAACATCCCTTTCAGTGATTTTAAACCACATATTAGTAACTACATCAAATCTCTGTGGCAGGCGGAATGGGATGGGGCGACAAATAACAAGTCCATCGCTTCCGACCAAACATATTTGATCACCACCCATCCAGTAACCTTTGTAGGACAGATCATGTTATTTTGACACGTTGTCATACTGGTCACACACGACTTACACATTCCTTTCTGTTAGAGGGTAATGTGCGACCAGAATGTGTTCCATGTCAGCAGGTGTTGTCAGTGGAGCACATTCTCTTAAATTGTTCTGATTTTAATCTTGTCAGCGGGCAATATTTTACAGTTCAATCTCTACGAGATTTATATTACTATACGAGCCCGCATAAAATAATCTCATTTTTGAAAGAAATCAACCTTTTTAATCAATTTTAAAATTGTTTTTATTCTTTTAACGTAGACTCTACAAGTCTAAATGTCAACAGGTTGATTTTATAAGTATTCTGGTTTTTATAACCTCAGTTGTTACTGTTTCGACTGCTCCTAATTTTAGGTTTTGTTGTGATTATTTCATATTTTATTCATTTAATTTTAATTCATACTTGACACTTGTTGTTTAGGTAGTTTTCTCGCCACGATATAGCCTTAGCTGCTGATGTGGCGTTAAGCAACAATAAGTAAATAAATAAATAAATAAATAAATAAATAAATAAATAGTGCTTTGAGAGCGCTTCACGGGCATTTGCAACGTGTGTGGAGCCCTATATTGGACGATACTTTGGGGGGAGGGGGGGGGGCTTAATGTTGTGGGAAACTAGGCATTGGGCCATTGTTTTGCCAGCAGCGAAAATTTTAAGCCCACTCCCCCCCCCCCCCCCACCCGGCGACTCCACGGTAGTTAGCTAGGCTACTGCTTGATAATGGTAAAAGATTGGACATGAAGCCATCGGATAGGGGTATATAGCATCTTAGATAATCCTGCTTGCATAATCTCTTTCACACAAACCTCTTGTAGTGTATAGCTGTAGAATCCCTTCTTCCGAAATGAGCCGAAGAGTCGAAAGAGCATTTGCCCAAAGAATCGTATCATCAAAGGAGGATAACCTCGCAGCAGTGGGTGGATTTAGGTAAATGGAGTGTTCTGACTAAATCTACCAGAAGTTGGTTGAGGTAATAAGTCGGTACCAGAAATAGCTAGAACTCGATAAACTGCTAGGTTGAGAGTAACCAGGTCTAGATAAAAAACGAGGTTTCTGGAAGAATCCGAACTAGATAGCAGTTAGATATACCCTCATTCAATCGAACACACCCACCGAACACACGCTCATTTTATTAGAAACCTTCCAATTCCATAGAAACAACGTTTCATTTTTGAAAACAAGGTGGCATCCGCGCGAAGAAAATATGTATCACCCAAGTAAAACGCACTGCGCTTCACCATTATGTAACTACGTCGCGAGAGTATTACGGCACATGAGACCAACAGATGAAATCAATAACAAATGACCCGAAATGACCATACTGCTACTAACACGTTTTCGTTTTTTGTAGGCATTTGAATTTCATCCACAGTGAAAGCTTCTGTAAAAGTGAGACGTTTCACCTTTCAAGTGGAACATTTCGGCCTTGTAGGTGGTCGAAACGTCCCGTCCGAAACGTCTCAGACCGAATGGCCGCTTCGTCTCAAGGCCGAAGCAACGCGAGACGTATTTGAATATTTTATAAACGTAATTGCAGAAAATTGAACACTTTTAACCCTTCACCCAACGTAACGATCCAAAATCGGCACGTGCTTTTCATAGAAATCGCGATTTAATTTTCATTATTTTTTCATTTTTGTCTCATAAACATAGGTCATGACCCCTCTTTGGAACGATCCCGTCGAGCTCGTTCCCAGAGGGGTCATAACCTATGTTTTTGAGGCGAAAAATGAAAAAAATTAGTTATTCAAGAATTTTGTTTGCATGTGTCGTCTGCTTTTCATGTTAGGTAAAGGGTTAAAACGGACCTTTTTTGGAGGTGGGGTGGTGGTGAAATATGAGAGAACAGACTGCATCCGTGTGACTAGTTATTTTCACTGCGTTAAAAATATAGAGAAAAATTAGGATTAGTCGAGTTCCCTGAAAAAAAATTGTTTGTACCAGTCTGAATGAATTCTGCACGCTGGCAGTTAACGACATTAGCATATTAATGTTTTTGTTGAACTCAGTTTTTTATGGAAATGTCGTGAGTCAGATAAGCTAAGAGAGGAATCTTATACGGGACGCAGGAAGACACAGTTCAATAACGAGTGTGGGAACATCAGCAATTATGATGGTGGATGTGCATCTTTTGAAGCTCATTTCTCACAGACAGCTTTTCACAAAAGGTAACAGAAAGAACACTATGGTGGGGAAATCGCAAAGATGATCGATTATGGTGGCGGTGGCGGGGGGGGGGGGGGGAGGGGCGGAGTAAGTCTGATTTATCTCGATTATGAATGTCCGAATCCTGAATAATAAAATATTCCCACATGCATTGATTTTGTAGTAGGAATATTCGTCATTCGGGATTATGACATCAATAAAGGATTTAGTCGACATTAGGAGTTTGAACTCTGAAGGTGTGAACACAAGCGTGAAACACGCCAAATCAGTCATTTGAAAAAAACATTCCCTGGATGCGCCCCTCCCCCTCCCAAACGCCCGGAATGTTTTCAATATGAAAGCTTTAAATGCTGCATTTTGATTCCGTTTTGTAAACAACTCAACTGCTTTTAGTCACTCAGCTTATGCAAGTTTGCGAACATGTTAGCATGTTCAAGTTCGTATGAGAAAACGCGTGTGGCGAGGAATGGAGTTATCAGCGATTGTCATCCAGGGATCGGCTAGAGGGTTTCAGCTGGGGGGGGGGGGGGGCGGTCTGGGCGGGGGGGGGGAGGGGGGTGCCACCGGTGTAAATTCCAACTGTGAGTAGTTTCGATAGGTGGTTGCACTGCAGCGGTTGGTGATATCTTTTAACCCTTTAACCAACGAATCGCCCGCATCCACCCGCTTAATGTGCAAATACAGCTGCTCAAAAAATATTATTTTTCGAAAAATTTCAACAAAACCATATCATGTGACCCCTCTTTGGAACGAGCTCGTTCCAAAGAGGGGTCACATGATATGGTTTTGTAGAATTTTTTTTTAAAAATTAAAAAACATGATGTTTAAAATAATGAATTTTGAAATCGTCTGCGTTGGGTAAAGGGTTAAAGTGATTATATATATATATATATATGAACCCTTATGAAAATTTTCACTAATCCTAAAACGGAAAACGCATCATTTATAATGTGTCTGGGTCAGAAAAAATACCGGATTGATGTCAGAGTCGAAATTTTGAGGCCAATGTCAGTAGGTAATAAATGAGAATTCAAACACACACGTACATGTACGTGTACGTGTACACGTACATCGATGTACACCTCCATAGGATTTAGTGTTAAAATCGTGTACGCGTACACAATTTAACGTTTTTTAGGGTGATTTAGAATCCGTTTTGCGGATTCAAACATCACTGAATTGTATCCTAGAGTGAAAAAAACGCCTGTAGTTTTACGTACACGTTCATGTACCGTTTTGTGTTTGAATCGGCAAATGGGTTTCCCCATAGGATTCAGTGTTAAATTGCGAGCAAAAATACGTTTTGTCGTTTCTAAACCATCATCTTGCCGATTTTAAATCATCCGCGTCCGTACACGATTTAACACTGAAACCCTATGGAGGCGTACACGGAGATCCACTTGCGGATTTTAGGTCAGAAATCGAATCATGTACGGCAGACGGAAAAGAGGTGTTTTTGAACCGGCAAACCCACTGTCGCGTTTCCTGAAGAAATAAAAAAAGTGATTGATATATAGGGGAGAAAAAAAAATATATAAATAAATAGTTATTAAAAATAATATATCAAATCGAATAGATAATAAAATAAATACGTAAATCATGAGCGATTCTCGGACTATTAGAGTAAGGTTTCTTTTAAAAATGCTGATGAGAGCCTACGCATTCTGCGTGAACGAACAACTATGTCGTCTCTTGTTAGAACGATGCGTCGGATGTCGGGATCACCTAGACTTCGATCACGAGAATCATTCGTGTCTGTGGATGGAAAGGGAAGATATAGTCGTCAAGTATTTCGAACCGGCGTTCGAACGCGTTCAAATCGATGAAGTGATCGCGTTTTGGAAGAGATTACTCTTCGGTAAGGATAAAAGCAAGCCCACAGTTTCGGAAGAACAGAAATTGGCGCGTAAAAGTCTGACTTTACAAGATAAGGGATGCGTCATGAGATTATTGTTCAATGAAGCATACGTCTAAGTTTCTCGTTGATATAAGATAAGGGAGAATAGAAAATAAAAATAAATACACACATAAATTTTTTATCTAATATTAGAAAGAAAAAAACGCAAAAATGAGAACCAGAAATAAATTGTATCCGACGTTAGTGGACGACGAGGATGAGAAGTCGATCAGCGTTTTGCCGACGGCACCGTCGCTAGAAGAAAAAGAAAGAGGAGAGAGGTATCGCATCGATCAAATCAGTAGAATCCAAGAGTATCTAACTCGAGAGAGAGAGATTCTCGTCATTCTCTCAAGAAGAAGTATTCGCGTTTCGTGAAATTCGTCAACGCGATCGACACGACACTCATCACGATTTCCATGGGTTTACACGCGGTCGGCATCGGATTGTTGTCGACCGCGGTCGGCATTCCGATCGTGTTGACCGTAGAAGGAGTGGCTCTCGTCGCCGGATTGTTTAGCACGCTCGGAAACTTTTTGAGTAGGAAATTATATCTGAAGGCGAGGAAACACGACAAGATTCGCGTCTTGGCCGACTCCAAGATCGACACGATATCCGAAATGATCTCTATGGCGTTGAAAGACGGTAGGATATCGGACGGAGAATACTTCGCGATATTGAGCGAGAAAACGAAATACGATGCCATGATAGAAGCCGTGAGGATCAAGACTCGTCAGATCATCAAGGAAGAGATGAAGGATTCTCTCGTGGAAAAGGGGAGGAAAGAGGCCAGGGAGGAATTCAGTAAGATGATAGTACTCAAGAGCAGCGATTGAAAAAAATATATATATATATATATTAAGAACAGAATTAATTAATTATTAAATTTATATATAAAATAAAAAACGAAATTAATTTAAATAACTCTTAAAATGTATTGTGTAAAGTGTAAGAGAGTTACCGAGACGAGTAATTCTAGAGAAGTGCGAACTAAAAACGACAGACAGATGCTTCGCGGAATTTGCGACGTGTGTGGTTCTATGAAGACTCGATTCGTCAAAAAAAAAGAACGCGAGCAAAGGTAAAGGCATCGTGAATAAAATGATCAATAATCTACCTTTCGAAATGCATCTGCCCGGTCACAGTTTCACGGGACTCGGAACGAAATGAACAAGAGACTCAACGCCGATCTGACACCCAAATCTTGGAGCAAACCTGTGAATAGGGTGGACACGGCAGCGTATGATCACGATCTGTGCTACGCCGGACATCCCGACACCAAGACTCGCAACGACGTCTGCGATAAAAACATGTTGGGGAAATTGAGAGGCATATCGAATCCGACCAGGAGAGAGAAGATAGAACGTTCGCTGGTCGGCAATCTGATCGGTGCGAAACGTCGATTCGGGTGGGGCGTTCAAAAAAAAAAGCGCATCTGAAAAGAAGAAGAAGAAACGATTATTAACGAGCGAATTGGCCGAGGAGTTACACAAACCCATAGTGCGTAAATTTCGAAAGAGAAGGTTGTTCGTGAAGGGTTTGGATGATATTTGGTCTGCCGACTTGGTCGACATGAGATCGTTTTCGAGGTGGAACGAGGGCGTCAAATATCTATTGACGGTCATCGACGTGTTTTCCAAATACGGTTGGATCAGCGCTTTGAAGAATAAATCGGGACCTTGCGTCGCCGAGGCTCTGAAGAGCGTGTTCGATTCGTCTTCTCGAAAACCGAGAAAATTGTGGGTGGATAAGGGAAAGAAATTCTACAACAAGCACGTTCATCGATTGGTCGACCTCTACTCGATCGAAAACGAAGAGAAAGCCAGCGTGGTGGAACGTTGGAATCGAACGATGAAGGAAAGGATGCACAGATACTTCACGGCGAATTCGATCAAGAAATACATATACGCTCTGAACGGTCTGGTCAAAGATTACAACAACACGCGACACAGATCGATCAAGATGACTCCCGCGGAAGCTAGCGATCGTCGAAACGAAAAACGGGTCTACGCGAATCTATATCCTGAAAGATCTAAGATCAGGAAGAAGTCTAGAACGCCGAAATTTGCGGTCGGTGATCGAGTGAGAATCTACGCTTATAAGAAGCACTTCGAAAAGGGTTATACTCCTCGATGGACCTCGGAAATCTTCGTGATAATCAAAATATTTCACACCGATCCGGTGACTTACGAAATCGAAGCTTTGGATGGAGAAGAGATCATCGGAAAGTTTTACGAACAACAATTACAGAAGACAAAGTTTTGATAAAGAAAACACATTTTTTTTTATTTACTTTCTTTAACATTTTCTTGTTTACACACATATATATAAGAGAGAAAAAATAATAATAAAAAAATAATTAAAACTATTTTTAGATAAAAAAAGCAAGCTAATTAATAAACAAACAAAAAATCCTTTAAAAATGACAAATATACTAGATATAGCACAAAACATAGTGAAAGATGAAAGTATTCAAGAATATGAGGTTCACGAATACGAACCGGTAACCGGAACGAGTTTGAACAATGCGGGAGAGATAAGAATCAACGTCGAAACTCAAGATCTATTCATACATCCTAGCGAGAGTTACATAGTGGTGCAGGGACGTCTCACCAAGGAAGATGGGAGCGACTACGCCGACGACGACACGGTTACTCTAGCCAATAATGGCATCATGCATCTATTCAGTAATATAAAGTACATGCTATCCAGACACGAGATAGAATCTGTCTTTCATCCCGGTCAGGAAACCACGATGTTCGGACTCTTGACGTATCCTGATGATTTTTCGAAATCCAGAGGACTTAATCAGTTGTGGGTGAAAGACACCGTCGGCCCTGCTAGCGCCGGCGCCGCCTTCATATTCGACTACGTCGTCAAGACGTCCAGACCTAAAGGAACGTTTTCGTTCAGGATACCTTTCAAACACATCTTCGGATTTGCGGACGATTATAACAAGATCATGTACGGATTCAAACACAATCTGACGTTGATTCGAAAAGGAGACGACGACGCAATAGTGAGACTCACTGCGACCAATGCGGGTAAGATAACTCTACACAAGATATCGTGGTTCGTTCCGCGCGTGGAGCTCTCGATCGTGGAAAAAGCGCGTCTCTACAAGATCATAGAATCCAAGAGTAAATTACCCATGGGATTTAGAATGAGACAGTGTGATACGGCTAGCATTCCTCCCTCCACGAATCACTTCAATTGGAGATTGATGGTGAAATCCGCTTCCAAGAGACCGCGTTTCATCGTGGTTGCATTTCAGGCCGATAGGGACAGGTCTCAGGAAAAGAATGCATCGCTGTTTGATCACTGCCATTTGAGAAACATGCAAGTGTTTCTGAACGCCACGAGATATCCAGCAATCGATTACAATGCGTCGTTCGACAAGAACGATTTCTGCAGACTGTACGGCGACGCCGCTGATTTTAGAAAGAAGTATCATGGTCTAGACGAATTGATGAGCAATCCTAACATATCTCCCGGCGAATACAAGTCGATGTATCCCATGTTCGTATTCGACGTCAGTAAACAGAGTGAACGACTCAAGAGTAGCGTCTTAGACATTCAGATCAAGATGCAATTCGATAGGAACGTGCCGAGAAAAACCGAAGCCTTCGCCCTGGTCCTGTCGGACAGAGAATTACAATTCGAATCGGACGGAAATAAGATGTCGATCATTCGATGAGAGACAAGTGTGAAAAAAAAAATATATATAAATAAAAATTAAAAAAATTATTATAAAAATGAATGATAAAGAAAGAGAATACTTAAGAAGAAACAGACGTGTTTTGATTAAAAATATTTCGCAAGATTCGTTAGCAATAATTCTAGACACTTTAGTCAAAACAGAACCTTTGATATTGACTGATTATATGAGACGTGAAATCGAAAGTAAAATCTTGATAGAAGATAAGACCAGAAAACTTTTAGACATGTTGACGTATAGAGGACCGACTGCTTTTTGAGAATTTATAAAAGCTCTTCGAAATGCTAAAATAGATGTCGTCACGTGTTTCGAGATAGGTGATCCAATTTCATGAGATGAAACATTATGAGAAATAATGTATTAAAACAAAACCTAAAAAAAAAAAAAAAAAAAAAAGTAATGAGATTTAGAGAGATTGAACATCTTTCTAAATCTCATTACTTTTTTTTTTTTTTTTTTTTATAAATCACACATTATTTTTTTTTTTAAATTCATTATTTTCCACGCGTTCACTGTTTGTTCAAAGGAACTAGTTTGATCAGTAGACTCACCAAGGAAGTGGCGGCTTCGGGATTATTGGTTCTCGTAACGAAATTAATGCTGTCTCCGGCGTTCACTTTGAGAGGCGTGCCGAACATGCTAACATTCGTGTGTTGATTCTCAGTCTTTTCGACGCTGTATCTCTTATCGCTCTCTACTCCATTCACCATGAGATTGACGACCGCTCTGTTATTCAAATCCGAGGAAGCCAGACTCATTTGAAGGATTTCACCTCCCAGCGGCATGGGATATCCCACCTGACCATGTTTCGATCCGCTACCTCCATTTCCGAAAGACCACTCAGCTTTTCCTTCATCTAAGGTGCCGGCCTCCTCGGCCCACACAGTGATCAATTGTCTAGCATATTTGACTTTCTCCACCACCGAAATCAGGGTGCAGGCATCCGTCATGTTCACGGGATCTGGTAGATTCATGAGCGTGTGTCCACCCATGTCTAGTTTACCTTCCATTATGTCGCCTTTTCTCCAGACCGAGTTGTCGTCCACATACTTTCTGCTGACCGCGCTGGAATCGAATTCGGGATCGTGACTGAGTCCGAATAAATTCTTACCATTCATGTCGATACCACCCTCCATGGTTCCGCCAGATTATTTGTTCAGATAGAGATCGTCCACTTGTGATTCTAGGTATTCTTGTGATCGTATCACGGCAGAATCCACATAGCCCTTGTTGACCATGGTTGAGTCCGCATCCGTGTCGTCAACCTTTAACAGATTCAATATCTTGTTGAATCCCGCATTCAGATCCAATTTCATTTCTCGTCTGTCAGATTTTCTCTGTTCCAGATCTACGTAGTGTTTGGTCGCCACGTCCTTGGGATTCGTGGGAGTAGCCACGTTCGTTACCTTGTTATAATTGGCGTTCAGTTCCGAGTGCATCGTTTTCTGAACGTATCTATTTCTCAGGTGTTCGCTGAACCTCGCGTGAGAGTCGTCCAGGTATTTCTTGATCGTGGCATCGGTGGGATCTATGGGATTCGCGACGTTCACCAAACATTTGGATTTCAGATCGAGATCATCGGTCATGGTTTTATCCACATAATTATCTAGCATGATTTGTTCGAAATCGGCGTTCCCCCTGTCGACGTATTTTTTAGTCGCAGCATCTGCGAGATCTATCGGCTCGGGAAGATTGTAGAGCTTCTTATCGTTCATGTTCAAAGGTTCTTTTCGAGGTTCGTATCTCTGAACGTAACATTCGTCCAAGTTGGTAACGTCGTAACCATCGTTGACTTCGAACATCTTCCTCTTCTTTCTTAGGTTGACTTTTTCGTCGTCACTTCTACCAAATATATCGACTGGCATGTTGTTGTGGGATTTTTCGTTTTTTAAAAAAAATATATTCAAAACGCAGTTTATTAAAAATGAACTATGTTATTTTTATTTTTCGTTTTTATTCGATTAAAATTTTTAAAAATAATTTTTTATCTTTATATATACTATAAAAAAAAAATCTCTCTCTAACGTAAATCATTGAGAATGTCTTGAAACTGATCTCCTTCAGACCATCTCTTGAGAATGTAGAGACACAGGTGACCGCAAAACACTTGATCTGGTGATTGCACTTGTTCCGTCTTGTAACGAACCATCGATTTGTTGAAATAGTTCTTTATTTCTTTTGGCGGTGAGATTCTGTAGCTGTCGAAATAATCATTTTTCTTCTTCCCATTCTTGATCCACGCCACCCAGTGAGTGCCTTCACCCGATGAATCGTCTAGATTTAAAATTCCGCATTCTGATTGTCGAGGTCTTCTCTTTGGCAAGGCATCTCTGGAAAACAAACCTAGAAAATCTTTGATTTTCAAATCTTTTGCCGCATTCAACAGGTCGATGTTGGATAGGGGTTTGTTAGGTAAGACAACACCTTCTACGGATATCTTTATTTTCTTATTCATAAATGCGTATATATACATATATTTTTTTTTTATTTATTTATTTATTTATTTATTTATTTATTTATTTTATTATAGATTTTCTTCGAATATGGTTCAGTGTTTGTAATGGGGTTTCGCCACTCATTTTTTAGCTCTTTTCTCAGACGTGATGAGTCGAACGTCGGTTCTCTTCCTGATGTTTTCCATCGATTTACCGTACACGCAGTTGTTCATGAGTTTGAAGAAATCTTTTTCGAAATCGTTCTCGGCTCGAATTCTGAGATTCGTGTTGAGATCGATGTATTTTTTCATCCAAGGCTCTTCGTCGAATCGAATGATGCGATGTATGTCAATTAATTTCATCCCGTAATCGACGTATTGTTTCAAATTTTCACTGTAGATGACGTAGTTACGTTTGTTAAATAAATTCGGAATGAGTTTTTCCTCGTCTCCTTCATTTGGTTCCATTCGTCCGGGAGCCAGCGGATAATCGTTGTGTGGATCGTGTAATTCTTCCGGATAGTTCAAATCGACTTATAAAATGCAAGGATAGTCTCTCCATTTTTGCATCTCTTCCAGTTCCGTCACACATTTGAAATTTCCAATCGGTAAAGGATGACTCATAGCCCAACCGTACAGATTATTAGCGTCCCAATACTGTATGTATTTATTTGATCATTTCAAATCGAAACCTTCTTTCATGTAGGGGTTGTTAGCTTTAGAATATCTGTGGGAGATCATCGAGACGCCACCTCTCACAGCCCTTTTGAACATGAGCAACATGTTCACGTCGGATAATAATTCCAATTGAACTTCGGTGGCCTTCAACAGAGTGTCCCACGCCAGACAGGGTGCGGTGAAATACCAAGCGGGATCCAGATCGTAATTTCGACGACAGACGTCTCGAAAATTTTCAAACATGTCTGCCAAGAGCAGAACGTCGGTCTTCAGATAGAGAAAATGATAATCTCTCATGGTTTTCATATCGAATGATTTCCACACGTTTTTGGCGTGTTTGTAATTCTCATCGGAAATGTCGGATTCGTATAATTTCGAATAAAAATCTTCTTTCGAAGGTAGTGCGGTGTCTTCGAATCTCTTTAGATCATTCATGTAATCGTAAGGATAGACTCCTTTCCTCAACATGACGTCTACTCGTTCTCCGAAATGTTTGCTCGTGATTTTAAATTTATCCTTGCTCATGTTATCAACTAATTTTTCCAGAGCGGTTGACATGAATTTAAAACTGTCGATGAAACGTATGCCTCTACGAATGGATTTCGTTTTTTCTTCCAACATATTTCCGTCGATTACTCTTTTCTTCTCCATGAGCTTCCATTTCGAGAAGGAAATGTATCTTTCTTCGCTGTTCGTGATGCAATTCAATTCTTCGTGTGAGGTTCCGAGATTTTTCACGAACAGTTGACTGTCATAACCCGGGAGATTGGGAAACATTACCAGATAGAAAACGGCGTCTCGATATTTTAAATTACACTTGCTGTGAGCCGGACTGTGATACAGACCCGTGTAATGATTGTGGTCTCTGACCTTCTTATTTTCCTCCGAATTCTCGTCGAACGATTGTCTGCATATGTGACATTCGTTGGCTCTGTTATTTTCGTCCTGCTGCTCTCGCATGATGATCATTTTCGACGGAGTTTTGAATTTGTCGTATAACATTTGAATTTTCCATTCTAACTCTTCCACGAACCTTTGGGCCACGTCGTTGTCTTCGGACTGTTTTGTGTAGGTGAAGGGACCCATGTCGTGTTGCGAGTCGAAAGCACATTTCACGTAAATGCAATAGCCCGAAGATACGTGTTTTTGATATCTTTCGACGTAACTTTGAAGAGCGTTGGGTTGACAGGAACTCATTTTCGTGGTGAAACATTCGAAATCAACGTACACGACAAATGGTACTTTTAACTTTCTATTGTGATTTTCAAACTTCATGATGGTGTTAGTTTTGGGCATTTCAATGGCGACACCTTGATTTCGTTGCAATATTCCTGATGTTTCGCTAACGATTTTTTGCTGTGAAACTCGACCATGCAGTTGCAACATAAAGATATCTTTACTTTATGTTTATTATTTTGTCTCGACAGTAATCAGCTAGGATATTTAACCCAACAATAATGACGATTGTCACCATTCGAAATCAATAATAAAATAATCGTCTTTTCTCTTTCGAGATACGAAGTCTGTCTGAGAGGATAGATCGTTCGTTTTTCGCCATCGTATCCAAGACGTTTACCACTATGGTGGGATTTTGAGCCTCGAAACGTTCAATGTGTTTTAACTGCGTTGGAAAAGTCATTCCGGTCCAATCGATATTTTTAGAAGTCTCCTCGTAATGAGAAACTCTTTTGGGGTTCATTTTGACAGGGTATAAAGCGGAGGTGACTGCCCATTTAAAACACTGATCATCTTTATTTTTCACATTGACCATGGCATGTTTTTTAGCTAGGAAATACGGTAATTCCATGTAGGAAGATCCTTTCAACAAATCGTTTTTAGTTATGTGAATTTCGAGTTTCAACACCTCATCGAACGTCCAATTACTACCTTCATGTTGATAATTCGCGAGAGACATCAACATCTTGTCTTTCATCTTTTCAAAAACGTCCGATAAATCTGAACCTCGAAATATGGGTTCGACGTTAGATCTGAAATATGCATTTTTCATGATGCTCTCGCTGGACTTCACATCACTTTTATTCATCACACAATGGAGTATCATCTTAATTTTTAATCCCACATCCATGTGTTTGCGAAACAAATCCAATACTTTTTTCTTCACCCATTCCATGAACAATTTTGGATCAATTTTCTTCAACGAGGGAACCACGTCGAAAGTTTTAAAAATGCCTTTGATCGCACTCTCCTGTTCTACGGACTTCGATTGAAATAGTTCCATGGTGAGTCGTGCTAGATATTCTTTTCCTTTCCCTTCGTCTATTGCTCGTCGAATTTCGCTCGATATATCTCGTTTGCCTAGAATCTGAAGTGCATCACTCGTCTTCGTTTTAGTTTTTCTTTTCTTTGGAAACTTGAAGTTCTTCAACAGCTTTTCATTTAGTCGTCTTCTTATTTTTCACAATCGAAACGTTTTTGGTTTTTTTCGACGTCGGCATTTCGATTCCTTTTACTATCTTTTTCTTCTTCTTCTCATTTTTCACAACCGATGCATTTTTTGACATCGTTGCTATCGGCATTTCGTTTGCCTTTCCATCGTTTCGCAAATATTCCTGTATGACTTCAATTTTTTTTGATTTAGTTCTATGATTTCTGAAATGTGAAATTTTTAATAGTTTACAAATCTCGTTTAACTGAGGCACGGTTTTCTCATTTAAATTTTCCATTTTTTGATCTGTTTGCTCCATTTGTAAGAATATTTTTTTTTTCCGAATTTTGTATTTAAATAATTTGTTTATAAAGTTTTGTTTTTCTTTAATGTGAAAAATATTTTTTTTGATGAAATTAATCAATTCTTTTTATGTTCCTTAACGTGAAAAAATTGAATTAATACGAGAAAAAAAGGATGTTAAAATTTAGCTTTTAAAAATATATAAAGAGAAAAAAAACAAAAACTTTTTAAACAAATTATTTAAATACAAAAATTTCAAATATACATTATTTGCAAGAATTCGTAAAACAAAAAAAAACAAATAATCGATCATGACGACAACATCCATGACAGAATCTCGACATAAACGTAGACGTTTTTTAATAAATCATTATTCTCCAAAAAACCAAGAAGAAAAAAATCGTAATTTATATTTACGCCTTTTGAAAGAAAACGATACGATTTGCGATAGAAAATCGAATCGTAATACTATTAGCGAACAAAAATTAATCGACAATGTCGTTCGAACTATTAAAAAAGAAGAAGAAGGTTCAAGACAAATAGAACTCTTACGACTTTTACGCGAATTCTTGCACGAGGTTCAAAACAAATTTCCACAAAGCAGAAGCGTGTTCATGTCACCCGATTCCTTCTCAATAGATGATGACAACTGCAAGATGCGAAGGCTAATTTTTAAACGTTCGAAGTCTTGCACGTTCTAAAACTCGTCTGCTTCTTTCATGAATCGAATCAAATCTTCTAAAGTCAAGAATTGAGATTTTTTGAATTTTGTATTAATGATAATTTGTTAAAAAGTTTAAAAAATTGTTTATAATATGTTTTAGTTCCTTCAAAAAGAATTAATCAATTATATGTTCTTAACGTGAAAAAAAATTGAATTAATACGAAAAAAAAAAAGGATGTTAAATTTAACTTTATTTATATATAAAGAGAAACTTTTTTTTAACAAATTATTATTTAAATACAAAATTTAAAATATACATTATTTGCAAGAATTCATAAAAACCAAATAATCGATCATGACAACAACACCTAAAAGATGTGAATTTAAACAAGTTGCAACACCTAAAAGGTGTGAATTTAAACAAGTTGAAATATATCATCTATCAGATACTTATATCTATACATTAGAACATGATCCCATCGAATTGAACGAGGTTAAGATGGTGGACTTAGAGCGCTGCAACAACGGATATATGATGTGTTTGAAATTGGATGAAGCCATGCTCGATTTGTTTTACGAATACCAAAGTGATCTGCTGAATAATATCATCACCAAATTCAGAAAACCCCCATACGAGAGCGATTTGAGGATGTTCTATGGAAACAAAATATTTCCATTGATCTCACTCGAACTCATGGATAAATCGGGTGGTGAGAGAATGTTCACCGATGTAGAAAAACTCAAAAGAGTAAAGATAAACATTCAAGACATTTTGGTAAATAGAAAAATAGCGCATGTCACCATGCTAATAACAGACTTGAAAATATAAACAATAGAGAGATTGATTTTAGTGAAAGAAGAAGGAAAAAAAAGTAATGAGATCTAAAGGTGATCTCATTACTTTTTACAAAAAAATTTTCACATTAAAGAAAATTAAAATTAAAAAAACTTTTTTTTTATATATATATATATAAAGAGCAAAAAAAACCCACAAAACTTTTTTAAACAAATTATTAAAATACAAAATTTAAAATATACATTATTTGCAAGAATTCATAAAACAAAAAAAAACAAATAATCGATCATGACAGCAACACCTAAAAGATGCGAATTGAAATTGAAACGAGTCGAAACGTATAAGAAATTCGGTCATAAAATCTATAGATTACAACAACACGATCCCATCGAATTGAACGAGATCGAGATGAAGGACTTAGAGCATAAATACGACAGATATAAGATGACTTTGAAATTGGATGAAGCCATGCTCGATTTGTTTTATGACTATCAAAGCGATCTGCAGAAAATCGTCATCGCTAAAGATAAAGAATTCGACAAGGACGATTTGACGTTGTTCCATGGAAGTTACATATATTCAAAAATCTCACGCGAACTCGTGGAGAAATTGGGTGGTGAGAGTGAGTTCACCGATGTAAAAAAAACTCAAAAGAGTAAAGATAAACATTCAACACATTTTCGAAAAAGGAGAATACATGAGTGTCAACATGCTAATAATGGACTTGGAAATATAAACAATAGAGAGATTGATTTTTTTAGCGAAGAAGAAGAAAAAAAATGTGATGAAATCATCTTGAAAACACGAGTGTCAACATGCTAATAACGAGCTTGGAAATATAAACAATAGAAAGATTGATTTTTAGCAAAGAAAAGGAAAAAAAAAAAAGTAATGAGATCTAAAGATGATCTCATTACCTTTTTTTTTTTGTTTTCCTTCTTCACTATTACCCATATAATATAATAACATTTCCTTTTTTCTTAAATTTCAGCGTCGATTCTTCTTTTCTTTTTTTTGTAATATGATACGTTTTTTTTATAACAACACATTTGTTTATCCGAATCATAATTATGAACGAATGTTGTGCATCTCTTGGTAACACTCGCATCATTACCATTCTCTTTAGAAGGTAGTGGTGACGGTGGAAAGCGTCTCATTCTTTTCATTTCCAACCATCTATCTCACTGTTTATCTAACTCTTTCATCAGTTCTTTCCTTAGATATCCATCATTAGCATATAACCATTTTTCCACATCTTTTTTTTCGCCCTCTGTCTCGCGATATTCATCATTATCGTCTAATTGTTTCTCCACCTTTTTATCCATTTTATATATTATTTTATACTTTCTATGATTTTATATTTTTATATAATCATATAATTTTATATTATAATAACATATTCAAAATCGGTGTATTCTTAAACGGCGAATTCTCACCGAGCAACAAACCCTTGCCAAGTCACTCAACGTTCTGTTCACTCTTCAGATAGAGACCGTTTCCTCTCAAAGAGTTGCCACCTCTAACGGGTTCTAGATACAATCCTTTACCACTGTCGTCTATGTGGACGCGACACACGGCTCCTCCCTTCTTCAAAAACAGTCCGCTGCCACCCATTAATTTCTCAACTGCTGAACTAGCGAGTCCCGTGAGAGCTCCCACGCCAAGAGTCTTTCCGAGAATGGGTAGTGCCTTTGCGGCGAAGGGTAATGCTTTTGTGGCGGTTCCTGCCAATAGCGGTAGGAAACCTCCTTTCATTCTCAAATTGTATCTCAATTGAGCGGGACTCATTCTGACCGTCAACCCTCTTCCATCGTGAATCGCTTTCTCCATCCTTTTGATTTGACTTCTGGTCCAGGCGATCGAATCCTGACCGCCTCTCGTCAGATCTTCATGAGTGAATTTGAATCTCACCGCCTTGCCTCGAGTTGTTAATGCTCTCTTAAGTTTCTTCCTCTGTCCTGCGGATATGTTCACGTTTTTAATCACGTATTCTGTCATAATTCTTTTTTTAAAATATAATTTACTTCAATTGTTTTCTTGTTTAATAATAATTATTTATATTAAAATAATTTTGTAAAATTAATATTGCATTTATTTTATTTTTTGTTATCTATATATATATACACAATATTTTTTTTTTTTTTTGGCTTTTATATTTCTCTTATGTGAAATCGTATCGTCACCCTCTCTCTGCGAAGATCTAACAGTTCACCATTTTCATCCGTCAACATGGTTTTGAGACTATACAACGTGTCTAAAATCACTGGTAGATAAACTAAATTTCGAGGTCGCTCCACGATCTTATAACCCGGCAACACGTTTGGAAAGAAGGAATAGATCGTCGGTTGAGTGCTACCATTCACGTAGCTTCCAGCAATCACGTCCACGTTCACCAGAATGCTATTGACTGCGAGAATGCCGACCGTATTTTCAGATGCCACGTGGCCTTGATACATCTTTCGATCGAATCCCAACATCTTGCCTATAGAATCGTCCGTGTTGAAATCCACTCGAAAATTATCTTCCAAATCCAACATCGTCTGTAAGGTATTAGGATTGGGAGCGAGTCTGATCTTGCTGCTTCCCTTTCCATCCGTCTTCATTCGCATCTGAATGTAATTGTTCAAATCTTCTATGTCGTAACTCCCTTTGGGAATTCGAATCTCCAACCAATCCACTCCGTCGGAATACTTGAAGGAGTTATTCTTTTCGGTGATGTTGGGAAAGGAATAATAAGTCTCTAGATTCACCAACGCCATATCGTATCTTTTCTCTCTATTCAATTCGATGGAAGGTTCGAATTTCGTAGCAAATCGAGTCGAATCGCCACTCACCACGATTTGAATGGATTGTTTTGCAGCCGTATTCTCGGCTATCCATTCTAACAATTCTCCATGTTCGAACATTATATTTTAATTTTACTTTTTTCAAAACTAATTATTTGAAGATTTATTATTTTCTAATTTTTTTTTTTATTTTCACGCTCTATCTTATTATCATCAGAAACATAAAACTTGTCGAATCCGCACCGATATTTTCCACGATTAAATTCGCTTGTCGAATCGATCACATCGAAATTGTAAAGTCCTCCATCCCAAACCCTCTTGCAGAATCTCCTGAATTCCGCCGCGCTCATGTCGTTTGTGACGTGATCGCCGTAGATGTGATTGAGATTCTTGATATCTTGGCGAAAGAGACATAGAAAATTAGCGTTCTCCCTTATCGTCTGTCTGGGCAATCGAAAATAATTCTGCGACAGGTAGAAACGTAATACGATCCGCATCAGTTCTCCAAAAGCAGATCGTCGAAAATCATGAGATTCTTATCTTCCGATTTCAATTCTCTAGGATCTGGAACGTCGCTAGCATTCTCATAAAATCGACACTCGACGTTCGAAGATGCATTTCTCTTCATCAGCTCCATCGCCGCACCGTCCAAAATGGTCGAAAGTGGAGCTTCACTCTTGTCGAATTCCTCCCTACTGTCAAAGATTCCGGCTATGACGTCCTTGGGCAATCTACGATCCATGCACTCTCGAAGCAATCTGTATTCGGGTTGAAACAAACTCTTGCCAAACCTGAACAACCTGTCGTAATCCAACCAGTCGGGTCGGGACAACAGATTCATCAACAGATTGGTCTTTCCACAATTCGATTTTCCCACTATCAAGCCTCTTATGCTTTTAGGAAAGAACTCATTATTCGACCTCTTAGTCGTGGCGTCGTTCCAAGACATATCTTTAATGTTCATCTTTGTTTTATTTTTTTTGTTTGTTATTTTAGATTCTTTCAAACACAATTTTTTTATGTTTTTCAAACTCAGTTGTTTTAATATTCTTATTTATTTTATATCACACCGTCGCGAGTTCTCTTCAGTCCTAATCCACTCGTCATTTTGGCTAAATCTTGTATGGATACCACAGCATCCTTAAAATCTTTCCAACTTTTCGGCGTTCGCTCTAACGCAGCTCGCTTCGCCGGTGGACTGATCAACTTGTCGATCAATGCATCGGCTGCCCTCTTGCCAGCTGCAGAAGCCATCCTACCACTGGCTTCGGAAGCAGCTTTCTTACCAGCATCCATAGCCGTCTTCTTACCGACCTCAAACGCAGTCGATGCGAGTTTTCTACCCGCATCGCTCGTGAACGCTCGCATTATAGAATCGACGATGCCAGAACCGCCTTGAACGTAAGTTCTGACGTATCCCCTGTTCTTTATCACCAACATATTTTTATTTTTATAATATATTTTGTTTTTTCACTGGTAAATCGTTTTGTTGTTTAAATACTTTTATTATTCTAGTGTAAAAATTTACTGTTTTATTTTTGTATATTTTGTTTGTTTCTCTCTACTTATTATATACACATCAATCCTTCAATTCGTTCATCAGCCTTTTATAATGGTTTTTATTCAAAACCTTCTGTCTTAACAATTCGTCAGATATAGTAACTATCTGATTATCTAATCCTGTGTTACCAGCCCGTCTGCTCGCCATCAACAAACTCAATCTCTGAGACAGAGCGTCAGAATCGCTCGGAAGAAAAGTGGTTTTCACCCCTTTGCCAGTCACCGATTCGACGAACTTCTTATTCATATCCCATATGGGTTTCACCACTTTCGTCCACTTGTAACCTCTGTTGGCTTTGGGTCTCGTCTCTCTGGCATTGTTATTTTTCTTCATGGCGTGGGTCTGAACCAGAATGTCGCCGTAATTGTCGAAATCCTGTTCCGTGTAATCACTAGGCTTGTCGTAAAGGAGCAATCTGCGCAGTCCATCAGTCAATTCGTATCTGTTCAAACCAACGATCAATTCATCATCGCCAATTTCTACTTCTGTGTCACCGACAAAAGTTCTCCCGTCCGAATCCTTATAAAATCCATACAACAGATCTCTCTTACCGCCATCCTCGGACGATGCGACGCTATCAGTGGTGATAGTCGATGCTGTATCGTCAGACTCGCTCAAATCTGTTTGAATTCCCGTGGGAACGTAATCCGGTGTAGATTGAACGGAATGTCGATTTCCAAAACTACTGGGCAACGAACCCATTCTCAAAGAACTCTCTTTTATGGGTCTCAATTCTTCGACTATCTCCTTCCTGCTTCGCTTTTGACCCTCCGTCATGGGTTTAAATATTTTTGTGGCTTCGAATTTGAGTTCCATCTCACCAAGACATCTGCTTCTGTCAGCCGACTGAATGCCCTTCTTAGCACGTTCATACTCCCCTAAAATTTGATCTCGGCGCCTAGAATCCATCTGTAAAACATTTTTCGTTTTTAATTGTTAATGTTCCTTTAAGTATGCTAATGCGAGTTATTTTATTATTTTCAAAATTAAAATGTATAATTATATTTTTATGTTTTTAAGTTAATAAAAATCTTTCTGTCTTTAATATAAATAACTAAAAATTCACATCTCAACTCAGTATTGATTGAATTGGGAAAGTTTAATAAACGTTTTAAGTACATGACAAACCGGTTTCTGATTTAACGCATTTGAGAGCAATTTACGTTTGTTAAAAGGAATTCCATTCACATATCGAAAAACCATTCACTCAGTGTCGAATTAAGAGAGAACTTTTCTGACAGTTAAAAACATTCTAGCATATAAAAGAAACTGTTTTTTCTAATTTAACGTTAAAGGGATTTCATTCATTCATTCATTCATTCATTCATTCAAATCTCTGATCGTTGTCACGAATATATTAAAAATTTACCACTCAAAACCTAATTGAGTGGAAAATGCGTTTTATTATACATTATTAAAACGATCCATTAAAACGAAAAACCTTCATTCACGCCACAACACATGAGTAGCATTTTTCATTCAAACATTCCATTACTCCAATTGTCTCTAAACTCAATATCTCTTCGTTACATCGAAACAAAACACTAATGTCTATTTTACAGATCATATTTTATAGTCGACTCTTTTTGAACGGATGCCTTTTCATTCACGCAACTCCTTTTTAAAACCAACGCTCATATTTTATAGTCTACTCTTTTGAACGAAAACCTCATTCAGTCACAACAAATAACATGTGTTAGTTTTACTTCAGGAAATGCGACAGTGGGTTCGCCGGTTCAAAAACACCTCTTTTCCGTGTGCCGTACACGATTCGATTTCCGACCTAAAATCTTTTATGTGTTAAGCTTTTGCCTAACGCATATACTATATCCAGTCAGTGCTATTTACAGAAATCTCCATTAACAATTTGATTACTTATTCAATTGTTGCCTCCAAAACATTGCTTCTGACTCCTCGGTGTAACTCTTTCCAGCCAGGGTCATATGTTATGCTATGGACGCAAAACCGGAAACTGTTTAGTTAATGACGTTGTTGGTTGACTGTTCCTGTTAGACCTTTACCCGACTAAAAGGCTGCATCCGCCTGCGTAATTTACAAACTGAGCAGTTGAATAAAATATTTTCAAAACAATTCAACAAAATCGTATAAGTGGATTGTGGGTATACATTCATAGAATGATAACTGGCCTAAAGAAATACGATTTTATAGGCAGTATTCACCTGAGTCTCCTCCCATTGTAATCATCTTTTCAAATATTTCACTTGGTGACGTCAAACGATAACATATGTCACTGGAGCCGTAAATATAGACAAAACTAAATGAGCTGACATCCAGTCAGAAAGCGAGGATTTTAGTCTTATTGGAACATTTTTTATTTAGGAGATAAGCGTATCTTGTTGAGTTAGACAAATGGGAATTTGACTATGGAAAAGCATTTGTTAACAAGCCCCGAATGAAAAACAATCAAAAAATTCATTTTCGATCTTGGGCTATTTTCCATGATCGGATTTACAAAAGGAACAACAGTTGCCATAGAACACAACTGCAGGAAGTGTCCAATCTGTGATAGGAGCGGTTTAGCGTCGTTGCTCGGGCGTAGCGTGGATACAGACATGTTCTAAATGACCCATTTTCGGCAATTAGAGCACGGCGAGAGTGAATTTGCCCGAGATTAGAGCACGCAGCCGACCGGCTATCAGCCAGTCAAATTACGAGTTCGGGAAGAACAACGAGGTCAAATTTAACTTGTGAATTACAATTTATTTTCTTATAGCAAAAGTGGGCTGTTCTGTACAAGTTTACACATGCGGGGGAAAATGTCCCCAATGGGAATGTGGTGACAGTGCCCTTGAATATTTCTGGAATAACATTTTGCATTACTTCTGTACTTGGTAATAAATTTTCTTTGTATTGGTCCAGAATCCTGTGAATCCTCTTTGTTGGAGTCGAATCACAAATGGAATCTCAAATTGAATCGAAGCCTGTATCTCGAATCAAATGTACCAACCGAATGTAACCATTATAATTGCATGGAAGCGTTGTTAACTGAGCTAGTCAGTCGATTAGAAATGTACACATCATCACATTCTGAAAACATCATCGTAACATAAACATGAACGTTGGCAAGTAAGATATTTGTGCATAGTATTGATCTAGTCCGGCCACCAAATGCCATTTTTCACCAAACCATGTTTTGTGTAACAGATCTGTGCGGCCATCTGCCCAACTGTCATCCCGGTTCAAAGATTTGGGAGTCCAAAGATGGATGGCACACTTTTGAGTGATAAAATGAATTAACCCTTTACCCAACGTAATGGCCCAAACCGGCCAGCACTATTCTCAAAAATCCCCAATTAATTTTCATTATTTTTTTCATTTTTTGTCTCAAAAACATAGGTTATGACCCCTCGTTGGAACGAGCTCGTTCCAACGAGGGGTCATAACCTATGTTTTTGAGACAAAAAATGAAAAAAATTAGTTATTCAAGAATTATTTTTGCAAGTGTCGTCTGCTTTTCACGTTAGGTAAAGGATTAACAGATGTAAATATTATTTATTCACAAAAATGAAAGGGGGTGTAAACGAATGGCAATAGCATGAAGATTTGTATTTCAACAGTGTTCCCAGTGTGGAGCAAATTGGGTATGGACTTAAAGTCCAATTTAGAAGTCAGAAATCATTCTCTAGTACAATGCATAGAGATTGATTTCTGACCTTGCAAAGTCGGAAATCGGTAGTATAAGCGGAAGCATGGGAATTGTGGGCATAAAGACCTACCGGTCTATGCTGATGTCAAGAGGATATCAACCCAGTTTATTCTGATTATTACATGATGGAATAGATTGATACCATGAAAAAGGAAGATGATTCGCTGATGGTGTTCTATAACGTTCTGAAACGTATATCCGATGATACAATGGAGGTAACTCTAAATTTAGAAATTCAAAAATACTACATTCCTCCCCTCTTAAGATTCAAATATATATTTGATCTTTTTTTTTTAAGAAAACTCATTGGAAACACTGTTGAATATGCAACAAAAATATAGGTTTCTGCTTTTTCTGCTTGATAAACTATCTTTGGAATTAGTTCTGGAACTGAGAAAAGTTAGTTTGCTGCACTGTATATGGTTTCTCTGATGTCTTTGCTGCTCCTGGTAGCCACCTTGGGTCAGGACCAGAAGTTACCCTCACTGTAACATTAACAATGTTCACAGTTAGTTTTTCGTCTCTTGGATTGACTTCCAATACATGTTCGTCCAAATGGTTAGAAGATTGAAAACACACCTTTCTTCGGTCCTCTGCTGCTTCCCCTCTGGCTTGAATGTGTCCAATGCTTGGTGCGCGTTTTGGCAGTTGAGCATTCTCTGGATGTATGAAGTTCATATTGTTAACACGCACAGTCTTTATCCGGGCATCCAAACTGTCAGAAACTTTATGTTTCTGTTTAAGATGCCTTACCAACAGATTCCGGCATCTCATCTTTAACCCACACACTTTGCACTAAAACAGATCAATGTTCTCTTCATGCACTTTGGTCCAATGATTGTGAATCTGGTTGTAGGTTTTGAACACTTCAGTTCCACAACTAGCAACTGGGCATGGCATTCCTTCTGGTTTCCACATGATGTCATCATCTAAACTACTCAGCTCTTGAGCTGTTGTAAACAAGTCCAATTCCATTTTGTCTGAAAAGGAGAAAAGAGTATTTAATAAATTGGTTACAACTGTTATTTAGTGTAACCCACTTACGGTGAATATTTATTTGGTGGCCTAACCCTTCGACCGGTTCTAGTAAACTTGGGACTATTTACGTGTTGAGAAAAGTTATCTGTTCTAACATCTGGCGACCTAACCTGGTTGTCCAAACTGACATTTTGATCATCAGTTGCAACATCCGAATTATCAAGTCCTCCTTGTACTGACTCGGGGTCTAAATATATACTTAATTCAGAATCAATTTCTGTGCTACTGTCAGAAAGCCAGTTATGTAACTGTGTATTGCCAACATATGGCTTCAAATGGTCAACATGTACAACTATTGATTGTGAATGTGGATCCCTTTGTATTTCATAGCTAAGAGAAGTGATTTTTTTTAACAACCAGATAGGGAACAGTCCAGCCAAAACCTAATTTTGGTTTACCAGCTGGTGGGTACCATCTCCAAACAAACGAACCACTTTCATACTCTCTTGCTCTAAGACCTCGATCATAAAAAAACTTCTGACGAGTTGCTGACTTTTCCAATTTATTTTTTGCAAAATCAAATGATCTGGACATTACATCTTGGAGCCACTCAACATATTTTACTGGGCACGTATATTCCTGTATAGTTCCCAAACCAACCATGACATCTAAAGGACATGATAATTCTCTACCCATCATAAGCAAGTTGGGACTACATTTAGTGCTAGTGTGTATTGTAGACCTATATTCCATCATTACAAATGGGAGCTGATCGTCCCAGTCAGTGTGTTCTTCATTCACTAACATAGACAGCATTTGTTGTAAGGTATGGTTTAAACATTCAACCATACCATCTGACTGTGGTCTGTAAGGTGTGGTACGTGTCTTTTCAATGCCTAGAAGTTCGTAAAGTCTGGAAAATAAATGCGACTCAAATTCTCCTCCCTGGTCAGTGTGAATTTGTTTGGGAACTCCGAACCTGCATATAAACTCTGTGATCAACTTATCAGCTACCGTTAGTGCTGTGTGATCTGGTATTGGGTACGCCTCTGTCCATTTTGTATAATAGTCACTGACTACCATAATATATTCATTACCATTTCTAGAAATAGAAAGGCCACCCATAATGTCAATAGCTATTCGACCTAATGGTTGTAGGCATAAATCAGATTTTAAAGGAGACTTTCCGAAGCCAGGTCCAGGTTTTCGTCTGGCGCAAATCTCACAAAAACTACACCAGCGTTTTACTTGAGCTATCATCCCTGGCCAGTAGAAACGTCTTTTTACTGAAGCTAGAGTTTTATCTTTACCTACATGACAAGCTGTTTGATGTGTGTGCAAACAATTAAAGATTTGTTGTCTTATGATCTTGGGAGTAACCAACTGAAATTGAGTTACAGATATGCGGTCATGTGTTTGTCTATACAATATTCCATCCTTAATTACTAATGACTCCCATAAGCAACATAAATTTCTAGCCTCTTGGTCAAATTCAGATAATTTTGCCCTGTTGGGCTTCTCTGAGGAAGATAACTTCATGTCAATAACCGACTTAATTGGCAAATTACTTATTTGCCATTCCCTCAGCTGAACCTTGCTCCAAGTGTCAGTCCAGTTAACAATTTCATCATTACAGCAATCATCGTGACTGCAATCATCATTACCATGATGGTCACAATCATGATTACTACTGTCAGTATCATCTCTGACTGGGAGGATTCTTAATGATTCCAATTTTTCTGATGATGTAGGATAGCATGCAATCGCAGGAATGGCCTCAATGAAATTTTCCACATGCATTTTGTTGTTATTTTCTAATCTAATTTTACAGTCAGGGCAGTCAACACGAGAACAAGGTCTAGAAGGTTTTCGAGATAAGCCATCAACGTTTCTATGCAATGAACCCTTACAGTGCTGTATTTTAAAAATGTATGTGTCAATTATACTCAACCAACGAGCCAGCATTCCTTCTGGCTGTTTAAAATTTTTCAACAATATTAAAGAGGCATGATCTGTGCAAATGAAAATTTCTCTTCCCCACAGATAAGGCCTGAAATGTCGTAAGAAGGTGACAACTGCTAATAGTTCTAGCTTTGTAGTGCAGTAATTACGTAGAGATTTATTGAGTGTTCTACTTGCATGGCTAATAACACATTCTTTCCCATCTTGAATCTGCGAGAGGACGGCACCAATTCCAGTCTGACTTGCATCTGTGTCAAGGATGAATTTCCCCACACAATTGGGATATGAAAGGACAGGTGAACTTATCAAGAGGTCTTTTAGCTTCTCAAAAGCTATTTCAGTTTCCTCAATCCAACAAAACTGTTCGTTCTTTCTCGTAAGTTTCACCAAAGGGGATGCAATGGATGAGAATTGTGGAATGAACATCCTATAATACCCAGAAAATCCTAGGAAGGCTCGGACCTCTGCTACATTACATGGGCATGGCCAACATTTGACAGATTCTATTTTGCAAGGGTCACAATGTATTCCTTCATCCGAAACTACAAAACCAAGATAATTGACACTGGTCTGGAAAAGAGAACACTTCTTTGGCTTAAGCTTCAGATTAGCTTGACAGAAGCATTCAAAAACAGCTCTGAGGTTATCCAGTGCCTCTACCAACGATTTTCCATAAACAATGACGTCATCCATGTAGCACAGACATCTGAACTTCTGTAACCCACCCAACACTGACTCCATCAAGCGTTGAAATGTAGCTGGACTGTTGGTTAAACCATAGGCCATGATCTTGAACTCAAATAGGCACAAATGCAGTCTTGTGCCTGTCTTCATTACTCATCTCTACTTGCCAAAATCCACTTATCAAATAAAGGGTTGAAAAATATTTTGCCCCAGTAAGTGCGTCGATTGTATCATCGATTCTGGGAAGAGGGTATGCATCCTTAACGGTTACACTGTTTAGACGCCTATAGTCTATGCAGAACCGAATTGTACCATCTTTTTGTCACTAGATATATGGGTGCAGCCCAAGGGCTGTTACTTGGCTGGATAATTTCACTTTTCAACATGCTATTTAATTCATTCTCTACAATTTCTTTCATAGCTAAAGGGATTCTTCTTGGGGGTAGCTTAACAGGTTTAAAACACCCAGTATTTATCATGTGAGTGATAACATTTGTTCTTCCCAATTTATCACCAGGCCCCAGCAAATATGTCTTGCAATTCTATCAATAACCTTTCAACAGACTTCTTCTGACATGCGTCCAACTTATCTTAAACATTTTCGACCAAGTATCTTAAATGATCTGGCAATTTAGAAAAATTAATTTCATTATGTACTTCTGTAGTATTTTGTTCTACAGACTGTATAGTTCCTATTACGGTACCTTGCTGAAGTTTAACAGGGGCACAGCCTGGGTTTATTACTGAAAAATGTACCAAATTCCTATCAATTCCAACTAAACAATTTGCAACCAGAAAATTTTGTTTATTTTTTATTAATGGTTCCATTACACCTTCCTTGCCTTTATACACTCCCTCTACATAACCATCTACAAATAACTCACTTTCTGGGAGTAACAAAACATCTTAGTCTGACATGGGCACACTTGATACTGGTACTACTATGAGTCCCCTTGATCTTCTGGTTACCTAATTGCAGGGTTCTAGCTCTGGCATATAAAATTTCATCATACCTTTCTAGAAAGTCCATCCCTACAATCCCCAAAAGCTCATCTATTTCAGCTACTAAAGCTGTATGATGATATTTTACTCCACAAATATCAATATCAAAATCCCCCTGTCCTAAAACTTTTAATTCCGTACCCTCAACAGATATTAACTTCTTTGACACACTTTGAAGTTTTGGGCACACTGTTCCTAATGTTTCATACAGCGTTTTGGTTATAATTGTTATAGCAGACCCAGAGTCCATTCATTGTTTTTAATTGAAATATAGGCCATTCTCCATCATCATTGGATTCAATGCAATTATTGGCTGAATTGTTGGCCTCAAACTCAGCCAATTCTAGTTTTTCGAATCTGTGACCTCTGAATTGTCATTTTGTGGACAATCTGCTTTTTTGTGACCCAATTCATTACACTTAAAACATCTGAACTTTGGGGTTCCATAACGTTTCCTAAATGATTTAGCTTTCAGTAATTGTCTAATCTCACGCTTCAGATCCTTATTGAGTTGAGCAAAGTTCTGTGCTATTACAGAAGACAAGTCATCTTCTTGTGTTTTTTGGATCTGAAGAGTAAGACAGGTTCGTATCAGATGTCTTTGTAATTGCACCTACAAATTCAGATTCATGCTCTTTCAATGGTTTTCGAATTTCAGTTCTTGGGCCATCAAATGCCTCAAATTCAATGGCCAAAGACACAGCTTCTTCAAGAGAGGCTGGATGTTTAAATTGCACATGTTTTTTTTTATTTCATATGAACCAAGTCCTTGTATAAATTGATCGACCAAATATGTTTCTCTAGCCATTTGAGGTACATTTGGGTAGGCCAAACAAGAAATTCTCCTCAACTCATATCCATAATCTATTATTGATTCATCCCTTCTAAGTCGCCTGTTCCTAAACTCACACCTATGTGTTAGTTCTCTCCCTAATGGATTAAATCTTTGTTTTAATGCATTGTGAAGTTCTATGAAACTATTTAACTGTATTGGGGTAAATCACTCAATATTTTTTGGGCAGGGCCCCTTAGTGACATAGCCAACTGCTTAGCTTTTTGGACATCAGACCAATTAGTCCATAAGACCACTTGCTCAAAATGAACTATGTGACCCTGAAGATCAATTGTCTTTCCATCAAACCAATCAGGTTCTTTCGGGGACATGTTGACATGGTCTCCACTGGAAGTACAATTTTTATCTGCAAAAACATACTCAATTGGTAATTTAATATCAGAAGATTCCATGATATTCCTATGCCTATTCTGGTGGTGCACATCACATGGACATATTGGAGTGGAATGAATTATAGCCTTATCCCTTTTACATGGTGATTGAGAAACTATTCCCGTGTTATGTACTTTGAATTGAAGGTTGTCAGATGTGACATTTCTGTATTGCCTATTCTCAAACTGTGACATATCACCCTTATTATACTGGAAATGGTGGTCAACCCCTATTTGCTTAGGTATGTTTGACTGATGTATCGCAGTTGGGTGGACATATTCCCAATGTTGCGTGTCTGCTACTCTGCCTGACTGCAGAGTTTTTGGTGTCGATATGTATGGATGATTC
This sequence comes from Pictodentalium vernedei, assembly GCA_031216915.1. Lineage (NCBI taxonomy): Eukaryota > Metazoa > Mollusca > Scaphopoda > Dentaliida > Dentaliidae > Pictodentalium > Pictodentalium vernedei. Next base: position 228,066,299 of record CM062296.1, read on the forward strand.
ATGCTCACTAAATGTCTACTGTTTTTATGTTCATTAAGACAGGAGTATTCCCTGCTACCATTTGATTGATATGCTTGCGGCAAGACACGAGAAGATTGCATGTTGTGTTTTGCACTACTAAAGTCATTTCCCACATTGCCTTTATTTCGAAAATCTGTTTCTCTATTATAATCATATGCAAATTGGGGGGATACCCACATGAAGCTACACTAGGGTAATTTCCAAAATTAAGCCCATTGTTCTTGGAGAAGGCATTCACAGGTTGATCATCATGATTTCTCATTTGTTCATACCTGCGTTCACCCGGTTTGCTATGGTTATAAAAATTGTCAGAATGATATCCATCCTGTGATAAATGATTTGACAGAGAATCACTGTGTCGGGACTTTTTAGAAGTGTTAAAGCCACTGTTTACATGAAACATTTGAGATTCATTATCTGTTGTCCTCCCCCGGTGAAACATTATTTCTGGTGTAGTTATCTGGCTCCCTACAGATTTTTTTAGTTGTAATATTAGTATCTGTGCTGGTATTAACTCCACACCTAGACAACTGTTGATTTCCTACAGGAATATCAAAAGACACATATTTTTGTGGAGGTGCCTGCTGACCTCCATAGAATTTCGTGCCAGTTTCAGATTGTTGCAATCTGTGTGGTGTCACTTGCTGAATACTGGGTTCTACAAACGAACTTTCCATGACCATTATATGTGATTAACTCACCACGGACACAAGTTTTGCTGAGCAAAACACACGAACTCACAAACTTGTAATTACTGACCAACATGATGTTCCGGTTGAGGTTAGTTGTGGATCGGTGACAGATAGAGTAGATATGGCAACTAGTCACGAGGAAGCTGACAACATTATCGTTCAACAGGCAATATTGTTTGCTGCAGCTGAATGTAATAACGTTGTGGTTGTTGCTGGCGTCTATTTGTTGTTGCTGCATCACAACCTTGAACAACACTTGATGGTTGCAATGACTATGGAGTCACCAAACCGTCGACGGGTGGTGACAGATATACCTGCCGCAGTTGATACATGCAAGAAAATTGGCCCTCAATTGCTCGCTGCTCACGCACTTTCCGGGTGCGATACTGTAGGGGGATACTTTGGTATCGGCAAAGGGCGTGTACTGAAGGTTCTGCAAACTGGTGGGACACTGGAATCACTTGGTGAGAATAACGTGGAGATATCGGATGTTCTAGAACAAGCCACCGAGTTCATAGCATTATGCTGTAGATCTCCTAAATCAACATCAATATCCGATGCTCGTTTGTGCATATGGAGAACACGACCCACAACAGAGGCTTTTACTGAGAATGTCAAACGGGCCCAATTGCAAACTTGTATATGGAAGCATGCCCTTGAATCTAACCCACCGCAGATGGACCCAACTGTATTTGGATTCGAGAAAGACGTGAATACAAAATCTTTGAACCCTGTGACGTCAAGCTAGCACCTGATGAAATACTGAAGATGATTAGGTGCACATGTTCGAGTAAAACGCCATGCAAATATTCGAGGTGTAAGTGTAATGCAGCAAACATGGCGTGTACCATTTTCTGTGCGTGAAGTGTTTCAGAGGACTGCTGCAATGAACAGACATCGCTGGCAGTAATGCGTAGCGATGAGTCGATCTAAGGAACTACACAGTCATTCAACTTGATATTCATTGCATCTGGTTTGGTTCTTATAAAGTACTTCACCAATGATATTTGCAAACATCTCTCTTGATACAATTTCTCGTACATTTCAGTTCCCACCTCCGTTTTGGAGTCTTTAACATTACTGCTGAAAATAGCAAAATGTTACTAATTTTGGTAGCCATTTTGATTTTTTTCTGGAAAATCTGGGGATAAGCTGACCCGCTTTGTGACCAACACAATCAGTTGGAAATGGCGTGCTGTACTGAATTATTTAGTAGAGATTTGTGACTTTCAATTTCAATATTTTCAGTGGTATCAGCGGAAACTTGAATTTGGGGCCATATTAGGTTTTGGCGGTTATAAGGAAATTGGTCAACCCTGTCAGCTGCCCAGTAAAAGGAATCGTACGAGAAGACCATACAGTTATACGATATAGTGATACGATAATACACCGAGAAAAAAACAGATTAAGTGTATTGGCGACTGGGCGATGGGCAGATGAGTGTAGACTGTAATTGCTTTGTTATTTTTCCAATTTTGGGACATTTTGGACGCCATATTGGGTTTCTCAAACAATTCCTTTGATCATATATAACAAAAGAGCATCACCCCATATGGCTAATTCATATCGGTAGTCATGGTTGGACATTTCAAAATAATAGCACCTAATAGCCGCCTATATTTGTAAGAAATGATGATTTTTTGCCATATTTGCGGCCATTTTGGACGCCAGCTTGGGTTTTGAGAGAATATATTTCATATGACACATGAGAGTAACAGTAGGTTCATGAAAATGTGCCGATATGTGTATATACTTTTCATTGTTTATACATATAATATCGGTTAATTCCGACGGACATAACATGACATTGACTAGGTTATACCGGCGTTTATAAATAACGTGATACAATGAGCAACAATCCACTTTTGGTGGATATTAGAGTACCAGTGTGTGCAGAAATGGCCCCTCTGGAAAATAGAATTATATAAGCATGCATATTTGTCAACATCTTAGCAACAATATGAAGGATACGTGGTGAAATCTCAAAAAAAAAATGAGAAAAGTGTGACACATTGGCGGCCATCTTGGCCGCCATATTGGATTTTGGTAATCTTATTTTGGCCAGTAAGAAACAATTATATATGTGTACGATGAATCAAGAAGAAAAATCTTCAAAATTCCATATTATCTTACCAAAAATTCCGATCCAGGTTATATGGTGATATTGTATTTTTTCATAGCGGCCACTTGGCGGCCATCTTGGATTTTGTCGAATAAACAAAATTGCTCAACACTGTCAGCTGTCCAGTAAGAAACATCTCATCAAGGAGACCTGATAGAATAATAATTCGCCGAGAAAATAACTTAATACAACAAAACCAGGTTCAGTGCCTCGGCGGCCGGACTAATAACTCGAAATGGGACCATGAAGAGAGTTTTGCATTTCAGTTAATGATCTACCCAGTAACGAAACAGTAATATTGGGAGCCCTTAGGCCACATACCGATACTGTAATTATTCAGCACATTATATATAGAATAAACGTATAGTGTTTTCAAGTAAAACATTTAATCTACGAGTAGGATTAAGAATGAAACCGACGAGCCTCTGGCGAGTCTATTCTACGAGCCTATTTTGTTTATCCCATAAATCTTCTACAGGGCAGTCGTGGCAAAATCGTGCTATAATTCGCTACAAAACACAGCGAGAAGTGAGAAGCACATTGGTCCAATTCGATCGACCAGCAAAACTGGCAAAAATAAACAGTGCGCAGTAATACATTTCTGCCTAAAAATAATTTCTCTACAAACTTGAACTAAACTTGCAAAAATACTTTATTATATGAGCAGTGTGTGGTGTTTTCTACTGGCATTGTGTAATACTTTCAAAAAGATTTAAAGAAATCAACAATCGAACTATTAATTATGCTTGACAAATGTGGTAGAGGCCAGAGGTTAACAAGTCCGTCGCTAGTATGGGAATAAATTACCTATGGGGAAAATTTATCACCCTACTAGGTGAATAAAGCAAAAATTTATCCAAGGTCTTTATAGTTCAAATAAACGGCCATTTATGGGATAAAATGTTATATTCTAGCACACTGACTGGGTACAAACATTATATTCAGTAATATTATATCTCACGTGACTTCTTTGCATTCTGATTGGCTGACGCGGAGACACTATTTCGTGTAGTTTGCATCCACAGAACTGACCAGGCACTACACCCAGGCACTACACGTTTTCTATTTTTAGCACACTACTATATCAGTTTTCTTTTCATACTGGGCGAATAAAACTGATCAGGCTAAATTTAAAAATCGATTCACAGAGGCACAACATCCACAAAACGACCCGGAAAGAAAGCATTGTGGAAAAATGTATTGCTTTTCCATTGTTGAAGTCACATTTTTCGAGGCGTTCATTTTATTCCTTGAGAAGATGATCCATATCTCGTTTCGAAGAGAATGATCCATACCTGGGTCCAACTTTCATGAGAACGCGTCCGGATATGAAAAATCGTTTGTTTCGCTGCTCATATTATTTCGCTTTTTGATTTATGTTTTGGGCAGTAAACGAATAAATAATGGAATTCAGTTGAATCTTCAGAGTTTGTATCCCGTGCTGGCCCATTCGGTAATGTATATGTGTGACAAATGTGTGGAAATTATCAAACTGCGTTGTCAAATTTCGAAACTTTTAGTTTTCATTCGCGAGTTGCGCGATTCTAGAATACACAGTTCCGTTTGGGGGAAATGTTTTGTTTACCCTTGCCGACCGATTCAAAATCTGTCTTCTGCTCATATCAATAATCCAAGTTAGCCGTGTTTTGGAAGAAGAACATGTTTTTTAAAAACTACATGGTATTTTTTCTATATAATGCTGGTTGGTAAGGCTGCTGCTTTGGTAACAGATTAACAAATCGGACAGATGTTTTTCTTTATGGGTGTTCGATATAATATAAGGATTAGTGCATGTCTTGTCGTTGACTACGTCCATATAGTGTCCAGTGAGGTGGTGTAGTTCCCTCCGCTTCGCGGCTGGAACTACACCACCTCACTGGGCACTATATGGGCGTAGTCAACTCCAAGCCATGCACTATTCCTTAATAAGTCTATCCGCCCTTGACTAGATTGAGAATTTCTAGTGATGGTTAGTGATTATAGTATGGCCGTCGTGGACTGGTCACTTTCTACGGGTGGGCAATATTCCCGCGGACGCAATAATATTAGATTCCAAACACTAATTATAGGAGTTATATTCAAAAATTTAATTAATGAAGCACCGGGTACGACCCGGTGCTTCATTAATTGAAATTTTCCTGATAGTCATTTTCATTCGTCCTTTTGATCGTTTCTGTGTTTGTTCCTTCGTTAGTTGGTCATTACTTTAACCGAGAAGGAGTCATGTTGGCATTGGCTGGTTTCGGACACTGCTTCGACGGTTTGATGTAACAATTTGCACAGAATGCATCCACATTTGTAAATGAATTGAAATTAAAATTGTTTTGTCATTTGAACTACTGTCTCATGTTGTCATCTGCCACGTAATTGGTCTCAGAGAATATCGCCCCAATTCTTTATGCAAGCTGGTATTAAATTATCCAACCCCAATGCTTCAACTACAACACTGTTTTGAGACCCTTAATAATGATTTTTCCCAAAATGTTGGAATTGTTGGGGGCCCCTAAAAACGTGCAATTGTTGGGCGTCCTTAGGAGACGCCCTATCCTCGTTGTATGGTCGTTACGCCACTGGATCTACCCAAGCTGATGGAGTAATGTAAGTGGTATCGCTTCGCATTTTGCAATGCCCAATATCGGAATAGCAAAAGCGATACGAATTAATCTATGCTTGAGACGAACTTGCTTTTCCTTGAAAAATTTTTTGATTTAGATTTACCCTTTACCCAACGCAAAACCACATCAAAATTTGTTATTTCATTTTTTTCAAATTTTTCAAAACATTTCCACAAAATCATATAATGTGACGCCTCATTGGAACGAGTTCGCAGAACTCGATCCACTGAGGATCACATGATATGGTTTTGTGGAAATGTTTTGATTTTTTTGTGAACTGTTCAATTTGAATCACATGATATGGCTCTGTTGAATGTTTTTGGAAAAAAAATTGTTCAGCTGCTTATTTTGTAACATGCGCGCGGGGATTTGACCGATTCGTTAGGCAAACTCTAATGTCATATGTTTCAGAGGTCCAATAGATCAATCAAGTTTGAGATTTTCCTGACTACTTTCTCAGGAATGAAAATTGCTATACGATCATTAGAAAATACTATAAGTGTCTACTTCCCGTTGGGCAGTTTGTGACGCAATAAGCCCATTGCCGATTAGCCATCTTTGACGTTAATGATAGGCAAGGTCAGAGGTAGCTTCGGGTAAACAGTTCGATCAGACTATCTGTCAAGACTGTCATGCGTGCGATAGAAACAACCAAAATGTTTCGCTTGAAACGAGAAAATGTGCATTTTCGATTTAATACTAATAAAGATAGAAAAAATAACACGCTTTCAACACTTCATTTAATGGACAGGGCAAAATAATATTGATTTTTTAGTGAACTGAATACCGCAATGAACCCCTTTCCACAAGCGAAGGTTGACTCGGCATCATGGTTTTGTTTTGTTGGCGAGTGACAAAACTGCAGATATATCACTGAAATGACACAAAAATGTCTGCGTGAGTGAAAATGCAAACCCTGGGTATCCAAACAACCAACCCATACAAATATTTCCAAGCATTACACACAGATGTTCCAGCTGAAAGAGGTTGGGGTGGAGGGGGAGTGGTCCCTAAAAAGTGAATGAAAATCGTCTGCTAGTAGCAGTGTCGCGTGTCTACTAATAATATTTTGTCCATATATAGTACAAGTCAAAATGAGTTGAAGAATAACCACTACCGGTATAAACTATAGAAGTAATGTTTCCTGTACTAATAACACAAGAATCGGACATAAAAATATATGTACGTACATGTACATGTATGCTGTAACTTTTTTAACATGTTTTGGGTTTATACACAACATTTAAGAAGGTTAATTGCATTGGAATTCCAATTGCATTATATTTTCCAATGCATAGAAATTCAAAATGTAAGTTATAATGTCCATGAAAGAATATTATTTCAGGAAAACTACTTTTTTGGTTGACATAGCTTTGATATGCCAAAAACCATACCCATGAGTGGTGGGAATTTACCCTTTTGGTACTGTTAATTCTTTTTTTCTCAAACATTGGAAAAGGGATTGATAAGAATCTCCACAATCCACACACCTCGCCACCTAACCCATATTAACAAACTGAATGAAACTTCACACATAATTCATGAATTGGCAGGTAAAAATGTTTTTTTTTAAATTTTGTACACGTTTGTTTTGTTTCTATCATCGGAACAAGATTATTCCTCCGAAGATCACATGATTTGATTTGCTTGAGGCTTTTTGTGTAAATTTGAAAACAATAAATTTAAATTTCCAGTTTTATTGTTATCTGTGGGTAAAGGTTTAAAAAGTAAAGTACAAAATATATTGTACTGCTTTTTTGTGATCAGAGTACTGCAATTGTAGATTATTTCAGCAAGTCAAAACTTCTTATTTTAAATTTGTTTTATAATCACGAAATATTAAAATGTTGCTATGGCTACAGTCGAATGATTTTAATAGAATTAATCTGTAAATGAACAAATATTTATTTAATAGCCAAGTATGAAATGTCTGGAAAAAAGACTTCTTATGAGAATAAAGGTATGGTACAAGGTAGAAGCATATGTTCAAGTCTACAAATACTGTATGAATCAAAATAAGTGTAGCATAACCACAATGAACTCAGTAACCCACTGCCATTACACCAATAGCACAAGAACACGAAATCATTTTCCGGAAAGCTTTCTGTGAGAGCTTTCCCGAAAATGATGTCAGGTTCTTGTGTTTCTGGTGTAGTTGAAGATGCTAACTAGTAGTTCATAGTGGTTATTATATGACGTATTTCGACTCGTACTCTAAGTCAAGTGATTTCTGAATTCCACTCGGAGGCCCGCTGGCAGGAATTTTGCTTGTGCAAAACAATGCACATGGGCATCAACTACTGACCCTACCTGACAGCCAGTAAAAACTTGTAACTCACAAAACAAATCTGCAGTTTAAGGAGCACTGATAAGTTAGTTATCTCGTGGTCCATAAATTGCAGATTAGCTTGTTGAGTCCCAAACTTTCTACAAACTGGCAAGAATATGTTGGAAATATATGTATATCCACCTACTTAGAGGAGAAGTACAAAACCACCCTGGGTGTTCTGTAATACAATATACATGTATGCACATTTTGGTCATGTACCCGGAGTCGCGGAGAGGGTGTGGCCCAGGGTAGTAACTCCCAGAGCTTGGAACTTGTGGGGGGGGGGGGGTGGATGGCCCAGGAGTCAAGGGTCTTGGTTTCACCTGCCCACCCTCTAGTCCAAACATGACCCGAAAGACAGTATTTTATTTTTTGGGGTTTAGTACGTCCTTTCCAAAGGGCGTTCCAAAACAAAACAAAAAACACAAAAATACGGGCTTTCAGGCCATGTTTCACTTAGTCCCCCTCCCCCAAGGTTCTGACTCATGTGCCAACAGTTAAGAAGGGGCCTTTATCATGAATGAAGCTATGCACTTGACCAACGGCTGTAATTCTGTACTGCATGATTCTTGAAGTAATAACTTTATGAAATCAACTTGACGTAACCAAGTTATCACTTCAAGAATTGTGCAGTCAATATAGCTATGGGTGGTAGGTCATTGGATACTCATTGATCAACTTGGAAATCTGAAACATGCTGCTATAAAACGTCCTTTTGATGGCCAGGAATAACGCGATTTTTTATCCCAAAAGCCGCCAGAAGACTCCATTTAAAAACTGATTTAAAAATTTTGTTGGGGGAGAAACGCCGCTCCTCTCCAACCACTCTGTGATCGGTCGCGCCTCCGGCACTCGCTGCAGATGCCTTTATCATCTGTGCAATATCCCGACATTTTTGAAAGGGGAGCCGTCACAGAATTAACCCCGGGTCCGAGTTTCCTTTCCCCGGCCCTGCGTGGATCTTCCACTTCGTGGGTGTTTTTGTAATAAGACAGCTTCCACTTTGTGACATGCAAGTTTGAGTTGAAGGAGAAAATAAACAAAAGAAGAATTCATATATGTTTATGTCCGATTCTTGTGTTATTAGTATAGGAAACATTCATCTATAGTTTATACCGGTTGTGGTTATTCTTCAACTCATTTTGACTTGTACTGTATATGGACAAAATATTTTAAGTTGACACGCGACACTGCTACTAGCAGACTATTTTCATTCACTTTTCTAGGGACCACGCCCCCGCCATCCCAACCTCTTCCAGCTGGAACATCTGTGTGTTATGCTTGAAAATATTTGTATGGGTTGGTTGTTTGGATACCCAGGGTTTGCATTTTCACTCACGCAGACATTTTTGTGTCATTTCAGTGATATATCTGCAGTTTTGTCACTCGTCAACACAACAAAACCTGATGCCGAGTCTACCTTCGCTTGTCGGAAGGGGTTCATTGTGGTATTCATTTCACTAAAAAATCAGTATTATTTTGCCCCGTCCATTAAATGAAGTGTTGAAAGTGTGCTATTTTTCTATCTTTATTAGTATTAAATCGAAAATGCACATTTTCTCGTTTCAAGCGAAACATTTTGGTTGTTTCTATCGTATGTATGACAGTCCTGACAGACAGTCTGATCGAATTGTTACCCGAAGCTGCCTTTGACCTTGCATATCATTAACGTCAAAGATGGCTAATCGGCAATGGGCTTATTATTTGAAAGTAAATTATTCCCTGAATTTCTTGTGGTTATCCACGTTGCAGACTGATGGATTTTCTAGTAGACATTTGCCTCAATGCAATATGCGAAACATGCAAAGTCGCCGTCCTCTGCAGTGTTTATTTATAGACATTAACCAAGTTTTAACTTGAAAACAATCTCAGAGGTCGCACATTTAGTCATAGAAAGATTAGATTAGATTCTAACGACAATTTACACACGGGGAGCCGATGCCATATCAACAATGCACAAGTAATAAAATAAAATAAATGATTAATAATGAGTAATAAATAAATAACAATATATGATCAGGGACGTGGCTACAGGGGGCTGTGGGATGTGGGGGTGCCCCCCCCCCCCAATCCTGTCAAAAATTTCCTATAGTTGGAAATTTGGAGGGCAAGTCATGAGTAGTTGGAAATTCCATCTACATGTATCTGGATTTTAGAGCTTCTTTAGTGATGCTGATGTCTCCTTGGCTTCCCAAAATTCCAACTCGGTTTCAAATCGGCAAAATTTCCAACTGTTACTATTTACAACTATAGTGTACGCAATATCGAGCTTCATAAGTATGCATGATGTCAATCGATACGAGATTTCTATAGCACGTTTCTTATCGTAATAAAAAAGTCCTCGAAATGCACTTCAAGAAAATCACATCATGTAAAATCGTTATCCTGAGTTCATTCCATCATTCACAGTTGCAAAATAATGAAACATCGAAAATTGATCATTCCTGCATAAGATCTGATTTAATGTTAGGAGAGTGTGAATTGCTCAAAGTTCTCAGCATGATCGTTTGTTTAGCACATATTCAGTTCTCAGAATAATATCAAATAATAATAACCTGATAATTCTATCATAAATATGTTGGCATTTCAGTTACTAGAATCAATTTTATGGCCTCTTTCATGGCTTCTTTTTCAAAATGTTTCTCGGCAGTGAATTTTCAACTATGGGAAGGGTCCGGGAGGGGGTGTCCCCTTCCCGGTCCCTCCCCATAGCTGAAAATCCACTACCCTAACCCCCAACCCCAACCCCCAATCGGAAACCTCTAGCCACGTTCCTGTACATCATATGTTATTTCTATGTGATGACCTGATTCGGCGAAACACGTAACCATGTTACATTACAGATGATTTCACATAATTCGGATTTTTTATTTCTCAAAACAAAGACAAATTTTTCATTGTCGTTTAAATGCTTAAATTTCACTTCCTTCGATTGAATTTGTTCAAAATATAACTTGCGATCATTTTCATATTTTACATTTCATTATAAGTATTCTTCTGATTCTACCACATTATCATCACAGTTCTTGCCTACTCGTTGTTTCGTTGTTCAAATGGAACCTTGGGCACTGATGTCTCCCTATTTCTATTTTTAACTTATGATTGCTGCGTCTTAATTAACTGAACATGGTCCGTAGACTATAATTGTTCATCTGAGATCAAGTAAGGCTCTAAACCGTAATTATCTTTGAATGTGCGATATGTTCGCAACTTGTTCTTTCCTCCTTTCTTCGCATCATCGAACATTTTCTTCTGGAACCTTGAGATGTGATTCTTTTTTAGATTATATTGGATAGCATTTAACTTTCTCTAATGATAATGAATCTTTTAGCACCTCATTAAATTTTGCTACGTCTAGCCTTGCATGCCATTGTTGATTGATTGTAGAATCACATACCATATCTGCCACTAAGCGAAGCAGCGACTGGTCATTGAATTCACCTATTCTAATAATATGTCGAATAGTATTCATTATTCCATCATGAATTAACCCTTTACCCAACGCAGACGATATGAAAATTTATTATTTTATTTACTATTTTTTAAAAATTAAAAAATAAACGTCAACAAAACCATATCATGTGACCCCTCATTGGCACGAGCTCATCGTTCCAATGAGGGGTCACCACATGATATGGTTTTGTTGAATTGTTTTGAAACATTTATTTCTTTCAACTGCTGAATTTGCAAATTACGCAGGCGGGTGCGGCCTATTCGTTGGGTAAAGGGTTAAAGGGAATCTACCAAGTTCTGCACGTGAAGCCTAATTAGATGATTTTCTGTTAAAACCAAGTACAGATTTACAGAATCTTAAATGCGCCTATTCATTGGGTGTGATATCAATTTTATCAAAGTCAATATCAATAATATAGGTTTGATTAGCTTGTCAAATAGTTTACACCATATATCCACGGAATGAATCTCATGATAACGAAGCGCCGATGTCAGTGCATATAATGCTTTGTAAGCTTTACAAACTACATCGGATTGGGCACTCCGAATATTTCCATTAAAAGAAAATTTAACCCCCAAATATGTATACTCTTTCACTAATTCTAAAATATTATCATCTAAACTTAATGTTGGTACTTTTTGGAGCTCTTTTATGAAAAATCAAACATCTAGTTTTTGAATGATTAACAAACAAATCATTTATTGACGCATTGCTACACAACTTATTCAAACACATCTGCAAATCTTCTGGTGTTTCCGACATCATTACTAAATCATCAATCATCTGCAAATAAAATATGGCTTGTGGATTTGTCACCAATAGTAACCGATCTACATTTTTCATCGACTTCCTTTCCTATATCACCAATAAATATTTTTAAAAGTGTAGGCGATAAGGTTTTCCCCAGATTAACCCCAACTGTAGATATCCTACAAGGACCAAATACAGCACTGGTTTGGGTGGAATAAGCACTAGTTGCATACATCGATTTGTAGTATTCAGAATATTCCCAACAATACCGATGTGTTCTAACTTAGCAAACATAATATTTCTATTAACCGAATCAAACGCTTTACAAGATCTACGAACGCCGTATAAACCTTGTTCCCTTCATTTATGTATTTTCGCTTTCGACTATTTTAATATGAACGCAATATCGATAGTACTTCTTTGCTTTCGGAATCCAAACTGATTATCTCTTATTTATTCCATTATTCTCTATGTAATCCAAAACTCTATTGTTAATTACTTTAATGAATAACTTTCTCATCGCAATCGTTCTATAGTTCTTCGGATCATACCTATCTTCCTTTTTATTAATTGGTGTAAAAACTGACTAACTCCAACTTATCGGATATCTTACAGATGTAATAAGGCCTATATTAAATATCTTAGTCGTATCGTCTATTATGAAGTAATCGACTGTTTTCAATAGTTCATCCTGTATTCAATCAATTCCTGGAGACTTATTTTTTTTAAATCTTCTTATTGCCGTTATAACTTCCTCATTTATTATTTTCTCATTATTTAAATTATTTACGACAGATGGTTTGTCTGATTTCAAACACATGCTTTGTTTAGATTTGCTGTGTCTTGACAATACAAATCGAAAAAGAATTTAACACATTTATCGGGATCCACGCAATCTTTATTATACGCTAAATGATAGATTATCGAAGAAATTGCGGAAAGATAGAAATCGTTCACCCCAGTAGGTGTAAGTGTGTGTGTGGGGGGGGGGGGGGGGGGGGGGCTCCTAACTCACTTTTTTTCACTTGTACATGTACATGTACACGTACACGTACATGTACCCATAGAGTTCAGTGTTAAATTGTACACGAAATGTACAAAAACACGGTTTTGTACATCTGAGTTAGAATCCCCAAATCGCCGTCATCGTGAGTTAGACGTTCCAATCAGCCGTTGGCGAATGAGTGGGGATTCTAACTCAGTCCGCGCGGAAGAAAATCTACGAAAATCGACCTAAAATTTTCTCAACGTTCGCCATCGTGAGTTAGACGTTTCAATCAATCGTTGGTGAACGCGGTGAGGTGCGACGGGGATTCTAACTCAGCATCAAAATGTCGAAAAAATTAGAATCGACGAAAATTTTCCCAACGTTCATCGTCGCGTTCTAGAGTGTGGAGGGTGCGATCCATTCGGGGAAGAATGATTGGGGATTCTAACTCTAACTCGGAGTTTGGAAATCCTCGATCGTTCGCCGTCGTGAGTTAGACGGTTTGATCGATCGTTGGCGAACGCAGCGTTTTTTTCCCAGGATATAGAAATGCGAAAGATTTAGAAAAAAAAATTAGAATGAAGGAAGATTTTTTCTCCACGTTTGTAATCGTGGTCTAGACGGCAGTGCGATCGATCGCGGACGAAAAAACGGTGAAGATTTTCTACCGGAGCGGAACAGATGAAAAATAAAATCGTTATGAGTTTTGAGGTAAATTGTAACAGAATCACGAGATTCGCGAGAGGAAATAAAAAAAAGTGATTGATATATATATGTAGGAGAAAAAAAATATAAATAATTAGTTATTTAAAAAATAAATAAATATCGAATCGAATAGATAATAAAATATACGTAAATCATGAACGATTCCCAGATTATGAGAGCGTCGTTTCTTATAAAGGCGCTGATGAGGACCTACGCATTCTGCGTGAATGAACGTGAACGAACAACTAGGTCGCCTCTTGTTAGAACGATGCGTCGGGTGTCGGGATCATCTAGACTTCGATCACGAGGAGCATTCGTGTCTGACGATGAAAAGGGAAGATATTGTCAGCAAGTATTTCGAACCGGCGTTCGAATGCGTTCAAATCGACGACGTGATCAAGTTTTGGAGGAGATTAGTCTTCTGTAGCGAGCGAGACAAGCCCATCGGTTCAGAAGAAATGAAATTGGCGCGTAGAAGTCTGACTTTAGAAGACAGGGGATACGTCTTGAAATTATTGCTGAAGGGAGCATATGATACGACTAAGTTTTCTTGTTGATATAAATAAGGGAGAATAGAAAATAAAAATAAATACACGCGTAAATAATATTAGATAAAAATTAGAAAGAAAAAAAAGACACACACAAAAAATGAGAACCAGAAATAAATTGTATCCGACATTAGATGACGATGAGAATGAGAAGCCGAACAACGTTTTGCCAACGGCGCCGTCGCCAGAAGAAAAGGAAAGAGGAGAGAGGTATCGCATCGATCAAATCAGTAGAATCCAATTGTATCTGACTCGAGAGAGAGAGGCTCTCGTCGTCCTCTCAAGAAGAAGTATTCGCGCCTCGTGAAATTCGTCGACACGACACTCATCACGATTTCCATGGGTTTACACGCGGCCGGCGTCGGATTGTTGTCGACCGCGGCCAGATTTCCGATCGTGTTGACCATAGAAGGAGTGGCTCTCGCCGCCGGATTGTTTAGCATGGTCGGAAACTTTTGGAGTAGGAAATTATATCTGAAGGCTAGGAAACACGAAAAGATTCGCATCTTGGCCGACTCCAAGATCGACATGATATCCGAAATGATCTCGATAGCGTTGAAAGACGGTAGGATATCGGACGGAGAATACTTCACGATATTGGGCGAGAAAACGAAATACGAGGCCACGAAAGAAGCCGTGAGAATCAAGACTCGTCAGATCATTAAGGAAGAAGGATGACGATAAAGGATTCTCTCGTGGAAAGGGGGAGGAAAAAGGCCAGGGAGGAATTGTAAGTTGATAGAACTCAAGAGCAACTATTGAAATAATATATATATATATATATAATAAGAATAGAATTTTTTTAAAGAAAAAAACATTAAATTTATATATAAAACAAATAAATACGAAATTATTCAATTAACCCTCAAAAAAATGTATTGCGTAAAGTGTAAGTAAAGAGTTACTGAGACGGGTAATTCTTGAGAAGTACGAACTAAAAACGACAGACAGATGCTTCGCGGAATTTGCAAGGTATGTGGTTCGATCAAGACTCAATTCGTCAAAAAAAAACCCCAAAAACAATGAGATGGGAAGGCATCTCGAATAAAATGGTCAATAATCTACCTTTCGAAATGTATCTGCCGGGTCACAGTTACACGGGACCCGGAACGAAATTGAACAAGAGACTCAACATCGATCTGACTCCTAAATCTTGGAGCAAATCCGTGAATAGGGTGGACGCGGCCGCGTACAATCACAATCTGTGCTATGCCAGACATCCCGACACCAAGACTCGCAATGATGTCTGCGATAAAAACATGTTGGCGAAATTGAGAGACATATCGAATCCAACCAGGAGAGAGAAGTTCAAACGTTATCTGGTCAGCAAAGTGAGCGGTACAAAACGTCGATTCGGATGGGGCGTTCAACAAAAAGAGTCCCGGAAAAGAAGAAGAATCGATTATTGACGAGCGAATTGGCCAAGGAGATACACAAGCCCATCGTGCATAAATTTCGAAAGAGAAGGGTGTTCGTGAAGGGTGTAGACGACATTTGGTCCGCCGACTTGGTCGACATGAGATCATTTTCGAGGTGGAACGAGGGCGTCAAATATCTATTGTCGGTCATCGACATGTTTTCCAAATATGGTTGGATCAGAGCCTTGAAGAATAAATTGGGACCTTCCGTCGCCGAGGCCCTGAAGAACATGTTCGACTCATCTTCTTGAAAACCGAATAAATTGTGGGTGGACAAGGGGAAGGAATTCTATAACAAGTATGTTCGTCGGTTGGGTGACCTCTATTCGATCGAAAACGAAGAGAAAGCCAGCGCCGTGGAACGTTGGAATTGAACGATGAAGGAAAAGATGCACAGGTACTTCACGGAGAATTCGACCAAGAAATACATATATGCTCTGAACGGTCTGGTCGAAGATTACAACAACACGCGACACAAATCGATCAAGATGACCCCCACAGAAGCTAGAGATCCTCGAAACGAAAAACGGGTCTACGCGAATCTATATCCTGAGAGATCTAAGATCAGATAGGAGTCTAGACCGCCGAAATTTGCGGTCGGCTATCGAGTAAGAATCTACTCTTATAAGAAGCACTTCGAAAAGGGTTACACTCCTCGATGGACCACGGAAATCTTCATGATATTCAGAATATTTCACACCGATCCGGTGACTTACGAAATCGAAGCTTTGGATGGAGAAGAGATCATCGGAAAGTTTTACGAACAACAATTGCAAAAGACGAAGTTTCAATAAAAAAAAAAAGAATATATATATTTACTCTCTTTCGACATTTCCTTGTTTACACACATATATATAAAGGAAAAAAATAATAATAATAATAATAAAAATAATTAAAAACTATTTTTAAAAAAAAAAGCAAACGAATTAATAAACAAAAAAAAAACAAAACCTTCAAAAATGGTAAATATACTAGATATCACCAAAGGCATACCGAAGGACGAAAGGATTGAGGAATACGAGGTTCATGAATATGAACCGATAACCGGAACGAGTTTGAACAATGCGGGAGAGATAAGAATCAACATCGAAACCCAACATCTATTTGTTCATCCTAGCGAGAGTTACATAGTGGTGCAGGGACGTCTCACAAAGGAAGATGGGACCGAATACGCCGACAACGACACGGTAACTCTAGCCAATAATGGCATCATGCATATATTCAGTAATATAAAATACTTGCTATCCGGACAAGAGATAGAATCCATGTTTCATCCTGGTCAGGCCACCACGATGTTCGGACTCTTGACGTATCCAGAGGATTTTTCAAAATCCAATGGACTTAATCAATTGTGGGTGAAAGACAGCATCGCGGGTATCGGCCCCGCCAACGCCGGCGCCGCCATGATATTCGACTACGTCGTCAAGATGTCGAAACCCAAAAGAGCCTTTTTCGTTCAGGATACCTTTGAAGCACATCTTCGGATCCGCGGACAATTACAACAAGATCATGTACGGATTCAAACACAATCTGACGTTGATTCGAAAGGGAGACGACAACGCGATAGTGAGACTCTCCACGACGGCCGCAGCTAAGTTAACTCTACACCAGATATCGTGGTTTGTTCCACACGTGCAGCCTTCGACCGTGGAAAAAATGCGTCTCCACA
The DNA here is from genome assembly GCA_031216915.1 of Pictodentalium vernedei. Taxonomy (NCBI): domain Eukaryota; kingdom Metazoa; phylum Mollusca; class Scaphopoda; order Dentaliida; family Dentaliidae; genus Pictodentalium; species Pictodentalium vernedei. The sequence goes on from CM062296.1 coordinate 228,083,610, forward strand.
AGATCATAGAATCCAAGAGTAAATTACCCGTGGGATTTAGAATGAGACAGTGCGACACGGCTAGCATTCCGACCTCCACGAATCTCTTTGATTGGAGAATGACCATGAAATCCGCTTCCTAGAGACCGCGTTTCATCATGGTCACATTTCAGACCAAAAGAGACAGGTCTCAAGAAAAGAATGTGTCGCTGTTTGATCACTGCCATTTGAGAAACATGCAAGTGTTTCTGAATGCCACGAGATATCCAGCAATCGATTACAACGCGTCGCTCGACAAGAACTATTTCTGCAGACTGTACGGCGACGCCACAGATTTTAGAAAGAAGTATCATGGTCTGGACGAATTGATGAGCAACCCTAATATATCTCCTGGCGAATACAAGTCGATGTATCCCATGTTCGTATTCGTCGTCAGTAAACAGAGCGAACGACTCAAGAGTAGCATCTTAGACATTCAGATCAAGATGCAGTTCGACAAGAACGTGCTGAGAAAAACCGGGCCTTTGCCCTGGTCCTGTCGGATAGAGAATTACTATTCGAATCGGATGGAAATAAGATGTTGATCTTGACGTATCCAGATGATTCGTCCATGGTCTGGACGAATTGATGAGCAACCCTAATATATCTCCTGGCGAATACAAGTCGATGTATCCCATGTTCGTATTTGACGCCAGTAAACAGAGTGAACGATTCAAGAGTAGCATCTTAGATATTCAGATCAAGATGCAGTTCGACAAGAACGTGCTGAGAAAAACCGAGGCCTTTGCCCTGGTCCTGTCGGATAGAGAATTACAATTCGAATCGGATGGAAATAAGATGTTGATCATTCGATGAGAGACATGTGTGTTAAGAAAAAGAAACAAAAATATATAAATAAAAATTTAAAAAAAAATAAAAAAAACATTTTAATACAATGATTATGAAAGAAGAAAAATCATATATATTCGAAAGAAAATCGCAAATATTTACAGATGTGGAGTTGGGATTTGAAGATCTCATAAATTTAGGAATGATTATTGTTGTCAGTATTGACGATATCTATTTAACCGTCTATTTGGAAAGGCGCGACGAGAAAAATGAGTCGTTCCTAGAGATGTGTCAGAAGATTTTTAAAAAGGTGAAAGAAGTCGAGGAGATATCGAGTGAAGATAGATTCAGAGTGTTTTACACTAAAAGGAAATAGACTTCTCATAATCGTGAGAGATAGAGATTTGAAAAAAAAGATTAGTGGGAACCATTGGAAGAGTTGCAAAACAGGCCACAATAAAATTACGTGATGTACTGTTAAGTGTCACCGATACAGATCGTTCTCACCATCTAGATTTTCACTTAGAATTGAGAGATTTTACATTTTGAGGATTCGTCATTTAAAACTAAAAACAAAAAATAAATAAAAAGTAATGAGATCTAGAGAGATTGAACATCTTTCTAAATCTCATTACTTTTTATTTTTTTATTGTTTTCTGTTTTTAATAATTACTCATTATTTTTAATTAATTATTTCCACACGTTCACTGTTTGTTTGGAGGACCAGTTCGATCAGTAGGCTCACCACGGAACCACGGAAGTGGCAGCTTCGGAATTATTGGTTTTCGTAACAAAATTAATCCTGTCTCCGGCATTCGCTTTGAGAGGCGTGCCGAACGTGCAAACGTTCGAGTGTTGATTCTCTGTCTTTTCGACGCTGTATGTCTTATCGCTCTCTACTCTGTTCACCATGAGATTGACGACAGCTCTGTTATTCAAATCCGTGGAAGCCAGACACATTCGAATGATTTCCTCACCCAACGGCATGTGATATCCCACCTGATCGTGTTGCTATCCGCTACCTCAGTTTCCGAAAGACCATTCGGCTTTTCCCTCCTCTAACGCACCGCTCTCCTCGGCCCACACGGTGATCAATTGCCTTGCGTATTTGACTTTCTCCACCACCAAAATCAGGGTGCAGGCGTCCGACAGATTCGTGAGCGCGTGTCCGCCCATGTCTAGTTTACCTTCCATGATGTCGCCCTTTCTCCAGACCGAGTTGTCGTCCATGTATTGCCTGCTGACCGCGCTGGAATCAAATTCATTCGGGATCGTGATCAAGACCAAATAAATTCTGACCGTTCATGTTGATGCCGCCCTTCATGGTTCTGCCGGATTGTTTGTTCAGGTAGAGATCATCCACTTGCAATTCTATGTATTCTTGAGATCGCGTCACGGCGGAATCCACATAGCCCGTGTTGACCGCGGTGGAGTCCTCGTCCGTGTCGTCAATCTTCGACAGATTCAATATCTTGTTGAATCCCGCATTCAGATCTGATTTCATTTCTCATCTGGCAGACTTTCTCTGTTCCAGGTCTACGTATTGTTTGGTCGCCACGTCCTTGGGATTCGTGGGAGTGGCCACGTTCGTTATCTTGTTAGAATTGGCGTTAAATTCCGATTGCATAGTTTTCTGAACGTATCTACCTCTCACGTATTCGCTGAATCGTGCGTGAGAGTCGTCCACGTATTTCTTGGTCGTGGCATCAGTGGAATCTATGGGATTCGCGACGTTCTGCAAACGTTTGGATTTCAGATCGAGATCGTCGGTCATGGCTTTATCCACATAATTATCTCTCATGATTCGTTCGAAATCCGCGTTCCCCCTGTCGACGTATTTTTTAGTCGTCGCATCTGCGAGATCTACCATTCGGGAAGATTGTAGAGCTTGTTATCGTTCATGTACAAGGTTCGTCTCGAGGTTCGTATCTCCGAACGTAACGTTCATCCAAGTTGACGATGTCATAACCATCGCTGACTTCAAGCATCTTCCTCTTTTTAGGTCGACTTTCGTCGCCACTCCTACCAAAATTATCGACTGGCATGTTGTTTTGGGGTTTTTGTTTTAAAAACATATTTCAACGCAGTTTTTTAAAAATGAATTATTTTTCACTTATTGTATTTTTTTTATTCTATTCGATTAAGTTTTTTTTTTAAAATAATGTTTACCTTTATATATATATTATAAAAAAAAAATCTCTTTCTAATGTAAATCGTTGAGAATGTCTTGAAACCGATCTCCTTCCGACCATCTCTTGAGAAAGTAGAGACACAGGTGACCACAAAACACTTGATCCGGCGATTGCACTCATTCTGTGTTGTAACGAACCACCGATTCATTGAAATAGTTCTTTATTTCTTTTGGCGACGAGATTCCGTAGCTGTCGAAATAATAATTCTTCTTCCCATTCTTGAACCATGCCACCCAGTGAGTGCCTTCGCCCAATAAATCGTCCAGATTTAAAATTCCGCATTCCGATTGTCATCGTCGATGTCTTCTCTTTGGCAAGGCATCTCTGGAAAACACGACTCAAAAATCTTTGATTTTCAAGGCCTTTGCCACATTCGACAGATCAATGTTGGATAGGGGTTCGTTAGGTAAGACAACACCTTCTATGGATATCCAGATTTTCTTATTCATAAATGTACATTTTTTTTCATTATTTATTTTATTATAATTCACTAAATGACGTAATTTTTCTTCTTTTTTTTCTTTTTCTTTTTAAACTAAATCTATCGACTTTCATAATCTTGAATTCGTCTAATTCCTCTTGATTTTCTGGAATCCTAACATCCTTAATCATATCCAAAACCCAATTCCGAGCGCCAAAATGCTTATTTTATCGTCTAACACGAATCTCTTATCGTCGTCGGCCGTCAGCGAAATCTTGTTGATTATTTCGGTATACAAGTCGTGATTGTCGCTTCGAATCGATTTCATAGTCTTGTACACTGGCCCACTTCCAAACTGACAATCTTTATACTCTCGGAAAGAGATGTTTTTCTTCACCATGCGCTTGAACCCCTTTACACTTCTTGATCTCTTTGCATTCTATGCGATAAGCATACAGTTTGGGTCTCAAACCCACGAATTCGACGATTTGTTTACCGCTGCTCTCGTCCATGAATTTACCCAACACCTTCTTGTTGTCGTTCAATTGAATGTTGGACGGGTGATCGATGGGATAATTGCTCGTGTCGAACCACGTGACCACGTCTGGAGATATATCTTGGTAGATGTCTTTCGTCTCTATCTCAGAACCAAACTGTCCATGTCGGTGAACAGTAGTTTGCCTTTCTCGCCGAATTTCTGTTTGGCGTAATCGTAGTGAAACTCGTACATCAATTGCTTGCTGAAATCTAAGATGATCGGTCCAAGATAATAGGGTTTGTTGAACATCAGATGCGATTTTCGTCGAATATGGTTCGGTGTCTGTAATTGGGTTTTGCCACTAATTTTTTAGCTCTTTTCTCGGACGTGACGAGTCGAATGTTGGTTCTCTTCCTGATGTTTTCCATTGATTTACCTTACACGCAGTTGTTCATGAGTTTGAAGAAATCTTTTTCGAAAATCATTCTTGGCTCAAATTCTGAGATTCGTGTTAAGATCGATGTATCTTTTCATCCAAGGCTCTTCGTCAAATCGAATGACGTGATGTATGTGGACTGATTTCATCCCATGATCGACGATATTGTTTCAAATTCTCACTGTAGACGACGTACCTTTGTTTGTTAAATTGGGAATGAGTTTTTCGTCGTCTCCTTCGACCGGTTCCATTCGTTCGGGAGCCAGCAGATAATCGTTGTGCAGGTGGTGTAACTCTTCCAGATAGTTCAAATCGGCTTCTAAAATGCAAGGATAGTCTCTCCATTTTTGCATCTCTTCCGGTTCCGTCACTCATTTGAAATTTCCAATTGGTAAAGGATGACTCATGGCCCAACTGTACAGATTATTAGCGTCCCAATACTGCATGTATTTATTTGGTCGTTTCGAATCGAAACCTTCTTTCATGTAGGGATTGTTGGCTTCAGAATATCTGTGGGAGATCATTGAGATGCCACCTCTCGTGGCCTTTTTGAACAAGAGCAACATGTCCACATCAGATAATAATTCCATTTGGACTTCGGTGGTCTTCAACAGAGCATCCCATGCCAGACTGGGTGTGGTGAAATACCAAGCCGTATCCAGATAGTAATTTCAATGACAGACGTCTCGAAAATTTTCGAACACGTCTGCCAGGAGCAGAACATTGGTCTTCAGATAGAGTTTGTGATAATGTCTCATGGTTTTCATATCGAACGATTTCCACGCGTTTTTGGCGTGTTCATAATGCTTGTCGGATTCATATAATTTCGAATAAAAATCTTCTTTCGAAGGTAGTGCGGTGTCGTCGAATCTCTTTAGATAGTTTATGTAATTGTAAGGATAGACTCCTTTCCTCAACATGATGTCTATTCATTCTCCGAAGTGTTCGCTCGTGATTTTAAATTTAGCCTCACTCATGTTATTGACTAATTTTTCCAGAGCGGTCGACATGAATTTAAAACTATCGATGAAATGTATGGCTCTATGAATGGATTTTATTTCTTCTTCTAATGTCTCTCCATCGATTACTCTTTTCTTCTCCATGACCTTCCATTTCATGAAGGAAATGTATCTTTCTTCACTGTTCACGATGCAATTTAATTCTTCATGGGAGGTGCCAAGATTTTTCACGAACAGATGACTGTCGTAACCTGAGAGATTGTGAAATATCACCAGATAGAAAGTGGCGTCTCGATATCTTAAATTACACTTGCTGTGGGCCGGACCGCAATACAGACCCGTGTAATGATCATGGTCATGGTCTCTGACCTTCTTATTTTCCTGTGAATTCTCGTCGAACGATTGTCTGCATATGTGACATTTGGTGGCTCTGTTATTTTCGTCCTGCTGCTTTTGCGTTTTGATCATTTTCGCCGGAGTTTTGAATTTGTTGTATAAAATTTGAATTTTCGATTCTAACTCTTCCACGAACCTTTGAGCCACGTCGTCGTCTTCGCACCGTTTCGTGTAGGTGAAGGGACCAGATCTGAAATATGCATCTTGCACGATGCTCTCGCCAGAGTTCATGTTGATTTTATTCATCACGCAATGGAGTATAATCACAATTTTTAGTCCCACATCCACGTGTTCGTGAAACAAATTCAATACTTTTTTCTTCACCCATTCCATGAAAATTTCTGATCGACTTTCTTGAACGAGGGAACCACGTCGAAAGTTTTAAAAACACCTTTGATCGCACTCTCCCATTCTACAGGATTCGATTGGAATGCTTTCGTGATGATTCGTCCTACATATTCTTCTCATTTCCCTTTGTTGATTGCTTGTTGAATTTATTTCAAGATATATCGTTCGTCTCGATTCTGAACAGCATCACTCGTTTTCGTTTTTTTTATTTTTTTTTATTTTTTATTTAAACTTGCAGTTCTTCGACGACGTTTCGTTTGGTCGTCTTCTTATTTTTCGCAACCAGAACATTTTTCTTGACATCGACATTTCGATTCTCTTTGCCACCTTTTTCTTCTCATTTTTCGCAACCGGAATATTTCCTTTTTCATCAAGCAAACTACGTAACTCCCCACATATGATCTCTCTAAGTTTTTCATCATGCTTCACTACTACCGCATTTCATTTTCTATCGTCAGGTGTTACTGCCATTGGCTTATTTTTCATAATTTGAGTCTGTTTAAGTTTGTTCATTTTCGATCTTTTGATTTTCTTTCCATCATCTCACAAATGATACTCCTGTATGGCTTTAATTTTTTTTTATTTGGTTCTATGATTTCTGAAATTTGGAAATTTTAATTCTTTACAAATCTCGTTTAACCGAGGTACGATATACTTATCTAAATTTTCCATTTTTTTATTATTTTTTTGCTTTATTTGTAAGAATATATTTTGAATTTTTTTGTTTAAATAATAATATTTTGTAAAAGTTTTTAAAAAATAGTCTTTATGTATATGTTTTTTAATTCCCCTCAAAATTTTTTTGAGATTAATCGATTTTTATTTTCCTTAACGTGGAAAAAAATAGAATTAATACGACAAAAAATAAAGGAAATTAAAATTTTAAACTTTTCTGTATATGTATAGAGAGAAAAAACTTTTATAAAAAAAAAAATTCACATTAAAGAAAATTAAATTTAAAAAACTTTCTGTATAGAGAGAAAGAAAAACTTTTTACAAAAATTATTATTTAACACAAAATTCAAAAATATATATTATTATTTGCAATAATTCATAAAACCAAAAAAAAAATAATCAATCATGACAACAACACCTAAAAGATGCGAATTGAAATTGAAACAAGTCGAAACGTGCAAGAAACTTGGTTGTAAAATTTATAGATTACAACGACACGATGCTATCGAATTGAATGAGGTTGAGACGAAGGGCTTACAGCACAAATACGACAAATATAGCATGCGTTTGAAATTGGATGAAGCCACGCTCGATTTGTTTTACGAGTATGAAAGTGATCTGCAGAATACCATCGTTGCCAAAGACAGAGAATTTGACGAACGATTTGTCGTTACCCTACAGAAGTTACATATATCCAAAAATCTCTCTCGAACTCGTAAACAAATTGGGTGGTGAGAGCGCGTTGACCGAAGTAAAAAAACTCCCAAAAGTAAAGATAAACATTCAACATATATGCGAAAAAGGAGAAGACATGACCATTAACATGCTAATAACGGACTTGGAAATATTACAAACACAATAGAGAGAGCAATTTAGTGAAGGAGAAGGGGAAAAAAAGTAATGAGATCTAGAGAGAGATTGAACATATTTCTAGATCTCATTACTTTTTATTTTTTTTGTTTCCTCCTCCTTCTTCTTCTTCTTCTTCTTCTTCTTCACTATCACTCATATATATTGTAATAACGTTTCCCTTTTCTCCACTTTCATTATTGATTCTTCTTTTCTTTTTTTTTGATATATTACGTTTTTTTTAATAACACATTTCATTCCCTCTATCATATTTATGAACGAATGTGGTGCATCTCTTGGCAGCACTCACATCATTCTTATTCTCTTCAAAAGGTGGTGATGGTGGTGGTGGTGGTGGTGGTGGAAAACAACTCACTCTTCTTCTTTTTAATTTCCACAATCTATCCCTATTTTTTCACTTCTTTTTCCAGTTCTTTTATTGAAATATCCATCATTATCATTCAAAAAGGTCTTGTAATCCTTTTTATCCATTATTTTTTTTATACTTTGCATAATTTATATTTTTATACTTCATATAATTGTATATTTTTTTTTTACTTTATAATAACATACTCAAAAGTGGTATACCCTTAAACGGCGAATTCGGACCAAACAGCAAACCCTTACCAAGTCGCTTCATGTCCTCTCCTCTCTTCAGATAGAGACCGTTTCCACTGGAAAAAAGGTCGCCACCTTTTACGGGTTTTAGATACAATCCTTTACTGCCTTCTGTATCGACGCGACACACGACTCCTCCCTTCTTCAAAAACAGTCCGCCACCACCCATTAATTTCTGAACTCCCGAAGTCGCGAGTCCGAGGCAGCTCCGAGAGCCAGCAACAGGGTCTTCCCGAGAAAGGGCAATACTTTTCCAGCGACTCCTGCCAATAGCGGTAGGAAACTGCCTTTCATTCTCAAATTGTATCTCAACTGAGTGGGACCCAATCTCACCGTCAACCCTTTCTCCATCCTTTTGCTTTGAGTTCTGGTCCAGGCGATTGAATTTTGACCGCCACTCGTCAGATCTTCGTGAGTGAATTTGAACCTCATCGCCTCGCCTCGAGTTTTTAACGCTCTCAGAAATTTCTTTCTCTGTCCTTGATATGTTCACGTTTTTAACCACGTATTCGCCCATATTTCTTTTTGTTTTTAAATATATATTGTTCAATTGTTTTTTTTTTGTTTAATGACAATTATATATTAAATATTTTTTGTAAATTAATATAGCGTTCATTTTATTTTCTTGTTTATATATATATATACACACAATATTTATTTTTTTTTATATTTTTTTTTTGGCTTTTATTTTTCTCTTATGTGAAATCGTATCGTCAGCCTCTCTCCACGAAGATCTAACAGATCACCATTTTGATCTGTCAACGTGGTTTTGAGACTATACAACGTGTCTAAAATCACAGGTAGATAAACTAAATTTTGAGGTGGTTCCATGATCTTATAACCCGGCGACACGTTTGGAAAGAAGGAATAGATCGTCGGTAGCATGCTACCATTCACTTAGTCTCCAGCAATCACGTCCAAGTTCACCAGAATACTATTGACGGCGAGAATGTCGACCGTATTTTTGGACGCCGCATAGCCTCGATACATCTTTCGATCGAATCCCAACATCTTGCTGATCGAATCGTCCGTGGTGATGTCCACTCGAAAATTATCTTCCAAATCCAACATCGTCTGTTATTAGGGCTGGAGGCGAGTCTAATCTTTTTGCTTCCCTTTCCATCTGTCTCCATTCGCGTCTGAATGTAATTGTTCAAATCGTCCATGTCGTAACTTCCTTTGGGAATTCAAATCTCCAACCAATCCAAACCGTCGGAATACTTGAATGAGTTATTCTTTTCGGTGACGTTGGGAAAGGAATAATAAGTCTCCAGATTCACCAACGCCATCTTTTCTCCCTATTCAATTTGATGGAAGGTTCGAGTTTCGTTGTAAATCGAGTCGAATCGCCACTCACTACGATTTGAATGGACTGTTTTGGAGCCGTATTCTCGACTATTCGTTCTAACAATTCTCCTTGTTCGAACATTATTTTTTTTTTATTTTTATTATTTTTAAAACTAATTTATTGATGATTTATTATTATTTTTAATTTTTGTTTTCGCTCTTTATTTTATTATCATCAGAAACATAAAACTTGTCGAATCTGCTCCAATATTTTCTGCGATTAAATTCGCTAGTCAAATCGATCATGACGAAATTGTGAAGTCCTCCATCCCAAACCCTCTAGCAGAATCTCCTGAATTCTTCTCTGCTCATGTCATTTGCGACGTGATCTCTGTAGATGTTATTGAGATTCTTGAGATTCTGCAAAAGAGACACAGGAAATTAGCGTTCTCCCTTATCATCTGTCTGGGCAGTCAAAAATAATTCTGAGACAGGTAGAAACAGTCCATGTTGCTGTGACGACCCCTAACGTAATACGATTCGCATCGGTTCTGTCTCTCCAAAAGCAGATCGTCGAAAATCATGAGATTCTTATTTTCCGATTTCAATTCCCTGGGATCCGGAACGTCGCTCGCGTTCTCGTAAAATCGACTCTCGACGTTTGAAGACGCATTTCTCTTCATCAATTCCATCACCGCACTGTCCAAAATGGTTGAAAGAGAAGCTCCGCTTTTGTCGAATTCCTCCCTACTGTCGAAAATTCTCGCTATGACGTCCTTGGGCAATCTACGATCCATGCACTCTTGAAGTAATCTGTATTCGGGTTGAAACTGACTCTTGCTGAACACGAATAATCTGTCGTAATCCAACCAGCCGGGTTGTGACAACAGATTGATCAACAGATTGGGCTTTCCACAATTCGATTTTCCCACTATCAAGCTCCTTATGCTCTTGGGAAAGAACTCGTTATTCGACCTCTTGATCGGGGCATCGTTCCAAGACATATCTTTGATTTTCATCTTTGTTATTTATTTTTCTAGATTTTCAAACTCAATTTTTTTTATGTTTTTCAAACTCGGTTTATAAATATTTATTATTATTTATTTGTATTACACCATCGCGAGTTCTCTTCAATCCAGATCCACTCGTCATTTTGGCTAGATCTTGTATAGGTACCACAGCATCCTTAAAATCTTTCCAACTTTTCGGCGATTGCTCTAACATAGCTCGCTTTGCTGGTGGACTAATCAACTTATCGATCAACGCATCTGCCGCCCTCTTGTCAGCCACCCAAGCGATCTTACCACTAGCTTCAGAAGCGGCTTTCTTACCACCATCCAAAGCTGTCTTCTTACCGACCTCAAATGCGGTTGATGTGAGTTTTCTACCCGCATCGCTCGTGAACGCTCGCATTATAGAATCAACGATACCAGAACCGCCTTGAACGTAAGTTCTGACGTATCCCCTGTTCTTTATCACAAACATATTTTATTTTATATATATTTTTTGTTTTTTCGCTCGTAAATGTTTTTATTTTTTGTTTAAATACTTATATTATTTTTAGTGTAGATTTACATTTTTTATTTATCTATTTTTGTTTTTTCTCTCTACTTATTATATATTAATCCTTCAATTTGTTCATCAACCTTTTATAATCTCGTCTATCCAAGACCTTCTGCCTCAACAATTCGTCACATATACTCACTATCTGATTATCTACTCCAGTATTACCAGCGCGCCGACTAGCCATCAACAATTTCAATCTCTTGAACAGAGCATCGGAATCGCATGGAAGAAAAGTGGTTGTCGACCCTTTCCCGTCACCGATTCGATGAATTTCTTATTCATATCCCATATGGGTTTCACCACCTTCATCCACTTGTACCTTCTGTTAGCCTTGGGTCTCGTCTCTCTGGCGTCGTTATTCCACTTCATGGCGTGGGTCTGAACCAGAATGTTGCCGTAATTGTCGAAATCCTGATCCGTGTAATCTCTAGGCTTGTTGTAAAGGAGAAATTTCTGCAGTCCAGGAGTTATTTCATACCTATTCGAACCGACGATTAAATCCTCATCATCCACTTGCACTTCAGTATTGGCCACGAATCTCGTACCGCTCGAATCCTGGCGAATTCCATACAACAGATCTCTCTTACCACCATCGTCGGATGACGCGATGCTACTAGTGGTAATAGTTGAAGCTATATCATCACTCTCGCTGACATCGGTTTCGATTCTCATGGGAATGTAATCCGGTGAAGATCTTTGAAAGGAAAACTGCCTTGTAAAACTACCAGGCAACGAACTTATTCTCCAAGAACTCTCCTCTATGGGTTTCAATTCCTCGACGATCTCCTTCTTGCTTCGTTCTTGAACCTCCGTCATGGGTTTGAATAGTTTGGTGGTCTCTCATCTTAATTCCATCTCTCCCAATCATCTGCTTCTGTTGGCGGATCGAATGCTTTTCTTGACTCGTTCATATTTGTCGAGGAGTTCGTCCCTTCGCTTTGAATCTTTGATGTGTAAAAACATTTTTGTTCTCTCGATTATTAATATTTCTTTTTAGAGTGTGGTAACGTCGATTATTTTATTATTCTCAAAATTAAATGTGATTATTTTTATGTTTTAAAAAAATAAAATTTTATGTCTTTAATATGTATAACTAAAACCAGTTGGAAAGAAAAAGAAAAACATTACAAATGAAACCTCGATAATGCATCGCTTCAAACGCGTTAAATCACATCAACAGTTATTTTCCCACAATGAGAAAACTTAGAGTTAATCTCAGAAAAACATCGATAATACAGAGCTTTCTAACGCGTTAAATCACATAGATAGTTATTTTCCCCACACTGAAAAAACTTGAAGTCAATATGATAAAAACTTGAAAAGTTAAAATCTCGAATAAACATTGATAATACAATGCTTTCTAATGCGTTACATCACATAGACAGTTATTTTCCCCACACTGAAAAAAACAAACTTGAAGTCAATCTCAAAATAAAAACCATCGATAATGCGTTGCTTCAAACGCGTTAAATCAAATCAGCGGTTATTCCCACAATGAGAAAAAACTCAAAAGTTAAACCTCAAATAAACATCAATAATACAACGTTTCAAAACGTGTTAAGTCACATAGACAGTTCTTTTCACCACACTGAAAACAACTTGAAGTCAATGTGATAAAAACTTGAAAAGTTAAAATCTCAAATAAATATTGATAATACAATGCTTTCTAATGCGTTAAATCACATAGACAGTTATTTTCTCCACACTGAAAAACAAACTTGAAGTCAATCTCAAAATAAAAAACCATCGATAAATGCGTTGCTCCAAACATGTTAAAAATCACATCAGCGGTTATTTTCTCACCGTGGAGAAAAACTCACAAAGTTAAAATCTCAAATAAACATCGATAAATACAACGTTTTCAAAACGCGTTAAATTAGAAAAGAAGTTGGAGTTAATCATTTGAACTGCTTCATTTTCATTCTTGTGATGTTTTTTTTGGTTTAAACAGAGTTGATATCGTCAAAAAGCAGAATCCTGTTTGAGGTAATGACACAATTTCTGATTAACGTATCTTCAAACCTTTAATAGTAAAATAGTTTATTCAAAGCAAAAACCCACAAAGAGAAAACAGATAGATTTACACAAAAGAGCACATTTCCAAAAAGGAAAAATGTTCTCTCTCTCGTTCCGGTTCGAGAAACATTAACAAAACGCTTTTGATGAGACACACTTCACTATTTTTTCACCTATTAAATGAAAACTCAATTTACATCCTTAAAATGCTTTTAAGTGGAAATGAAAAAGAAACTTGACAAACTGATTTGTTTACAATTATCTTTAAACTCTCCACAGTTTTCACCATTGATTTATTGAATGAATAAGACCACGATTACAAACGTGGAGAGAAAATTTTCCTCCATTCTATTTTTGTCTTAATCTTTCGCATTTATATATCCTGGAAAAAAACGCTGTGTTCGCCAACGATCGATCGAACCGTCTAACTCACGACGGCGAACGATCGAGGATTTCCAAACTCCGATTTCTGCTGAGTTAGAATCCCCAATCGTCCTTCCGCGACTGGATCGCACCCACCACACTCTAGAACGCAACGATGAACGTTGGCAAAATTTTCGTCGATTCTGATTTTTTCGACATTTTGAGTCTGAGTTAGAATCCCCATCGCACCTCACCGCGTTCATCAACGATTGATTGAAACGTCTAACTCACGATGGCGAACTCTGAGAAAATTTTAGGTCGATTTTCGTAGATTTTCTTCCGCGCGGACTGAGTTAGAATCCCCACTCGTTTACCAACGGCTGATTGGAACGTCTAACTCACGATGACGACGATTTTGGGGATTCTAACTCAGATGTACAAAACCGTGTTTTTGTACATTTCGTGTACAACTTAACACTGAACTCTATGGGTACATGTACGTGTACGTGTACCTGTACGTGTACAAGTGAAAAAAGTGAGTTAGGAGACCCTACTTACACCTACTCTCCCCAATGTGAAGACACGGAAATTTTCACTTTCATGATATCCATCAAAATGGAGGCTTTCAAAACATCTCTCACGAGTCAAAGTATTACTGGAAATGATCAATTTGTTCCAGACATGTATAATGAAAAGACAATTTAGTGGTTTTGAGTGGATAGCGATCATTTCCAGCAATAATTCAACACGTATTCACCATGAATTGATGAATGAAACCCGCTTGTCCAAACATGGCCTGGAAGTCCGTAATATAAGTTTTTGGTTTGGTACGTCCTTTCAAAGCACGTACCGAACCAAACATTTATATTACGGACTTTCAGGCCATGTTTTTACTAGATACCCGCCAACTGAATCAGATCGCAAGACGCTAATTGTTCCGAGTATCGATCAAATCACTTCCGCGTATCAATGATTCAATGCGCTGCTTACTTTCATGCATCAATTCATGGTTGAAACGAGTGGAATTTTCAGATTCTTATAAAAAGCGTATAATAAAAAGAAAATCCATTGTTTTTGATTGGATACCGAAAATTATCTCACTTGTGACCGAGACAAATGGTCATTTTCGCTCTCGCATGCGCTCGCGAAAAATAAACATTGGTATCGGTCACTCATGAGATAATTTTCGGTATCCACTCAAAAACACTAGATATCCTCTCTTTTTATCCACTCCCATGTTGTTTCTCGTATCTTTTATAAGCCTCCAATATAAAGACTTTAATTTTGATACAAACTATTCTTTGAACAAATTCATCTTATATTTTGTTTCTTTCTTGTATGCCTTCTTGGCTGTAAAAATTTGATAACGAGTTCCCTATTACCTGGAGTGTGTTCTTATTTTACACATATGTCTTTGTATTTGGCACGTAAACACTGGGACCATGCCAATCACACATTTTCGATTCGAATCGAATCTCGAATCGAATCGGCCTGCTATTCGAAATCGAAACGAATCTCGACTCGAATCGGCCTGTTATTCGAAATCGAAACGAATGTCGAATCGAATAGGCATTGTAGACGAAGTCAGAAGTTTCCGATTGAAGTACGGTCACGAGTAGCCATTGTGCATAAGTATGTGACCTTAAACACCAATAAATAAATAAATAAATAAATAAATAAATAAATAAAAATAAATAAATAAATAAATAAATAAATAAATCCGATTGAAGTGATAGTAGTGTACCAAACGTTATAGCGAAATACCCTGTATATGGATGGATTCATACCACTCCGTTCTGTCGCCATTGAAATTTAACTAAACTGTTATAACTGTTTAACCCTTTACCTAACACGAAAAGCAGACGACAATTGCAAATAAAATTCTTGAAGCACTATTTTTTTGCATTTTATTTGCGTCAAAAACATAGCTTATGACCCTCATTGGAACGAGCTCGTTGAGCTCGTTCCAATGAGGGGTCATAAGCGATGTTTTTGTGACAAAAAATTAAAAAGTTGAATTGTGAATTTTGCGAATAGCGCTGGCCATTTTTGGCCATTACGTTGGGTAAAGGGTTAACAAATCCGGAAGTATATTAGCGGCATTGTCCTTTAATATATTAAAATGTCAAACCTTCGGTCTCAGGCTGATATGACGTTACCTAGGGTTGATATCTCAACCAACATGAAACTAACTAAGCAATAATCTAGAAATATGGTGTTCGTCACATCGTTTGTGAAACGTATTTGTTAACCCATCATTGTGGTTAAAAGATTTTGAATCCCCCAGGATCGAGTCTTCGGGACGACATCAAATCCATAAACTCTGCGAGACTCTAACCTCGTTCAGCCCTGCATGCATCAATGAGCTTTACCACTTTAATACAGAGGACATTGCGTTGAATCTTTCGTTGAGGGAACGAAAGCAGCAGAGTCAATCTTTCACCTAACACAACAAAAATATCTGATCGGCACTATACCCGAAATTAACATAACCATATCAGTGCATTGCTTGTCTTTTTTGCTTTCAAAACCTAGCTTATGTTCCTTCTTTGAACCGAGCTATTTTTAGGCAAACAAACGAAAAGTTTTAGTTATTCAAGAAATTATTTGGCAAGTGTCATCTCCTAGTTCTGTTTCGAAACGGGTCTAATACGACGTGCATGTAGATAAACCAAAGACACTTCGTACGTGTACATGTAAATGCATACTAAGATAGGTTAAATGGTAGGCCGAGACAAATCAAACTTAGCTTTCTTTGAACAAACAGATCGTGTTACATCATAGTAAGTCACAATTAAAATGTGATGAGATTTGTTCTTTTCCCCGAGTTGTGCTGATAATTTCTAATCATAAGAAAGGAGGGCATGGACTTTGGTAAAGACGACCGTAAATAGAATTTGACATTGAACAGGATTTGAAAGTTTGACATCTGGATTAGAACCGGTTACAACCTGATCAGCTTGAAAAGCTGTCAACGGTCTTCTGAAATAAGATAACGACCAGCATTAATTAAACTCTTCGCCTGCGGTCCCCGTGGTAACCTCAGAAGTAACGGAATGCTTCTTTACTTTAGGACCCAGTCACGAATGTTTGGGGTGGAAGTGCTCTAAAATGGGCAACATGGGTATGAACGATTGACTAAACTTGACTTTATCTCCATTTTGCGGGCACGACTGGCCATTGTGTAGAAACATGTAACCTTAACCACCAATAAATAAAAATCTTAGCCTGCTGAATATTTATTGGATTTTTTTTTTATAAAATCAAGTCATGGCTGCTGTGAAGCAGTCATGACTTGATTTGATGAAAAAAAACTAACAGTAAAGGGTTGATTCGCGGGTAAAACATATGACTTCCAACCTTTTCAACAATGTCTTCCTGGAATACTTTTATCCCTGATGGATGAGAGTGTGAGATGGGGAAATCTCACCCGAGGGCAAGATATTTGGGTCAGACACGAGGCTTGACGAATGTCTGGACCAAATATTTTGTACCGAGGTATATACCACGAAATTAAATCCCAACGTCAGCCAGACAGGGGTTAAAGATTTGCAGCGCGGTGATCATTGACACATTCCGACGACGTCACATTATGAATTTTGCAATGTATTCGCTTAACTTTTCGACGGAGATTTCATGCAACTCTCTCCACTCGTAATGGCGTTCACCCAAAAATTCATATAAAAGAGTGTCCTTTGGTTTTGCGGTCCTTGTTAGGCTTTTCCCTCTGGAAAGACTCTTGTTATTTTTCAGATTATTATTATTATTATTATTATTATTATTATTATTATTATTATTATTATTATTATTATTATTATTTTTTTTTTTTTTTTTTTTGGGGGGGGGGGAGGGGGGGGGGTGTTTTTTTTTCAACACATTTTGTCCGTACGATTCAGGCGCCATTTTCGAACCGACTTTCACGAAATTTTGCACACGAATAGAGGGGCACACCGTCTAAAAATGTACCGAAGCGGAATTTTCGATTTAACCCTTATTTCGTCAAGAATTGGCAAAAAACTCCCAAAATTGGGATTATCGGCACTTTCTCGAAACACGTCTTGTAGATATTTTTTAAACATTCGTCATTGCTAGACCTAACTGTGGCACGACCTTTGATACACACGACATATCAGGCGATGCATATGGTAACCCTCCACAGGCTGCCAAACATCGACATTTTGATGAAATAGGCCGGTTTCAGGCCCCCACTGCACCCAAATAATACAAGAGAGATAAACATAACTTCCTTTATTGGAAGTGGAATTCACCGCGGATTAGTTTTGTCAATAATAAGGGTGTTCAAAAAACAAAGCGTTAACCCGTTTTGGGCTGGTTAAACAGCAATACCCCCATAAAGCTAAAAAATTCATATTTTCCGTGGATTTCTCTAAACGAGTCTTGTAGATTCAAGAAAAAATTGTCACTTCCAGGCCTTGGGGTGACAATAGAAGTTGCATGGACAAAATACTGCGGTGAGCATTTGTTAACCCTCCACGGGCTGCTAAAAGTCTAAATTGTGATAAAATGGGCTGTTTTTTGGACAACAACAGCACCCAAGGGGTACGCAACAAAGAAAAGTGCCTTCTTTTATCGAGCGCACAATCTATATGGAAACATTTTTTTGTAAGTAGTAAGGGTATTCAAAAGTCGAAGTCTTAACCCTATTTGGACAGGCTAAAGAGAGACACCCCTTAAAATCTTAAAATTCCCATTTTTTGTGGATTTCTCTAAATACATCCTGCAGGTTTTCATGAAAAATTGACTACTCGCAGGTCTTTGTGTGACATTACAAGTTGCACGGACAAAGTATTCCGGTGAGAGTTTATTAACCCTCTACATCCTGCGAAGCATCGTAATTTTGTTGAAATGGGCTGTTTGCAGACACGCACACCACCTAATGTGTACCTGAGAAATAAACATAATCTCCTTTGTTGGAAGTGGAATTCACCGATGATCATTTTTGTAAGTAATAAGGGTATTCAAAAAAACCGAGCGTTAACCCGTTTTTTGGTTGTTAATAGTGATACCCATCAAAAGCCTAAAAAATTATATTTTCCCTGGATTTCTTTACAAACATCTTGTAGGGTTTTCAAGAGAAAATGGCCATTGATAAGTCTTGGTATTCACATTACCAGTTGATTGGATAAATTATTCCGGAAAGCATTTGTTAACCCTCCATGGGCTGCTAAATGTCAATATTTTGAAAAAACAGTCTGTTTTTGAACACCAACAACATCAAATGGCAATGCAACAGAGAAACGTAACTTCTTTTACCGGACGCAAAACTGACAGGGAAACATTTTTGTAAGTAGTAAGTGTATTCAAAAATAGAGGTCTTAACCCATTTCTGACTAGTTAAGGAGATATACCCCTTAAAAGCTTAAAATTCCAGTTTTCTGTGGATTTCTCAAAACGAAAAGTTTCAGGAGCAATTGACCATTCGTAGGTCTTCGAGTGACATTACAAGGTGCATGAACACAATATTTCGGTAAGCATTTGTTAACCCTCCAGAGGCTACCAAGCATAGACATTTGGAGAAAATGGGCTGTTCTTGGGTAACCATAACACCAAATGTGTACCTGCTAGAAAAACATAACCTCCTTCATTGGAAGTGGAATTCACCGTCGATCATTTTTGTAAGTAATGAAGGTATTTACAAAACCAAGCATTAACCCATTTAGGGCTGGTTACAGAGCGATACCCCTCAAAAGGTTAAAAATGTGTGTTATCTGAGGATTTCTCTCTAAAACATCTCGTAGATTTTCAAGAAAAAATGGCCATTCTCAGATCTTAGTGCGACATTACAAGTTGCATGTACAAAATAATCCTGTAAGCATTTGTTAACCCTATGCAGGTTCTCAAACATAAAAATGTTGATAAAAAGGGCTGTGTTTGCGTACCCACAGCACCCGAAGTTGGGAGGAGAGGTCAAAATAAGTGGAAGTAGAATTTACTGAGAGTTATTTTTGGAAGTAATGAGAGTATTCAAAAAACACCTTACCCGTTTTGGGCTGGATGAACAATGATACCCATCAAAAGCTTAAAATTCATGTTCTCCCTGGATTTCTCTGAAAACATCTTGTAGATTTTAAAGAAAAAATGGCCATTCACAGTTCTTGGTGCGACATTACAAGTTGCATGAATACATATTCCTGTTAGCACTTGTTAACCCTAAACAAGCTGCCAGACATCAATATTTTGGATAGATTTGAGATAAAATGGACCATTTTTAAATTGACACGGCGCTCAGTGGGTATGTGTCAAACAAACATAACACCTTTTGTCGTCATTGACTTGTTGGACGACGATATTGACATTAACCCACTCCACCGTTAATGATGGTTTTTACATAAACATTTTTTTATCAAACTGTGTCATTGAGACTACTGTACTCACCTTTCTCATAGCATCAATGAAGGAACTTCAGTGAGACAGTTAAAAACAATTCATCAGGCACTGTGAGGTCATGAAAAATCACGGAATCTCATCGGGAAAAGCCATGATTCTCCAGAATCATAAAGTGTAGTTTTTATTTCTATTTTCTTCGACAAACGATGGTCTGATAATATTTCCTAAACGTGACACCATGTTGTTTGTTTACAGAAGAACGTGCGATGACTGAATAGTACTGGGCTCATTAAATATGCTAATAAGCTGGTCAAGTGGGTCTTGTGGGATTGGTATCTGTCTCCCATGACCTTTTCACACGAGACACGCATAGCTTGCATAGGAAGTAGGGGGAGTAAGTAGCGTCTCACACAATACTGTCTACAATGAATTTTGCGAATCTTTTCTTCGTTTGTGGCGATATTCGGTAATAATTTATTCTCCCCCCACTATACGTGAAACATACGCGTGTCCCGGGTGAGACAGCAGGGTGTGATGTTTCTATCCCATCCACCCCACGTGACATACTCATTTGCATATTTTATTAGGTCACCGGACTATTTCATCATCGCCTGCGTCATTGTAAATAAACAAAATGGCTTCACGATTTGCAAATATAGACTCAATATTTAATTATTATTCAAATATTAAACTTAATTTGTTTCAACCCCATGTTTCTCTGCAGATTTAATAATATCACTGCGCGAATTTATCGATCGATCAATAATCTCACAATGCCCTTTACATTAGAGTTTGACACGCACAAATTCATTAACTCCTTCGCGGACAGTGTTACAAATCAATTTTTTAGTATATACCTAACTTTTGTACGATCTTTCCGATAAAATTGTTCGTTTTTCGAAAGGACTACGACTTGATACATTGGGTATGTCTGCACGTGACCGCCAATTATCTATAATGACGTAATCCTCGTGTGTGGTGAGAAAAATCACCCTCGATGAGTCTGAACATACTCAACTTAATTCGTCGTAGGGATGTATTATTCGAAAAGTTATCTCCCCCTGTGAATACTGGAGTCTGACTGTAATGTAATTAGCATTGATCCACTGAAAGGTGTGAATAAAATCTTGTTTGTCGGGAAATCGTTTTCTCAAGCGGCGAGAGAAGTAAGTTGAGAATGAAGGCGTCAGACAGTTTATTGTGCAATCATTTAAGAGAATTGTTAATTTGATTACAATAATCGAGAATTGTTTTGATTTTGAGAATGTTGGTACTTTACACTGTCCTCTCAACTACGATGTTGGGGTGGGGGTATAGAAACGGGACAGGTTTATCGGGGGAGGGAAGAGGAAGAGATTTCGAAGATTTTAACATCAATGGCAAGCAGAAGTCACGCATGAAAAATAATGCGTCAGCGTTTGTACATGCACTATAATTGAGTTATTATTGAAATAAATCTTACCTTTCCATCTTTTTCTATTAGTCTCTCAACTTCATATTTGGTGGGCAGAATATTTCTTGGCACCGAGGTACTTGTTCGTACAGGGCGTGGCAGCTTTTCTCCCTGTGCAACTTTTTTCCAGTCAATATGCGAATGTGAACGTAGCTGTCTTTCAGTGGCCATGCTTGTGAAAGTGTGAGCCATCTCTTTTAAAGCAGGTATTAAAGGAACCTCCGGACAGAGTCAACAGTATCTGTGTGACATTACAAATTGCAACGCAAACTATCTTCTTATTGTAGAAAAAACACACACATACATATATTTATGGACTTCAATGGACAATGAGGCATACTAGTTAAATAAGCGACAAGCTTCACATTTCTGGCTGAACTGAAAGTAATTAATAGGGCTATCGCACCTTTCCTTTTATTCACACCGAAACCTTCTGCATATTGTGGACTGTGGGTTCAACTGTTTTTACAACAATCAAATTTGTCTTGGTTTTAACATCAAAAGGAAAAAAATGGGCAAATGTCAGATTATATATTTTTATATGATTAGAGAGGACAATATCTATATTATATGCACATATGCGCAGAGCATTGCTAATGTGAAGACTAAAAAATATTTTAATCTCTAAAAGTTGACGAAAACGCAATTTTCCATTATTTTACATGGCACTCTACACGAAATAACCGTACCTTTTTAAATGAACAGGGGAAAAAAATTGGTCGAATGAAATGGTTCGATTATATCACCAAGTGAGAGCATATATATTGTTCTTAAATGTCTGATGCGCAGAGCAAATATAACTTTCACGGGTTTTATATAATTTTGAGAAATATAAAAATTCCCCATTCAATTAGTGCTAATTTTTGCAAGCCAATTCCTAGCAATCAGGGGAGATAACTATTTGGTAAATAGATGCGAATAACGAGAATAGTTGAACATGAGGTGGGAATGGGGAAATCTCACCCTCGGGGCAAGATATGTGAACCAGACCCTCGGCAAGCCTCGGGTCTGGTTCACATATCTTGCCCCATGGGTGAGATTTCCCCATCCCACCTCCAGACCCATCGGGAATCATAATAATCCTACATTCTGTAGAGCTGTCTGATTAATTAATTTATAACAGATCCCCATAACTGATTTACTGATCATCTGCTTATCCACTGTGAAATATTTCTTCATGAAAAAATATGCATATACCGCACTGAAAGGGTTAAGTTGCCGTTTTCTACCGGTGAATCCAACACCCCAAAACACAGGAGAATGCTGCTGAATTACTGTACCCAATTAAATATGTTATTTTTGGGGTAGCCCCATAGCCCCCTTGGATGTTTCCCATCAAAGTGTACTGACGCCCTGTACTTAGTACTGTGTATTCTAATTAACCTTTTTGTAGTGCAACATTCGTTTCTATACGTACAGCCAATGCGAATCTTGGGGTAATGGGCGTTTGCCAACCCTCTCCCCTCCAAATCAATGAAGAAAAAACTGCATCTGTTTTTCTGCGATTGGTTCCATATAACAATTTATTGTATGTTCTGCTGTTTTTCTTTTACAGACCTGTCCCTATGTAAGCAGACAAGACTATTTAGCAGTCAATTGTCCGCACTGTATAGAAACGTGTGGACTGTTTTTCTTCGAGGTCCACTATTTTGGCATCAGCAACTCCAGTCCTTACAATAACTATAACAAAGCCTGCGTTTAAGTTGATTTCGGAAATGGGTCAACCTACTCAACCCTTTCAAGCATTAGAAGGATCATCGCAAGGAAATGTCTTTCACTTTTTCTTCGCTTATAATATAAGTCACGAACACTAGATTAACAAAATATAGAAGATTATACTACCGCGAATGTTTGCTATATATATTGTCTTTCACTGACAATATTTGTCCGCGCCTCATGTGAGAAATGATGTAACAACACTCACTTTAATATTTTCCAGGCGTCAGATTGTTATCGACAGCAGCAGTCAACAAACTTGACCCCAAAGAACCGGATGGACCTACAATGCACACAGAGGTTCCCGGACCACTATCCAAACAACTTCAAAAAGAGCTGGATCCTTTCCAGGTAGATCCGTAGTTTCTCCAATC
This sequence comes from Pictodentalium vernedei, assembly GCA_031216915.1. Lineage (NCBI taxonomy): Eukaryota > Metazoa > Mollusca > Scaphopoda > Dentaliida > Dentaliidae > Pictodentalium > Pictodentalium vernedei. The sequence continues at coordinate 228,106,912 of CM062296.1, forward strand.
AGAATTGTAGTCTTCCCGACAATATGCCAAGAAATCGTCCTGAATAGCTTGTCTATTGAAGCATATCTGAAAAACACCCAATTCGTCATGGGGAAATCTCGGGGATGCTTAAAAATTCCCTTTTTAAATGGCCACAGTTTCAAATTTATTCTTTTCGTTCAAACATTCTAATTTGCGATCAAATTAGTCCATACAGCTTGGAGGAAATATGTGTTCTAATTAGACAAGAGATCCGCAGCTTATAATTATACACGAATATATTAAAATTAAAATTATTGACAAATATTGGAAAGAACTTATTATTGACAAATATTGGAACGGCCTAAACAATGACCCGACCATAACACACAGATCCCTGTTTTTTCGAATTGTTGCCATCGATTATGTGGGGGAGAAAAAATGACAGTACATGCAGTTCGTCTTTCGAGAAACATAATAAGACAAAATTCCCTGTCAAATTGCCAAAGGCAATTTGGCAGGGCATTTGTCATATAATGTTCCGCGAAAGACGGACCTTTACTGTTCGGTCTCCCACAAATGTGAGGCCCTGGGCGTCCGCCCAGTCTGCCCGTTCGTAAATCAGGCCCTGCCCCCAGACAATGATTCAAAAATGGCATGTCTCAGACCCATTTGGGGCTACTTCTTTAGTATTCCCACCGCTTCAGAAGCGGTTGGAATACTAAAGAAGCAGCCCCCAAAATCTCCTCATCTTACGTTAACTCGTCATTAATAGCCGCCATTGTGTGCCAAAATATTAAACAAACAAGACGATCGTTGCGCGCACTATTTTCGGATATCCGCCAGAACAAAATTAAAAAATCATAGCCTAGTTATTTGATATGAATGGCGTTCGGCTGAAGGTCGATCACAAAAAATATCATGATCGGCAAATTTTTTGCCCCGACATTGGTCGGGGTGGTCGGGGAGGCTCCGGCTCCCCTGCGTTGCCACTGCAACCTTCATCGCCATCGCATTGTAACTGCTGTTGCCAAACACCATCTGTATCAAAAGGAAAGAGAAGTTGATAAACTGGACAGAGACACGGCTACATGCGAGGTCCCCCCCCCCCCCCCCCCACCAATCTCACACCAAGAGGAAGAAAAATAACTATGTTCGTTGCAGGGGCACCGGAACGGCCTAAACATTGACCCGACCATAACACACAGATCCCTGTTTTTTCGAATTGTTGCCATCCATTATGTGGGGGAGAAAAAATGACAGTGCATGCAGTTCGTCTTTCGAGAAACATAATAAGACAAAATTCCCTGTCAAATTGCCAAAGGCAATTTGGCAGGGAATTTGTCATATAATGTTCCACGAAAGACGGACCTTTACTGTTCGGTCTCCCACAAATGTGAGGCCCTGGGCGTCCGTCCAGTCTGCCCATTCGTAAACTCGGCCCTGCCCCCAGAAAATGTTTCAAAAATGACATCTCTCAGGCCCATTTGGGGCTACTTCTTTAGTATTCCCACCGCTTCCGAAGCGGTTGGGATACTAAAGAAGTAGCCCCCAAAATCTCCTCATCTTACGTTAACTCGTCATTAATAGCCGCCATTGTGTGCCCAAATATTAAACAAACAAGACGATCTATGCGCGCACTATTTTCGGATATCCGCCAGAACAAAATTAAAAAATCATAGCTTAGTTATTTGATATGAATGACGTTCGGCTGAAGGTCGATCGCAAACAAATCATGATCGGCAAATGTTTTGCCCCGACATTGGTCGGGGTGGTCGGGGCGGCTTCGATGCCCCTGCGTTGCCACTGCAACCTCCATCGCCATCGTATTGTAACTGCTGTTGCCAAACACCATCTGTATCAAAAGGAAAGAGATGTTGATAAACTGGACAGAGACACGGCGACATGCGAGGTCTCCCCTCCGCCTCCCTCACCAATCTCACCCCAAGAGTTTCAACAGTAGGACATTTCAACGGTTGGAAATTCCATGTGCCATGGCTGTAGATTTCGTGCCATTTTATTTGTCGTTATGTGTGTGTGACATTAAATTTTAGTGATATTTTTAACCAAATTTAATTGGAGTTTCCAACTGGAGTACATTGTTCTTCCCTTGAGTGCAACAATGCGTCATCTGCAATGACACTACATCGCAGGTGACACGGTGTTGTACTCAGGAGGAGATTTCCAATTCTAGAGCTCAAAGGTTACGTACTTTTATCTATTTATTTTTTTATTTAATCTTATTTGTTTTGGAAGGTTTGGCGAACAAGTTATTAAAATTAATATGTTGGATGACCTTCGTGGCCTCGCTCTTCTCGAATACTACGAAGGGATCTTTAGCCTGCACGGAGTGTGTCTTTCTCCGCACAGAGGGCAGCCACTTTACGTCCCACTCGGTAGGACGGTAAGCCGTGACAGCATCAACCCCACAGTTGATGCTGACAGATAGTGTTTGGACACCTCGAAAACTTCCCCCGACCGAGGATAGATCCCAGGACCTTTGGCATGAGAGACCTGTGCATTTCGAACCCAATGGGAGAAGGTGCATTCCGATTTCTTCAGCGGATGGAAATTCAAAGATAGCGGCTTGCAAAAAGTCCGATGTTCGGCAGCCGGAAACGGGGTACAGTTGGAAATTTAGAGCCCCCCCCCCCCCCTCCCGCGAAAAACCTCTAGCCACGTCTATGAAAATGGTTTCGAGTTCGTAACTATCCTCAGATACTGGATGCGAGTCCCAAGTTTGCCTGTCGGTTACACGAATTTGCTTCACAGTTCTTGTGTAATACCTATAATTCTTGGCGTGTTATTCAGACAAAAGGTGTTTAATCACCGAAATTTGCCACAACAATCTGTAATCATGTAAAAGTCCCCGAAGACTCCCACGGCATTTACCACGACTTTGCCGATTGTCGAGCCTTGATTCGAGTGATGTTTTAACTTATATAATCACCAAGCAAAACTAGCATCCACCTGAGATAGTTTCATGTCAGTGTGAATACCCTTGAACAAGGCGCGTAGCCAGGATTCTGTGCTAGGGGGTGTTCTGGCCAGTTCTTTTTGGGGGGAGGGGGGATCAAACATGATGCTTAGAAGGCCGCTGTGAAGGGAGCTGCATCTCCTATTCTTACCTAGGACTCTCCGGTTATTACCGGCTCCTCCCACACCCCTTGAAGGAAAGTGTGAGAGGGGGTAACAGACGGAACATCCTAGTTAGGACTAGTTCTTTCCCCCTAAAAACATTTTTGCAAAAATCAGTGCTCTAAGAGCGAATCTGGGGCCTATACGGACTACAGCTCTATATTGGAGACCATTTTAAGGCTCTATAATTATGTTATATGAAAGTCTCATTGGGCCAATATTTTCGGGGTGAGCGAAAATTTTGTAGGCAAGGCCCTCCAGCCTCCCCTCACCACACCACCCCAAATGGCTAGGCCACTACCTTGAGCATGCTAACTATCAGGAAATGGTACCCTGCCCTGTACAACTGCCCGACGAAATAAAGAATTTGGGATCTCAAATAGTTAATAAAAGATCACCACACGTTTGCTTAAAGAAGAGAGAAACAGAAAAATAAAAATGTTCAGAAGGTTGATTTCGATAGTATTTCAACGGAAACTATGGAATATAACAAGAACATCGTAACACATCAAATAAGACAACTTCAGAAAATAATTCTATCAAATAAGACAACTTCAGAAAATAAGTCTATCAAATAAGACAACTTCAGAAAATATAATTCTATCAAATAAGACAACTTCAGAAAATATAATTCTATCAAATAAGACAACTTCAGAAAATAAGTCTATCAAATAAGACAACTTCAGAAAATAACTCTATCAAATAAGACAACTTCAGAAAAAAATACTATCAAATAAGACAACATCAGAAAATAATACTATCAAATAAGACAACTTCAGAAAATAATACTATCAAATAAGACAACATCAGAAAATAATACTATCACATTTCAGCCCCCTCACTCCTCCGCTGAAAACTAAAAGAACTTTTCAAATGAAGTTATGTACTGTTTAACCCTTTACCTAACATGAAAAGCAGACGACACATGCAAAAAAAAATCTTGAATAACTAATTTTTTTCATTTTTTGTCTCAAAAACATAGGTTATGACCCCTCGTTGGAACGAGCTCGACGAGCTCGTTCCAACGAGGGGTCATAACCTATGTTTTTGAGACAAAAAATGAAAATATTTTGAAAATTAATTGACGATTTTTGAGAATAGCGCTGGCCGGTTTTGGCCGTTACGTTGGGTAAAGGGTTAAACTCTAAGCACCATACCCCCAACACACACACACACGTACACACCCACACGCATAGAACCTCACACACCATTGGAAGCATACACGATGTCGCATATCCCCGATTCTAATGTTTTCAACGAACTAATCAAATCATCACAAATTTTTGTTTCAGAACACGGACGCAGTTGAGTTTTTCGTCGACTACGGCAAAAGTCAAGGAAATTTTATTGTCGATGTTGATGGAAACATCATGTTGGACATGTTCACCCAGATAGCTTCAATACCCATTGGTGAGCTTGTTTAACACAACCAGCTAAGCTTACTTATTTTCTCAGTATAGTAGTCTTATAGTATTAAAATGTAATAAGCTAATCGGCATGAGAAACAGCCAGCAAGGGTAAATAACTGGGCGTGTGGGAGGGAGGGGGGGGGGGTAGGGGATATCATCCCCCAATACATTTTTCTAGTCAGGTCATTTTCTTTTGATTTGGTGTCTTATAGATGTCAATTCCCTTTTACTTGTAATCATGTACTTTCCTACACGACTTAATTTGCTATTTGTACTGCTCGGCCATCGCGGACTGGTCACTTCCCACGGCGGCCAATATTTCCACGGATGCAATATTATTAGATTCCAAACACAAATTATAGAAATAATCATAAAAAATTTAATTAATGAAGCACCGGGTACAACCCGGTGCTTTATTAATTAAAATTTTGCTGCTGCTAATTTTATTACCTCTTAAACGTAAACTTCACTGCCCGCGCGTGGATTACGAAGAATCCACGGCAGCTGTACCGTACGCATGCCACATACATAGTCGGGCATACAAATGGATGCCCGTAGTACCCGTCTCGGCATGTTTGGTAACGACTGATATATGTATTCATTTATCCGCGATTGGATTTCCAAGTACTCCTGATTTTTTTAATTTTTATCATCCCGACTGACATATATTCCAATTACATCATCAAGCATGCCTAATGTCGGGACAAATCGGATTAACACCACCCCTAACCAAATCGGTTATCTTTGTGACGTTACTTTCGTAGAATTCAAAAAAAACGTAGGCCTAGCATGTTGTTTGCTTGAACAAATCCGTATCTGTGTCTAAATTGAGCCATATCTTCGTGGAATTTTTTTTCAGCAAATGAAGCACCGATTCTTCTTCAGAAACTTTTATCAGTAATTAATGTAAATATTATTTAGCGTCCAAACCACCTACCTCTAAAATACATAATTCTCCCACTTCATTCGTGATTCTTCCAGGGCCAAACTAACCACGTGCCTTCATAAAAAAACAAGATGGCGACCTCCATCATACAAAGTGAGAGACGGAAATATGCATTACCCTAAAAACATGTGCTGCACATGCGCACTGACATACGTACCACCATGGTAATGGCATTACATCATGGCCGCTTAAGTTTTCTAATATGACAATACGCGTGACGCCCAAAATACACCGCGATATAACGTCACATGAGATCCTCCAGCATTGGTTTGAAGCCTGCGAGTTGCGCTACTAACGTCACACACAACCCTAATTCAAAGCTATTAAAAGTTTACCTCAGACACATTTTAGTGGATTTGGGATATGTTGTTCCTGAAGTAATCCTGTATCGAATAACACCAAAATTAGAGTGTTAAATTTGTTCTGGGTTGGCCATATTTCCAACTCCCACAATCAGACTGCAACGCTGGAAAACCAAACGTTAAAACATAGTATTTCGTTATCGCAAAAGTAATCGGTAATTAAAATGAGCTGCTCTTTATCGCCAAACGGTACAGGTGGCTAAACAATCAATTTCTTCGCTAATATTACATGCACTTTGATATGTGGTGTTAACGCTCTACGCCTTTTATAAATTTAATACATGTGTCCGTCTCCCATTTTATAAGATGGGGCCATAATCTTCCTTTCTGAGGTGGCAGTCGTTACTATAGAAACGAATGGAGACATTTTGTCAAAAAGACAAACCGGTAACTGAAATAAGTTATTTCTTGTTAAATAATGTTATCAATATGATCTGAAATAGGCAGTAGTTAAAAAAAACTGTACGACCACCAGAATAAACTATTTCTTTGCCTGGAGTAGTATGAACTGGTCACTTTGCACGAGTGGGCAATATTTCTAGGAACACAATATTCTCAGATTGCAAACGCTAATTACAGGGCACCGGGTTGTACCCGGTTCTTCATCAATTAAAATTTTGCAAATGATGTTTTTTCAACACCTGGTAAACGCATGCGTGGATTACGACCAGTCCACGACAAGTGTATTGTATTCTGTAATAAAATAATGGTTAATTTATCCTGAAAGTTCTATTCATAGTTTCTTGAATGTTAAATGTTTTAACCGGTTGAGGGCTAAATTATTTTTGTGGTCTGAATTTGTTATTTAAAATTTGTTTTATTGCAAATTAGGGGGGGGGGGGGGGCGGTGGCGTTGGGGTAACCGGTTCTCGTCAGATCACCGAAGTTAAGCAACGTCGAGCCCGGTTCTTCCTCGGATGGGTGACCGTCTGAGCGATCGATTCGGACTCCCGCGTTGTGTCCTTGGGCAAGGCACTTAACCCCGATTGTCCACATGGGGGCATGATGACGCCGTGTACTCTGGCGTACTGCACGTCGATGGTGCGTATGTCTTCAACTGATCTAAGCCTGCCTGTTCTGCAGTACGGAGTTACGATGTTGGGGAGCTGGCAGCTGCTCGTCTTTGCTCGGTGGTTCACTCCGGGTACTCCGTCTTCCTCCACCCGTAAAACTCGCACGGTCATGATTAGCCATTGTGTATAAGTATGTGACCTTAAACACCAATAAATAAATAAATAAATAATTGCAAATTGTCTGAGAGTGCCCATAGGCACTCACCAATAATTTGACATAAAACAAATTTATATAAACAAAATATTATTTGCATTTGACTAAATATGAAACACAAGCAAGGTACTGTCGACTTTTGATCTGGTACCCTCATTTTTCTGAAAGCACTGATAGTGGCTTCTAGCACTCAACCAGCTAAAACTCTTCGTTTGGTGAATTAGCATCAAAATCAAAACAAAAGTAAAACTCGATATTGCTCTGCAACCGAGCTTGTATACTGCACCTGCTCTGTACAATTATTCATCTCTCTAATAAAACCAACCAATGTATTCTCAACCAAGACACAGATTTAAGATAAAACTGGTGTGCATAAATGATAGAAATCCTGCTTTTATTCAACTTATGTGGCGTGCGTGTACTCTTCTAATATTACACGCCACTAAATCAAGGAAGTGATTTAAAAAAACAATACATTTTCATACCTGCTTTTTTACGAACTAGATGTGAGTAACCTCAACTTAATCTTTGTGTTTGGGAACTGATAAGAGTTCTACCAGAACCACATAGGCTGCAAAATACCTTAACATTTTTTTTAAATTCTGCATAGCATGACATTTGTACAACCGAATTATTTAATTTATTTTATTTTTTCTTGTCAGGTTATAACAACCCAAGTCTTCTCAACGTTTTAAAGGATGTTGATAACTGGGTAAGTATTTCTCTATTTATTTAGCTCCGTGGCAACGCCAACAGCACAATGTATTTCCCAAATACATGACAGTTGCTTGGAAAATTATATTCACAAACATTCTAATGTGTTAAAGAATTTTGACAAACGTTTGCACTGTGAGTTAGACAGTCCGATAAAAAGCTATTATTATTTACCCATCAATGATTCAGGCATCTAATCCTGATCGCCGTATCACACTGAGTAGTCTGCCGATTCTGTATCAGATGACTGGTCTCTGAACGAGGGCGGCACTGCAGAGCGTCAAACGAGTCCGCTCAGGTTGCCAACCATTTCTAGGTACGCTTAATTTGTGTAAATACACACTATCGAATATCGTGAATTTCTAATATTGTTCTTGACCACTTATATGTTGATTTCTCGTGTGAAAGGTGAATTTCCATAACGGTATATAATAAACAGTCCATTATGACAGTAAAGTAATTTGGTGTGTCGCATTCCGTCTCGTTGACGAGGTTAGATCGCCGAATCGTGTGATCTGGATATCTGACTTCATCAACATGGGGAATACGACAAACCAGATCACTTTACTCGTAATAATATCTATTTATCAAACAATCATCTTAATTTGCACCCCAAAACTCGGAAAAACGTTTGTATCACGCCCTCCACCCCCCCCCCCCCCCCCTGACTCTCCTTCCGATTCCGCATCAGACAGATTCAATTTCCGCTATATATGGACGATTCACATATATACATTGCTATCACGCATTAAAGTATAGTTCCAGAAATTCAAATTTTTTACTGATTTCAACCCATTTTAAACAGAAGGTGGTGGAAACAGGCTTTCTGTAACGGGATAGTTGGATAATATATTATTTTGACGGGCTCGCTGTGATCCGATTGTAAACATGACCGAGAATTTGATACAAATTACGGGACATGCACATGGCCACGATAATATATATTTATCTAACAACCATACAGATTTTGGCCTGAAAACCACGAGAAACGGTACGTATCACATAATGTGTTCCGATTCCGTATCATATATACGATTCATTCTGATTCCGTATCATATAGATTCCACGTCCGGTAAACACTGCGCTATGACAAATAATACCATTGTATTGTTATTACGCATTAAAATATGAAATTCAAAATTTTGACCAATTCCCACCCAATTTAAACTGAAAACAGGCTTTATGTAACGGGATTGTTAGATAAATGTATTATCATGACCAAATGCATGTCCTGTAATTTGTATCAGATTCTCGGTTGTATTTACAATCCGATCACAACTCGCCCTGACGGGCTCGTTGCGATCTGATTGTAAACACGACCTCGAATCTGATACAAATTACAGGACAATCACATGGCCATGATAATGTATATTTACATCACGATTGCTGTGTGTATTCAACGTTACGCGATACAATACAGACATTGGGAAATGCTCTGGATACACCACGCGTTGAATCCGGATTACGCGAAACAACGTCATGTAAGAACACCTCTGAGTGGACGTTACGAGTGTGATTGACGTTATGACGTGAACAAAATGACTCATAACAGTGTCAAGCAAGAAAGTTATCACGCTGCCAAAGGTTATATTTTTTTACAAATAGCTTCATTCACTCAATTGAAGTTCAATCGTGGTATAAATACAGAACACAGCTCGGGTAGAGCAATGGGGGATATGAATCAACAACCCATGGTTGATTTTCCCTGTATTTCTCGCTTGCCTCAGGGCTGGAAATGAACAGAATTGACAGGTACAGTTTTAAGGTCCCATAAAATCACAGACGGGAGTAAATTGCACCCATAAACCATTAGTACATGGATTTTGAGGGAATCCTGTCACCAAACATTAGAAACTTTAACCCTTTTACTGTCACGCCCAATTTAACCATGTATGGAGGATCTGTATGCGAGGAAGTTTAATTTATGACATACTTGTACTACAGATAATCATAAAATAGGTAGGTGACAATAGTGAGTGTTAAATGTATAAAGACCTGCTGAACTATAACAGTAACTTGCCACTGGCCACAGAGTGCAGTTTTGTCAAAACAACACACATTTATATGCCCTCACAGTATATGAGTGCTCCACAATTTTTTTTCAACAAGTTAATTGGTTAGCAACAGAAAACACGGGTGCTGATTGGAGCAATTGCACTCGCACCCGTCTCATTTCCAGGACTGTTGCCTTCGGCGCTCGTGAAATACAGCAAAAACTCCACCTCGGATCGTTAATTTAATTCAACTTTCCCCACTCTCCTTGTGTTCTCACTTACCACTACACTCTAAAACGGTATGTCAGACTGAGGATTTCTAATGATAATACCATTAAGAATTTCATAACCATTTAAGGATCTTTTTTTTTCATAGGAGAATTTTAATATCTTGAAACAGCGATAAACTCAACTGTATGTGCTGGTAATCACTACTTATAAGTATATAAAACGCAATCATTCATCCAACTGTATGTGCGGGGTGTCGCTGCTTACGAATATATAAGACGAAATTATCCACTCAGATGTATGAACTGGGAATCACTGCTTCATCGCATATACGACGAAATCATTTAATCAGCTGTATATGCGGGGGACACTGCTTACTTGTGTACAAGACGAAATCATTCACTCAACTGCATGTGCTCGGAATCACTGCTTACTTGTATATAAGACGAAATCATTCACTCAGCTGTATGTGCTGGGAAGCACTGCTTACTTGTTTTTAAAACGAAATCATTCACTCAACTGCATGTGCTGGGAATCAATGTTTACTTGTATATAAGACGAAATCATTCACTCAGCTGAAAGTGCTGGGAGTCACTACTCACAGTACAACCGCCGTGGACTGGTCGTAATCCACGCGCGGGCAGTGATGTCCACGCATGTTTGTACCGCGTAATAACAATTATCATCAGCAAAATTTTAATTTTTTATGATTATTCCTATAATTAGTGTTTGGAATCTACTATTAGCGTTACGGTAACCAGTTCTCGTCAGATCACCGAAGTTGAGCAACATCGAACCCGATTAGCCCTTGGATGGGTGACCGTCTGAGCGATTGATTCGGACTCCCGCGTTGTGTCCTTGGGCAGGGCACTTAAGCCCGATTGTCCGCATGTGGACACGATGACGCCGAGTACTAAGGGGTATTTCACGTCGATGGTGCCCATGTCTTCAACCAATCTAACCCTGTCTGCACTGCAGTGGGAGTTACGATGTTGGAGAGCTGGCAGTTGCTCGTCGTTGCTCGATGGTTCTCTCCGGGTACGCCGGCTTCCTCCACCCGTAAAACTGTCACCGACACGATATTACCTTGGCAGTTAATGTGTCGTTAAACCCTAAAAAATATTCAAAACAATATATAAATAATAAATCTAATATTATTGCTTGCGTGGAAATATCGCTCACCCGTGGAAAGTGACCAGTCAGTCTACAGCGGCCGTACTGTACTTGTAAGAAGACGAAATCATTCTGTACCGCACATCAAACAGGAACTGCTCAAAATTCGCCGAAGGTTTTTAATTATTGTTGTACTGATTGAAACAGTTTCTATATTTTCCTAATTTTCAATAAATGCGGAGTTTGAAATATATATATGGTATTTATAATGATTAGACGGAAGTCAATAGTGAACTGGTTCAAAACAAAAATTAAGGAAACGTAAACCAGTTTTTCTAAGTGGAAGACTAAGAGTCCATTTTTCATGGTCGGTTTCAAAATATGCTTTTATACAAACCTGAGAATGTGGAAAAGCATAACGCAGTAAATGAAAGAATTGTGCGATGTTTCCACATACACTGTTATAAATTATCAGAAGAAGTATGGAAGAACTGACAATTTCTTGATTCGAGAAGAAAGAGATAAAAACAAAAACTGCTAGTACCAAATGAAAGGGCACTCAAAATATGCCTTTAAAATCATCATTTTCCCGAGGAAGTAAACTCAATCGGAATAAAAATTTGAATTTTGAAAAAATCAATGGGTATTTATTTTGTAATGGAGCTGTACTTTGGGAATTTTTTCGTCCGTAATATTGTCGTTTTTTATCAAACAGGTATTGAGCAGAGATTAAATCACAAATTCAATAAGTAAAGTACTTCCATTGTCTAGGAACATTATCCAGTACAGAGCACTTCTGATTCGTCAGAGGTGTGCACTATAAAGCTGATTGCATGAGGTGCGCTCTGAAAGATAACCGTTGAAATACGCCGAAAGGGCTGTTAACTACAGTATAGTCGCCGTGGACTGGCCGTAATCCACACATGGGCAGTGATGTCCAGGTAATAAAAATCATCATCAGCAAAATTTCAATTAATGAAGCAACCCGGTGCTCCATTAATTAATTTTTTTATGATTATTCCAATAATTAGTGTTTGGAATCTAATATCATTGCGTCCGTGGAAATATTGCCCACTCGTGGAAAGTGACCACTGCGACCGTACTGTATCTGCTAGTACCACTACCGTTGAATGTTCAGTGAAATCTCCGTAATGACGACCCTTTTTATTCAACATAGAAGTAAAACCTAGGAATTGATGTTTGGTTCAGCTTCTTCACACCGGAAGCGCGCAGACATGAAGAAATACCCAATGAATGTTTTTAATTAATTTACCTCAAGAAGGGACTCTCCAGAGACAATTGTGCATCAGTAATAGACTAGGTGAATGAATATCGTTAAAATGTGGAAAGACATACTACTTGCGACGGTTTGACACCGGAAGTACCGGAAGGTAAGGGGGCAGAGGTAGTAAAAAGGGCACTCGACTCTGGGTATGAGTTAAGACCTGGGACTAATACTATAAAACCTTTACAATTGGATTTTATACAATTGTATATTCTAGTTATGAATTTTTATGTATTAAAATGAACCATTAGCATTTCAAAGACCTTTTAAAATGCTAATGATTCCTTTTAATCAGTTATATTAAAATGTAGAAAATACCATTCTTAAAAATACAATTGTAAAAATTTTATAGTGCTGGCTCCTGGACGTTGTCAACGTGTCATAAATTGTAATCGCCACACACTGCTAAAGCACTGCAGATGGCAGCTTGTTCCACTCAAGGGACGATATAAATATCTACAACAGGTCGGAACTCACTATCTTCCGATTGTGTTGCTTCTTTGTTTGGTGTTTATCGATCAACTTCCGTCATGACACTTGACTGATACCTCCATTGGAACACGTAAAATACGTTAAAAACGAATACTCGAGAGTTTCTCAGTTACAATTCTCGAAAAGTGCACTTCTGGCGATAAAGAGCACGCGCTGCTGCCTGCCCACCCCTAGTCTAAGTCCAAGTGGGAAGCTGCCCCCTCCCTGTGTCCTTCCTGTTCGACTGTTCCGGGTGGGGAAATTATGGGGCGAGAGGGAGGATCGTCACTCAATTTTATGATTTATTTTCGAAGTGAAGCTACACCCCAAATCCGTTTTGAGAGCTTCCAATATTACATGGGGGAGTTTGGGAGGGGGCACATCCTCTCAAACTCCCCAAACCGCAACCTTTGAGACATGCATACTTCGGCATGATATGGCGGAGCTGGTGGTACGAGTAAACGCCCTTTTCTCGGGGTCCCCCCTGCCCTGAAGTGCTTCTGGCGCCCTTGATGTCTGGTCCTCAACAGCCACAATTGGATACAACAGACCTCAGTCTGTAAGACCGACTGTGTGTGTGACTCAAGTCCCAGTATCAAATGCAGTCTTTTTTAAGAAAGTGCATAATTACTTGCAAGAGAGAACTGACATTTTAGACTCCAGTCCCGACGAAAATGTCCCGACTAGACAAAGTATTGTCACACCCTCCCCCCCCCTCTATGACGCTCCTAATTAGAGAACATAAGCTGTTGAACGAAATGAGAAAACAAAGGTTTGAGTTATATGTGACAGAATTTTAGATCTGTCGTTTTCAACTTGTTTGTTTTTGTGATTTAAAGAACGTATCCGAAATCATGTATTTTTCAGGCTACTTTCGTAAACAGACCAGCGTTACCCCTCTTTCCTCCTCGTGACTGGGTAGATAGGATCAAAAATGCACTTATACAGGTAATATACTATGTAAGAAATAAACAGAAGTCTGGTATGCCTCATACTGTTATCATAAATGTGTGGACCGGGTTCTAAGTCTATTCCCAGTCCCAGCTAAATCTATAACCAATACCTTTTTTTTAAATAAATAAGTCAATGAATGTAACACTGTAATCTGAGAATTAGTACAATCAAAATCAAGTGTGTCCGAACACAGACTACATGGTATCGAGTCCTTCATCCCAATGTCATTTGCACCTGAGTTGTTTTGCCCAAAATGATTCGTCACTAAGACGTTTGCTTCCACCCTCGAGGCAATTAAAGCAGTGAATCTGGATACGGAATGCTCGATATCAGTTGGATTGCACCACTATCAGATGGGACATGAGCAGCTGTTTCCAACTCATCACTTAGTTGGTTCGTCCCATGCCAAATGGTCCCTATCCCGTGAACCCATTAGCAAATAGTGAACTATTTGTGTATTTTACCCAGCCAGCCTTTTTTAAGCTTCTTTCAACTTCATTTTTAAACGCCTCACATTCCCTTCCTTTTTGCATACAAAACGGAGACAAAATCCAGTGCAACCAGGGGAGGGTCGGAACAAAATTCCAGACATGTGCTACTTTTTTTTCTATGACCACCTTTTGGGACCCACCCACCCCAACCCTGATTTTTTCCAATTTCCTTAAGTTTTTTTTCAGCCACGTTTTGACACCCACCCCCTTTATGGGGCACAAAACAGAAACATGCCGAAAAAACAAAGGCTAATTTTTTTGTTTTCTGATCTTTAGCAAGATAACAGCTAGTTTTCCATGGATGTTTTGTTTTAAAATTGATAGGTGTTTTTGTGGCAATTGCAAAAACATGATCCACACTTGAGATACCAGATAGGTCATAGCACTGATTATTTTTGTTTCTTGATGTTCAGCATGGTCATAGAATTGACTCTTTTCACAATGTTTTGCTTTCGAGAAAGGAACAATGTGCATTAACACCTGAACATTGTATATTGTTTTATACCTGATCAGACCTGATAGGTGATTTTGTTGCAATTTAAAAAAGTGATCCACACTTGAGATTACCAGATAGGACATAGCACTGATAATTTGTATTTTGTTATCTTCTACAAGGTCAACAAATGTGACTAGGGTTTCATAGATATTTTATTGTCAAAAATTGAACTGACATGTATAAAACACCTGTACATTGTATATTGTTATATTATTGTGATTCTGTTACTCGCCAAAAACAAAGTTTAGATGGGAAATGAAAAATCATCTATGTATATTTTCATTAAGTGTTCATTTGATTGTTTATCTGAGACTGGTGGCATAATTGGTTTTAAATGGCTGTATATTGTTTTTGGGTGCTAGAGTTGCTTATTGTTGATTTCATAGTGCTACAAACAGGTAAAAAATCGAATGAAAAGTGTAAAGGAAAAAACATGTTTATCAAGGAAAGAACTGCTTTGGGCTTATTTGGACATTCACCATCCCCGCATATGTGTGGACAATTCTTTTGTGATCCCTCCCCTGGTGCAACAATTTATTTTCCTCTTTTAGATATGAACATAAATATGCTCTGACAATATCAAACATGTTAGCCTAACATTGCAACGTGTTTTAAATTCGACTTTGTCCCAAGAAGCCCGTTTTCGAATTCACTATTTTAAACTGCCTCCGAGAATTGTTTAATCTGCCCGGGCAGATTAGTAATTTGCTCGGGCAGATTAAGTAATCTGCTCGAACAAATTGCTAATCTGTCCGGGTAGATTAGAATTTTGTTCACCATGTCCTACATAAACGTCCATAGTATGTCTTATCAAGAGTACTTTAAAAAAAATAGTAAATGAATTCTTGAAGTATATAACATTTTTCTATAATGTTCAATTCGATGTCTCTATTTGAGTTAACAAGAAAGCTGAACCTAACACCCGCTAACTGGGAGCGCGGTGGCACAGTGGTTACGATATTGGACTTTAAACCGAAAGGTACACGGTTCGACCCCCTCCCCCCCTCCCCCCCCCCCCCCCACCAGGGCTAAATGCGTTGTCCTTGAGTAAGACACTTAATTCCGATTGCCCAAGCGGGAGCACGGTGGCACTGTTCTAAGGCGTACTACCCGTCAATGATGCACTTATCTTAAAGCACTGCTAACCCTGCTTGTGTGGAGTTTGTACGTCCGGAAGTCAGACAGTTGCTCGCCGGTGCTCGATGGATCTTTCGGGATACATGAGCTTCCTCCACACGTAAAAGTGTCTGACACGAGATTACTCTGGCTGTCGAAAGTGTCGTTAACTCCAATAAAAAACACCAAAACACCACCCGCTAACTGAATATATTTTATGCTAAATTAATCCTTTATCTAACGCCATTCACACAAAAAACGCCATTCAAATTTTATTATTTTTCATCTGCAATTTTTGCTTATGATCCCTCATTAGAAAGAGATTGTTGAGTTTGTTCCAATGAGTGGTCATAAGCTATGTTTTTTCAGACAGAAATAAAACATTTTAGTAATTGCAGAAATTGTTTGGCAAGTCGTCGCATGAGTGCTAGAATGTCCTATGTCCCATATGGGACATAGGACATTTTTGCACTCAGGTGACGAAGTGTAGTCTGCCGTTCTAGCACTCAGGTACGGAGTGTAGTCTGCTATTCCAGCTGGGTAAAGTTTTAAAGCAATTTTTACTCAGCAGGTTAACAGGTCTGAGCTGACAAACACAAACATGCAAATAACCAATATTCCAGGGAGCGCGGTGGGTCAGTGGTAGACAGTTGGACTTCTATGCTAGGGGTCCCGAGCTCGATCCCCGTCCGGGACGACCCGCACTGTGTCCTTGGGCAAGGCACTTTATCCCGGTTGCCTACATGGGGGCACGATGACGCCGTGAACTAAGGCGTACTGGGCGTCGATGGTGCACATGTCTTCATCCGCTGTAACCCTGTTTGATCAGAGTTAGAATGTTGAGTAGGTGACAGTTGATCTTCGTTGCTTGGCGGTTCTCTCCGGGCATTCCGACTTCCTCCACTCGTAAAACTGTCACGGCCACGATTAGCCATTGTGCATAAGTATGTGACCTTAAACACCAATAAATAAATATAAATAAACCAATGTGGCAAAGAGACTAAAATCTTGAACCCCTGATTGGATGAGAGCTGGCTTAGCTTTGTTCTACGTTTACGGCTCCAGTGGCATATGTTACCATCTGACGTCACCAAGTGAAATATTTGAAAAGATGAAAACAATGGGAGGAGATTCAAAGCGCATACAGCCTTTAAAATCGTATTTTCTCGAGGCTAGAGCCACTTATAAAAAGGTCCTGGTTACTTGTACATGATTTGAACTGAGATGGAGCAACTTTACCTTTATCTCAGTTATTGATTGTTTGTTTGTTGTCTACCTACATCGTGGGTTACACAAGAGCTTTATCTACACAATTTGTTATCGATCCGCAAACCTCAGACCATGTTACCGTCAATATATCACAAAAACTTCACGTTACACGTGACACACCAATGAATACCCGGAAATAAACAACTTTATTTTGTAGCATATTCGCTTTAGATAATTGTGGATATTTGTTTTATTTTGTAACCATTCACCTAACACAGTTGCAGTTGCAAAATTGCAACAACAAAATAATATTGAATAACTAAAAAAATTTTTTTTTTATTATGTGTACCCAAACAACCCCTAGCTTACGACTTCTCATTGGAATGAGCTCGTTGTCATAGGCAATATAAGCGATATATATATATATTTTTTTTTTTTTTTGTGGGTGGGGGGGGGGGGGGGGTAAAAATTGAAAAAACAATGAAACTTGAATGGCGAGTTTTGTAAACAGCCGACTGACTGTTTATGGCCGTAATGTTATGTAAGTGGTTAAAACCTGCATAAGGATAGTTTATGGGGTGGGGTGGTTTGATAATTTCAGAGTCGAAAAGAATTGTTAGCACTATATCTGCACACTTCACCCATCTCCCTCACCCTACCGTCTCGATTAGGTTCACCAATAAAAAAAAACAAATTAGGAGAAAATGCTAAGCAAAACCCGGGCTTCTTTTAAAACGAAAGGTGCGACCATAACATTTTCATGTTCTTAGGATATGTTTCATAAATAACTAAAAACAAATCGTCCCGCGCGTGCATTAAGGCGCCATCTGCAATGCTTCAGCATTGCCGATGGCACCTTGAGCCACACGAGGGATAAAACAATGTTTTGTTAATAGAGATTATTTACTTTTATTAGAGTTCGTGGAACAGTGTCAACAGTCACACTAGAAAATTTGCATCAGAATAATTATTTTAGAAAAAAATGACAACCAAAACAAATAACAATATAGTACGCTTCTAATTAACAGCCAGACTCTGATTGGACGAAAGTATTAATAAGTTTCGAAAATTGCTTATTATTACCAATTTGTAATATACTTCGAGATTCTTCTTCATAGGATTTGCAAAAAAAAAAACAAGAGAATGAAAAAATGGTGAGCGGGATTCATGGACAATAAACTTCATTGAACATTGACAGACCTTTGTTATGGTTGATGAGAAGTTGAGAACATGTTACATCAGTTGTGTCTTACTGACTCACCAGCCCTGTTTCTATAATCGTGATCACAACGTTCACCTTGAGGTAAAGACTCCTTACCCTGACTACCAAAATTGTTTAAATTGTGGGATTATTGGAATCAATGCCCAGCCATGTTCACGAGACGTGCTTGCAAAAAGTACAGATCTGTTACAAAAAGGATTCCGCCAGTTAGCTTGGGATATTGGTCGAAGTTGAACAATATTTTTTGTTTGTTTTCAATTGCATAAGATAATCTAGACGCATCTGTTATTTTCTTCTTCTAGGTTGCCCCAAAGGGGCTCGGACAGGTACAGACCATGGCTTGTGGTTCCTGTTCAATAGAGCATAGTCAGAAGGCAGCATTTATAGCTTATCAGGTAAGGAATTTGCTTACCGTGTGCACGAAAATTAGGAGGAGTGGTCCATGTCAGTGGCTGTTCGGAGAAGTGTGCACGTCTCTCATGCTTATGATCTTGAGTTCGAACTTCGTTCTGGAAGGAATCCGAGGATGGCCGGACACATGACAGGTTTCAAGCTATCAGAATATTATTGGTTACACAGTTTATTAGTGTCCTAGTATGGTATATGTGGTGTCAGGTAATTCCACATCGGGTATTATGAAGCTTGAACCCAGTATGAAATTAACTGTACAGTATATAACAAATTAGATCACAACAAATTATTTTACGAATATATCTAACCAAGTACACCAACTACTTTTTCCAAGTAGTGCACTAGCAATTGCGAAGAATAAAAAATGATAGAATTCCCTTTTGTTTAACCTGAAGCGGTCATCATTTGTCTTCATTTTGTTACATGTATACTGAGCCAAAAAAGAAAGTATAAATAAACTTTGAGGAGCATTTTTTTTAGTATTATCGACCTTAATCCCAAACAAATTATTGTAAATTCATATTTCGAGTCTAGCTGTATGAATTTGCATAATTTCATGTTCTACTGTTGCCAGCGTCACGTCAGGACGACGCATTTCAGACATGGGATGAAATGAAAAGTTCACACATGCAGTCAATAGCGTTTATGTCCACCGTTTACCTCTTGGATGGCACGACATCGACGGAGCATGGACCTGATAAGTCTCTTGATGTCACCATGTGGTATTGCGTTCCACTCCTGCCTTAGAACATTACGTAAATCGCCTAAGTCTGAAGATCATGAAGTCGCACCCGAAGGTCCAGTTGATCCCAAAGATGCTCGATTGGCGACAAATCTGGCGAAAGTGGAGGCCGGGGAAGACGTTCGATGCTCTGCTCCTCAAGAAAGTCACGACAGATACGCGCCACGTGAGATCGGGCATTGTTTTGCTGGCTTAATTGCAATCCGACGTTAGCGTTGAACAACAGGGCAACATTGTTAAGAATTATTCCCTATATCTCTGTCCATTCAGATTATCATCGATGAAGATCAACTGCGTTCGATGGTGCAAGGAAATTTCTGCCCAAACCATTACACTACCGCCGCCGAAATGGTCGCATTCCCGCACGCAAGCATCGGAAAACCGTTCACCTCGTCGGCGATACACTGTTGCCCTACCTTCAGCGCGCCGTAGACAAAATCGTAATTCATCACTGAAAAGAACTGTGCTCCAATGCTGCTGAGTTCAGCGAACACGCTGACGTACCCATTCCATTCTGACGATACGATGACGTTGGGTAAGGATTGGTCCGTGGTATGGATGCCGACTGTGGATGCCGTGTTCAGCTAGTCTCTTGTGGACAGTTTGTGCACTGATTCTATTGTCAGTTCTACCAGGAGTAATTGCTGCTGTCCTCGTCGCCGGAAGGAAGCGATCCCGCAAGTGAGACGTCCTGATGTGTCGGTTTTGTGCAGGAGTCGTAACTCTTTGTCGACCTAAACGCGGTCGGTCGGCAGTAGATCCAGTGGTTCTCTTCCAACGAGATGGTAAATAGTGGTCATAGTGCCTCATGCATACCAATGGCACGCAACCTCTGATTTTTGGATAACCTTAGTATTTTTTTAAATGTCAGAAGACAAAAACTAGCGTCTTTTCTCAATAACCCAGGCTCTCTAGCACAACATAACATAAAGAAAATCGTCGGTCACCCATTCAATTTGACATTCTCGGGTAGCACGCGCTATTTTGAAATCCATAGCAAAATTGTATACGGTTGGGTGGACAACAACAACATAACGTTAAACTCTTTGCACGACTTCTTGTCCACAAACATGCAACAATAGAACTATTATATTTCATCCTTTATGCTATTTTTTCACATTTGTTCCTATCATACTTTCATTTTTGACTCAGTGTATAAACGAAGGGGATATCAATCTGACTCTTAGCCGTGTGTAGATTTGAACAGATTTGCACGTCGCGTCTTTAACTGGTAATTGTTTACTTTTGGTCGCACAATTTGTTCATTAACTGTTGTTTTGTTATAATATATTGGAGAGTGCGTACAGACACTCTCCATTAAATTAAAACAGAACAATCCCACATTTATAAGATATAATTTTCTTGTTGCTGTATAAAAAGAACGTGTGACGAAGATAAGAATTTTATTGTGGTTACTGTACATTTTTGTTGTGAAGTCTAAATTCTGCAGGTTGACCCTTCGAACCCCAGCGGCCGTTTTTCCGGCCAGGAACATGATACACCATAACGTCATTAAATAAGATGGTTTTTCAATAGATGTGTGGGGTTGACCAATCAATATGTTCAACGTGCAGCCCGAGTATGCACGTTGAAAAGACTGATTGGTCTACCCCGAATAATGAATATGGACTCTTCAAATTGCTAGCATTGAACTGGCATGGAAGATACCCCTAGAGTTCAAAGGGTTAAGATTCTGAAATTCTTAGAAGTTTGTAGAATGTAAGATATATACAGATTACTACAACAGTCCACTGATCTGTGTTGTTGTATTCCGATGGGATCTCGTCAACGAGATTGAATGCAACAACACAGATTAATTGACTGTTGTAGTAATTTCTTTATTATATGACAATTAGTATTTTAAACTGACCACAACACCTGAAAAATCAAATACGAAAAGCTTAATATTAGCCAAATAACCATTAACTATTTATGGAATTAGGGAATCCCAAACGCGTTGAAATATCGAACGATCGTGTCGAACATGAAACTTGAAAGTCAAAACAATGGAGGCAAGGCTTGAATTTCAATCGGAGCCGCTTTCGATAACACAGATTTTCCAATGTTTTGTTGAATTCGCATCTTGAGAATAGTTGTTAATTGTTATTTTGCAATTGTTCAGCACGGCATTTTCAAATAAACTCGACTAGAATGTTTGTCAACGGAGTTAATAAGCAGACACAATCTATATTTGTCACCGGGCAATGGGCAGACACAATATCAACAAAAATCGAGTACGTTCGATTCGCTATAATACTGTAACCGATTTTCATTTTTCTTTCAATTGCATGTCGTGGAACGCGTAAACTGCGCCGTTGTTCTTATTGAGTTCTGTAACTGGTCATAGAAAAGCAGTGATCTCTCACACGGTATTAATAAACGCCCCAAGATCGAACGCACGCATTACGGAATTCCCGGATGTATTTGTGGAATTTACCGATTTATTTATAGGTAACTGGTAGAAGTAATCCGTTCACGTGAGCCTCGTTTGAGACAGGCATGATAATGATCTGGAAAACTTGGCACTCTTGTTTTCTGGAGCGCTAGATTTGATGGGCAAACTACAGTGGTATTAAGGGGCTATTTGTGGAAGTCATATAATAATATAAGTTACGGGACGTTTAGTTGACGGATATGGTGTCAACGAGGTGAGGTGAGAACAATATTAGGAGAGGCTTTACCGGAACCTACTATTGTTTTCCCTGAGTCTCTTGTAACACTGTATCTGCCAGTAAAAACGTCCCGGAACATATTTATTATACCAGCCTATGAAGTGTTTGTAAACCGTTTCGTGTTTTCGTTAATTTTTTCCTGTCGGCATTCGTTTGTTTACAAAACGCAGACGGATTAGCGATGCAGCGCATAGGGAGTAATCTAACATATCTCATTGACCGCCAAGAAAATTATTAATTTATTATCGCCAATGTCGGTTTATTGGATTAATAAATAATGAAACCATATCATTTGACTCCTCATTGGAAGGGTCACATTGGAAGGGTCACGTAATATGGTTTTGTGCAAATTGCTTTAGAAATATTTTTTTCAACTGCTAAATTTGAAAATTAACCGGGAGGATGTGACCAATTCGTTAGGTGAGGGGTCTATAGTAATAATGATTAAAGGCTAACAACAGAATCAGTGCTCTACTAACTAAATCTACTGTGAAGCAGCCATGTAATCAGGAATCTGTACTAGAGGGAGCCAGGTATTTTTGGGGAGAGAAATCGTGGATTGGGGCTGCAAGGTATGCCGTAATTTTGTCACAATGTCTGAAGGCCTGACTGTGAAGAGATGTGAGAGCGATTGTCTCCTGCCATTGGTTAGAATTTTTTGAATAATACACCCCATAAATGGCGTTATATGGGGGGATTTTGAGTCTTGATAACACTCCATTTTCCAATTAATGTGGCGTGTTATCTACGATTACATTAGTTGCAGCTCCACGCAAGTGGTAGAATTTAGAATTTTTAGATCGGCTTCAGGGATGGGTGCCCAGCAGAAGTCAGCGCCAATTTCACAATCGGATATGGCACTGTTGTGAAGAAGGGTGTCTGTCATCCCTGGTCATCTTGTGGAACACAATGCTTTTAGAATCCATGTGGAAGATTGGTCGGGATAAGTAGGAAAAAAATCACCTACTTCATGTATTTACGATACATGTCCCCGACATTGGGAACTGTTTCAGTTGCAACGGAAATGGACTGTTATGCTAACCATTTACGAAACCTGAATAGCAGACGACACATGCCAAATAAGTTCCCGAAAAAATAAAAATGTTCATTTTTTGTCTTAAAAACATAGCTTATGACACATCAATGGAATGAGCTCAAGGAGGATCGTAAGCTATATTTGTGAGTCGAAACGAAAAATGAAAAAAATAATATTTGATCGACGAGTTTTGTTTTGTCAATATCGCAGGCTAATCCAAAACAGAAGTGAAGGCTGTCACTATAGGTACAAGCATTTAACACTGAATTCCCCATACCCCAATGTTGTCACTATAGGTACAAAATTAACATAGGAAACTCCATAGGGGGTTTTACCCATAGTGACATTTTTGTACCTATAGTGACAACATTGGAGGAAAGAAAAAGATTTAAATTTTTTTTTCCTGGCTCTAATGTTGTCACTATAGGTACAAAAATGGCAGTAGAGGGACAATCCGCCCTATGGGCCCTATGGAGAATCGTATGTTAAATGTTTGGTCTATACTGGCATATTGGGGTATGAGGAAATCAGTGCTAAATGTTTAGGTCTTGAGTGACAGCCACAGGGGAAAAGATCCCCGTCCAGTCACAAAGTTCCTATAGTGTCAACATTGGGGTATGGGGAATTCAGTGTTATATGCTTGTACCCATAGTGACAGTCATGGGGTAAAAATCCCTTCCAATCACTAAGTCCCTCGAGTGTCAGTATTGGGGTATGGGGAATTCAGTGTTAAATGCTTGCCCCTATAGTGACAGTCATGGGGTAGGTTGTTCCATACACTTTATACTAATAAAATGTTCTGCTTTAAAAAAAACTGCTACCTATTGCACGTCGCTCGACTGGTAAAGTTTTCTATTTATTACTGGAACAGTTTTATCACCACCACATGACATAAAATAACACTGTCAGATTTAGCGTGAATCAGTGTTTTTTTTACATTCACAGCTTTAGGGATGAAGTGATCGCTCCAACACCATTTCTCGGCATATAACTTCTAAATTTTTTCAAATGCACGAATGTCTTATAATGCGAGATGACTCAGATGAAAGTATGTCTGACACTCGATTAGTAAGAAAAATAACACTTCCTCACTCTGACAAAAATTCCTCTCATGTTTTTCCACATTACTGCTTTATATATTTTACAAATAGCTAATGAGAACTCAGACAAACGTATTCCATTCAGATACATTTTTTCAAACACGTGTTCTACACGTTGTAAATTTTCAATAACTCACTGGATGCAACTTTCGCATTCTCTTACATTTAATAACATCGTTTTTGTACACTGTTTAGTGATTTCAACAAAATAGTGCTAGATTATTACAGTGGGATAAATGCACAGAGAAAAATTCCGTTGATTTGAACAGATGTGATGAAACGTTAGAAAATATTTCATTCACTGTATGAATGAGATGTGTTTTTTTCATGTAGTGTAAAATGTGATTTTTTTCTTCATTGCAGTGCAAAAAATAGAATAAATATCACTTTCCTCTCCCCAAACTGACAAATGCAAATTCTCTTAACTTTTATGCCTGTACTGACCTCATAACAGATGTTTTTAAAGAAAATTATATTTTCTTTAAAAACATCTGATACGAATTCAGAGGGAGGCGCAAATTTGAGATATTGTTCTGAAAACTAACAATTCTTAACCACATTGAAACAATTACCAACAACTTGTCTTTCAATGTGCCGAATAAAACATTTATCCTGATATTATGCGCGTACTGCAGAGAACAGAATTTACAATGAATTATTAGGTTTTTTTGTCAAAAGATGTCAGTTATGGCTGGTACAGCAGCAGGGAGTGTTTAGCACTGCTATTAAAAAAAAAACATGGATTGAAAATGTTTTCAAACAACATTCAGAAAATGTTTCAAACCAATTTCTGAAAAGTTAATTTGGTTTGAAAACATTTTCTGATTTTTTTTTTTTCTGAATAAGAAAATGATTTCAGCGAGAGTATAAATAGGTGGGGGGCTCACAGTTTGGGGCACACATGCTTTGGAGTTAGCAAGACTGAAACATGTGATTTTGATCTCCTCTGGTGATTAAAAAAGATGAAACGGTCATTAGTGGACTACACTGATTCAGATGATAGTGATACAGAAGATGTTGTAAGCAACAAGAAACAGAGGTTGACTGAATATGATGAAAATACAAATTCTGAACATTCCATATGGAAATTGTATTCTATTCACCCTCTGTTATTGCGGCAATCCAGAAAACTTCATTCAAAGTCCCATGTGTGGAGTGACTTTGAATCAATTCGATGCCAACAATCCATTTGAGTTTCTAAGCAAAATGTTCGATTCATTGATGGATGATGTGAAGAAGGAATGTCATATACAAGACAATGACCCCATCCACCATCCAGGTCTTGAGGTAGGTATTTTTATTTCTTTTACAAAGGCTATGGGGGTGAAGGGTAAAACAGTATTAGATGAAATTGAAAAAAAAAAATATTCAATCAAATGAAAAATTTACTATCCATGATGGGCAATTATCTTTAGAAATAACAAACACTTCACTACCACAAGGGTTGGGGTGAAATGCACCCATTTCATTTGCATCTATTGGTAAAATGGTTGGAAACAAGAAAAGTATTGTTGAAATTAAAAATGTCAATGATTCTTATGTGCTTTGTACGTGCCATTGTAGTAGGGAGGTGCCACGTTGATAAAGATAATTCAGAACTTTGGCAAAAGAAATGGAACAAAATAAAAAGATCCAATAGACCGACACATGAAATTGAGGCAAAGGCATTAATGGACAAAGCAGGTCTTGGTTATAATAGACCTTGTGGATATGACGAATATTGTAAACTTCAAGGGGTAATCTCCCTACACTATGTGATTAAAATTCACCCACAATTTGCCAAAGAAAAATTCTTATTTGAACCACCACAAACTACAAAAGAGAGTAAAGTTATTCATATCTATCACCATGACTATCATTTCGACACCATCACAAAAATTACAGTGTTTTTAGGACGTATTTACTATTGTGAATATTGCAATGTAGGGTATAATAGCAGAGAACGCCATAGATGCCCCAAAGGCTGTGTTTCCTATTCTCCATTACCATGTACACCTGAACATTATGTTCATTGTTACACTTGTAATAGGGATTTTGTAAGTTCATCTTGCTATCTAAACCACACAACTCTATTACAGAACCAAGAAAAAACAATCTGTCAATTAGTCAAGAAATGTCTATCATGTAAAATGCAAATATATTCAGGGAAAGGAAAACACATTTGTGATGGATTTAAAAAATGTAAATATTGCCATCAATTAGTCAAAAGTGAACATTATTGTTTCATTCCAAAATACAAATCACCCGAGAAAGACAAAATTCCGAAAGAACCATTTGTGTTTTATGATTTTGAAACAACTCAAGACTCAGGTCTCCACACCCCAAATTACTGTGTTGCATACCATGCTTGTAACTAGTACGTTTGTAAATCTATTCATGAAACATGTTCACGATGTGACAAAGTTGGAAAAAGGGAATATATTTTTAAAGGAGAATCTGCTTTGAGTGATTTTTGCAATTGGCTTTTCAGTAAGGAACATTTAGATACAATGGCAATCGCTCATAATTCAAGAGGGTTTGATGCACAATTTATATTAAGACATCTCATTGAAACGGCTAGATCAAAACCTGATGTCATCATGAATGGAAACAAAATTATTTCTCTGAAAGCTTGTGGTGTTAGACTCATTGATTCATTGAGTTTCCTTTCTATGAGATTGGCACAATTCCCTAAAACATTTGGTTTGAGTGAACTAGCAAACGATTATTTTCCTCATCTGGCAAACACAAAATCATATCAAAAGTACATTGGACCATATTTAGATGCAAAATTGTACATGCCTCATTCTATGTCTCCCACAGTCAGAGAAGATTTTATTAAATGGTACAATCAAAAATTTACTAGTAATGCTACTTTCAATTTTGTCAAAGAAATGAACATGTACTGTAAGTCTGATGTGGATATATTATGTAGAGGGTGCGGGGAATTCAGAAAAGAATTTATCGAATGTGATGGGATAGATCCTTTCAGGGAGGCTCTAACTTTAGCTGATGCCTGTAATAAAGCTTGGCGGAAAAATTCAATGCCAGGAAACAAAGTTGGTCTCAGTTCAGATATAGGGTATCCTAATGCCGTTAGATATTCCATGAAAGCCATTAGATATTTACAGCTACTAGCACAAGAAGAAAGCATACACATAGAATAGAATAGAATAGAATAGAACTTTATTGCAATAAATCACCCGCACTGGGGCAGATTGAATGTATAATGGTACAATATTAATATAATTAAGAACATTTGATACAGCATCATCAGCAATAGAATATTCTGTTATGTCTCCATATTTTCACAGGATAATTGATGAATATAAATTTTCTAAAAATAAAAGGACAAGTGGTTAAGGTATCACTTGGCAGACATTTTACCGCTACAAATTTACATCAAAAAGCGTCTTCAAAACCATTTCCATGCAAATCCGTAGCACAAAAAACAGCTTTTTGATAATAACTTAGCTGAAATTAGCTAATTAACTTAACTCCATGTATTATACTTCAATAGGTTCACATTGATATGAACAGTCTAATCTCTTTCCATGTAGATCTGTTTATTATTATTTGTGTACTTTTTGATTATATATATTTATTTTTAAATATATATTTTCTAGGACTAATGAGTACATTCCTACTCCCGACGTCCTATAATGGGTATAGTCTATTTGAATACACCATTTTCACAAAACCCTATGAGTTGAGTTAATTTGTCGCAGAGTATTGTAATTTTGTCTTCACGATATGGCGTTTGATGTCGATGATGTTGTGGTCTGTTAGGCTGAGGTAAACGTAGGAGTTATTAAAGTAACCTGTAGGTTTAACTTGCCTGTTCGAGCGGGTGTGGACAGTGATCATTCCATTTGATTTTTAGCCAACAGATTGTTTGTCTTAGAAAACTCCTTATCTGCTGACACATCTAAGTAGTTGATTTTCACGGTAAGTAATTTGATGCCAATATAGTTTATATGCCAACTATCTGTGTACAGATGTCGACATGGTGTCCCGTCGTGTCCGACAAATGTTGGTTTGTGATCAATGTAAGAACAACTTAATTTCTCACAGGATGCTTGAAACGTTCTATTGGTTCCATCAATCACATCACTGATGGGTTCACGAGCCACAGATGGTATTCTTATGTCAGCCTCGGGGTATTTGACCATCACTGAAGTCAACAGGTTGTCAACTGCACTGTGGTCAATTACAATTCTGTACTTACAAGAGTTGATGCCCACGTGTATTGTGATTTTTTCACATTTTTACAGTAATTGGAGTCGTCCTCAAACCATTCGTGCAATCCCTCAACTCTGAAACTTGGCAAAACAACAGTTGTGACCCATTCACCTTTTTTGGCAATCTTCTTCGCATCAGTGCCACGAATTACAGAATCTCCCACTATTACATGCACAGGGAGAGGCTTTCTGGGGCTTATTGTTATTGAGGTTTTGTGTGTCCTTGAAATTGCCATGTCGGTGCTCTGTGACTTATCTCCTTGGTTTCGTGTACTCCTATTTCCAGTATTTACTTGAGTGGGGACATTAGCAATCGTTTCTGGGATGTTGTTTATTGCACTGAATCGGTTGCTCACGCTTATGGGCTGAATTGATGTGTAGTATTGTAGTATTAACGACGGATTTATCGAGTGAATTACCGCCCAATTCAGGCATTAAAAAGGGTGAGTATGGTGAAAAGGTACTTGCCGTTGGATTTAAGTCTTCTGCTGTTTATGGTGTGAAATCCGGTTGACGTCACTAATAGTCTGTGACTTTTTTCATTGCCGGTATGTACTCAGGTTGTCTATTCTTTAAGAGTTTCAGTTCATTTTTCAGTCTGTCATTTTCACTTTGAAGGTGATTCACTTTTTTGATGAGTGATTTGACTTTAGTGTCATTTTTGCTAACACAAGAAAGTATTTTATTTTCGATTTCCTTTCTCACCTACGTTAATTTTGTATGTAGGATATCCTCCTGTTGTTTTGGTACAACTTAATATTATCTCTAACACTTTGAAATCCATCCACTGCCTTCTTTAGATTATTGAAATCATTGGAATTTACACAGCATGAGTTGCTTATAGCCGAGGTGTTAGATACACCCCTAGGCGTTCTAAACATTAACTTATTTGTTTTGAATCCAATGTTTGATTTCTGTTTAGGGATGTATGGTGTATTCACGTCCTTGATTGCAGATTGTTTGTCTGGATTTATAGGTGTAACATTATCCGTCCCCGAGAATAATTTATCTGCTATTATTTTAGCATCTCCCTCGAAGAGGTGAGTCAAAAGTGAAGTTATATACACATGGTAGCTCATTTTCAACCCACCATCGAATGTTACGTTTTGCTCCTTGAATCATAAGACTATTTCTAGTTCTATAGATATGTATTTTCACTCTGTTTGTGTTATTTTTCGGGACACTTAGCTGATTCTCAACCACGAGACCTTGCTGATCTGATATAAGATCCCAAATAACACCTTTCCTTTCCTTTCAGTGGATTTTGCACTGTCCCAGTACTCTTTAGTGAACCCGGTCCGATAACTTTCGAATTTGTTCGTGTCCAGTTTTAGGGTAACACATTTTCCCGAATTCTTTAACGCCACTTCATGTATATCAGCAAGAAGTCCCGTTTTCTTCAGATGTGTTGTACTTTGAACATTAAGTTGATAGTTATGAACCGCATGTATCTCTTCACCACTAACTCCGTTATCACTGTCTTGGGTAATGGTAGTTTCATTTCCAGTTACTATGAAATCCCCAGTTTCTTCGTTATCCATATTGGTTCTCTTCTAAATGGACCTTTTATAATATAATTAAAATCCCTTAAATATCTCAATTCATTTTATTGCTGTTTTTTCCTCAAACAGTATAGTTTAACAGTTCTCACGTCGGTTATCCTTGGTGGCCATCTCTGGAGCTACTCAAATTTAATTAATTGGAGGAGCAAGAGAAACACGTCCATTTGCCTGTGATGAAGCATCAACGTGCACTAAACGGTGGAGAAATAAAAATTGGAAATTATTATGTAGATGGTTTTCACAAAGAGACAAATACAATCTATGAATTTTATGGATGTATGCGGCATGAACGTGAAACTTGCTATGCTGACAGATACGAGAAGAATCCAATCAATTCACAATTCTATCAATTTCTGTACAACAAAACCCAATCACGCATTAAAACATTTCAAATCGTTGGGGTATAATATATAAGTGGTGTGGGAACACGAATTGGATCATCAATGCAAATCAGATCCTGAAGTTCAAACCTCTTTAGATACATTTTTCCCACACATGGACCCAATTATACCACGAGAAGCATTATGTTTTTTTTTCTTGGGGGGAGGGGGGAGAACAAATGCCATTAAATTACTCTACAAACTTGATGAAAACACAGACACAGAAATCAAATACATTGATATCTGTTCACTTTACGCATATGTGAACAAACACATGGAATATCCAGTGGGACATCCAGATATACTCACAAAGGAAAACATAGACGCTGGCAAAATAAGCCAATACAGAGGTCTCATTAAATGTAAAGTTTTACCACCTCAAAATCTCTTTCTGCCAGTTTTACCAACTCATTCTAATAAGAAAATAACATTTACACTTTGTAAAATGTGTGCAGAACACGGATTAGATCACTGTAAACACACACCAGACCAAGGTGCACTTGCAGGCACATGGACATCTGTTGAACTTGTAAAGCATTGGAGTTGGGGTACACTCTTCTTGACACTTATCAGATTTGGCATTGGGGTGAATGGTCTTCAGAGATTTACAAATATTATATGAACAAATATTTAAAAATGAAAAAAAAACTAGATTCCAGATTGGGTGAAAACAGAAACAGACAAAAAAAATTTAAAAACGATTATGCACAAATTGAAAATGTCTGTTTAGAAACAGTTGAAAAAAAAAACGTGAAAAAGATCATTTGCCAAAACCATGTTAAATTGTCTCTGGGGAACAAATGCACAAAACAATACAAAAACTAAAACAAAATACATAAATGAACCATCAGAATATTTTGAAATAATACAGAACAAAGACAAAATTGTGAAGAATGTGGAATTTTTTACCATGATCAGTTTGTTTTAGTAAACTACATTGACACGACAGATGTTTACAATCCACACAATTCAGCCAGTGTTGTCATAGCTTCATTTGTCACAGCCTATGCACGTATGGAATTATACAAAGTTTTAGAACAATTAGGAACACGAGTTTTATATTTTGACACAGACAGTTGTATCTGCATACATAAACCATCACTCTGGAAACCAGAAATTGTAAATAGTAGATTAGGGCAGTGGACAGATGAACACCCGGGGGCAAAAATCACAGAGTTTCTGGGTTTAGGTCCGAAAAATTATGGATACAAATATATTAAAGATGGAGAAATACACACCATATGTAAAGTTAAGGGTATCACATTAGATTACATGACATCACAAAAAGTTAATTTTGAAGGCATGATTGAGTGTGCACGAGACAGAGAGAATTACAAATTAAACATTGAATATACACATAGAATTAAACGTAACAAAGATAGACAAATCACAAGTGAAACACAAAGCAAAACATTCAGATCTGTTTACACAAAACGTTTTGTTGTCGGTAAATATGGCGCACTACCCTTTGGGTATAAGGTATAAATACTACTCAGATTTCTTATTTCGACTTTGAACATGGAACAGGGAAGATGTCTCGACCACTTAATCCTACATATCCTATATACTTATCAGAGTTAAGAAGACTTTCGAGTTTTAGTATGACTACAAATTCTATTTTACAATCCAAGAAAGAAGATTTAGCTAAAGCTGGGTTTTTTCAATGTAGGGGATGGTAAAGTAAAAAGTTTTGTAGGTGGACAAGGTTTACATAATTGGGAAGAAAAGGATATTCCTTTACATGAACATGTTAAGTGGTCACCAAATTGTTTTTATATTCAATTGATAAGAAACGGTCAATTATACAATCTACCAACATGTATGCAAACATGTATGCAAACACCTCCAGATAAA
The DNA here is from genome assembly GCA_031216915.1 of Pictodentalium vernedei. NCBI lineage: Eukaryota > Metazoa > Mollusca > Scaphopoda > Dentaliida > Dentaliidae > Pictodentalium > Pictodentalium vernedei. The sequence goes on from CM062296.1 coordinate 228,139,222, forward strand.
ATATTATCAGTGAAGGATTATGGATTCACTTTAAATCAAATATTTTCAACAATGAAAAAATAAATCTTTATTTGCACTCATGGTACTAGATTATCAAAGAACAACATTTAGTACCATAATTGCAAGAAAAGCTTCAGGACAATTCAAAACTAAGTTACACAAAATATTTACAGATAATGTAGAGAATTATTTTCCTGACTGTCCCGATGAATAGAGTACATGGTGTAATGTAATACCTGATGCACAAAGTACATCAGAACAGACAAAAGAATCATCAGTTTGATTTCAACCATGGAAGCAGTAAGACACATCTTAGAAAACAAGATCCCACATAAGGCATTATTATATGCATTTCAAATGATCACTCCTAGCTATCTAACAATACCAAAAGATGTTATTCATAACCAATTGGAAAAAGATGAAATGTATGGGGAATTTTGTAATGCATACAAATCATGAATGCTTTTTACAAAGATAATGTAGAAAATATTTGGACAAGAGTTATGTGGGATTTTATTATTTATGATGAACAAATCATAGATTATTTATATAGACAAAGTGTACCACAAATAGATAGAAGAATAGATTCTTCAGAAACTTTATTTGAATTAAAAGCACCTCTGAAAAGAAAACCCACTCACGGAATTGAAGAAGTTATGGAAACAGAAAGTATATAAGTTAGTGTTTTGACAACACTTTCTCACCAAAAATAATGGCATCAAGTGAATGTTTGTTGTTTCAACACCCTTGTAATATCTTTATTTCGGGGCCTAGTGGTTCAGGAAAAACAGAATTTGTCAAAAAGCTTATTGATATGAAACATGACTTATTTCAAATTCCCCCACAAAAAATCATTTGGTGTTATAAAGAATGGCAAAATACAAATACTTTACTTAAAGAGAGTGAAGATGTTAAATTCATAGAAGGCATCCCTGATGATGAATATGAAATTGTTAGTGATGTCACTATTCCACATCTTGTAGTTTTTGATGATATGTTAGGAGATAAAGTTGAAGAAAAAATTAAATTATCGTTCACACGAAAAGGGCATCATAGAAATGCAAGTGTCATATACATTACACAAAATATGTTTCAACAATTTAATTCTAGTCGTACCATAAGTTTAAATGCACATTATATTTTATTTCAAAATTTTAGAGATAAAGGACAAATTAAAGTATTGGCAAATCACGTTCAATTGCCACATTTAAAAGCATCTTATAAAGATGCAACAAGTGCTAATCATGGTTATTTATTAATTGATTTTCATCCTAAAACTCCTGAATCTTTGAGATTAAGAACTGATATTTTTCATCCTTGGGTGACGCAAAATGAATGCGGACCTATCATTTATACAAAACTATAAAAATAAACTGGTGCACTAATGAGATTGTGTCAGTTGTTAAAAGTTTTTTCAACAAGTACACATCATCATGGTGTCATTCATCCGATCATTAGAACAATTAAGTCAGCAGACAAATCCATTTGCAAGAGAAAAATTACTTAAGAAAGGTTTCAAGAAAATGTTAAAATGGTTTATGTTAGCAAGTAGAATCATACTTAATAAGAAAATTAAATTGCCAAAACAAACTTTAACATATATGGATAAGCAAAGAGAGGATCTATAGCAGCTTGAAAATCCAAGAGCAGATCTTGCAACCAAGCGAAACATTATTTTAAAACCAGGTGGTGGTGGATTTTTTGGTGGTGTTATTATTCGTAATTTACTTCGGTGGGATGGTCATAAAACAAGTCGAAATTTTTATTCACCATTCAAAAAAACCAAAAGTAAGAAACGAAAATCACTTTAAAAAAAAACGAAATGTTGGTAAAAATTACATGCATGCAAATGTTTTAGTCACTCCTCAGAAAGAGACAAAAACAAAATCAGTTTTAGTGAGTAACCTTCGAAAACAAAAAATAGTACCACCATTAAAGTTGACACATATATCAAATACAGGGAATAGAGTATCACATCATCCTATGGGTTCTAGACAAAAATGGGACATATACCACTAAAAGAAAAATTCCAACATCGGCACATTTCACAGCTTTGAATGCACCTAAACGTGTTAAGGAGATGAGTTCTTATTTTTTGTTGAATAAAATGAAATGCATGCTGATCTATCATATCAGTTTATGAATGCACCCAGTGAGAGCAAGATGGTAAAAAAATCTCGTAAGATTCTTCCAGTTAAAAAATATGGTGGGGTGTTATTGGCACTAAGTCAAACACCTCCAGCATTTCAAAAACAAATTATGAAAAATGCACCTAAAGAATTGATTAATTGTAATTCAGAATGTTGTCATAATCTTTTAAAAGGAAATATATATCTATCCCCCGTTCAGAAACGAAAATTACAACCAAAGCGTGAACAACTAAGATCTATTACTAGTAAATCTGTATCTCTTAAAAAGAAAAAACAAATTTTAAATCAAAAAGGTGGTTTTTTAACATTACTTTGTTTACCTGGGCCTTCCATTGGAGTTGCAACAAATCTTGTAAATAAATTGGTGAGTAAAATATGAAGAGAATGGCTATTGTACCTTATCAAATGTTAGAAGAAATGCAACGTTTTAGAAATGAAAAATCTCAAAGACCAAGATTACCACCTGATCCTCAAATTACTAATACAGCACAGTTGCAGAATGAATTATCATCTGTGTTAGGAAATTCTGAGTTATCAGAAAGTGAGAAAAAACTAAAGTATGGTGAACATTTATCAAAATTTCAGTTGTCACATAAAAAGGAATTACAACCATCAGTGGTTATGGCTGAGCCAGATCGAAATTCAATGTTTTTACGAGATCGTATTATAGAAAGTGTCCCTGTTACAATGAGACATAAAGCAACTTCATTATTATTTGCTTTATCATCTCATTCACACATGAGTTGGGATGATCAGGGTATTTTAGTTATGATGGAGAACCCATAAAAGGTTCAAATATCATTGATGTAGTCAATGATGTTCTTCGACATCGAAAAGGTTTTAAACCGACTGGTTGGGAAATGTTCAATCATGGTTTAAAAGCTATAAATATCCCTCAAGATTTTGTTGGAAATCGCGAATGTTGGTTGTGGATGAATAGAGATCAGGTGTCAAAACCCAGCAAACAGCAAAGTTCTCCAGAAGATAGATGGATAAAAAGTTCTCTATCAATATCTGAAAAACATAATGTCGGGATAGGAAAAAAACCATATCGAGATGCAGAAACACCAAAATCAACACCTAAACATAGAATTTCTGAAAAATGGGACGCTTATTGAATGATTTATTAACTGAAATATATTACAATACAAAACATTCTGCTGGTTATGGGGGTATACAAAAATTATACAGAGCAGCTCATAGAAAAGATAAATCCATTACAGTTGATCAAGTGAGAAAATGGTTGAAGGGAGAAAGAACTTACACTTTACACAAGCCCATTCATAAAAAATTTGCAAGACGAAAGACTGTAGTGGGTGGAATAAATCATCAATGGCAGATCGATGTAGTGGATTTACAAAGTTTACCATCTCACAATGACCGATTTCGTTATTTAGTTTGCGTTATCGATATATTTTCAAAATATGCATGGGTTTTACCTATTCACAATAAATTAGGAGAAACATTAACAAAATCTTTTCAAAGACTTTTGAAAACTTCTGGACGTAAGCCATTATCAATACAATCGGATAAAGGTTCTGAATTTAAAAATAAATCTGTGCAAAAATTTTTAAAGAAACAAAAAATTTATTTTTTTACAACAGAAAATCCTGAGACAAAAGCTAGTATTGTTGAACGTTTTCAACACACATTGAAAACACGAATGTGGAAATATTTTACACAGAAACGTACATTAAGATTTATTGATGTATTACAAAATTTTGTTGATGGATACAATTACAGTTTCCATCGTAGTATTCAGAGAACTTCTGCATCTGTATCAATAGAAAATGAAATAGAAGTAACTCAAAATTTGTATGGTAAAAAATCTAAAGAGAGAAAAATAAAATTTAAAGTTGGCAATATAGTACGTATTAACAAAACCAAATATACATTTGAAGGGGTGTTTACCAAATTGGACAAAGAAATTATTTAAAATCACCTTAACCCTGCCTGTGCTGCGGTGCAGAGTTCAGAGTTACGATGTTGGGGAGCTGACAGCTGCTCGTCGTTGCTCGGTGGTTCTCTCCGGGTACTCCGGCTTCCTCCACCCATAAAACTGTCTTGGTCACGATTAGCCATTGTGCATAAGTATGTGACCTTAAACACCAATAAATAAAATAAATAAATTTAAAATCACCCATGTAAAACATACACACCCAACCACTTATACACTTGAAGATATGGGTGGTGAAAATATACAGGGAACATTTTATCCACAAGAAATTCAAAGTGTAAAAGATGATAAAAAAATATATCATTGATTCGGTTCTTGGACAATGCTCAAAACGTGTGGATAAGAAACTCGTCAAGGAACTTAAAGTACAGTGGGAAGGTTATCCCTCAAAATGTGATAGTTGGATATCAGAATCTTATTTAGTTTAAAAAGAATATGTCAGAAAATGACAATGCATTGAGTGGTGAAAGTGCAAGTGTTGAAGTACAAATTCAACAAACACAATTTAATGTTTGTGGGAGTCTTGTTGCAAAAAATCAAGTGACTTATTTCACACAAATAATCGTTAATTATGCATTTATAATTACAGCTATCATTTATCTTAGTTTACAATTCCCCAACAAAGAATTGTGGTTGGTATTACTGAGTAGTTCTTTATTAGGATATATTCTTCCAAGCCACGGTTTAAAATAATTTGAAACCACATGATAAGAAAAATGAATTCATTTTACGTAACACTACTGAGTGATAGTTCTATGGATATGTTTCCAAATAACACACAATGTTGTTTTCAAACACAATTATCTAAACCGATTCACATTAATAAAGAACATTGGGAAGTGGGTTTAGTTGAAGTAATTTTACCATCTGAGCAAGCAATATAACAGATGATGAAACAAATTTTAAAATCATTGTGACAGATCCGAAAATATCATCACGCATTAATGATATTAATAAATCGTTTTTCAAACATACAGTACATAAGGGTGTTGCTGCTGTTGAGCTAAGTATTTTGCCGGGGGCATATGCAAATGGTGGGCATGCGGAAGCAATAGAATCCGAAATTCAAGAAAAACTTGGGGGTATTTTAAAAGAGTTTGGTGTGTCATTTCGTCTTGGTTGTTCATCTCAGCATTCACGTATAACAATTGTACCAAATAGTATTGCAACAGTTGGTCTTGAATTATCAGAAAGTTTAGCACAAAAATTGGGATGTAAAGATGATATGTTTCCAGTAATTTTTCCTAACACAGCAGAAGTTGCATTTAAATATAACGTGGATTTAAATATGGATTTTAATCAACTCTTTATTTATTCTGATATTGCAGATCTTGGTGATATAGAAGCACCTATTTTACGTGTGATACAATTTAAAACACGTGACGAATCTCTGCACACTCATAAAGAATTTGATAATGTACATTACGTACCAGTATCAAAATCTTCTTTTGATCAGATCAGTATAAATATAATTGGGAGCACTGGTAAAAACATTCAGTTTTCAAGTGGTAAGAGTGTCATCAAGTTGCATTTTAGAGAGCGTAACAAATTACATTTATAAAAAATGATACCAGTATATCGAGGTGTATCACGGCAATACGGATATGGATTAGGGTCTATTTTTCGTTCAGCAATAAGATCAGCTGTGCCATTATTAAAACCAATTGCAAAAAATGCATTCCGAACTTTAAAGAGAGAAGGATTAAAACATGGTATTGAAATAGCAAACGAATTGATGAGAAATCAAAAACCACCTAAAGAAGTAATGCTCACTCATGCAAGAGATCTCATGACATCCGTGGGTAAAGCTACATTGGGAATAAAAAGACAGAAACGAGAACCGAAAGTCTGAGGTTCGTTCTCATAGAGTCCAGACACGAAAACGACAATCTCATCCAAAATGAAATTCAAGGCTACTTGATATATTTGATTAAATCATGATGTTACATGGATCTTGCGGACATTTTTGTAGTGGTTTTTTATCCAGATGATGTATCACCAACATCGAGTGGTATAGAAAATAGTGGTTAGATCTTGCATCATCTACACTTGAAGTTCAATTTAAAATTACAAAACAAGATGGGAGTGTATTGGGTGGAGATACAAAGATAACTCCTTTCAATAAATTTTTTCACAGCATGTTCAGTAAAATTGATGTTACACTGAACGGTAGGCTTATAACCACTAAAACAGACAGGTATCCTTATTGAGGATTTTTGGAAAATGTTCTTAGTTATTCAAGAGATGTGAGAAAAACTGATCTGGCTGGTAGTGAGATGTGGTATGCAGATAGTCCTGGATACCACACAGTAATAGCTAATGATGGTGTAACAAAGGTTTGGTTCAGCGTCATAAATTGATTGCAGACAGTAAATCTGTACAACTAAGAGGAAAATTACATTTAGATCTATTTGTGCAAGACAAATATTTACCAAATGGTGTGGAAATGAGAATAAAAATTCATTGTTCTCCAACTAAATTTTGTTTGGTTGGTGATGAAAATGGAAAAATAGAAATTCAAAAAGCCATATTCAGAATACCGGCATTGGATTTAATTCCTAAATTTGCAAATGATCTTAATACGCAAATAGATCAAACAAATTATAAAATTCCCATAAGACGTGTAGAAATGAAAACATTTACCATTGGAAGTGGTCTTCGATCAAAAATAGAAGACCATCTGTTTCATAAACAGATGCCAAAATGATTAATTCTTGGTTTAGTTTCGAATAAAGATATAAATGGAGATATTGGCACAACTCCATTTAATTTTCAACATTTCAATTTGAACAAGTTGGAAATCACAATAGATGGACATTCCATTAAAGCACGTCCCTTCGAACCAAATTTCGAAGGTGGACTTTATCTACAATTCATATTTATCATTTTTTGAAGCGATGGGGTATTTTGGACAAAATCAAACAATTAATGTATGTATGCAGGATTATGCAAAAGGATATACCCTTTGGGGAATTGATTTGACACCTGATCAGCTAAGTAGTGGACCATTAGCTCATCCTATAAAGTCTGGCAACCTTCGAAATGATCTTCCAGTTTGCTCAAGCTCTTCCAGAGGTGATCAACGTTGTTGTCTATGAGGAATTTGATAGTGAGATAGAAATCAAGCAATTCAGAGAAGTGATATTTGACTGTTAACAATGAATAAATGCGAACATTGCAAGATGTGTGAAGAAAAAATACAAACATTATTTCAAGAATGTGTTGTGATAGAACTGATAAAATCCATTAAACAGAAAATGAAAAATATCTGTGAAGAATGTCGAACCAACCCAACAGCATTAATAGCTATATAAATTACATAATGTTTACAGAAACTGTGTCCAGTGACTATACCATATAATATACACAAGAAAGCAAGAATAATTGACTTATTAGAATATTGTGCTCATATAGACTTTGAAATAGACGGCCAAAAAGACATCCAAAAGTGGGCAGAATTAGTTAAAAGAGACTGGTCATATTATACAGCATATCTTGATTAACGACTTCATAACAGCCCTTTTCAAGGCTAAGAAGATATGAAAACCACTCAACTACAATATATACTGAACAATTCTCCAAGATTATCATCCTTAAATGGAAAAGTGTGTTCAAGAGACTTATTACCAAAAGAAAAGCTTAAACATAGAAAAGCTTATATTGTGAACACAAATTCATCAAGAGAACCAGGCGAACATTTGGTGGTGATATATTTCAAAGACAATCATGCCGCCATCTACTTTGATTCCTATGGCTTACCACCAATAGATGAAGACATTTACAATTTCATAGTGAAAAACACAGATTCATGGACTATTAACACAATGAGACTACAAAGTGCTCGTACTGTGGTGTGCGGAATGTACTGTAAATTTGCTTTAGATCATCTTGCGAGAGGATATGATTTAGAGACAGTCCTTACTATCAAATTCCATCCAAGAAATTTCCATGAGAATGACAGAGAGATTCGTCGATGGTTTGAGCAAACCTATAGACATTATTTTATGTAACCAGCATCTGGTGTCAATTCAACCCCCAGAGGGAAAATGTTTTATTATATTTGATATTTTTCTATTGTATAAATTTATTATGTATCAGAGCGAGGAATTTTTTAGTTTTTCTTTTTTTCAATATTGCTCGTGATGCCACTTTATTTCTAAAAAACACTAGATCTCTCAAATTTTTCTCAGAAAAAAAATCTTGAAATAAAGTGGTATCACTCAAAAAAAATCTCGATGTAAAAGGTTTTCAAAAGACAGGAAAACTCAGATCTCAGTGTATATATGCTTCTCACTTCATATATTAAATATTGGTACCTGAAATAAATCGTATTGTCTGTTTAAAAATGTAGCAGTGACCACTATCCCCCCCCCCCCCCCTAACAGTAAAAAATGAGTCAAAAGTCACTTCTCATTTTTCACTGTCTGCGTTGATTGCCTTTAATATTATTGTTTGCCAACCAAACCTTCCACACAGTAAAGTGTTATACGGTTTGAAGTATGGAGGGATTGGTTGATAAACATATATTTGTCAGTTTAAAGGTGTTTGGAACAACCTACCCCATGTCTGCCACTCTAGACCAAAGCATTTAACACTGAATTCCCCATACCCAAATACTGACACTCGAGGGACTTAGTGATTGGAAGGGTTTTTACTTTTTTTTACTTTTTCCTGCCTCCAATGTTGTCACTATAGGTACAAAAATGTCACTATAGGTACAACCCCCTATGGAAGTTCCTATGTTAATTTTGTACCTATAGTGACAGTCCTGGGGTATGGGGAATTCAGTGTTAAATGCTTGTACCTATAGTGACAGCCTTCACTACTTGTAACATTGGGGAAATGCTTTATTCAGTATGGAGACTGAGATAATTTTTAAATGTTTTTTTTTTATACTGATTTTGGATGTGGGCAACATAACACTTATACTTGACAGAACGTGTTTCTGTTTTAGTCGACTATCGCTTTGATAATCTATCGTATCAACAGGGTGGAGTTTTCCAATCAGAGATCAGACTGACTCTGATTGACCAACTCAGTTTTGATAAAATGGAGTTTTTGTGTCACGGTTTATTAGAACTGACTAACCAGTTTCTCAGACAAAAATGACACGCCTTTCTCTATCATCCATCTTTCTCCGCCATGTGTTATTAGGCTTTTATACGCTCTATAATTCTAACAATTACGTCTGTTTGTTTAACGACACCTTCAACTAGGGTCAAATTCATGCCTGAAAATAAGCAGACTGTCATCTTCAAAAGGAGGTCTCCAGAGGGTGAATTTGGTGATGTTACCCAGCACAGCAGGGTAGCATCACAGAATTTACCCTCTGTGAACCTCAGTCGGAATCAAGGTCTCAAGCTAAAACAGAAAAATGTACCAAGAGGATAAATTGGCCCACTGTATGGGATAACATGAGCAAATTCACCCTCTGGCAACCTCATTTTGCAAATGACAGGTCGCTTATATTCAGGCTTGGTCAAATTGTGTCGGATAGTTTTACAGGTGAAGGGAGGAAGTATACAAAGAGAACCACCGAGCAGCGGCGAATAACTGTCAGACTCTCCAACTTACAATTCCGATACAGGCAGAGCTCGCAGCGGTTGAAAGCAAGTGCACTATCGACGTGCAGTGCGCCTTGGTACACAGCACAACCGTACATCCACGAGGCAATTATTGTTAACTCTGAGCAATAGCGATTACAGAATTATTTAACCCTCTAACTTACGTAAGGGAATAATAGGACAGCGCTGTTCACAAAATTCGTCATTCAAATTTTATTATTTTTTTAGATTTTTGCCTCCAAAAGTTAGCTTACCCTCATTGGAAGGTCCGTCGAGATTGTTCCAATGATGGGAGGGTGGGGCATAAGCCATTCAGTCTGATTTCTATGCAAGTGTTGTCTACTTGTTGTATTGAGCGATGGGTTAAAGATGGAGTTGGACTGAAATTTTAGGAAAAGGGTGGTTATTCCAGTCGAAGTCATATCGAGCCCAATTTCCTCATCAACCATAACACCTCGTGTTCTTGAGTACGAAACATGAGCAACTATTTTTATTTCCCTTGATACTCATGCCTGAAAATCTGATTTGTGCACATCGCAATGTTTACTTTTGCGCTAGATGGAGAAAATAATTAAAGTTGCGCGCAGGTTAAAATCGGACACCCGATGACTTGACGACGATCTGTTTTTTCACTAGCTGGTCGAGTAAAAATGCAAAGACTCAAGAAGGACATTCCCAGTTCGCGGACCGCCCGACATTTCGTGTACTTTAAATTTGCTTCTTGGATACTAATGTTTACACTGAGCCAGCTGGTGAGAATTTGGTTTGATTTCCACCATACACGGGTGTGGCGTCTTAAACCACCATTTTCATTCTGTGCATTTAATTTCCTGTATCCATCAACTAATGTAGTGATACAATTTACATTTTGACTGTTTTGTGTTTCTTCTCTTTGTTGTAGAGAAAGAAAAGAGGCGGCAAACCTCCAACGGAGGAAGAACTCCAGTCGTGTATTGTGAACAAAGAGCCTGGATCGCCCAATTTGTCAATTCTGTCTTTCAAAGGTGGACTTCATGGAAGAACTATGGGTAATAACATAAAGACAGTACACGACCTCATTAACCGATACGGTCGTCTAACACAAAGACCGACAATGCAGATTATTACAGTCGTGTTTGATCACCTTGGACCTTTCGGTTTAAAGTTTAATGCTTTAACCACTGCGTCATTGCGCTCTGCGATGAATAATAAATGATGGAATCTGTACTTGTTTGACCCTTTACCTAACATGAAAAGCAGACGACACTTGAAAAAAAATTATTGAATAACTAATTTTTTGTCTCAAAAACATAGGTTATTACTCTTCGCTGGAACGAGCTCGACGAGCTCGTTCCCACGAGGGGTCATAACCTATTTTTTGAGACAAAAAATGAAAAAATAATGAAAATTAATTGGAGGTTTTTGAGAATAGCGCTGGCCGATTTTAACCGTTACGTTGGGTAAAGGGTTAACACGAGATCACTGTTAAGTGCCAGTTGTTCATTGATTTCGACTGACTGTATATATACTGTCCAAAAAAAATCAAGCCCCCCCACCCCCCCCCCCCTCTCATAATACCAGTGGGTGTACAGTAAATGGGTAAATTCTCATGAGAGAAAACCTGCTATTTTCAGTTGGGGAATATGCCTACAAAGTGAAACAAGGGTTTCTAGAGCATATTTTTTATTATTATTGAATGATCATTAGGCACCGCCGACGTTATCACAACGTCAAAAAATGCCACGTTGTTCAGTATCTGGTGAAACCACCTCGGGCATCTCAAACATATCTTAATCGGCGTAGCATGCTGTCGATGACCTACCGAATTTGTCTCAATGTGATGTTGTCCTATTCCTCTATAAGCGCACGATGCAGACTGTGTCATGAGGTGGTACCCGTCTATTAACCAATTTCCTGCCGAGCATGCCCCACAATATTCTAAAGGATTGCAGTTGAAGTCAGGGCTCTTTGCAGGAAAATCCATCCAGGTCACGTCCTGTTGCATATCTTCGAATTCGCGCACTATTCTCCTCCGTGAGGCCTGGCATTATCTTCCAGATAATGAAACCGGTTTCCCAGGAACGGCGACCGTAGGGGATGGCAATGGGCTTCAAAATGTGGTCCCTGTACATCTGTGCGTTTATTTGTGCGTTTGTGTTTCTGTCGACGATTTGAAGTGGAGTTTTGCCTCGACAGCAGACTCCGGCCCAAACCATGATGCTTCCATCACCAAAATGGCCAACAGGATGAGCATTCCTGAGAAGCGCAACAGAGAGTGGCCTAAACAGTCTCGTCAAAAACGCGGCACGGCATATGTCAGATATGCACGGCAGTGAAGTGGTCAATAGCCAGCACCAGTTTTTGAGGATTTATGCCTGCTCCCATAGAGGAGTGGGGAACGTCACAATATGAGATATTCGTTACCCACAGGTATTATGGGTGGAGGAGGTAACCTTTTCTGGACCCTATAATTCATGCACAGACTGAATGTGACGTTTGAAAACCAACGAAATTCTCAGAAACATGTTGGAGGTAACATATATTTCGAATATACATGATGTACAGTAGAACCCTGTTAATTGAATAGTTTCTTTTCCAATGGCAAATATTTAGTTAACAGGAGTATACAATCAAAAGAAACGTAATCATTTTCATGTGCTCAAGAGATACACTTAGCATTTTATTCTATTATATAAAAATAAAATATAATAAGTATGTCAAACAAGATAGAGTAGATTAAATGTCTGTGTTGGATGCATACATTCTTAAAATAGTTGGGTTAAAATCAATTCAAATTAACGGGAATGAGTGAATATTTACTCAACCCAGTTGTTTTGGGTTCATTTTCAACCTAACTGATTTTAGAGTGTACTGATGTTAACATTGGTCTATAAACACGGAAACTTTGGTGAATGTCAAGTCTATTTCCCGACATATTACAAGATTTTTATTCAACTAACCCTTCACCCAACGTAACGTCCAAAACCGGCCAGCCTATTCTCAAAACTCGCCAATTTTCATTATTTTTTCATTTTTTGCCTCAAAAACATAGGTTATGGCCCCTCGTTGGAACGATCTCGTCGAGCTTGTTCCAATGAGGGGGTCATAACCTATGTTTTTGAGACAAAAAATGAAAAAAGTTAGTTATTTCAGATTTTTTTTGCAAGTGTTGTCTGCGTTTCATGTTAAGTAAAGAGTTAACAGGATATTACTCTATAAACTATAACAGGTCAAATCTATACTGAAGGCTGCTGAAGGTATGTAAATGTTTTTTTTTTTGTATTTGGAAGTTATATTAAATTAACAGTTGTATTCAAATAATAGATATCTAATTAAGTAGTTCTACTGTAATTTTGAATTTTATTCACACAGGTGCATTGGGTGTAAGTCATTCAAAATGGCTTCACAAACTGGATTTCCCAGCTCCAGATTGGCCGATCGCTACGTTTCCAGTCCTCAAATACCCTTTAGAAGAATTTGAAAGAGAAAATGCCGAAGAGGTGAAAAGATGCTTGGAAGAGGTATGAAACTGAATATACTAATATAAGTTATGGCGTGCTTAGTTGGTGGTTACAGTGTTATATGAAGCGAAGCAAACACATTATTGGGCGAGACTGCACGCCGAATCCGATATTGATTTTACTGAGCCTCATATGACAACATTTCTTCCATGGTGTCACACCATAATGTATTTATTTTCACTTTTACAAGAACGTATTTGCAGTCCGATCGTTCGATTTTGTTGTGTTTTCAGAGGGTACTTTCCTCTTTTTCTCCGCCGCATCTTGTTCTGTCAATTTTCCGAAACGTTTCATGGTTCAACCCACCAACCTTAACACATATGTTTTGATTAAAAAAACAAAATGTCCTTTTCGGGTGATGCAAGGGCGCTTACTAATTTTTGCTGGAGTTATACATTATTGACCGGTTTATAAAGGTTCCGCTCCACATTTTTCTAGACATATCCAAAAATGGCATGCCACACATGCTCTCCAAACGCAAATGTTCTTTAACTTAGTGTTATCTAGCCCATAACCTGAATTAAATTTTCCAAATCCACTAAAACGTATAACACTATGTGACAAAGCAGAAATAAACAGTTTGAATGTGGATGAAATAATTTACTGTCTAATACATGGACAACTGCAAGAAAAAATGCTGAAACCTGTCATTTTCAGCCATCCTGCCACAAAAGCAGAATTTTCTACCCCCACTTACCCACCCCTGGAGCACATCATGCCGTGTTTCTAAAATGTAAAAAAAAATATATGTTTCGGCCTCATTTTAGTTACATGTCTCGTAACAACTTTGTGCAAAAATGACATTTTAAAAAATAGTCATTTTTTCGAAACCACCGTTTCCCATAATTCCTCTGGAAATTTACCCTTAAAATAGACTTCAGCTCTGTGATCAAAACTTCAAATTTTGTCGTCCAACAAAAAGGCTAATGCAATCATGTATCTGATACTAAAAATACATCTTCAATTTACATGGCATTAGTTTCAACATATGCCTTTAGTTTAGAATTTTATCCTGGTGCAGTCCGTCCCCAAAAGATATCCTCAAATAGTACATCAACATGTCATAGGTATCCTCAAATACCCATATGAGGATAAAAGGGCTTGTAGTTTATACCTCATTCAGGGATTTCCCCATGCCCCTCATGCCCATCATGTCCTCATACGACAAAAAAAGGATTGTCGAACCACATACGTTTTCCAAAAAGGGATTCTGAAAAAGGGATTGGACAGAATGTGTTAGTTAAATACCCAGAAGAGTCGTAAGAGTAGTCACTCGTTCGAGTAATTACTCTATGGCTTATTTGCTGGATGAGATTTGAGCCATTCGAGCAATATTTGTCGTTCCAGCTCGATTATCTTTCGTAGATGCCTTCGTTATAAACAGGGGCGATAACTATGTATGGATATGTACAGATTACGGGAAATGAAGCACTGGTGATTCTAAAACAAAAACAGCTAACTCTAGATAGACTGCTAGGATAGTCAGAATGGTGTCAATTAGAGGCAAACCCGAGAGAAATCGAGGAATTAGTGGGAAATCGGAACAAGTAAAACAATTGTTGGGTTTGTTTGGATAATTCTACGAAGTATTCGAACAAATAAAATTACTCTTATACAAAGGAACGTGTCTTATAGCACTACGTGCTACTCTTATAAGCCCAGAATAAGTGAATCTGAACAAAATAAAGTCCGTTTTTGGCGATTTGGAGGGATTGTCGGGTTGTTTGTTGTAATTAAAGTTACTCCAATTCAATCGAACACAACCTTCGAACATACACCCATCCTATTAGAGGGTTTTGGGTCGCATAGCAATCACGTGCTACCATAGAAAGCAAGCTGGCGGCCTTCAGTATACAAAATGGACGACGGAAACAAGTGTACTCCTAACAACACGCGCTGCGCATGCACAGTAAGACCACGTATCACTATGGGGATGACGTCACAAAATAGCCGATCACGCGGACTGCCATAACAACCGAACATGACGTAACTGGGTCTGGCTATGACGTCACATGAGATCCGGCATGAGATCCGGCTGAATTGGCACGGTCGGGTTCATAATCTACTACTACTCACAGTTATGTCACGGGAGGAGTAAATGTTTAGTTGCCGGAAAGTGCTGATCAGTAGAGGGTTACAACAAACCAACTCCACCCAAGTAGGGTTAGCATTGGTTGAAGACAGGTGCACCATTAGCGTGCAGTACGCCTTAGTACACAACGCCATCGTGCCCCCACGTGGGCAATGGGGGTGAAGTGTCTTACCCATGGACACAACGCGGTTGCCGCTGGTGGGATTCGAACCGAAGACCTCTCGGCTGGCAGCCTGCACCTCTACCTACTGATCTATCACGCCTCCAAGTGAAGGGTTAAAACACCCAATATTTTAAAATATTTCCAAAGAATGTTTGTTAGCTTTTGACCTGTAGAAGGCCCCACCGCTTCACAGAACATCTATGGACGCGTCTCTGCTTTCTTGGAAATGTTCATTGTATTTCATCTCACAAACAAACGCGAATGGACCTCTCTGCTTGGGGGCACGGTGGCGTTGTGTACTAAGGCGTACTGCACGTCGATGGTGCACTTGTTTTCAACCATTGCTAACCCTGCTTGTGTGGAGTTAGTACGTTGGGGAGTATGACAATTGCTCGCCGTTGTTTGGTGCTACTCTCCGGGTACTCCGGCTTCCTACACCCGTAAAACTGTCCGACACGAGGTGACCCTGGCTGTCGAAAGTGTCGTTAAACCCCAATTAATAAATACCTCTTTGCTTGACTCTCTATCTTCCTTCCTTTCCGACCGTTTTCAAGATATAAAACTGAAATTTGGCATCCGCGTGTAATTTTGTCCAGATAGTAATTTTGAATGGACGTTGCTCATCTCCTACAACGCCTTTTGTGTGTGTCTAATTCATTTGTGAGGAGGTGGAATATCAGGTATGCCTGGTATTCATGACTATTCGGATATTAATGAAGACAACTAACTCACATAATTCACGCAGTACTCTCCCATACACAAACACCGATAGCATGACGACAACGCTTAGCACCACATCACGTGCATTTCCGTGGTAGTTCGGCTGCTGGTAATGAACATATCTCGGTTTTGTTTCAGGTAGAGGATTTGATAGAGAAATATAGCAAAAAAGGCTGTCCAGTAGCTGGTATTGTTTCTGAACCAATACAGTCAGAAGGGGGAGATAACTATGCAACTCCAGAATTCTTCCAACAATTACAGATAATCGCACAAAAGGTAATAGTGTTTGAAGAATCTCGGAATTCTGGAAAAGGGAGCACAAAGTTACATCTCTGATGAATAAGACACTAAGTTCTGTAGGTCGTAAGTGATGTTACATCTTAAACATAGAATTTCAAACTCCTATCATTAGATGAAAACTGAATTCGACAGTTGTATAATAACAGCACCCCCGAAGCAATATTAATCCATTTCGAAACACCCTTCCCTTATTGCTTGTATAAGCAATAAGTGAAGAGCGTTACGAAAGCGAATAACTGAAAGAGAAGTGGGGACTAACCCATTATCTGCACCAATTTTTTTCTTGAAATTCTTCTAGATCAAGTCATGGCAGACAGACGCAACTATGGCTTATTTTTGTAAAACATTCAGAAGGCACTGACATAAAAAATCATTGTTTGCACTTCACACACAAGCCAGAAAATAAGCAGACTGTCATGTGCAAAATGAGGTCCCCATAGGGTGAATTTAGTGATGCTACCTTGCACAGCAGGGTAGCATCACTCAATTTACCCTCTGTGAATCTCAATCTGAATCAGGGTCACCAAACTAAACAGAAAGAGGTACCCAGAGGATAAATTGGCCTACTGTATGGGGTAGCATCATCAAATTCACCCTCTTGGGGCCTTATTCTTCAAATGTCAGATTGCTTATTTTCAGGCCCGTTCACATAACGTACTTAGTAAACATCTAGTTCTGTTCACAAAAAACGACATTTTATTCTTAATAAACCTTTAACCCTTGTGGTATCTTCCATTTCAGTTCAATGGAGACAATTGGAAAGGTCCATATTTATTATTTGGAATGGACCAATTAATATTTTCAGCGTTCAGTCATGGGGCTGCACGCTGAAAATATTGATTGGTCTGCCTCACACATTAACCCTTTAAATTCTTAAGACCGAGTTTTCGGCCCAAGGCATAATTGCATCCCAGTCGTTCCTTATTACATGTATAAGAGGTATGTACACGTGCATTGGTGACAAAATAATAACTGCAGTTTGCAGCCAGACGGCTGCAGACTGCAGTTATTATTTTATCCCACCTGTATATTGATATTGGGCTGATCCCTCTGACTGTAGGTGTACACAAAGGCCGTACCATTCCAAGAAACGGGGGTTCAAAGGGTTAACTTAGTATCCATCCTACTTAATGAAAGCATGACGTATTATATTCATGGACCGGAAAAGCGGCCTCTCGAGTTCAAGGGATTACGTGTTTGCTTCAAAAACATAGCTCGGTTGCGCTCGTTACAATGAAGGGCCATAAGCTATGTTTCTGAGACAAAAATGAACATTTTACTTATTTAAGACTAAGTATTCGTATTAGATAATGGGTTAAGAAGACAACTCTTGTTTTTTTAGTATTTTGTTTACAACAACCAGTAACAAACTTTTTGGTTACTTGGTGAGAGAACATGTTTGTTTTGCCAGGAAGAACATCCAATAGCAGGACAAAATAAAATTATTCGTATTTTTTCAATGTTTTGGAGATCTCAAGCGAGAAATGAGCGACACTAATGTACGACGAGCGGCAGTGCTATTGCATCTCTAATACTATTTCTTCCATAGGGTCAACTCTCGCACTCTCACACAAAAACAGATCTCATCGTGTTTCGTTGGGGTAAAACAAATTTTAGAAAAGTATTTTCTCCAAATGTATTTGACAAAAATTATTTCTGCAGCTGATGAAATATCTCTTGATTGAACAATATCCTACTAAACTGTAAATTTTCGGTATTTTTTAAAAAAATTTTATTAGGGTTTAACGACACATTAACAGCCAGGGTAATATCATGTCGGAGACAGTTTTACGGGTGGAGGAAGCCGGAGTACCCGGAGAGAACCACCGAGCAACGACGAGCAACTGTCAGCTCTCCAACATCGTAACTCTGAAGTCTGCATCGCGGCACAGGAAGGGTTAGATTGGTTGAAGACATGCGCACGTTCGACGTGCAGTACGCCTTAGTACACAGCGTCATCGCGCCCCCATGAAGGCAATCGGGGTTAAGTGCCTTGCCCAAGGACACAACGCGGGAGTGCGAATCAGTCGCTGAAATGGTCACCCATCCAACTACTAACCGACGTTGATTAACTTCGGTGATCAGACGAGAACCGGTTACCGCGACGCCACCGCCCCCCCCCCCCCCCCCCCCCAAATGTTCGGTATATTTATTGATAGGGACGGAACCAGGCTCATCCTGCCTATCCAAACCATATTTGCGCCATTGTGCAGTTGTCAAATTAAATAAAAAACTACGGGTATTATCTATTGCTGGAGATTGACAAAGCCTAACGGTCTGTATTCCTGTCAGTCATTGATAATTTAAATAATACTTCAAAGCTCCTAGGTAATATCTACAGTACATGGAGAGTGTATTATCAATAAATCACCCGTGGAGTAATGATTTCTCTCAAGCAATAAATGTTTAATTTTTGCAAAGCGTAATTAGCATAGGCAAAGTTTCAGCCAATGGATCTCCGGGTTAAACCCGGAGGTCCATTGGTTGAAACCTTGCTTGTGCTTCTTGTTTTTCTGTACAAAAATTGATAGCAATACCTTGGGTGATACTTCCATTTCATAGGTGATTTGGTGACAATCCACCCTCCACGTACTGTATGCGGATCAGAACTTGCTTCGAAAATGGTTTTGTTATGTTGAAAAATGTTAATATTTTGATGATCACATCACGTTTACATGTTCAACATGGCTCACTGGTAGGGAATTTACCAGTCAAATATGGTCTTGTGTCCGTGAGTGAAGGATATTTCGGTGTATCTCGAAGTGTTTATTTACCTTGCAACTGACAGTTTTACGGGTGAATGAAGCCGGTGTACCCGGAGAGATCCACCGAGCAGCGGCGAGCAACTGTCAGACTCCAAAACGTATTAACTCGCACAAACATGGTTAGCATTGTGTTGAAGTCAAGTGCACCATCGACATGCAGTACAACTTAGTACATAGCACCACCGGACCCCCACGTGGGCAATCGGGATTAAGGGCCTTGTCCAGGGACACAACGCAGTTACCCCTGGTGAGGATCGAATCGTGGACCTTTCGGTTTGAAGTCCATGCCATAACCACTGAGCCACCGCGCTCCTAGGTGTTTTTAATTGAATTAGCTACTTATTGATTGGAATATCTATAACAGGAACACGAAAGAACATCTGCATGTCTTTGTGAGTAAAGGGATATCACATTGTAACAACGATTGTCTGCGTGCAGACTTCAGTAAAAGTGGGTTAACAAACAACCCATGACAGTCGAATTCCGAACAGAATTAAACCGGTGGACTGTGATCTTGGAATCGATCCCGTCTCAAGCCACACAAGTGATGATTGCTGGCGCCTGTATCCTAATTGGGTAGATTCCTCTCTGAACCAATTCTGCGTGTGGGAGATGGGCGTCACATTTTTGTCAATGTCTTTTTTCATCTTTTTTTTGGTGGTGGGGGTGGGGGGGCGTTGATAAAACGATGTTTATTTCTATTTTTGTGTAAGTTTTCAACTTTCCTCTTCCGAGGACAATTTACAAAATGTAGTGATATTCATTTCAAACTTTTATTATTTTTATTTTGTGGAGAGGGGGTGGGGGATTGCTCTGTACATAACTTATCAATAACGCTTCGTTCAGAATTTGATTATTGTCTAATATATTCGCGGAAAGGGTTATTATTCCCTTCCTTTATCAAAAGATGGTTTTGTTTTCTGAGCTAAAACGCCACAGGTTTTTTTAAGGAAGGGATAGTCGAAAATCAGAAATTGACGAATTAACTGTTTGTTTGATAACATTACAGAGGTGTCTGTCTCTTTTGAAAAGGGTTAATTATGGTTCGAGTTCACCTGCTTTTTTCTGATGACTGATAACATTATCAACGTTCTCACAACAAACTCCAAACTGATCGATAAAGAACAATGAGGTGTGTACTTTAAGGGGACGTCCAACCAACCTTTGGTCAAATTTCATGTAATTTTCTTCCAAGTCTAAAAAAGACCCAAAATGAATAACCCCAATACATTATATACCAAAATTCTTGGAATGAAACATAGAACACGTGGAAATCGGAATTTGTCATGGAACTGCTGCCATGTGTAGATAGCACCGCCTGAAAGTCTGCTATGGCATAAGTAAGAGAACAAAATTTTTACAATAAAATACCTCAAAATAAAATAACATCGATCGATCGATCGATCGATCTATAAACATTGAAGTACATACTCGAAGAACTCTTTTCCTAATTCTTGAAAGTAATAAAGATTGAGACCAAATGTTACAAGTGGATTGCTCACTGATTGGAATCAGACATTTTCTTTTGTTTATGTTTTGATTTGGGGAGTTCAACAAAGGTTAACTTGAAGGAGTCCACTAGAAGAAGTATGGAAGGACAAAAGAGTGTCTCCCAACATAAAGATGTATGTGTCACTGTGTTGGTTTGGAAAGAAACTATGATATTCTTCTATGCAGAATACACTGCATAGTCATACACTGCAGTTGAATAAATATATTTACAAACCCCTTGCACTGTAACCCCCTTTATCCCATGCATCAATTTGATAGTGATTAAATTGTTAAATTTGTCTGGTTTATCAATAAGTAACATAGCTTCGTTTACCCTTGGACACCAATACACTCATGATATCTGTTGGAGAAGAAATGAGAGTAACTGTAACCTGTCACTGCAATAAACCATCTAATGTACATAAAAGTACATTGTTATTCAAAACACATCAAATCAACCCTACATAACAATTATTGCATGTACTTTCCAAAAGGAGGCTTAAATGGCATATTGAGATCAGAAGGGCACATCCAGTAGGTCTGACATTCATACATAGGTGTTCACATATTTTTTTCAAGAACGCAGTACGTAAAGTAATCCCCAAAAGGTGACAAGTGAGCTCCATTTGCCAAAAATTTCCCGGGGGGGGGGGGGGGTGCTCTCTTCCTTGTATGACTCTACCTCCAGCACTTATGGCATATGCCCTTCTTTCTCAAAGTTTAACCCTTTTTTTCTTTTTGAAGATCCTGGCGACACACATGTTCCAAACACTACCAGACAGGTAACCCTCCGAGTAAGTGTATCTGAAAAAAACATGTTACATTGCAAAACATTCTTTTTAGACTTTAAGTTCTGGACCGTTAATGTTTCTTTCTTCCAACTATAACACTTAATTTATTGATTACTGGGTGAATAGAAAAACCCTGCCGTAATCAACATATTGAGTTCCAGAAGTCTCCATAACAGCTCCGATAAAAGTGTCAAACATCAGATTGGTGGCTTCTACAGAATATTCATTAGCTTGTTGCTTGATAAATAATAGGAACAAAATATTCACAAGAAATATTTTGTTGCAATTAATTTGAAGGTGTCAGCAGGCACTTTCAAACAAATTGTAACAAATCAACTAGTTATAAACAAAATTTTCTAACTCGAAAGAGTGAAAAAGGACCATAACTCTGGAAAAAATGTGTGGAAGAAACACATGCTACAGCAGATACACAGGCATCGTTTCCCCATGATGTTCGATCATAACACCAAATTTCCTTCAAATTGGAGTAGCAGTGGTTGAGATACAAGGGAGAATGTTGGTATTGGTTAGAGGACAGAGGTCTCCACGGCACTAGATGCGCCTTTGACTTTCCAACTTCCAGGTCCGGGGCATAATAATCACAACACACCCATCTTATCAATTCATATTTTCAGTAAAATATACGGAATTATCAATTTTAATTAATTTATAGATGATGGCAAAATATTGGCTTCTTTCGCCTTCTCGTACTATTATTAGTATATCTGCACTGCACTGCAGGCAGTATGATGCTGACAAACGAAACTGAATGCATGTGGGCTGGTTGAAAAGTAACTCGGCACGGATAATGAAGATATTGCGAATATTTTATTTGTTTAAATGCCAATTGCGGGTAATTTGGACCGTGGATTCGATAATTCGTTTGGGCTTTGACCATCACGGTTACGCTGGCAGCGGTTATGTTTATTATGATATGCAAATTGGGAGATAGTTTCCGGTAAAAGAGATTTGTCACATTTGTCAATGTAAAACGATGACAAAAGTCTCTGATCGACTCTTGTGTTGGTATAGTTGATTGCAAGAAAAAACTAAAAACACAGCATCGTCCAATCGCACCTTATTTAAAAGCGCGAATGCATCATTTTCAATCAGTCTTCAATCGGTCCTTTGCGGACATCAAACACAGTCGCGGCAAATTCCATGGTTACAAGGAAGTAAATAACTTCACAACATCGGGGGAAATCAAGACGCTCAATATAGTTCCAGGTCACTTGGAATATATTTCGAGAAAAAGTGATTTCTGCAGCATTCTGCTTACGTTGTTATGAATATTGCCTTATTTTATGTGTATCGTCCCGATTTTATTCACTCGGTTGTTTTTTTACAATTGGTTCATGTTGTCTTTTTTGGTTTATGTTGTCTTTTTAGTGCGCAGTAATTCAGATTTTTTGTCAACAAAAAAGTTCAGACGGCCTGTAAACACTGGAGAGAATTTCGAACCATATTTTGCAGTTATGACATTAACAGCTCAAGTATTTGCTGTTACTTGTTTGCAAATCCGCCCATACATTGTCTCGAGCAAATAAAGAACCTTTCATTCTGACGATCGTCCAAAATGAGTATTCCTGCAAGAACCACATTGTAATCACATGACCGGAATAAACATCACTGAAACATGGCCACATCTGGAACATCCAAAATTTGTGTTGGTGGTATTGCATTCGAACATCAAAACACACCAGAGTGTGTGTCATAAAAATGTTTTCTCCGAGTCTGTAGTATGTTATCATTACATTGAGGACAAGGCTTTCGAATTACCGATCATTTTGTGGTTTTACCGGTTCGTTACTTATGCCATTGGCAATTAAAGTTCATCAAAATCATAAAATTCACTTTTTTTCCTGAAAAAAAATTATATGTACCTTTTCTATGCACTTTACTCATTATTTTGATATATAATTTGCCTTTCCTTACTTCTCTTATATGTTTCTGAGGCATTGGGAAAAATGTCAACAAATTGACCAAAGTTACGTTGGAGGACCCCTTAAATGTAACATGTGGATGTAAGAGGGGACTGTCGGGCCAACAAAAACAGCATCGTCAGCACCATCATCAGCAACAGCAGCAACAAAAAAGTGACCTAAGCTTCCAACGATAGTCTGAAGCTCCTTACCGAACGCAGTGACACTGCGGGCAGTGATATTTTAAGGTTCGCCATTCACAGTTAATTATTTCCGTTCAGTTTTTGGCTCCTGCAGACATGGATATAACCCGCGAATGATCACTTAGGTTACGTGTGGGCTATGTCAATTGTAATATATGCGAAGGAACTGCAGGCCACTAAAAGTAATACAGCATAACCTTATTAAATTACTAATCTCGCATGCTTCACCCGAAAGACAATCTTTTTAAATTATCTCGACGCCAAGGTTGAGTATTGCATGCACACATGAATAGAATGGTATGCTGTTTCCATCTTAAAAGAACTTTCGCCAAAATAAAAAGCTTCGCCGAGATTGTACGTTAATTATTTATATTTATTCAGGGGGAAATTCCGTAATGACGTAAAACAGCGTAACTGGCGTAGTAAAAACAAAGAAGGCGGCGAAGCATCACTGCCTCCTTTTCCTATGGGTTACAGCCATGCTATATAGCGTAACCTGCCAACGGGTTACGATATAAACCCTTTATTTCCGGGCCTGCTCCAGACAAATTACCATAAGTTATAACACCCAATTGGGATATGTAAAAATTAAAAAAAGAATATTTTCTGTAAGGTGCTTTCTAGGTAAAGGGTTAACTCCTTCGACGAAAGTTTTACAAAAGCCAGACTGACCAATGACAATCGTTGATAAATTTTAGTCCGCATGACCAACTGTGTTCACAGGCCAAAAATGTTTGCAATACAAGAGTCGGGTGTGTCTGTGTTGTATCTAAAATTGACGGATATGTACCTGACATGTCCTCGGCAGTGAAGGTAATTTTTCGTTTCGTCTACGTCTGCAATTGACGTGTACGTCCAAGTGTTTCGACCGATCATATCCTGGAAGCCGATGTTTACGCAGTGCATAAGTATTTCAGAGATAGTAAGAAAAAACGTTTATTGCCTGAGGGAGAAACTGAAGAGGATATGGTGTTGTCATGTTGCGTTGAATGCTGGGCTTGTACATATTTTTAACCCCCCCCCCCCCTCCCCCGTTCGATTTATTTTGCGGTCTTTGCCAAAGGTCATGGTCATAGCTACAGAATTCACAAAAATGTTTCCAGGAGTTGGTTTACGCTATCTTATCAAAATTCCACTTATCCCATTGAAAGAAAACTTAACATAAAGATCAGTGAGAGGAGGAATCGTATTTTTATTTATTTTATTTATTTTGGGGTTACAACAATCAAGATCACAACAGTGTCCTTTAACTTACACATTTTCCTGGTTTCCGGTACCTCATTGAAACCCCGCTGGGCCGACTAGCACCAAACTTGACATGTGGTTTACGGATGACAAGAAGGGGAATCCTTTTCATTTTTGGGTCAGTCAATGGAAAGGTCACGGTGACCTTTACCTTACAAATTTCTGTTTTTTGGTCTTCCTGGTTTATGCTTTCTAATTATAGTTCCGCTGGGCCGGAAAAAACAAACTTGACATGTGGGTTTGGTATGTGGAGAACCCTATATATTTGGTGTCATTGCACTAAAGGTCAAAGTCCAGGGGACCTGAACTTGAAATTAGTTTCTGCTCCATAACTTCAGATATTTGCGAAATCGCTGTTTAAATGTTATTATTTCGGACGGGTAGGGGAGGATTAGCCACCCATGGCTGCCAACCCTAGTCCTAAAAGACACAGAGATTCACATTTTTGGTAGAGGGTGAAGATATATAGAATATACCCATAGCACCTTAGTGTACCAAATGTTCACCACGAGTGGTGAAGTGGTGCTAACCGCGAACCGTCGGCGCGCGGTTAACGCCACTTCACCACGAGTGGTGAACATTTGGTACACCAAGCTACTTTGGGTATATTTTATTTATACCGTGATCGTCAGATTATTAAGAGTCGCTATTATTTTTTCTCGATTTTACTGAGCACCAGACGTACATACGAGCGAATCTGTTTTTGTTTACACGAGCATAGGTGGGCGGTACTTCCGCTGTCAATTTTATCGCCGAAACGAAATGAAAAAAAAAACTGAGCCTTTTTCGTTTTAATAACATAATAACATACTATTTCGAGTTATGCGTGCTTTATTAACATGAGACAATGCATGTTTGTTACTTGTTTGCATCTTATGAGGTAAACCCGTTTAAAAACGTAATAAATAATTGCCACTTCCATTTCACTCTTCGCGAGGCGACGTGGGATAAATTTAGACAAGTTTGCATTCAGGTCGACGTCACCAAAGGTCAACGGGGATGTAGTTCTATTGTAGGCGTAATTTTTTACTATTGAAATCCCATTGCTGGCGTGTTCATCACGGTTGGAGTGTAAAGCTAAAATTTATGTCTTAGGCTTTTCATGTATAGTAGAATAGGTAATCATGGTATAAACTGTCATCGCCTTCACAACCAAATCCAAGCCTAAAAATAAAAAGCTAATTTCACAATCCGTTAGCGGATTACGCTATATAATATGGTCCTAATCTGTAGAAAAAAGTTAGGATTTTCCACCTTCTTTTTTCACTAGCCAGTCAGTAGGGTGATCGCGGGGCCTTGCAAGGGGTCTAAAACTTGCAAGGGGACGTCGGACACTTACACTATCGGGCTGACTATGGTTCGAAGGGAGAAAGTTTTGAAAATTGGTGCCAAAAGAAGCAAAATCATTCACTCCAGCAGTCGAACGAGATGTGTATATTACTCAACCGAATACCACAGTTTTCCTTTCGATAACTGGCGTTGGCCATGTGCCTGTATATTTGCTGGCAAATGGGTAGTTAATTGGCGGACGGTGTGATTACTGAATACACAAACAATTCATAAAGTCCCCACAAAGTAGATCTTCTGTTTCTCAGGCCATTTGTGTAAAATTGCTTGTGGGATGGTGGTTTTTTATTTTATTTTTTATTTTTGTAACTGTTTCTTTGCCATCAAAGGTTCATGTTTTTGGTTTGTTTCATGTTTTAGGCCTCACAATCTACAGAATAGCATGGGTGGGGGTGTATTTCGTCCCCTGAGTGCAAGAAGGCTTTGCAGTGCTACAGCACTGCAAAGCCTTGTTGCACTCAAGAGACAAATTTATAAATTTTATTAACTTGGGTAAAATATCAGACATAAACTATTTAATTTTTATTTTATTTTATTTGTTTTTAAGTTTGCATTGATTATAAAAAGAAAGCTTGCGATAGCCAAAATGACCATGTTGGAGGAGCCTGAGAAACAGATTCTTAATTTTTATTTTGAAATCGTAAAGCAAATTTCCAGAAGTCAGTCAAAGAAACATGTCCATCGCCGTGTGAGCCCAGCAACGAAGAGAAGGTGTTGACTGCCTGTTAACGAACTAAGCCGTCGAACTGCGCACCTCACGCCACTTGAAAGAAGCACATGTCTCACACCAGAATTACGATGCCGTCCGTTAAGAGTAAACTATAGCAAAATGTCTAGGAGCAACTACTTCAAATTTCAAGTGTTTTTCTTCTAAGTAGTCTACCAAACATGGCGACACCATTCAGAAAACGTTTATTAACCCTTCCAAAAACCTTATCGTTTTATTAAATATGTAAAGAATGGTCAGAGTTTGAATTGACGTGAAGACATCAGTTAGCGCGCTAAATTGAAGAACTGCAAACAGCTATATTCTATTTTATATCCTATTTTTTGAGCTGCATAATATTCAAAGACATCCGACGAAATTTAATTGTTTCTTGTATGCCACACCCCCACCCCAGAATTATGGTATCGGTTGGAACTTTTCTAGTATGGCAACGCATTTGTAGATATGGCTTTTATTGGAGATTAAATTTTTAAAAATTCAAACAATACGCTTTGAAATTAGCTCAAATTTCAAATCTTTGAAGCAAACGTTTCAAGTCCGGAACCTTTCAGTTTAGGAAATTAGCAAAAGTAAAAACGGATGGAACAGTTAACCGGAAGTCGATGTTCGAAGTTTGAAAGCTGTACGATGTGTGTCACCAAATTATGGGCTTTTTTGACCGGAGGAACTGGTCGCAAAGATATTTCGTACCGAGGATCTCACTTCACAAACTACTGAGACTAAAAATCTTTGCACTATGTTACAAATTTATTAACTGGACTGCAGCGTACATGTAATACAAAGAGTTGACGGAAGCAGTTACCAAACTCTCCGCCCAACGTTCTTACAATCGGTTATCCGAATTACCCAATTTACAGAGTTAACATGATTTTATATATACAATTTCCAAGTAACATTATTAAAATAAAACAATCAATATTGGTAGCTGTGAAAATAACATGTAGACTCTTGTATTAATCAAATGGGCATTGTAATGGATGGATTGAGTGAAAAACATCTTAATGTGTTAATCCACAGTTCATTAATTTATAAATCCGTTATTCTCAAAGTATCTGAATTAACCCATTGTTTCCAAACTCCACATTTTAGCCTGGAGATACTTTAATAATGTCCAAAATAGCCTATAATTGGAAGTGACCTAAAAATAACAAAATGACGATAAATAAAAGAAAATAAAAAACAGCTATCTCCTATATTTTAGCTCTACAACACACTAAAGTTTTAATAAAGTGTCCGACGCATTTTACTTTTTTACCCTAAATCTCTCTTAGATATTACCTCTGAAATCGGCCATAACGGTTGGGAAGTGCGTTCCTACCTGTTGTACATCACCCAGCAACGTGACTGTGCTTATCAAAGCATGTCATTTTAATAGTCTTATAGAGGGTTTTCGTAACATTTACTTTGTGAAAAAATATTCTGTTGGGTGTCTAATAATGCAGCCAGCCTTTAATAAGGATTATCTCCGTGGAAGCCGCAAAAAGTTGGCCAATACTTAATTAGTATGGTAATTAGTGTGGTAACAACTTCTGTTCTATTGGTAAAATTGGACCCGGTAACCAGCGCTTGTGGCGAGAGTGTGGCGTGAGTCTTTTGAAGAAGGGCAGGGAGAATGGGGGTTCAGGAGAGGTTTGTGTCCCCTCTCCTAATTTTCCATGTCGGCATTTTTTGCCTAAATTGGAGTCTTAAACACCGAATCGTTCTTATTCGTAATCACATACTTTCTTACGTGACTTGAACATTGTATTTGGCCTTATGCTACACACACAGTAGGTTATACAAATTGAGGTCTCTAGGGCCCGATCCCATCTATGGGAATCCCAGCTTAATCTACATTGAGGTACGTACGGTACGTGTTAATTAAAGGGGAAGTTACACCACGACTACAACATGTATATTTTATTTACCCACAAATAAATTCCCATGCCTTCTTCTGTTTTTAACTCTCTTTAGTATCTCTGTTTCCATGGTCGATTCGAACACACGCTCTCTCTCTCTCTCTCTCTCTCTCTCTCTCTCTCTCTCTCTCTCTCTCTCTCTCTCTCTCTCTCTCTCCCGCTCATGAGTTCATAGGTCATATTTCTTCTTTTGCTGTTTTCACTCGGAAAAAACTTTTATTTGTTTGGTTGGAATCTTTCTCTTGAGAGAGAGAGAGAGGGCGAGATATATATATATATATAAATATATATCAGCAGGAGGGACAGAGACGTGGAGTTAATGAGGTGGACTGAGACGTAGAAACAGACAGAAATGGCTCGAATCGGCCGTGGTGACAGATATAGGGTTAACTTGTATTCTAACGGTCTAATGTTCTACGAATGCATGCCTTGATGATCAAGTTAGAATATTTTATCAGTTTTTACATGAGCCATTACAGTCGGTATAAATCAGGTTTACACCCTTCTCTCCGATGAGTCATCTTCGCGACACCCCTCTTCTAAAGTTGACAGTATAGATACACACGATTGGCCAAATTCGAATTCGTACTTGATATACATTCAGATGCCTAAAGTGACATTGGACACTAATAACTATGCTAAATGGTTGGGAAGACGACAGTTGTTGTTTTTTCTTGCAGAATAGTATACCATTGATGATTGATGAGGTTCAAACAGGATGCGGAGCAACAGGAAAATTCTGGGCTTATGAACACTTTAACCTTCCGGAATCTCCTGATATTGTTGCATTCAGCAAGAAGATGTTGACCGGTGGGTTTTTCTACAAAGATAATTATAGACCACTCGAGGTATGTATCTAGGCTCTCCCTCATTACCTCTTAAATGAGTGTTTTCAACAAGAAGCAGAGTAGCTATTCAAACCAAGTTAATATACTTTGTCTCTATATCCCGATAAATTCTGTCTTTTGACTGGTAAGAATGCCTTGGACAAATAGCCATGGCAAAGGGTGCACCCAACATCCGAGGTATATGAGAGTGCACAACATGGATAGTAAGCGCACGCGAAACATCGGGGGTATATGATTTAAATGAAAGCTTTTCGCATTCACTCGCCTCGGTATAAAATCGAACCAAAAAAGCCTGAAAATAGTATTCGATCATATTTTGCTGTTACAAGTTAAATTGGCGAATAATTAAATGAAACAACTTGAAAAAAATAAAATAAGAGCAAATATCGTCCCTTCAGTTCCAATGTGTTCTAGAATTTCTAGAATTTAGAATTAAAGGAATTTATTGAAGCAATAAACACCTATTTGAGGCAGATTGCCAATTTTACAACAGCATTATTATGGTAATATAATGAAACAATATAATGAAACAATATAATGAAACAATATAAAACGAAATGAATGAAAAATACATTTGGACAATGAAGAAACGACGGATACACCCATGAAAAAGTATATAACCATACAGCCATACATTAAGGAGGCATCGCAATGATTACCAAAAATCATAAAGCACTGCGGGTCTTCAGATTCCCGTAATATGAAGCGCCGGATTATGTTATAGATCGGTTTGCACAGATCTGGGAAGTTGTTCCTCATAATATGTTGGAAGTGTGTAATATTATCCACCTTTATGTTTGGTGTATGATCAATGAACATTCTGTACAGTTCATCACGCAACTGATCATATAATGGACACTCTATTATAAAATGGAATTCGTCCTCACCCGCCCCCGAATCGCATCTGTTGCATATTCGTTCATTGGTCGGAACGGCAGGCTGTTAATGCCTCCCTGTTTCGATCAGAAAACTGTGGTTGCTGATTCGAAGACGAGTGAGGAATTTCCTAGCTTCCAAAGACATAGTGTGCACGAAATACGGTTCTAAAACATATTCACTCTTGACCTTGCGATACGTTCTTAACTTATTTTTACCCTGTTTTTTTTTATTATCGTCATAAATGGCATTATAAAATTCTTCTTCATGTCTTGTTTTCCTTTCCGTGTTAAAATCAATTTAATACCTTTTTCGCGACACAGTTGTTCGATGTCTGATATATCAAAGTATTCATGCAGAAGTTTCTCTAAATTATCGAGGTCATACTTCTTTGTTTCACAAAATGCTTCACCAAGCAATGTGGTAGAATCCTGGGAAGTTAATTTACAGTAATATTTGATTTGCTGTGTAATACTGCGTCGATCAACAAGGGATATCATCCTAACTCAGCTCGTACTGCATTATTTGGTGCATTCTTATTTACCCCGAGTAACAGTCTGAAATATTTAATATGTACATTATCGCACGCGGAGCGACTTACATTTTTGTGATTAAGTTCCAAAGATAGGCACAAAGAACACACTGGAACTCTGGGGACGATATGTAAAATACTTTTTACTCGTTTCTGTAACGGCCCAAGGGATGTAACTCTCTCTGTTGTCTTCTGCGTTTGTAAAAACAAAAGTTCTTTACGAATTTGGTCCAACCTTTTACAGAGCGTGAGAAACGCATCCACAAATATTTCTCCACTGTGTTTCTATTGTGTTTCAAACGAGACAAAAACATTATCTTCGTCAACATGTATGGTATATGGAGAGTTAATACCCGGGTGTCTCATTTAAACACCTCGCCTGCGGTTCGGTGTTTAAAAACCGACATCCAGGTATTAAATCTCCATATACCATACATATACCATACATTTTGGCGGAGATAACTTATAATGGGCATTTGGGCTTCAAGTATGTTAATACTCCAGGCCTAGGAATGTTTAGGGAAAATGCATATGAAAGCAGAGTCCTGCGAATCTCAATCTCAAATTTCGGGTAGAATCGAATCCGGAATCGAATCAAGCATAAGATTTCGAATCGAATCACGACTTGAATCAGAGTTTATGAATGTTTAAATTGTAATTGTTCTAACAAACGGACTCAGGGTCAAGGAAATTGCGTTTTTGTCTCGAATTTCAATTTTTTCCCGGGATGTCGCTCTTGCACTTGTCATCGCCCCTATCTCCCCTCTCCCCACTACATGGCTCGGATGATATTTTGTATGCCCCCCCCCCCCCCCTAGTAGTTCAGCGATCTTAACGTAACGGCTACCCCCCACCCTTCGTAGGGGTGGCCGCTACGTTCAGATCGCCGAACTGGCCTACCCGCTAGATATTTTTCTTGTGCCTCCTCCACCCCCCCCCCTAACTTTGATATCCTGGCTACGCGCCTGGCGAGGTGCTCTAGTGACGCGGGTTAGCATCATAACATACAAGAGAGAGAACTATTATTAAACACATCTCCCAAATGTTTATGATTCAGAGATTTGAGTATTTGACATGAATAGGGGCGTATGCCTGCTTTGGTTACTCTTCCTAGTTAATATCATAGATTCGGATGTTGTGGGTTGCTTTGAACCAACCAAGTTTTAGTCCAATTAAAGCAAGATCCTCGTGTTACCGAAGCCTGACTAGAATTGTCAATAATCAACTATAACGTGGTATCGTCGGCAAACAAACGAATACAGCTTGTAAGATATGTGACAATATCATTTATATATATATTAGAAACAGTAGGGGCCAAGAATAGATCCCTGCGGAACGCCGCAGTTGATTGATTTCCATGGTAACATTTCAGAATTAACTACTACTCTCTGTGTTCTTCAAGATAAGTACGATTTTAAAAACAACAATAGTTCACCCAATGTTCCATTTTTTTCCAATTTGTATACAATGCCCTTGTGCCATACTTTATCGACGAATTTACTGATATCCCAAACGACACCTCATTCTGACTTCTTGGCCTTCGTCGAGTGCACAACAAAATGAGTCCTAAATATCTGCGAGTTGAAGTACAGTGGAATCGCCTGATATAAAACCTGCAAGTGACTCAGAACGTTATTCTCCTGCTAGAAACACCACAATTTCCTGTATTTACATGTATCAAATACTTCACCGAGGCAATTTAAAAGAGAAACGGGTCGATAATTGCAGACTAAATTGGACGGCGTCTTTTTAAGAATTGGCGCATCGTTAGCTGTCTTCCACTGTGAAGGAAAACGTGGGTTTAATAGCAGTTTGTTGAACAATGTAGCAAGGAGCTCGGATAAGAAGTGTCTACATTTTTTGAGAAATCTAGGACATATTAAATCCGGTCCAGATGCATTGGATATTTTCAAGGATTTGGGGTAGAGCTGTTGGTTTTTAAATTTCTTGTTCGGTTTCGGTTTTGGTTTTTCAGGTGGAGTAAAACCTTGGTTCGGTTCGGTTTTCGGTTTGTTCATGCGGCCAAATAAAATTCAATAAACCTACTCATTTTTATGTCCGGAATCATAACTGAATGGCAGTGAAATTGAGTGAAACTCAATGAATGCCCGAAATAACCTATAATACATGAAAAATCAGTAAGGCCAACAAAATAATTACGTAAATATACAGAACCTTTATTGTGCTTGGCCATTTTTCGAGGTCTGACACCAACACGCAACTTGAGGAAAGCTGCAAACACAACTAAACTGAAATGTCGGAAATTCACAGAATGTAGTCTTCCCAGAGTAGTGAGAGTACCCAGACACTGCCATTGGCAGTGTCAGGGTACTCTCACTACTCTAGGATGGCTACATTCTATGAACGTTTGCAGCAAGAGAGTATTTTAATAAAAAACGAAAAACCTTAGATTACAGGATGTCGACGGTTTCTGTTTCGGTTTTTAAAAGAAACTAAAAACCTCGGTTCGATTTCGGTTAACCTACAGCTCTAATTTGGGGGAAACAAACACATCATGGGCGGAAAAGTGTATTTTTGCCAGAAGTCGTCGGCCTGGGTATTGTGGTGTAGGAAGAGTAGCATGGGAATCGTCAATCGTGGCAAATTCACTGAAATACTCATTAAAGACTTCCGCTATTTCCATGTTTCGAAGAGATGTTCATTGTGGGTACAGAACAGTCTTCGTGGATGGGTCAAAATCCACACGCCGGCAATATTTTCACACAAGCGTTAACAGAGAATCTCCGGTTCAAAACAATGGAATCGCCCTCCAATTTTCAGGTACGACCCGGTGAGTTTCCATTGAATATTTTTGCTGAAAACTAGTGATTATTGATTGACAAAAAGGCCGTGGGTAAAACAGCCCACGTGTGGAATTTGACCATAGCACGGCGGCTGTACTGTATATCGGGTTCATGATTGCAGATTTATTTTGTCCTAATACTGATTTCAAGGTTATCCACCATTTAGAGGAACTACCTGGTCGATTGTCTATGATGTTTTTAACCTTATTAAAATAATTACTGTTTGCATCACGAACTGCCGAGACGACTTCGTTTCGTGTTTGACGACACTTGCGCTAAGCTTCAGCAGAACCACTGCGTTTTGTATTGCCATAAAACCATTTCCTTTGTTCCCGGATTTTATTATGCATCCAACGAGGTTGAGATTTTCGTACCACATTGTTCTTGTCTGGAATGTATTTGGATTCCAGTTCTAAAATTAAGAAACTCATAGTCTCTACCACGGAGTCTAGATTGGAGTTATTAAATATAACATTCCAACTCGTATTTGAAATTTCGTGATTGAGTTCTGTGTAGTTGCCATCATAATAAAGGACACTTGGTGTTTCTGGATACTGTTCTCGTGAAATTAACTTCTAGATGTACTGGACAATGCTATCCAGTTAATCCCAGAAGAAAAAGGTCCAGTGTTTCGCAGCGTGTTACATTAACCGAGTTTCTGACTGCAACAGGAGCAAGTAACGTCGCTGACGATTCAGTGCAATACGCTGACGTGGAGACCAATTGTCGCAAATTAAATTTTTTTGCAATATCACCAAAACTTTCTCTTCTCACCCTGAGTTCCAATGTATTCTATGTACCAGTAGGCACATAGAACACATTGGAACTCAGGAGACGTCCTGTTCCAATCTGATTATCATTGGAATCATCTGTGACTGTAATGTTGGAGATGTTAGTATCCTTGGCATTTTCTATTAATGCATTTATCAGTGGCCAAATTTCAATGTCAATATTAGGTGACCGATAGAACAAACGAAAAAGTACATTGCCTTTTGGAGAGAATTCTTATACCCAGAGACACTCCAAATGAGTGATTTCAGTATCAGGCCTTGTTTTAAAACTAATTTCACCTCTAATATAAACTGCACCACCACCCCCTCTAGAGGTGCGATTTTTTATTATTGGGGCGTGGAACTCATCAAAATGAATGTTGGTGTTTTGATCTGATTGTCCCAACCATGTTTCCGAGAAAGCATATATGTCATAGCCTGTAGACTCACATCTGAGAAGGTCAACTTTCAGTTTCAGACTCTGGCCATTTAAGTGGCATATTTTCAGGCCCGCTGAAAACTGACAGCGAATGAAGGTATCTGAAGGTCCGGAGTTTGTTTCTGTGTCATCCGAGAGATATAATACAAGCAATTTTACGTATCTTGCGAAGGTATTTTTCGTGGGACTGTAAAGTAATGGACACTGTTAATTGTACTTAGTCCATGTTTCGAGGTTTCATTAGTATTATTTTTATAAAATATGTTATCATATTATTCACAATGTTGTGGAAGCGTGAAAGAAGGGAACTTCCAAGGTAAAACGAAAGTATTTGTAGGAAGCTCCGCCAAAGGCCCACAGAAAAGAGAGAAGACAGAGAGCAGTAAAATGTACCCTATACAATACATGTATAATGTTTGGATATTCAGGGAACAGTGTCTGGTGGGGTACATTTTAAAATATCTTAAACTGATAGGTTTAACTGTTGTACCACTCAGTTCAGTGAATTTCTTGCACGGAAAAGAAATATTTCATCTAATACCTTGGGTATGTACAATGGAGGATACCATAAGAACAAAAATCATTATTATTACGCCCCAACTTTTGTATTTTAAAAATACGTTGACAAGTAACACTCATTCTAGATCAAGCTGAGAACTGTGCTGCTTACTTCAAACAGTATTTCTGGACTGAGACGTGTCAAAGCAGTTGGTTGTGCAGCTGAGAACAGGGGACAGAAAGAAGAAAGTAGAAATGAATGCCTTAAAGTAGATGAATTTGTTGAGGAATGTAAGGAGAGCGTAACTAAATATGTCTAGATAAAAGAATAATATGGCAGCATAATGTCTGACGAAGTTACAGGCAAGGATTGATGGATAACATCAAACCCAGAAACTGATCTCATGTAAAAATTACAATATTTAGTGTTGAGTACCAAGAAAAACATAGTGTGGCATGCCACAAATGTTCCGAAGATGTTGTATAAATCTCAGTAGTTGGTGTCCCAGTTGAATCTTCTCTCGGGATTGTCGGACGCGGTACCGTTCAATCAATTAACATAAAACAGAAAATAATAATAATAAAATACGGACAAGTACAAGGAGAAAACACATTTACCGTAAAGTAGAATTGTGATGAAGAAAGGTAAGTATTAAGTCGTGTGTTCTCAAAAATGTTTGCAAGTTTGCCACGAATTAATTTGATGTAATTGAGAATTTGGAATTCAACTGTGACGTGACGTGGGTTCTTCACCAAGAGTATAATATTGCTCAATGTGCATTCTCTATTCGGCGACTAAAGAGACATTTACTAAGGAGACGTTTCGCATAGCTCATCGACTGCTCGTTTCCCAAGAAACAGGTATAGACAAAAAGAGAACGTCGATGTACAGAGCGAGTCACAAAATTACGAAAGGAGACACGCCCGGAAACAGAAAAAAATAGCCTTAAATATTTCTTAACATAAGTAGTAAGGGGATGACACTCTGGTGTAAAAAATGAATACTGAAATCTCCATAGACATTAGTTCACCAGAGCAAATTACCGAACGATGGCA
The DNA here is from genome assembly GCA_031216915.1 of Pictodentalium vernedei. Lineage (NCBI taxonomy): Eukaryota > Metazoa > Mollusca > Scaphopoda > Dentaliida > Dentaliidae > Pictodentalium > Pictodentalium vernedei. Next base: position 228,175,880 of record CM062296.1, read on the forward strand.
CTCTGACGAAAAAAATGTCTATGGGAATTTTCCGTGTTAAAGTTTTACGCCAGAGTACATTTTGACCAATTTTCATGCCAAATGCAACGAGTTCATTCCAATGAGGGGTCAGGAACCATATCAGCAAAGCTGTGCTAGTCGCAATTTTTTTCGAGGCGATTTGTTTGATATAGCCATCGATCGGGATCACTGTGGTATTTTGGACGGACGAGACAACTGTTACTTATTCCCAGTTCCTGATTCAACATTCGTTATCAAACGATTTACGGTTGATAACGAATGTCGAATAAGGCGCCGGGAATAAGTAACGGTTGCCACTTCTCTTCTGGTCACCCCGTATTTTAGAAAGAATGTTTATTTAGTATGTACTTGCTGCGTTCATATGTGCTCGCAAACCCTTCCAAGAACTAATCAACAACAGTGGAGAAAGAATCTGTAAATGGCAATAAGACATAATGGTCGACGCATAGTTTGTACCATAAATGCATTTTGTGCTTATCACAGTTATAAAATTTAATCAGATAAAAAGGACCCATTCTGATTCCTTCTGCGTAACCTGTCGCATTTCATCCACTCTTCCTAATCAGAGGCGGCGAAAGCTCAATAAAAATGTGTGTGGAGGAGGTGGAAACAAAAGTCCAAGGTGCACTGGGCCAACACCATGGTTCGGCAAGGTGAGAAAAAAAAACAACTGATAAATGTATGAACGTACATTTTCTTTGAGACTGAGGTTTTAATGGGCGCGAATGAAGGTGTTAAAAGTGTGAGTGTGTTAAAGGGGAGTGTTCATAGTTCGTGATATTGTATCATTGAAATAGCTGTCAACTTCCTTTCGTGCCGCGTCACTTCGTACAATTTGAAATTAGACAATGACTAAGTTAAACGGAATGGAGTCGCATTTTGCTGTGCATATTTTGTCTGAAGTGATGCACAGTATCGGGGTCACCAGCGAAAAACGATACGAATTAATTGCCAATGAAAAGCCCTCAAACTTCAGCTCCTCCCTTGAAACGTGCTTGAAATGTTTCTAAGCTTTCATGAAGAGTACTGGACACCCCTTGAGAACTGTTTGATTTCAGTTTTAGCCTTTAACCAAACCACACGACACCAAAAATGTGCAACTTCAATTATTGTTTTCAAATTGTTCAAAACATTTCAACAAAATCATATCATGCGACCCCTCATAGGAACGAGCCCACATGATATGTTTTTTTCGATTTGTTTTGCAAAAACATTTTTTTTTTGACTGCTCAGTTTGTAAAATAGTAGTAGTAGTAGTAGTAGTAGTAGTAGTAGTAGTAGTAGTTTTTATTGTAACTAACACTCCTCTGAGGCACATCAAAAAATGAAACACAGTACAGTATGTATACAATACAATATAACCATCAATATATTTAACATGAAGTAAATACTGTAAATACAACATTTTTGCGTATTACACGCAACACAGGTCAATGTTAAAATAGAACAAAAGTTATTTTGTCATCTTCGACGCTCTTAATTGGAAGAATTGACATATCAAGTTGAAGATGGCCCTGCATGTACATGTACCAGGTTGATTATTTTGCATAATAAGATGGAATTGCTGCTGCCTGTCCATCCTTGGGAAGTTTGCGTTTACTTTCCCAATCAAAGTAAACAATTGCTTCCTCAAGGTTGAATACGCGAAGCAATCCATAATGAAATGAATTTCATTTTCAATCTCGTCAAATTGACAGATGTCACACACTCGTTGTTCAGCTGGAACAGGTGGTTGGGCATGTAGCTCTCTCTCAATGGCAAGATTATGAATACTGAGGCGGAGCTTTGTGAAGTATGTCCACGTTTACAATCATTATAAAATATGTAGACTGATGCGACTGATTCGTTCGGTAAACTATTATGCCATGTTTCATAGGTCCACTAGATCTACAAATTTAATTTTTTTTTCTTTACTTTCTCGGGACTGAAAATTGCGAAACGATCATTAGAAAATGCTATAACCGTCAATTGGTAATTTGCCAAGCTAAATATTAAAAGTAATTTATTCCCTGAAATCAGCAAATGTCCAAGTACCCGCTGGTCACTTTTGTGGTATTTTTGTTATGATATGGTCATGGTTTTTTGTCTATTTCACCTACTCTAACCATTTTTTTCAACGAGAGCTTGATGTTTTTTGCCAGGGGTGTAACTAACAAATTGTTTTTGAGGTGGGGTGGGGTGGGGTGGGGTGGGGTGGGGTGTAGGACGTCGGTGCCCGATGCCTCTGCCATATCGCCCGACTATTTGGACTAACTGCTTTTATCACACTTATACGCTTCAAATAGACTAAAAAAACAGTTGGGTTAAAAGTCAACCCAAATCAGTTGGGTTGAGTGAATATGAACCCCAAATGGGTTGATATTCACTCAACCCAGTTAATTTGGGATGATATTTAACCTAACTGATTTTAGAGTGTATTCTTTCCATTGATAAAATACTGTATTTTAAACATTCAACAATTGCACACCACTTAGGTAGAGGTGCCCGGCCCTCTGGGTGCTTTCCACAGCATGGGCGTAAATCCTGGGAGGTGTTTGTGTGTGTGGGGAGGGGGGGGGGGCTTACACCCCCAAATATTCAGATCTGTTCGCAGGGCAGCGAGTAGGGCTGGTTAGCCGGTTACCATGGTCAGTGGCCCACGCAATTATTTGCTAGAATGTTGCCCTGTCTAACAGAATAGAGACAGAAATTGCTAAATATAGTAACAATAAGCAAACCTGTTCCAGTTGATAGGCTCTTCTACGCTACTGGAGTATACTCCAGAACAAATGAACATGGTTAGGTAGACGAAAATTATTGCATATATGGACAGAAGCAGAGAATTCTGAAAGAATTCAAAATGATGCAACCTGTCGGGTTGTTTGTGGTAATTCTACGAATCGGGGAATCATTCCTGTTCAATCGAACACACACTCCAAACATACCCCCGTTCCATTGCAAAAAATTTGGTAACATAGCAACCACGTGCTACCATAGAAACCAAGATGGCGGCCTCCAGTATACAAAATGGACGACGGAAACACGTATCACCCTAACAACACGCGCTGCGCATGCGTACCCACACCACGTATCACTATGGAGATGACGTCACAACATGGCCGCTCACGCGGGTTACCATGACAACACATCAAGGCGCCACTAAGTTACGCGACATAACGTCACTTCCGGGGTCCGGCACCGGGGTCCGGCAAACCATGCCCCGAACATACGAGGCATACTACTCGCCGCCTATGTTCAATCAATAAATAAAATAACGTGTGCGTTTTTTTCACATATGGTGCATACATGGGCAAAAGCATAACTTCGCTGACAAAACGTAGCAATTCAAACAGCAGAGGAAGGTATTATAAAGACCCTGTTGCGCTTAAATTTGGAGAGAAAATTCAAAATGAACTATTTTTTAAGGAAAATACGTGCGATAGAACCTAACATTTTCCGACAAAACGTTGGGTGTGTGTGGGGGGGGGGGGTGGCTATCACTCTTTTGCCCTGTCACTCTCACTGCCCTCTCACTGATAACGTAGCACTACCGTGAAATGTGTCTGGAGTTTTACAATAAATAACACTCGCACTTAAATCAAACCATTAAACTGATATATTGACCTAACAGTTCAGGTGAGAAATGTTTGAAGCTCGCCCGAGCATATTTTGTAACTATAATCAGACGGACAAATAGCCATCTGTATCATCAAGAAGTCTATGCATTTCAAAATCGAGATAGCAAGCACCATCATTAATTGATGGGACAAACCCCAATGTCACTTGAAACAAATTTATGATCATTTCATTGAAAAATACTTGTCTCATGTTTGTCTTCTGTTTCCGTTAAGTTATTTTTATTTCTTTTCATCGTTCCCTTGTTGAAATGTGTTGCCTTATTCATCTTTGTAGAATAACATAGGTTACCTTGTTTTTTATGTAAATGTTGTTTCCTCTGTATGTACATTTTTTGCCAAAAAGAGAGTACACGGAATCACCTGTAGAACACATCTTGGTGAACAACCACTACCAAAACTTTCTTAACGGCAACCATTTTTGCCAAACAAGTGACGAAGATGATACAAAAATGTTATCGAAATGCCCTCTGTGTGTTACCATTGATCACTCAGATGCAAAGAAACAGCGTTTTTTCGCAGTTCGACAAATCAATTTTTTCTCGCATCGGACCGAGCCATAGGGCCCAATAAGGCCATATTCCTGCCCCCTGATGCAACCATTTTTGCCGAATGAGCGCCGAATGATACACAAACGACATCGAAATGCTCCCTGTGCGAACTTCCATTGATCGCCCAGATGCAAGGAAAACAGCATTCTTGTAGACCAAACAATCAAAATTTTCTCATATCTGGCCGAACCATGGTCCATCCCCCCCCCACCCCACATTTTTGCCGGATGAGCGACGAATATATACAAAAATTTCATCGAAATGCCCTCTATGTGGCATGTCATTGATCGCTCAGATGCAAGGAACCAGCGTTCTTTCAGTTCGAAAAGCCAAAATTGTCTCTGGGTACGAGGGCCCCTTGTTGCATTTCCCGGTATTTTTTTGGTGGAGTCCACCCTACTTGAATTGTTTCGACTTCTCTCCCTTTTCATTCACCGAAAAGTGATTGCAGAAACGGGAGCATTCGATCTGGAAACAACAGCTTTCTGAGGCAGCTGATAGATTCTCAATACGTTTATTTAAAAATGTATTCCTTTACTAAACACGAATAACAGGCGACACCAGTAAGAAAATTATTGAACAATTAAGTAGGCGTGACAACCGTTACATATTCCCAGTTCCTTATTCGACATTCGTTATCAACCGATCTTATCGTTTGATAACGATTGTCGAATAAGGAACTAGGAATAAGTAACGGTTGTCACGTTCCCAAAAATTAAATTTTAATATTTTGCATTAAAATATGGATTATAACACATTGTTGCAAAGATCTCAACTAGATCTTTCAAAAGGCTTCGTGAGTTATGTTTTGGATTGGAAAACAATATCAAATTGGAAAGATGGTATTCGTGAAGAGTGCTGTTATGTCAGTTATAGAAGGTAAAGTGTAAAAGCAAATTTGTACCTACAAACTTTAATTTCAGTACGATTGGAAAACAATATCAAATTGGAAAGATGATATTTGTGAAGAGGGATGTTATGTCAGTTATAGAAGGTAAAGTGTAAAAGCAAATTTGTACCAACAAACTTTATTCCAGTTCTAAATGGATTCTAAAAAACAATAGATATCTGACATTAGCACCTATGATGGGTACGTCCATTTGGACTACCGTGCCCTGCTATCGCTGAACAGGCGATAACAAAAATAATGTAGAGTCTCACTTTAAAGTTAAATATTATGAAAAAATGTTTCTATTTCAGCCTCTCAGAATTATGAACACATGGACTGGGGACCCCTCGAAAGTTTTATTCTTGGAAGCTGTTGTGAGAACTATAAAAGAGCAGAATTTATTGGAAAATTCAGTAAATACTGGGAAGGAACTGATGAAACAACTATTAGATGCTCAGGTAAGAATCCTTTGATAAGCTCGATAATTCAATCGCATTTCACGACATGGTTTATCCGTCAGTAGGGGGATTTTCGTCGTACTTCAAAACCAAAATCTTCACTTGGTCGTCGCAAACAAGATGTGACAAAGAAAAAATAAACACAATGAGATATTATCATCATTGCACAAAATCGTCACTTTATTCTCTCCTTGGTCTCTCTCAAAATCGCAACCAACTCCAAAAACTATGACTGCGTCCCCTCTTCTGCTGTTAAAATTGTTACAGCACACACGCATATATGACTTCGAAAGTACCAGTTGTCTCTACCAGTTCACGAAAGGCGCGTCCAACGAACGCCTCCACTAAAATATAAATGTACACCTGTTGGCATAATCATTACTATTCCGCCTGAGTTCCGATATTAACCCTTTATATTTCGCATCGACAGTATCCGTAGGCGTAATTTAGAAATAGTCCAGCAGTATATACTGGACCGAAGCCAGCAGTATTTAAAACTCCGACATGGGGGAGATGACAGACTTTTGTATGCCGATGACACACACGAGGTAAAGGGTTAAATAATCTATTAAGACCCACCTCAAGAAAATTAGTGCTTCCTTTCTGTCAAAACGATAACATATAGTGCATCTAAAGATATTAAGGTGAACTAAAATTGTCACCACCAAAATTATGACGAATCTCGTGGGCACTTGCATTCTCAGGTCAGGGAGGCAGATCCAGAAAGTTGAAATGGACGAATAGAAACAAAATGTTGCGTTTAGTTGAAGTTGTGACATCGTTTTGTCACTTTTACAAGTCAGGTCTCTAATCCTCTACCTTACCTCTGGTATACATTTTCTCACTGGTGCACGCTGGCCCACACTTTATATTGGCACATTACACTTTAACCCTTTACCTAACACGAAAAGCAGACGACACTTGTAAACAAAATTCTTGATTAACTATTTTTTTTTCATTTTTAGAGTCAAAAACACAGCTTATGGCACCTAAATGGAACGAGCTCAACGAGCTCGTTCCAATGAGGGTCATAAGCTATGTTTTTGAGATAAAAATAAAAATATAATCAAACTTGAATGGTGATTTTTTGTGAATAGCTCTGGCCGGTTTTGGCCGTTACGTCGTGTAAAGGGTTACACCGAATGGTCGACGTTCGATCCAGAGGTAACTGTGTTGTGTCCCTTGGCAAGACACTTAAACCCGATTGCCACATGCAGGTGCAGTTACGGTGGCGCTGCGTACTAAAGAGTACTGCAAGTCGATGGTGTACTTGCCTTCAACCGCTGCCAGCTCTGTTTGTGCACAGTTAGTAAGTTGGAGAGATTGACAATTCCTTGTGCTTCCTTCCAGGCACTCCTGCTTTCTCCACTGAAAGCCGAAAATTCGATATATTGTGCCACAAAGAAATAAAGTTTAAAAGTCTTACAAATATGTTAATAAAGCTGATGTAAAGAAAATCTTCCATGCTATTGGGGTGAACAGTTTTTATCTAGAAAGTATGATGGGTCATTTCAGTCAAAATTGTTTATATGACCGTGTGCAACTCAGTACAAGTACTATTATGCTGAATATGACTTAGTCCAAGGAAAACTGAGATATGTACCGAGAATGTGATATGAATGAACATTATCTTTCAAGCAGCATGTTTTACGTGTGCACATAAATACCATTTAAAAACAACAGTTGCATTGAAAGAGAAATTGTAACAAATAATTTTATATTTCTAGTTCCCCATAGTCAAACATTATGCACTCTAGATGTTACGTCTTTTTAATGTGAGCAGTACTGTATGAGTTGTATCGCATCCAGGCAAGGAGAGTGTTGTCTGAAATCAATCACATAGGTATCTCAAACAAGTGACACCTGCTTCCTAGAAATTGATGTTTTTTTTGTTTTTTTTGCAGTGGTTTCTTCGGGGTGTCTGGGCCAACTGCACTCTGGATTACATCTCTACCATACTTATTAATAATGCATCCTTAACACCCACTGTTTACGACTTAAACACTTCATCGCATTAAATAATGTCATCGGGGGGGGGGGGGGGGAATTACGACAATGCAGAAGCAGCATAGATCGCCAACTAAACTCCACTTTTGCAGGATCTCATACAGGATCTCATACGTAACGTCATAGTTGTTGGGCTGTCATGGTAGCCCGAGTGAACGCTCATGTTGTGTCGTCACCTCCATAATGATACGTGGTGTCAGTGCACATGCACAGCGCGTGTAGTTAGGGTGACTCTTGTTTCCGGGGTCCATCTTGTATACTTGGTTTCTATAGTCGCACGTGGTGGCTATATGACTCAAAGTCCCACAATTGGAAGGGGTGTGTTCTGGGGTATGTTTGGTCGAGTAGAAGTAGATCTAAATTGACCTATCTACCACCTAAACTCCCCTAAAACTACAGTATATTACCGAAACGGACCAGGCAAAGCCACTATCTTTGATGGCATGTGGTTACTGTGAGCCCGAGAGACACGGGTGTGTGTTCGGTGGGTATGTTTGATTGGACTGGAGTATCTTTGCTGGATCGAATTCCTTGAGATTCCTCTTCTTCTAACTAATCCCGCTACCCTATTCTCCCACTGCCACATATTCCAATTACTTCTGTTGTTGATCCGTATCATTTACCACGACTTACCGATCAAATTGATAGATTCACTATTAATACATATTATGTCTTGACCGTCATCTTCGACTTTCATCATATGAGGCCATGACGTCCAGGAGAATCCACCCAAAAATCCCCAGGTGTGGACTAACCTCAGGTTCCTCATATCCTCATCTGGCTATCAGAAGGTCATTGGACATACTGATACCTACTAGTGTTATGTAGATCTTAAGAGTTTGTCGTATGAGGTCGTGAGAGCCATGAGGAAATTATTCAGTGAGGTCCAATATGTCATTCGTTTACATGAGATCATACAAAGTGGGGTTAAGTGTACGAGCTTACTTGCAAGGTTTTCTGTCAGTCACCCAACAAAACTTTAGAATTGGTTATGCAAATGATTACCTGTTAATAGAGTTGTCTCCCTTCCTTCGTGTAGACTTCTTTGCAACCGTTAAAGTGCATTGTGACTAAGACCCTAAAGGCCGCTACACACTGCCGCAAGCGACGTGTCGAAACATAAAAAACGATAATGTCGCCGCGGCATTTCAATTTAGGCAAGAGAGAATTCTTGAGCGACATTTCTAGCTATTTTTTGTTATTTGCAAAGAGGAGCTCTTCTTGTTATTGTTGCCAACCCATCGAAGAAGGCGCCTCATACTGCAGTATTGAGTGCAATCGATAAATGGTCGGCGGCCTTATTTAGGTGAATAGCATCGGTTTGTGGAGGAATTGATGTTAGATTTCTGAAGCTTTCAGTAATATTTCAGAATAAACCCGACTCTGTTTGAAGAACTCTCAAATGTGTTTGCACCGAACATAACGAAGCAAAATACGCAACTGAGAAAATCAATTTCGGCTGAACAATGATTAGTTATTATTTACCCGGAAGTAGTATGTCTCGCACGTTTGGGGCCCTATTTGGATGACCCGGTGGATGACCCCAAAAGTGACGTCATGTCACATGACGTGGTGGCGCCATGTTGTGTTGTCATGGTAACCCGCATGAGCGGCCATGTTTTGACGTCATCCCCATAGTGATACGTGGTGTTAGTGCGCATGCGCAGCGCGTGTTGTTAGGGTGATACGTGTTTCCGTCGTCCATTTTGTATACTGGAGGCCGCCATCTTGGTTTCTATGGTAGCACGTGATTGCTATGTTACCCAATTTTTCTGCAATAGGACGGGGTATGTTCGGAGGGTATGTTCGATTGTAGAAGAGTAAATCTAATTACCACAAACAACCCGACAATCTCTCCAAATCACCAAAATCCACCCATCTTTTACTATTTCGAATTCTTACAGAAGTCTCTGCTTCTATCTATATATGTAATAGTTTTCCTCTACCAAGGCATGTTCCTTTGTTCCGGAGTATACTCCAGCAGCGTAGAAGAGCCTATTATTTGGAACAGTTTATCTTATTATTACTATATTTAGCAATTTCTGGTCTATTCTTGTTAGTTTTGACCCTATTCCAAGTACTCTTGTTGTTTCATTTATCTAGATAATAACTAACCAATCAGATTTCCCGTAACCTGTATATAATATAAATAAATATTAACACTCCCTTTTGAACTTAAACTTAATGAAAATATAACGAAGGTGATCTGAATTTTTGAACTATAATCCCAATGAAGGTATTATCACCCAGTGAACTGAATTCTTCTAATAGGGAAGGGAAATACCACCGAGTGGACGATGTTAAAACACGGAATCCAAATTTTACGGACTCGGCTAGGATTCTCAATTACGGAATGCCTTATATGTATACAGGGGAAATCTAATTCAACCTTGATCAATGTTATAGTCGAGACTGAGATAGGTATAGCTAGGAAGTAATGGATGAGATATGGGGCAGAATAACAGAAGCGATAGTACTGGTACAAGGCCGCAATGGAACAAGACTGTTGTAGAAGCTAATGATAGGACAGATAGGTCATAGACCTGTAATGGCCTTGGAGCTTTGGCGACAAGATGGACGCGGTTGGAAAGACTACATTAGTCCCATTGAGGGCTTTTACATAACCTAATGTGACAAAAAAGGGATTCTCCAAAAGGTATCCTCGAAAGGTATCCTCAATAGGTATCCTCAAATAATACAATACCAGGCCATAGTTATCCTCAAATACCCGTATGTGCCTATGTGATAGGGCATATTGTGTCACACTGTGTCTTTTCACATAAGCACATATGGCAAAAAGAGATTCTCCAGTAGGTATCCTCGATAGGTATCCTCAAATAATACAATACCAGGCCATAGGTATCCTCAAATACCAGTATGTGCCTATGTGATAGGGCATATTGTGTCACATTGTGCTTTTTCACATAATCACATATGACAAAAAGGGATTCTCCAGTAGGTATCCTCGATACGTATCCTCAAATAATACAATACAAGGCCAAATGTATCCTCAGATACCCGTATGCGCCTATGTGATAGGGCACATTGTGTCACATTGTGCCTTTTCACATAAGCACATATCGGAACATAAAACATGTGCCTTTGTGCTAGGGCACATTGTGTCACATTGTGTCACATTGTGCTTTTTCACATAAGCACATATGACAAAAAAGGGATTCCATAGCCACAGGTGTTTCCCAAAAATGGAATTCTATTGGATATGGCCATTGGATATAGGCTTTTATTATGCAGAAGGGAGATAACTCTGCATACATGTTATGGGAAATTAAGCAATCTGATTGGTTAGTTATTATCTGGGTAAATGAAACAACAAGAGTACTTGGAATAGGGTCAGAACTAACAAGAATAGACCAGAAATTGCTAAATATAGTAATAATAAGATAAACTGTTCCAAATAATAGGATCTTCTACGCTACTGGAGTATACTCTGGAACAACGGAATATGCCTAGGTAGAGGAAAACTCTTACATATATAGATAGAAGCAGAGACTTCTGAAAGAATTCGAAATAGTAAAAGTTGGGTGGATTTTGGTGATTTGGAGAGATTGTCGGGTTGTTTGCGGTAATTAGATTTACTCTTCTACAATCGAACATACCCTCCGAACATACCCCGTCCTATTGCAGAAAAAATGGGTAACATAGCAGTCACGTGCTACCATAGAAACCAAGATGGCGGCCTCCAGTATACAAAATGGACGACGGAAACACTATCACCCTAACAACACGCGCTGCGCATGCGCACTAACACCACGTATCACAATGGGGATGGCGTCACAACACGGCCGCTCACGCGGGTTACCATGACAACACAACATGGCGCCACTACGTCATGGGACATGACGTCACTTCCGGGGTCATCCACTGGGGTCATCCAAATAGGGCCCCAAACGTGCGAGACATACTACTCCCGGAAGTAAGAGCATTGACAATATTACATATTATTACCAAAAAAAATTAAGAGCATTGACAATAATATTACATATCATTACGAAAAATATTGTGACATAATTAAGACATAATTAAGAAAGCGAACAAAACGTTTCCAGAAATCGCTCGAAGAACAGTTCGGTGGTCAGTACTATAAAACTTTTACAGTTGTATTATCTAGAATTGTATTTTTTAGTTATGACTTTAAATGGTTTGAAAGGAACCATCAGCATTTTCAAAGATCTGGCAATTTGCCACTTGGCAAATTGCCACATCTTTTAAAATGTTAATTATTCATGTTAGTCAGTTATATTAGCAGGTAGAAAATACAATTCTAGAAAATACAGTTATAAAAGTTTTATAGTATTGGCTTCAGCTGGACATCGCTCAGCGAAATTCGTCCATCATTTTTTCGTTATGTCGCATCGCGTTCAGTGTGAACACTCCCAATTCATTTGAACAAAACTATTTTCGCGCCACGTTCGTCGCGTCGCTCAGGCAGTGAGTAGCTGCCTTAAGAGCGGATTTTGTAACAAAGAATAATCGCGTCAGTCATTCGTTGTTTTGCAGCGGTTCTTCGGACAATTACATCAAATCGTTCACGGCTCCTGAACCTCCGCTCTGCATTTCTCAACTCTCGTGTAAATAGACACTCTTCGGTTAAATTGTTATTGAAAAATATTTGTAATCTTCATTTTTACTTCCTGGTTAAAATCAAGTACACTCCGTGTTGACTCTTTCCCTAACTCGGGGGTACAATTGCTCAACAATTTTGTGGGATGACATTGAAAATTTATTTGTGACCCAAATATAACTTATGTTTCCCTCATTGCAACGAGCTTGACGAGCTCGTGCCAGTGATGGGCCACAGCCTATATTTGGAGAGCCAAAATTGGAGATAATAAAATTTGAATGGGGATTAATTTGTGAACAGTGCTGGTCGCGCAAAAACATAGGTCAAAAGATGGAATTAATCGTCTCTACGGTTAATTATGCTCTCGTGCAGCAGCCGAATGAACGTTTACCAATTAACAAATGCAAGATTCTTCCTTAAATAATCACAGGAAAGACAATAAGCAGGTTATGGTATCATTTTGTATTTTACCGCCTCCCCAAACATTCCATTGCCAACAATTTGGAGTCATTGAAATCCCTGAAAAATAAGATTTCGGGGGTACCGCAAGCTATAGTCGTAAAATTGATGACTAACACGTGCAAAAAAATTATGACATTATTGCCAAGCATGTACATTTATTTCTGTGATAAAAAGCGAACAGCGAATTGCAGTTCACTTGTGATTTTTCAAAGAACTATACAGGTTTTGGACTAATACAATCTACTTTTGTCGAATAAATTTTTAATGTTACAAATTTCTGGAGAAGGCATTCTCGAATCATAACAAAGTCATCGGGTATTACAGAGGGTATGATATCGGGCATTACACTCTAAAATCAGTTGGTTTAAAAGTTTACCCAAATCATCTTGGTTGAGTGAATATGAACCCCCTTGGGTTCATATTCAGTCAACCCAGTTGATTTGGGTTGACTTTAACATAACTGATTTTAGAGTGTACAGCCTTAATTCCACTGTAAACAAGGCCAAGTTTTGTTTGTGATAAAAATAATATGTGATTGATCGGGACTCCAAAAGACATTCTCTTACCTGGGAATTTATGTCATTCTTTTTATGAAAGAAGTAGTATACCATGCACGTTTCGTACCTGATCAGGGTGATCTCGGTGAGTGACCTCGGTAGTGACGTCATGTCACGTGACTCAGTGGCGCCTTGTTGTGTTGTCATGGTAGCCACAACAAGGAGTAGTTTTCTGGTTCGGATTTTCTCCATATCCTCGGATACTTAGTAGAATTACCACAAACAACCTGATAACTATTTTACTAGATCGGATTCCTCGGAATACCCTGCTTCTGTCTATCCTGGTCTTACTATAGCTTATTATCTCCATACCCTGGCATATTCTGGCTATGTAATGACTTCTCCGGACCTCTATAAAGTATTCTGACTTCCCTAGTTGTGTTTGTTTGCTAGTGCACAATGTATACAATTCACATGTAGCACATATGCATATGTTGAATGTGCCGACATGTGCCTGTGTGCCAGTGCACAATGTGAGCATATCACATGCTGCACATAGGCACAAACGGGTATCTTGGATGTGACAATATGTGCTTGTGTGCTAGCGTCACTAGGTGGCACATTATGCACTAGCACATAGTCACATACGGGTATTTGAGGATACGCATGACATTCACATGATAATGTTTCATTTGAGGAAAACTTTTGAGGAAAACTTTTGAAGATACCTTTTACATGATACTTATCTGAGGATATATATTTGAAGATAGTTATGGTTCTTAGTACCTGTTAGGCCCGGCCTTCTAGACCATCCCAAGATAACCTGTACAGAGTCGTCACCATCTGTCGTGTGATCCAACACGATTGTAGTCACCCAATACTATAGTCTTCTACCACCCCTACAGCTTTTATTCCACTATTATTGACTTGTAGCACCACTCCATACCTCCTAGCTATGCCTGGCCTTGTCTCGACTCTGCTCTCGATCAGGTCTTTTACAGGCGTAACCAGATTGCTCCATTCATCTAAGCCCGTATCTGTATTTACCGGTATTTGCATTCCCTTGACCTAGTGCGCTAGGATGCCTTGCATATAAGAAAAAGTCTGTTGGAGGTAACTAGATGTGCTGGTGCGCTAGTGCACATTGTGTGCACATCAAATGCAGCACATAAACACATGCTGGATGTGCTGATATGTGCCAATGCACAATGTTCGCACACCGCAAGCAGCACATGGGCACATACGACGACAAGAGGATCCTGGAACCACAGAAATGTCCTAAAAAGGAACTCAGTAATGGGGATTCTTATCAGACTCCGTGAATTGGGATTATGTGAACAAGCACATTCCACCAAACATCAGTCACACATTCCGTGGAATCTTCTTTTAGGATATGTATGTGGTTACAGAACCCCTTGCTCGTCAAATGTGTCAATGTGCTGCATGTGCTGTACTCCCAATGTGCACTTTTACATCAGCACATATCGACACAACCAATGATCCAAGTGCGCTGCATGTGATATGCACACATTGTGCAGTGTCACGATAGAGCATGTCGGTGCAACCAACAGTCTGTTTCTTATATGTATTGTACCCTAGCATGTACAAGGTCCAGCAAATGTATAGAATGAGACAGTTTTTTAATGAATGGAGCGATCTGATTAAATTCATAATTTTGATGATGATTTTTATTACCTGGTAAACGCATGCGTGGACCACTGCCCGCGCGTGTATTATGACCATTGCAAAGCGACTGTACTGTAGCAAGCTCGCACTAGAACCCTAAGTCAGCAGTATTGGTGAAAGGCCCAAGCAATGGACAGCTGGGGATGACTATGGATAAGTCAGCAGTAGTGGCATTGGCGATATTAAGGTTGTAGGTGGTCTAGGCGAAATGGGTTTACCAGATATCCTCAGATAAGTATCCCCCAAAAGGTATCATCCAGTAGTCACCACCAGTCCCCAAGTCACCACTGTCTTCAATCCCCAAATACCGAGATGAGTTGTAGAGTAGTATGTGGAGTCACTCGTTCGAGCAGTAGTTACTCGATAGCTTATTTGTATGGTGTATCATTTGGGTCAAAAGTCTATTTTTATCGCGATGAGATTAAAATACACGTCCGACGTATATTTTTTATCGGTGCACCTGGATTTTTCAGTTGCAACGCTATTTCTCAATACAGGTGCACCTATAAAAATTAGCGGTGCACCTGTAATTTATACGTCCAACGTATATTGAATTACACGTCCATCGTATATTTTATACGTCCGACGTATAAATACACGTTGGACATGTGTTTTAGAGAAAAATAGCGATGCACCTACATTTTTTCCAGGTGCACCTACATTTCTAAATACCGTTGCAACTGTAAATTCCGGGTGCATCGATAAAATTTACACGTCCAACGTATATTTCTGACAAAATACACGTCCATCGTATATTTTTTCGGTCAAAATACAAGTCCAACGTATATTTCCCCTGAAAAACACGTCCGACGTATAATTATTTATCGTTGCAACTGTATTTTACAGTTGCAACGCTATTTCTGTATCCAGGTGCACCTGTAAAATTTAGCGGTGCACCTATAAATTATACGTCCATCGTATTTTAAAATCCACGTCCAACGTATATTTATACGACCGACGTATAAGTATACGTTGGACGTGTATTTTTCGTAGAAATTAGCGGTGCACCTGTACATTATTCTAGTTGCACCTCCATTTCAAAATATCTCTCCAACTATAAAATCCGGGTGCATCGATAAAAATTACACGTCCAACGTATATTCTAGAATAAAATGTACGTCCATCGTAGATTTTCCTCGTCAAAATATAAGTTCAACGTATAATTTTCTGAAAATACACGTCCGACGTATATTTTTTATCGATGCACCTGGATATTACAGTTGCAACGCTATTTTCGAATACCGGTGCACCTATAAAATTTAGCGGTGCACCTATAAATTATACGTCCATCGTATATTAAATTACACGTCCATCGTATAATTTATACGTCCGACGTATAGATACGCGTTGAACGTGTATTTTCATCGAAAAATAGCGATGCACCTACATTTTTTACAGGTGCAACTACATTTCAAAATACCGTTGCAACTATAAAATGCAGGTGCAACGATAAAAATTACACGTCCAACGCATAATTCTATAAAAGGAAACAAGATGACCCGATTACCTAAAATGGAGATATAAGTTCAACATGCGTTTTGTTTCTAGCCAATCAGAAAATTACCGTTGCACCTAGTTACTATAAATAGCAGCTAATCAGAAAATACCTTTAAAACTTGTAAATCCTGGATTCGACATTCGAGATAGGATATACGACATACAACATATGCCATAAAATATCCGTGATCATTGCGACCACTCAAGTAATTCGTGTTTTGTTTGGCCAATCCCACTGATGCTTTTATTCTGATTTGTTCATGATCGGGACCGTGGGAGCACAGAGGTTCGTTTCAAACAATGATCCAGGATCAAAATAATATTGTAAAATAAGTATAACTGGATTTTATAATATTATTTTATTCCTGAATCGTTGTTTGAAACGGCCCCTGTGCCGTAGTGGGAAGGGCATCCGTGGCGTTGGAGTAGCCTCAATTTTTTCACCAACGTTCGTTGTATCTGGGCCCATGGGAGTCTCCATGATAATTGATATTTCAAAAGGGGTTCGACTTTGATGAAACAGATACACCGAGGGTTTGGCAGGTGCCCAAGGGTATCCGGCTTATTCGAACCTTGGTTCTTTCGGGCCTTGGTTTGTTCGTACCCTGGCTTTTTCGTCCGTCCAGCTCATTGGGACTTGGCCCTTTCGCCTTTGGAATTTGTCGTGATTGCCGAAGGCACGATCATACTGGATGGGGCGAGACATGTTCCCCGGAAAAGTTTTTAATTTAGTATTAAAAGGAGCTCTCTGGTGGACTTTAGTGATTTATTAACATTCTTTGTTTTAGAAAAAAAACGTAAAAAGGGGATCGTTCTCGGTCTGACTCCCTCACAATCTCCTATCCCGCCCGGCGGCACTTATGAGGCCCCACGTCTTAACACCCGAAACACTGTCGTGATGACCAACAACCATAAGGACAAGTCCATGATTGGGTTTGTTTTGTTTTGTTTTTTTTTTTTGTTTTTTTTTTGGGGGGGGGGGGGGAGGCCGGATTTCATAATTTATGAACAGAGGCCAACAATTCCAATTTTAACAACTACTTAATGGGGATGATTGAAGATAGCCGATTTCCCTTGTGACTTGCGTTCCTTTGGATGGGCTATTTACTTAATCACCACTTGTGCAGTTTATAAGACAGCTGCACCGCTTTTTTATATCTATTACCATTTGGCCAATGTTGGCAACCTTTCTCGGGTTTTGCCTTTAATTTTATGCGATTGTGCAAGAGGGATAAAAGCAGGCCTACAATTACTCTCTATGTTAAATTTTAAGTCGTTTAGGCATAATTACTCTTTAAAACACAAGGTCAGAAAGTGCCTTTTGATCAAGTGATGGTGTTTTGAATTCCGAACACAAACCTCCCATGGACTTGTCCTTATGATTGTTGGCCATCATGGAATGGTTTCGGGTTTTTAGACATACGGCCTAAATACAACGAACGTTGATGTAAAATTGATGTGAAAATTGATATCCTTCCCACGATCCCACCTTCAACCAAGAAAAAAGTAGTTCAGTTCATCACCAAAGAGACTGAGGGGTAACCACACCACTGCCTCCCCCCAAAGACGAATAGGCCAAACGAAGAAATATATCAAAAATAAGCCGACGCATAGCCAGGTTATAGTTAGGGGAGGAGGAGGAGGAGGGGGCAAGAGTAATATCTAGCGGGACTAATTCAGCAATCTAAACGTAACGGCAACCCCTTCCCCCTACGAAGGCGGTAAGCGCTACGTTCAGATCGCTGAAGTACTAGGCGGTACACAGAATAGGATGCGCAGCATCATCCGAGCCACGTAGCGGCGAGATGGAAGGTGAGCACAAGATGGGGACATCCCGTCGTTGGAAAAAAATTGAAATCCGAGACAAACGCAATTTCCTTGACTCTGAGTCCATATGTGTCCGTAATTTGTAAGTTGTGAAGGCATTAATAATTAGGCCACATCACGTGGGGGGGGGGGGGTGCACTCAGTTGTTTTGGGGTAGGGGCACATATGTCCCCCCCCCCGCCCCGCCCGGCTGTGCAACTGGAAATAAGACAGTAGTACCCGAACGTTCGTCATTCCCCAGACTTTTTGAGGGAGAAGACGGTGGTAAATTTCCATAGGAACCAGACTTTGCGGAGAGCAAATGTTTTCTGTGCAAAATTTGAACGCCATTCCAAACTGCATATATAGCAGGGGTATGTTATGGAAAAGAGATGGGGATTGCGGGCTTTTTGTTGAAGGCTTTCCCCACGAAACGGTTGACGTTGCTATTGAAGTCGCCATGATGCTCACTGGACGTCATTAAAACGTTGACCGCTGTTGTTGTCCACTATACAATCTAATATGACGTAAGGATGGCCGGGCTTCTCGAACGGGAGCGATATCGCATTATAGTATAGGCAGCATAGACCCCTGTATGTCCTGTTTGTTCCTGGTACTCCCAACCAACCTAATGCTTCATATTATCCCATGACTCGTTTTGGTAGTACGTGAGGCTTGTGCGGCTAGTATTGTGACGTGGGGTGAAAGTGATGCATGGTTGTCTGGTGCGGTAGTATATGGTGTGTGGTTTGTGCTCCTGCTGGTCCGGTGTTAGCTTCTGTATCTACTATCCATCTTGGACGGTGTTGTGGGTAGTACGTGATGCTATGTCAAGCAGTAGAGTGGGTGTGGTAGTATATGGTGTACGCACTGCACCCCATTTAAGACCGTGTAATGTTAGGTTACGTGGTATTACAAAGTAAGTTTAGACGATAGTAGGGGATGTACGGTCTGTATCCCATAGGTCTACTGTTATCCCTTAACACTATAAAACTGCCCAATAGTTTGTAGTGTCCCATGGATAGTTTGGAATGCTAGATCATGTAGTGGGATGTGTGTGGTGTATGCTTGGTTTCTGGTTTCGTAGTAGAATATAGATGGTCTTTTGACATTCTAGGACTTGGCTGAGGGAAGAGGTAAATATCTGAGATAGCAAGTCTGTAGTAATGTTACAAGTCAGTAGTAATGGCACAAGGCTGACAGAACACTATAGTAATGGTGAATACAATAGGGCCAATCATAGGACAGATAGTCAAAGACACGGTGGAAGCCGATGGTAAGGCCACCAGGAGCTATTTCGGAGCTTGGAATTCCACTTATGTAATCCCACTAAGAGAATCCCTTTTTTATCTCCGCATTTTAAAAAATGCGGGGCTATTGTCGTGATCTCCGTCCGTACGTCCGTACTTCTGTACGTCCGGTTTTGTAATTCGAAACGCTGCAACTTTCGACAGTTGTTCAATAGGGTCTGTGCAATCCCAAAATACCACTTTTAAAGTTTTGAGCCACCAGGTGGCTTCTGTGGAGCCACTTGAAAAATGCGCTAATTTTTCACTTTTCTTTCGAATAATCCCAACCTGTGTAATTCAGAGTTCTATAACTGCACTAGGGTGTTGCTAAATGATCTGTAGATGTGAAGGAAGGTTTCAGATTTTTTAGGTGCCATGTGGCTGTGCCATCGATGCCTCTTTCGTGTTTTCTTAGACCGTTTCCGGCGAAAGGCTCCTAGGGTATGTAATTTGAAATGCTAAAACCATGCTTAAATGTTGCAGTAGGGTCTGTAGATGCGCACGAAGGTTTCAGATTTTTCAGGTGCCACGTGTCTGTGCCACTGTTGCCACTTTCATATTTTCTTAGACCGTTTCCTGCGAAAGGCTCCTAGAGTATGTAATTCGAAACGCTAAAAGCATGCTCAGACGTTGCAGTAGGGTCTGTAGATGTGCACGAAGGTTTTGGATTTTTTGGGTGCCATGTGGCTGCGCCACCGTTGCCACTTTCGTGTTTTCTTAGACCGTTTCCGGCGAAAGGCTCCTAGGATATGTAATTCGAAATGCTAAAACCATGCTCAAATGTTGCAGTAGGGTCTGTAGATGCGCATGAAGGTTTCAGATTTCCAGGTGCCTCGTGGCTGTGCCACCGTTGCCACTTTCACGTTTTTTTAGACCGTTTCCAGCAAAAGGCCTCTAGGGTAAGTAATATTCGAAACGCTAAAATCATGCTCAAATGTTGCAGTAGGGTCTGTAGATGTGCACGAAGGTTTTGGATTTTTTTAGGTGCCACGTGGCTGTGCCACCGTTGCCACTTTCCTGTATTCTTAGACCGTTCCCGGTGAATGGCTCCTAGGGTATGTAATTCGAAACGCTAAAACCATGCTCAAATGTTGCAGTGGAGTTTGAGGATGCACACGAAGCTGTATGACTTTTGCCACTCAATATGATTTTAGTGTGTCATATAATACATTTCATCTTTGTATCAAGCATTCATACAAAGGCAAGGATGCAAATGCGGGGATACACCATAGTCTGCATTGCACACAAATGACACCCCCTCTAGTTTAAAACGACTGTGTTTACAGAATCCCTTTTTCGTCGTATGTGCCCCTGTGATGCAGGTGTTGTGCATTAGAAAATAGGCACATATTGGCACATCCAGCATATCTGTATGTGCAGCATGTGATGTGCACTAGCACACCAGCAGATCCCATCAACCACCTGTTGCTCCTAACTCCCGATTAGCATCTAGATCACCCCACGGCTTTCATAGATCTTAGACCACTACTGTTGCCTTACACATTTTCACCATCATCTTCATCATGCTTCAAAACACATTTTACGGAAAAAATTAAAAGTGTTCGGAAACTTCTGAATGATTGGTCATTAAGAAACTTAACCTTACTCAGAAAAGTTGCAGTAATAAAAACATTGGCATTCCCCAGTTTAATACATTCCCTCAATGTCCTCCCGAACCCATCAGATTGTCTACTGGACGAAATTCAAAATATATTTTTTAACTTTCTTTGGTCCAACAAAAACGATAAAATTAAGCGTAACGTGTTGATCAATTTAGTTGAAAATGGGGGTCTCAAGTTTCCTCACGTAAAAACGTTTTGCCACTCCTTAAAAATGGTTTGGGTTAAGAAATTAATAGATCCCGAAGTCATTGCCCAATGGAAAACACTAATTCTGGACCATTTTGAAGAATATGCGGGAGACAAGATATGGTTTCTGACGAAAAGAGGGATCCAGAAAATTGCTCTAAGTATGGACCCTTTCTGGAAAAATGTACTTTTCTCATGGTCGCTTCTTAAAAAGGGTGAACCCACAATCCCGGGCGAGGTCCTATCGCAATCTCTCTTCTATATTGATTTTATAAAAATAGAAGGCAAACCCCTTTTTATGGGAAGTGGGTCAGGATGGGGGTCTTTTTTATAAACGATATAGTCAACAATGAAGGACACACTATTGATTTTGATGAATTTCAGAGGAAATATGACCTCGATATACCATTCACCATCTATTTAGGGGTGGTTAGTGCTATACCGAGATTATGGAAAAGAATTTTGCACAACATCTCGAGACTTGATAATGTCACTGACCCAACTGTTGATGACATTAAAGCCCGCACAAAAGCAAATCGGAATTTTTACCCCATATTTCTGGAAAAAGTATCGAAAGAACCTATTCACACTCAAGAAAAATGGACTACAATTCTGAAGGAAAATATATCTCACAGCGATTGGCAACACATTTATAGACAAACATTTAAATCAACTGACGATACATATTTACAGTCCATGCAATTTAAAATCAATCACAGAATTTTCTTTACAAACTCTCGTCTCTATAAATGCGGTTTATCAGAAACAGAACTCTGCTCCTTCTGTGGAAACGTGAAGGAGACTATTGCTCACTTATTTTACGAGTGTTGTTTTTCGAAAAAAGTTTTAGTGAGATTAGTAGAACGTATTAACGACAGCCTACTATTGAATTCACATTTAGCCGTAACTGAACGTGAAATTATTTTAGGCCCCTCCTCCCAAGTTGACCGACCCATAGTTTGGAGCACATGCCTCCTTATATACAAAAAGTACATCTACAGTTGTAGCCGTAAAAATACACCTCCCGACTTCTCTGGTTTTCTAGGCGTTTTGAAACTTTACAGAAATATTGAACTGTACTCAACATATATCTACCCAATCGACAAGGCAGTTCTTATTAAGGAGAAATGGAATTGCATCAACAACTTTTTGAATAACTGAAATGTAGTACTTTAATTTTCTAATATTCTATGTTCTGTGTATTTAAAAAAAAAAAAAAAAAAAAAAAAACTTTTGTTTTATTTATTTGGGATTAACAACACTTTGGGGGAGCACGGTGGCTCAGTGGTAGTCTGTTGGACTTCTATACTAAGTTGGATCCCGTCCGGGACGATCCACGTTATGTCCTTGGTCAAGGCACTTTATCGCGGTTGCCTACATTGGGGCACGATGACGACGTGTACTGAGGCGTACTGCATGTGGATGGTGCACATGTCTTCAACCGCTGTAACCCTGTTCGAGTGGAGCTTGAGCAGAATTAGAATGTTGAGGAGCTGACAGTTGCTCGTTGGTACTCGGTTGTTCACTCCTGGTACTTCAGCTTCCGCCACCCGTAAAACTGCCATGATCACGATTAGCCATTGTGCATGAGTATGTGACTTTAAACACCAATAAATAAATAACGACACTTCCCACAACCGGGATAACCCCGTGTCGGACAGTTTTACGAGTAGAGGACACGGGAGTACCCGGAGAGACTCCAGGGAGCACGACCAAACAGCTGGCGTATTAACGCCACACAGACAGAGAGAGGATTGGTTGAAGACAAGTGCACTATCGACGAGTTTAATGCCCTAACCACTGAGCCATCAGATTCTTTATTCACGGTACGCATTTGTGTAAAATGGTTACAAATAAACATATTGCACAAATGTAATAAGTAGTATACCGTGGGAAGTGGCATTGCCAGATTGGCTGTCTACCTGCACCCTCTGGAAGATGGGGTGATTGCAAACAGACGGTGACCAAACGAATGAACCAGTTATGTGACGCGTGATGGAGAATGGCGATCGAATCATTTCTTTTCTGGGGCCGGAGATTTGGTGCATCATTTTCGCCAGCGGAAAGTTGGTGCTTCAAGGTTGGCAAGAAGCAACCTGGCATCGTGATCCCACATGCCGGGTTGAATGTGATAACACAAACAAATATAACACACTTGTTCACAAATGTCGCAGTTTACCGTAAAAAATCACACGCTTTTTCACGGTGCGTGGTGTAACATTTGAAATAAGTTTAGCTTTCAAGTCGTTAAAATCTCGTTTCTGTTTTGTCAAAAAGATAAAAAAAAACAGCTATCAGTTAATCACGCCAACGTTTTTTTTTCAGAGCAAGTATCCCGAGCTGATTTCGAAAACAAGAGGTATTGGAACTTTTTGTTCGATCGATTTTCCAGATAATGTTTTCAGGGATAAAGTCATAACCAATTTGAGACAAAAAGGTAAGAAATTTGCAATCGGGCTCGGTGACGTTGATAAAGGGGGCGTGGGGGGAGCGTTAGGCTACAGATGAACAGTAGCAGATCTCATTTCTGTGGCATGAGCCCTCCCCTCCAGCACTTTTCACCCTACACGCCAAATGTGAGTATCTTTTAAAGTCACTTGGTTTTCCGCCTGTAAAGTCATTGAAATGCTGACAGGATTCTGAGTGAATCGAGTGTGGATTTAGATTACTGGGGGATGTTGCCATCGGTGCATTAGCTGTTTTATAATGGGGGTGGGGGTAGTGGGCTTCTGGATACCTCCGTCCGATTCATAAAACGTTCCACGACCGCATGCATTAATTTCACCGCGTGCACGAGCATCTACATGGGAACTCTACAGTAGATGATTTTCAAAATGCTTTACTGAACGGTCAAAATAATAAAGGGTCCAGTTTCTGGATTATAGCGCCACACCCACCCGCCAATTTTCCCCTCCAACTTGGTGCCAATTCCCCACAATTTAAGCGACTTTCCTTCAACCATTGGGAAAATGGGCATTTGGCTTCCTCGTTTCCCTTAATAATTGCCCTTCTAAATTATTATGAAATAGAATTCCTTTTGAATGCCGTCAGTACAAAATTAATTTCAAGGGTGATTTTGACCACTCGAGTTTTTACCTCGAAATCGTCAATGGTATCCCCAGGAAAGGTAAAAATAATTACTTTATTTTAAATAATTTCAAATGCTCGAATTACGTCTCAATGAATAGAGACAAAAGTTACCTGAAACGGGGGAAGTGACAACCTTTACTTATTCCCGGTTCGTTATTAGACACTCGTTAACAACCGAAAATCGGTTGATACGAATGTCTAATAAGGAATCGGGAATAAGTAACGGTTGTTACGTCCCCTCTGAAACTGATATAATGTTTTGGTAAAGACCACTGTATGAGAAGGTAGAAGATTGGCAACCCGCTATATACCCGAACTTCTACCGTGAAATATTAACGTTAAAATAACTTATTTATTGGATATGATTTTCTTTCACATGATAGTCCATTATCACACTCGACTGATATGGCCTTAAACTCGGCTGATATGACGACGATCTCGGCCGATATGAATTTACCTAGAGTTGCCCCCCTTGATGTGTTAATAGGCGCAACCTCTTTGTCTAGAGCACAATGTTCCCAGTTATTCGTCGAACGCATTCAAGAAAATTGGCGTTACCAATCGTACACGAATGGGTGGGTATGTCAGTTCGGTATGAATTTTAGTGAATAATTTTGTATGACGCGGAATTAACTGGTAGAGTGATGAACATGCCTGGTTAGTAAAATTTGTTTTCATGTCTTTGCCTTCTTAAAACTTATGGGAGAGCGCTTTGGGTATTCTCTCTCGTAAATTGCAACAAGACAATTCCTTACAGACTAAATAATTTCTCTTCAAAGATTATATGAAGCTACTCCACAGAATATGAATATGAAGCCTTTAACTTATGGCACCCCCACTACCTATTAAAGCCCAAATTTGGGCTTCCAGCACCCAACCAGTTAATGGTGGAAATAAGTAATGATTAATTGATGAAGAGATGAAAAAAAGAGAGTTGTACAGAAAATTCATCGTAAACTAAAATTCAAGACCGTAAGCAGAGATTCGTCTAAGTGGTAGAAGTGATAGTTCAGCTATCCGAACGTTGTGGATTCCGCGCGGGGAAGCTGAGGCGTTCGGATAGCTGGACCTGGAGTAGGAGAGGAGGAAACTTCGGACATCGTGAAAAATAATGAGAAACAATAACATTGTGAGAAAACTGTAACAGATCAGGAATCTTTTTTGTATTTATTTGTTTTGATTTAATAAATAAAGAGGTTATTACTTGCTTAGTTCTCTCAGGCTGCAGTTACTTCGGACTGATATCTCGATCAATATGAAACAAACCAACTGATAATCTCTAAGGATTAAAAGTCTTTTGAGAATGTCGATCTTTTTATCGGTCCTTTGCAAGTCTGGAAATAGGAAAACTGTCAACTGCAGAATGAGTCTCCCAGAGGGTGAATTTGGTGATGCTACCCTGCAAAGCAGGATAGCATTACTAAATTTACCTCTGTGAACCTCATTATGAATCAAGGTCTCGGGTCTAAAGAAAGAGGTACCCAGAGGATAAATTGGGGGATTCTAGCCCACTGTATGGGATAGCATCAGCAAATTCACCCTCTGGGAACCTCACTAGATTGCTTTTTTCCAAGCTTGGTCCCTGGAGCAAAAGCGATCAAC
Organism: Pictodentalium vernedei; assembly: GCA_031216915.1. Lineage (NCBI taxonomy): Eukaryota > Metazoa > Mollusca > Scaphopoda > Dentaliida > Dentaliidae > Pictodentalium > Pictodentalium vernedei. Next base: position 228,201,739 of record CM062296.1, read on the forward strand.
TGATATTTCGTTTCTCTTCAGAACACCAAACGGTTGTCCAGTTATTTTGAATAGACCACTTAATATATTTAACTTGCTGCTGTTCTGGACTTAAAAGACTTTTAAAATTAGGTAAAAAATCACCCCAAAGACCTCTTGCTACTGACTGAAGCCTGACGTATCAGCTATATTTCTCAGTTTGACTTTGCTACTGTCTGAAGCCTGACTTATCAGCTATATTTCTCAGTTTGACTAAACTCAGAAATATAATCCATTTTATTATATGCTAGCTTGTCAATTATCGCAAATTATCTGAAAGATATTTCTTGATATCCATCGACTTGCTGGATAACTAGGAATATCCCTCACTAGCTTCCTAAATGACATCATGCTTCGGCGCTGCACTTCGTCATCGATATTGTTACAAGCGACTCAGTGCCGGCTTTACCAGGAGTACCAGAGGTTCATGTTATTCCAATCCGTCCAGGTGATTCTATGACTGAAACATTGGATGTATAATAATAATAAAATAATAAAGTAAAATAATTAGATGTATAGAAAGTGACTCCGAGAGTGATATTGAGCCTTGAACTGGGTAACTTTTTCGAAATTCCTTGTTAACTGAGTCGCCCAGGAAGTTTTTTGGATGAGTCGGCGCACTCAATTTCAAATTCCTTTTTGTAAATTGACATTTAAAATGTTCTAAAAAATTAACATTAATTAAAAATATGAGAATATTCTCATTTATAGTATTATAATATTATTAAATTTAATCTGTTAGTTGAACAATTAGTTGGTAAATTATCGTGGGAATGTGAGGCTGTTTTTTGTTTGAGTGATTTGGCAAGTACATGCTGGAAAGAACGATCAGCTGATCTTTTTTATTGTTTTGAGACGCACGTATTTGTAGTCGAATTGGGTTCAATATGGCGCAGTAAAACTTTACGTAGCATGTAATAAAAAGAAAATCTACACTATTTTAGAGAATAGCGCCAAGCTTCCTATTTTTGTGAATAATAAATTTTAGTTCACAAAACTAGCGTAGATATCCTCTATATATCTTGGTATGAAAAATCTTAAGAAGTTAAGATATATATCAAACAAGATTCATTTTTATAGTTGTAAAACCTCAGAGACTGAATTGAAGTGTGTTTAAACAATGTTGTCAAAAAAGATCACGAAGATGTCAAGCTTTGAGAATTTAAGTCTGTAAGGAATTCGTCGCTGTTGTCGTTTGTTTGTTTATCCACTTTTCGCGGTGTTTGCGTGCAGACTACTGATGAATGAATGAATGAATGAATGAATGAATGAATGAATCTTTATTTAGCAGTATACAAACAATATACAATATACATAAATATCAAAAGGAGACAGTTAAGCATGTATACCACAGGGAGATGACATAGCCAGATTGGCTGTCTACCTGTCATCTCCCAGAAAATATAGCGCGGACGTTGGAATGTTTAATATTTACACTTGAAGCTGGTGGCTGGGCTGGGAGGGAGCGGGGGGGGGGGGGGTAAGCAGAACTAAGGTAATAGACGAGAATTGAAATATCCAGACCCATTTGCCTACAGTATAGGTGGAAGCGTCTCGCTAGATGACCAAAAACTTCACTTCCGTTGACAACTCCAAATCCTGGCGTAGTCCGCTGAGAGCTCCCGAAGGCAGCTTTCAGCTGACTGGTGTCAGGTGTTGGGTTCTCAAGAAGGGAAGGATAAATACTCAGTCTACCTAATGAAACTTAATGAAATTTAGAGCTCAAGGACCCGCGTTAATTGTCACAGTTCTTGAGGGACGCTAGGCTAATGTATCTACAAAATGCATGCACTGGAGTTTATTCTGCAAAATCTTACTTACTAGAGGCTCACCCATTACAGTAAGGATTATAGCATTCAATGTAGTGGGGATACCGAGACAGCAATTTTGAAGTTAGTTGTTGATGAAAATCTACCTACTAGAAGCGCACTCATTACTGTAAGGATTGTCGCAGTCGATGTAATCGGGATATTGAGACAGTATTTTGAAGTTAGTTGTCTTTTAAAAATGTTTCTGTTGTTTATATTACGTAAGTAAAGATCTAGATCATTCCAAAGTTTGGGGTAAATGTGTATAGGAAAGTTCTCCAGAGACGTTGTCCTTATTCTAGTATATTCAAGCGAATCTCTTCTTCTGCTAGCTCGACCCGTAGTGTTGATAACCGACTGAAAATGATTTCGAAAAGATGACGGCAGGTTATCGTGATACCAATCGAATACGAACAAACATGCGTGCAGTTTAAAGAGGTCGTTCACTTTGAGAATCTTGTTTTCTCGAAAGAGGGGATCGGTGTGAGCATTGTATTTGTTATTGTTTATTATGTGGATTGAGCGTTTCTGGAGAAGTATCTTTTTAATCGTTCTAGAATTTCCTCATACGTTTATCCCATACTCTAGGTGTGTGTGTATCAGGGCATAATAGAGCGCTTCACGGGGGAGTGTTGTCTTCACTTTATTCAGTGCGAAATTAGCATGGGCGATCTTGGAGGAGAGTTGAGATATATGGTGCTTGTAGGATAGACTATCGTCAATATGTATACCTAAGAATTTTAAGAATATCTCAGTATTATTTGAACCTACTCTACTTATGATTTGGCCGTTGATTAGAATATTATGACGAATTTCTGTTGTTTTTTTTTGTTTTTTTGGCCGATGGGTTCATTAGAATATATTTGGACTTGGTGACGTTTACGACAAGTTGATTCGCACAACACCATTCAAAGATTTTACCTAACTCATCATTTATGAGTAGGGCTAGCTGGTTTGGGTCTGGTCCTGAAGAATGCCCCGTGGTATCGTCAGCAAAAGACAATAAATTGAGGGAGGTAGCATAATAGATATCATTGACGTATATCAGAAATAGGGTTGGACCAAGTATCGAACCTTGAGGAACTCCGTGTGATATTGTTACCCTGTCAGATATATAGTTTCCGTATGCAAGGTATTGCGACCTATCTGAAAGATAACTTCTAAACCATTCATTGCCAAGTCCCCTAATACCATATTTCCCTAATTTATTAGTCAAAATGTCGTGGTTAATTGTATCGAACGCCATGAACAGGTCCAAAAATAACGCCAATGTGCTGTTTTTACTTTTCTTGTTGTTTTCTTCGGCTATGGTTTTCAGAAGTTGCATAACTAGATGCACCGTACCATGAATTTCCCTAAAACCTTATTGATTCTGATGTAGGATTCCAAAACGATTTAAGTACTTTAGAAGTCTTGCTGACATAAGTTTTTCTAAGAGTTTAGAGGATGTGGGAAGTATGCTAATAGGTCTATAATTTGTGAAGTTATGTTGGTCGCCTGTTTTAAAAATAGGAATAACTTTTGCAATTTTCATTTTATCGGGAACAATGCCACATGCAAAGGAGCAATTGAAAATGTGTGTTAGAGGGTTAACTATGGGATCGATAGTTCGTTTGAGATGATTCGAGCTTATTTCGTTATAGTCCTTGCTTCCTTTAGATTTTAGGGACTTTGCGATACTCTTCACTTCAAACTCACATGTAGGACTCATGTAAAAGCTATTTGTGAAGTTTTGTTTCATGAGGTCATAGGACGACTTGTTGGTCTTAGGTATTTTGTCACTCGTGCGTTTTCCTATATTTGCAAAGTACATATTGAGTTCTTTAGCTATATCTGTTGGGTCATTGAGTTTTTTATCATTATGGATAAAATATTGAGGTAAATTTGTTGCTATGTTTGGTGTTTTGATGGCGGCATTTAGTATATGCCATGTTTTACGAAGGTTATGCTTGTGTACGCTCAAGATACTTTTAAAATAATTTGCTTTGCATTGCTTTTTGACTTTATTGAATATTCTACAGTAGTTTTTGTAGTTTCTTGTGTTAGATTCACACAGGTTTTTTATCTTCTTGTTGTAAAATTTACTTTTATTATTTGATGAAACTATTAGTCCTCTTGTCATCCAGGGTTGCCTTTTTATGAATTTACCGTTGGTGCAGACACGTATCCGGGGGAAAGCCAGGTCAAATAATCCTAGACATATGTGTAGGAAATTATTATAAGCCGTGTTGGGGTTATCGGAACCCATAAGTGGAGAAAAATCACATTCTGATAGAAGTTGGTTGAAGTGTGCAATGGTTTCGTCATTTACTTTACGTACCCATGTATATGATTCTCTGTATGTTTTGTGGGGCACGGTTTCAATATGAAAAGTACCGAAGTGGTCATATTTAAGCAGATCAATATTAATGTCACCAGCAAAATAGGAAGATACATTTTCCTGGTTTAGCTTGTCGGTTATTTCATTAAGTTTGTTTAGAAAAATATCAATGTCCGCTTTCGGTGGGGTATTTGGTCTGTAGATCACCCCAATGACTCTTCTTGATTTATTGACAGTGATTTCGATAAAAAGAGATTCAACAATGTGCGGGACAAAAACTGACAAATTATGACGAATTTTGAAATCAATGCTCTCTTTGATGAAAAGTCCCACCCCACCTCTGCCGTCATCGCCGTCTGGGCGGTTGTTTTTTTTATTAGATTATGGTAACCGTCAAGGCAATATAATATATTTGCAGGGATATTGAAAATTTCTGTTAGGCCAATGATATCAAAGGTATTTTGGGGTCCTTGTAAGGTAAATAAGAGATCGTGTAGGGACTCCCAGTGGGCATTGATGCTCTGACAATTAATATGGAAGAGCGAGAAGGATTGTGATTCGTTTTCGATGGACGATTGAAATGTAATGTGATGCTCCCTCCCTCGTAGAGGTATAGATATGTTCTTTCGCACAGCAGTTATAGATATTCCAATCAATGAGTATTCAGTTCCCTTTTTAAAACGTATTAAGTACGCGGCATAATCTTAATACTACGACTGTTGGCGAGTCTTCATTCATAATGGCAAATTAAGTCTCAATTGGACAATATTTGTAGCGTTGATTCAAACAACATACATTCCTGTGATTTTTTTAGACGTGATCTATTTCAGTTGGTCGCAAAAGCTAACCAAGGTTCGCTTTTCCGACCAACTGAAATATTCCAGACGTGTGAATCTAAACATAGGCGACGGACTATTTAAGCGTTAGACTGGGGTCAGGCCATACCAGCGTCAAATTCCTGGCAGAATTAGACAGGTGGTCCGAGAGCTTGCTACAAGGTACTCATTGGAGAGTGGTGGCCGAATGGATAAGTACTCTGGTCTCTCATGTCAGAGGTCCCGCGATTGATCCTCGGTCGTTGAAAGTTCTCGAGGTGTCCGAACAGTCTCTGTCAGCATCAATTGTGGGGTTCATGCTATCACAACGTACCGTACTATCGGATGGGAACGTAAAATGGATGTCCTCTGTTCGGCTAAAGATCCTTTCGTAGTATTCGAGAAGACGTAGGCCGCGAAGTTGCCGCTACGAAGGTCATCCCACACACCTGTGCCATTGGGTCGAGGAGAGGCGTTAATATAAGTTGTACAACTTGCTCGCCAATCCTTGTAAAACAAATACGCTTAAAATAAATCAAAGCACGACATCCGATTTTACGATGAATGCTTTTGATAATCATGTGCTTTCCCTGATTATACCGTGACATTCCACATTTCTCACGACTCCTATATAACAATGCCAGTATTGAATGGTTTAAAATCTTTTAGTCTGTCTTTCTGCTACGAGGTAAGCCAACAGGTTTAACATGGCTTTGTGTGGTTTATTTTACGATAAACTGATTTTATTATTTCAGGAGTTCATACCGGTGCTTGTGGAGAGAAGACTATAAGATTCAGACCATCGTTACTGTTCCAGAAACACCACTTAGATATTTTGTTTGATAGATTCCATTCTGTTATGGAAGAGATGAAGTGAATATTCTCTTCAGTGCGACACTTAAACAGATATATTTTTGAAGTCCACAGAATATATTCAGACTGTTCACTGTTTTGAATGGGTGCAAAATTGATTACTCAAATGCACACCAAATTTTAGATGTGTGTGGAACCTAGAAAAATAACTGACTAAATTCGAAGATAATCATGCACGGTTGTAAGCTCTCAAGCAACCAGTCATATTCTGTAATGAATTCGACGCTGTTTTGGCCCAGCCCTCAAATAGTCAATCGATTTGTTTAGATTCACTCGTCTGAAATATTCCAGTTGGTCGTAAAAGCGAACCTACGGTTCGCTTTTCCGGCCAGCTGGTATATTCCAGATGAGTGAATCTAAAAAAATACCATAAACATTCATTTTTTTAATCAACGCAAGTAATGTTGCTCAGTAGAGATTTGATTTGACTGATATTTTGAAAAGATTACCATCAAGAATGAAGGCTCACCGCAGCCGTAGCTTTAGTATTACGCCGCATTTTGTTTTCAAGACGAATTTAATACTTATTGATTGGAATATCTATATCTAGTTTACAAAAGAATATTTGTATATTTTTTATGAATAAAGGACATTACATTTCATCAACAGTAGTCTTCACGCAAACTCCACGAAAAATGAGTAAACAAATAGCCCATAACAACAAAATAATAACTCTTTGGCCAGCCGCTGATTTGTCGCGGTTCTCGAATGAGATGGCCTTGGTTACCCCTGTACACCCAACTGCCTCCCTATTCCCACGCTTCTCCTCTCCTCCCAACACTCGAAGACGAACTGTTTGATGACATCCCTTGTCCCATTCTTCCCAATCTTTCCGATTAGCATATTAACCCTCTCCTTTGAGTCTCCCCCAACCACATGTCCTTCTTTCTCCCATCCCACTTCCCCATTATACTCCTAGTGAATCTTATTCTTTTAGACTGGTACTTTGGGCTTTCTAGAAGAAAGTGTTCCAGGGTCTCCACCATGCCCAAATTACACATCTGGCACTCTTTTTCACTATTTTTCCCAATGTTTCCCCTCAGCTCCTGGGATCAAGACCTCAGCTTGAACAACAGTGCCCCCCCCCCAACCCCCCAAGGTGCCATCAAGGTTCTCTTCAAAACCTGGCTTCTCTTTATTACGCAGGCCACCCAAAGACCTCTTTGATTTGACTCCCTCTCGCCAATTACAGTTACAATCCTCCATGACCCTTTCTTTGACGTTTTTTTACACTGGTTTGCCCCAACGCCCAGGTCCGAGATCTCCAAAGAGTAGTTCTCGACTAGCTCCCTCACTTGGACCATCCACCCCCGTCTTGATATTTGAGTTGAAAATTCTCAGGAACATCACCTTACACCATCGGCTGTCGGGGAGATTTACCAAATAATTAAGATAACCGAGTTTCAACAGGTCTATCCTGTCCTTTATCCTCATCCACACAAGCTCACCCCTGATTGCTTCTAGCGCTGCGGCATTACTCGACCCCGTTATCCATCGGCCTGCATCGTTCTGCGGGATTTCCAAGCTCTTCACAGCCGTCTAGTTTAGGGGTACCACCTCCGTACCGTATGTTATACTTGGCAGACCCACCATTTCCCAAATGGTTTTCCCCACGAAAATCTTATTGAAAATGTTTCTCCCTATAAGTTTCAAGTGGTTAAGGATTCGCTTCCCCTTCAGAATCAATTTATTTGTGTGGTTTCGGTGGATGCGTCTTCCTGTAATGTTTATTTTAACCCTCAAATACTCGTAATCACCTGTCTCTTCTACACTGAGAAGTTTGCTGCTACCTTCCGGAATGCAGAACTCACCCACTCTCCACCTTCGAGTGGGGTCCACTTTGCGGCCCACCGGTATAACTTTGCTCTTGCTTTCATAAAGTTGAGTCTCCATTTGCTCCCATATTTCCCAACAATTACCAACATTTTCGTTAGCCCCTCTTCGCTTTCTGACACTAGCACCATATCGTCTGCAAAAAAATAGCCCTGGGATCTTCAAGTCCCCAACTGCTACCCCCTCGTCGCTATGAAAGAGTTCATCTCCTAAACCTTTGATGTACAATGCAAACAGAATTGGCGAAGGATACACCCCCTGTTTTAGGCCTGTCTCCATAGGCACACGTTTTGTTGTAATGTTTCCCAGGCTAAGTTCACTCTGTACATCTTTATATAATGCTTTCATAATTACAACAAACTCGTCTCCTAAGCCCAGAGCCTCCAGCTTACGCCACATACCCTCCCTCCATACTCTATCGTATGCTTTTTTGACATCCAAAAAGGCCATAAACATCTTTTGCTTTTTTGTTTTTGCGGATTCTATCATTTGAGATAGCGCGAAAAGATGGTCAGTAACTCTCCTTCCCTTCCTGAAGCCATTCTGGATTTCTCCCCAAGAACACTTCTCTTCAATCACCTCCTCTAATCTCCCATACAGGGCTTTACAGAAAACTTTTCCAATGTTGCTACTGGCAGAGATCTCTCGATAGTTATCCAACACGTCTTTTCCCCCTTTTTGTGAATAAATGTCACTTTGCTTTCTCTCCACTCCTTTGGGACCTTTTGATTTTCTATGGCTAGATTGAATAGGGCAGTTAGGCTTTCCGCGAATTCCTCTTCCCCTTTTTTGATAATCTCGTTAGGAATTTCGTCCACTCCTCCCGCTCTTCCATCCCTTAATTTTGAGATCACCTTTCGCACCTCCTCCATTTTAATTTCGCTGCACACGAAGTTCAATAGGTTTTCCTCGACCTGATTCGGACACTCAGGTGGACTCTCCATGCCCCATCGCTTATCGTTTACCTTTTCCCAGTGCTTGACTAGTTCTGCTGCGACTTGATCTTGCCCGTCTGTGACTGCCATCTACTTTAATACTCTGTGGGTTACTTCCTTTGTTACGTTTACTCACCCATTTCCAAACTACGTTCGAACTCGACCCCCCTGTCGTTCTTATCGTCCTAACAAGACTGCTATTTCGCATTCTCCGATTATCGTCTTTAATCTTATTTACTTTATTTCGTGCTTGTTGGTATTCTTCCTTTGCTACTGTGGCCTTGTTGCTTTCTGCCCCCTTAAGTTTTCTACTTCTCCTGTATGCAGCACATTTAGCTTTTCTACCCTTTATGGCCCTTTTCAGTTCTTCATTCACTCTGTACCCAAGTTCCCGTGTTGGCACCCTGATCCTCCCTACACTTTCCTTCCATGTCTCCACTAGGCTCGCAACTATGGTGTCGGCCATCTTCTTGACACTGCCCCCTTGGGTACGGTTGCAAACTTTCGTTTCAGTTTTTCATTGAACTTCCCTTATTCAGCATACTTTTTGAGTTCCCAAATCTCCTTAAAGCTGCCTTTGCTTTTTACTAGATTTTTGGCCCTGATCGTCACTGTAATCAAGTTGCGATCACTATCCACCTACATTTTACCCTCATCATCCACTTCTACCCCTATTACCTCCCTCCATAAAATAATATCTGTGAGAATGTAGTCGATTATTGATTTTCAGTCGTTCCTCTCCCATGTCCATTTCCCCTTACACCTCGCGTCCCTGTTCAGAATCTTCAGACCGAGCTCGTTTGTGAAGTTCAACAGCTTCCTTCCATTCCTGTTGACTTTCTTGTCCCCACCCTCTATTCCTTCTTCATTATCACCTATGTGTTCATTAAAGTCACCCATCAGAATTATACCGAGCCCCTTGTTTTGTAGATCTGTGATATTGGACCTTAGTGTTGGGTATATCGAGTCATTCCACTCGGGTTTGCTAAACCTCCACTGCACAGTACACAATCCCAAGGGCAATACTTTTGTTTCTCAGACTGATCCTGACCCATCCAATTTCTTCGATACCTAGGCCGAGGTGCTGACGTCTGCCAGGTCTGTGAACAGCGACGGTTTCAAATCCTCTTTAATGTACATGCCTACCCTTCCCCCTTTTTCTGGCCATCGGTTCGCCCTACACCTATCTACACGCACCCCTTACTTGGTCTACCCGTTCCTCGTGTCTTACCCACTGTTCGCTTAAGCCCACGACGTCAAACTCCTCTGCCTCGATCAATGTAGCAATTTCACTTACTTTCCGGTGGAGAGCCTGGATGTTGCTATAACCCACTTTAAGGGTATCAATATTCATTGGCTTCCGCCTACTGGTCCCATTATTATCTAGGCCCTGTATGTTTGTATATCCTATGTTGTGTACCTGTACTTTCCTTGGGATGCTATTCCTACTGAAGTGAATTTTTGGTCCCTTTTCCTTATCCCCCTTATCCCATTTTTTACAACTATGGTTCATAACACATTTCCTGTGTTCATTCCCCTCCCTATGCCAAAAAAGGCCCCACCACTGCAACATATTTCTTCCCAGACCTCTGTACCCCTTGGGCTAAGATGGAGACCATCCCTTCTACATAGGTCCTTTCTGCACCAAAATGATCCCTAATTGTCTACAAAAGGTATCCCAAGTTCCTTACAATACTCCCCTAATTCCTCGTTGACGCCAATGATCTGCGAATTACGCTCGCCCCAACCACCTAGTACTGGGAGAAGCCCCGAAACCACTACCTGTGCATTCTTGGCATTCAGTTGAGTTTTTAAGTCTTTATAAGTCTTAATAAGCTGAACTGATTTCCTCTCCCTGGTCCCCACGTGTACAACAACCATTGAGTCTGGGCCTGACCCCTTTACTAATCCACCCACTCTGTCCCTTAGGTCCTCCACCCTAGCCTCCGGAAAACACAAATTGGTCCTGTTGAAACTGTCGGGCCCACACACCACCCTATCTAACCCCCGCACTATACTACTCCCCGCAACCACCAACTGTCTCTTTCCTGTGCTACTACCCCTGTTACCACCTCTGTTCCCACCGAACCGACTCGCAGTCTTGCACTCCGCCACACTAACCGCCATGCCTACTTCCACCTCTTCAGACCCACCTGCTCCTCAGTATTCTCGAAACTACCTAACACACTAAATCTATTTTGGACACTGCACTCAACTTTTTGCCCACTCTCACTGCAAGCCTCCCTGTACTCGTTTACCACCTTCCTAACCTTCCCTCTGACTCCTGCCCTGACAGACGCCACATGGTCATCGTTATCTCCCTCACTATCCGATTCTAAACGAATACGCCTTTTGCCCCCCCCCCCCACCCCGACTCACACTACTAGCCTGGGGATTTCACACTCTAGCCTCCACTTCTCCCCTACCCTTAACTCGACGCACCTTCCTATTCCCAAAAGACCCATTGTCTACGTCAAAAGTCCGCTTCCTACTACCCACCACCTTCCACCCCATCGAATGCCACCCTAACTGGGTAACACCAGACTTTCCTGCCTTCCCCAGCTTCCCACTCTCCTCCTGCACCTCTTCCTCCAACTTTACATAGGCCTCTAACAGCTGCATTAACGCAACGCAGATAGCGCACATCCCCAACTCCCCCAGCTCACGCCCATCCACATACACCATACCACAGTGCTTACACGCAACCGGTTGCTGGCCGCCCGTTGATAACTCATTAGACCCCCCCCCCCGCCCTCCCTGTGCTGGCCTCAACCACTGCCCCCACCTGTACCCCTATACTAACCGTATCTACACTGCTAGTCTGAACCTCTCGCGTCAAGAAACATTTACTGTCCATAGCAACCATAGCCAAAATTAGAATGTATAACTTAAAATTTGAGAAACCGGTCGAAATCGTAAACAAACATCAGATTCCTTACAGAATTAGACCTCCTGAGGGCTTGACATGGCTGTTTATTTTATTCACACTTTTTCAGTTTATTTGACTGGGACTGGCTTTTGGATTGGTATAATTTGATCAAAACTGCGAACATGGAACAACTTTCATCTCCCCACCTCACGCTAAAATCATTCTATTATAAATGGGGAGTGTGTGATTCCGTGATTCAATGATTCAGTCCGTCCGGGTCTAGCTCAAAATTTATATGTAATGCAACTAGAAATTTTCTGTAGAATGGGTGGGGCCACCCGTTCTGGGAACGGATCGGCTCGCTAGTTTAAATATAAACTGGTCAATTTAATAAAGTAAGTAAACCTAGCGTTTTAGTGCACCGAAGGCACGCACGCACGATGTGAGGTTGATCACCCCCTTAAGGCCTCAGTACAATGGTACTATCCCACGTCCAGAAGTCGCAAGGGATGGAAAGAAAAGAAGCTAAGGGGGCCACCGAGACCCAGTCCACCACCATGTCTGGTAACCTGTAGAAGTTGTTTTTATAGTCAGTTTTAGGGCTTGTAGAGTCTGCCTTTTAAGTGGTGTTATTCTTTAAACTGGTTCGCTGCCCTCATTGATAAGTATAGTCTGTTTCTGGCAGTCAAAGTTTGATAGTAGTTCCGTGGGTTGTGTCTTTCTTAGTCACTCAAGTATAGACTGCCACTGTTGTAATTTGAGCAGATCCGACTGCAGTCACCATTGGCAAACCCGATCAAGCCAGTCCGATACACAGCATACATCAAGCAAACGAGAGAGTCGGTAAATGGGGCATAAAGCTTGCCAAAGGTTTGACGCCTCCTAGACTGGTCGATGCTCCAGATCACTGGAAGCCTGAGTTGATAGAGGTCTAGTGTCAGGAGGAAATTTGTATTTCTCCTCCACGACAAGACAAACCAAGGAGCCCAGTCGGACCAGAGTGAAGAATGAGTCAATTTAATATCAATCACCCTATATAAGTCGATAAGTTCCAATATAGAAATCCAACAGGCATGATGACAAGGCAGACCGGTAAAATGAAATTTCATAAGCCGAGGACAAAGTTTTCATCAGATCTCCCTTTCCATGCGTTCCCCAGGTTATGGAATACAATCGATCAGAATACACAGAACTTAACCAGGGCACAGTTTAAAAAAGAAGCTGATGGCCTTATCCCTCGACAGATGTTCAGAGAATGTTTGCTGTAACTTTCGAAAGTGTCTCGACAGCGTTTAATTACCAGATAATAAAAATTATGTCTGTTGGTGCCATGATTCCGTCCCCTTCACGTTACTTTACTTTAGTTCAGCTCAGTACAGTGCTGAAAATTAACATAAACACTTCACTCTCTCTGGAGCCTCTTTACCCTCTAGGTGCAGCCAAGCGACGTGATCATTTGCCTAGGCTATCGTACAGTGTCCCCAATTGCTCCTTGTTGTTTCAGTTCATTTTTGTTCTTTGGTGTACATGAATACTAAATTAAGACCAGTTATACCAACATGTGTAAGACAGGGCCTGAAACCCGAGATCTCTTCAAAAAAGGATCTTGGCTTTTAGACCTGGCAACAGACTTAAAAACTTTTGGAATAGATGGGGTCGTGGTCATGTTACATATATAAAATTCTTTGAATCTATGCTTTGTATGATACACAATCAAGTCGCTTTTGTCAGGTATTGTCGGCCTATCCAATATTTCTTCAATAACAGTGATCCTTACAAACTCGGTCATTCTGTTAATAACACAAAATTTCTCAACTTAAAAACAGTTTTCTAATTCACTATCTGCTGTCGAGAAATTCTTCTATTTCTACAAAGGTCGACAGGAAGACAGATAACATTGCTATGTCGCTCCCGTGAAGTATATCAAAGTATGTTAAAATTAATTTTTTAGTTTACCTACTGTACTATATATGTAGATATATTGTGAATAAAGGTGAATTGAATTGAATTGAATTGATCGTCGAAATGTTAACACAGTGTTCGCCAATGAAACGACAGTGTCGACGTAAGTTGCTTTCGTCTGGCACACTTGGTGAGTTTTTAAACTTTCTTAGCGGTTGAATTCTTTGTTTTCGAGATCCACACCATGAACAAAATTCCGTGCTTCGGTGAGGAAATGTGGCCAAACTGTGCACGAAACACTGCAATACTTATCAAAATGTATTTTAACATCACATTAAGTGAGCACAACATTTTCATCATTTGAGCACAACATTTATCGCCGCTAATTTGGATAACTAAGTTACCCCTCCCAACATTGGAACACTGAGTTAAGAAGGGTCACTGGAAGTGTAAGTGCAGAACATTCTGCAATAGACCTCTGAAAAAAAAACACCAAAAGAAAAGTGTTTCCCGCTCAAGTATTAACCGTTTGAACTCGTAAGACCGACTTTTCTGCCCAAGGCATAATTTCGTCCTAGTTTTGCTAATCACAAGAGGTCTACACACGGGTCATTGATGATAAAATAATAACTGCAGTCTGCAGTCTTATTATTTTATCCTCACTGCCAATTGATATTGGACTGACCCATCGCACTGTAAGTAAACATGAAGACGATACCATTCCAGGAAACGAGGGTCAAAGGGTTAACCACAAAGTACACAACACAGTATCAAAGTGGATCAAAGAATGGACATCCAGAGAGCCAGAAAATGATAGATGAGCTTTTGCTAGTTCTTGTAATTAGTCTGCGTGAAACACACTGACTATTGTTTCTGTACGATTATTTTTCTTCTTTTTTTTCCTTTTTTTCTTCTTTTTTTCTTCTTCTTCTTCTCCTGTCTTCTGTCTTCTCGATATTTTTTTGTCCGCAAGATAACTCGAAAACGAATTGCCCTATCTCGTTGACATTTGGCATGCTGATAGACAGTCACAAGTTCTCGGCCACCTATGTTTTTCAGCTACCTGGGGTATTAGGTTGTCTGTAGGGGTGTTTTGAAAGTGGGTCACGCCCATATCTCAGGCATGGTATGACATAAGGACCTGGGACCAACACCAAATGAGTCGACACTCAATGGAGATTCAAAATATGGGTCAAGGTCACGGAGGTCATTAAGTGCATTTTTCATAATTGCTGGAAATCACATTTTTGGCCCCACAAAGCATTCCTGACGTACACACATGAATTTTGACGTAAAAAAAGTGGACGTGGCGAAAATTTTTGAAAGTGGGTCACACTCATATCTGAAGCATGGTATGATGAATGGACCTGGGACTAACACCAAATGAGTCAACACTTGATGGAGATTCAAAATATGGGTCAAGGTCACGGAGGTCACCTAGGGGCCATTGAGCGCATTTTTCATAATTGCTGGAAATCACATTTTTTGACCCCTCAAGGCATTCCTGACGTACACACATGCATTTTGACGTAAAAGAGTGGGCGTGGCCAAAATTTTTGAAAGTGGGTCACACTCATATCTCAAGCATGGTATAAAGAATGGACCTGGGACTAACACCAAATGAGTCAACACTTGATGGAGATTCAAAATATGGGTCAAGGTCACGGAGGTCACCTAGGGGCCATTGAGCGCATTTTTCATAATTGCTGGAAATCACATTTTTTGACCCCTCAAGGCATTCCTGACGTACACACATGTATTTTGACGTAAAAAAGTGGGCGTGGCCAAAATTTTTGAAAGTGGGTCACGCTCATATCTCAAGCATGGTATGATAAATGGACCTGGGACTAACACCAAATAAGTCGACACTTGATGGAGATTCAAAATATAGGTCAAGGTCACGGAAGTCACCTAGGGGTCATTGAGTGCATTTTCTGAATCGCTGTAAATCACATTTTTTTGACCTCCTAAAACATTCCCAAAGTCCATACATTAATTTGTTTATGCAAAAAAGTGGGCATCGCCAAAATTTTTGAAAGTGGGTCATGCTCATATCTCAAGCATGGTATGACAAATGGACCTGGAACTAACACCAAATGAGTCGAAACTCGATAGAGCTTCAAAATATGGGGCAAGGTCATGGAGGTCACCTAGGGGTCATTGAGTGCATTTTTCGGAATGGCTGCAAATCACATTTCTTGCCCCCCCCCCCCCTCCCAGGCATCCCAAAGTCCATGCATGAATTTTTACATAAAGAAGTGGGCATGGCCAAAATATTTGAAGGTGAGTTATTCACATATCTCAAGCATGGCATGACGAATGGGCCTGAAACTAACACCAAATGAGTCAACACTCAATAGAGGATCAAAATATGGGTCAGGGTCATGGAGGTCACCTAGGGGTCATTAAGGACATTTTTCAGAATTAATGGAAATCACATTTTCTGACCCTCCTAATGCATTCCCGAAGTTCATACATGCAGTTTTAGATGAAAAAAGTGGGTGTGGGCAAAATTCTTGAGACAGCGTCACACTCATATCTCAAGCATGGTATGACACATGGACATGGGACCAACACCAAAAGAGTCAACACTCAATAGAGGTTCGCAATATGGACAAGGTCACTGAGATCGCCTAAGGATAACTGAGTGCATTTTTTTAGTATTGCTGGAAATTGCATATTTGGACCCCTAATGCATTCTCTTGACCAAACCTTTTGACTGCTGTACACATATATGCCTTTTCTGGTTTCTTAGAAAAACTGTTCTGATTCCTTTATGAATATCTGTAAATACTGTTTATGAAAATCCCTTCCTGATTTGTTTAAAAATATGTTAGTCTCGAAAATAACCCTCCATAAATTCTCTTTCTATATAGTTTTTTTCCCGATAGATATTTTAACCCTTTTGTTACAAGCTTCAATTTACTGGATGCAGTAAATTCTATTTCTCTAGTATTAACATTATTTTCTATTTTCTGTTTCTATGATTTTTGTCTGATGGATTCTTTACTATTCTACTGAAAATTGGCACATATGTAGAGTTTCATTAGACGTTTCTCGCCTGGATCATGGCATTTCTGAAGTTTTTCGTTTTCTGCCAAAACCATGCAAAATGTTGTCACAACGTTACGTTTTGTCATAAATTCTCAAACAAGACCCTGAACGATTTGGCTGGAGGTTTCGTAATATTTGTAGCATGATTTACTACATCTGACTACATAAGCTGTATTACGCACGTTGCTCCCTTTTGACCTCAAAATTCCGAGCAAAGTGCAAGTTTGGCAAAACTGGCCAATTTTCACATGTGATTTCTCAGCGCGATGCGGCCACATTTTTTTTTCAAAACGTTTCCCAAGAGAAGTTTGAGCATTCATCTAAGAATAATTTGGCTGTTATATATTTTATTCAAAGTTTTAACCTTCACCCCGTTTTCGGGCCTTGAATTCGAGTACCCTTAGCTTCTTCATCAGATTGGCTCATTTTTAGTTCATTTTTCCTTCCATTTACAAATGATATATCGAAAAATGATTTACATGTTCGTATTCACAATTACCTATCGAGCATATTTTCTGTTGTACATTTGGTTGTAAAGTTTAACCATATGCTCATTATGTTTGCATAAAGAAAGATGCTGTCCAAAAAAACTCTCGCTGTTTCAGAATTTGCTACAATTGAGTGACACTTTATTCCAAGTTAAATTGATTGAGTGCTGAATGTTTTCAATGGCTGCATGCAGCAGTCATAGTATGAAAACTTTTGTTTTATATGTGAGTATTAAAAATTTAACCCTTGGCAGATTTGAGACTCCCATATGGGTACTGTCTGAATAATTGTGATTTTCGTAAAATCACAGAATATTGGTAAACGTGCAGTGGTAGTTTGAAAAAGAATATCTGAAAATTCTGTTGACATTCATATTCACAGTTCAAGTACAAGAAGATTTTCTTTTATAAGGTAGTTGTAAAGGTTAACCCTTTACCTAACATGAAAAGCAGACGACACTTGCAAAAACAATTCTTGAATAACTAATTTTTTTCATTTTTTGTCTCAAAAACATAGGTTATGACCCCTCGGTGGAACGAGCTCGACGAGCTCGTTCCAACGAGGGGTCATAACCTATGTTTTTGAGACAAAAAATGAAAATATTTTGAAAATTAATTGGCGATATTTGAGAATAGCGCTGGCCCGTTTTGGCCGTTACGTTGGGTAAAGGGTTAATCAAATCCCTTTTCCGGTTGCATCAAGATAGGTGCCGTCGAAAATAACCCCATTTTCAGAATTTGGTAAGTTTAAGTGACAGTTTACTCCATTTCTAATTGATTGAGCGCTGAACGTTTTCTATGGCTACATGCAGCAAGCAAAATCTGTCATCTCTTGTTTTATATGTTATTATCAAAAGTTTAACCCTTGGCAGATTTGAGACTTCCCTTATGGGTACTGTCGAAATAATTGTTATTTTCATACAATCACTGAATATTGGTAAGCGTTCATTGGTAGTTTGGAATAGAATATCTGAAAAAGCGTTTCGATATTCAGATTCACAGTTCAATTCCAATAATATTTTCTGTTATAAGGTTGCTGTAAAGATTAACCCAATTCCTGTTTCGGTTGCGTACAGATGGGCGCCGCCGAAAGAAAAACTTTCATTTTTTTAGAATGTCGTAGGTTTAAGTCGCAATTTACTCCATTCCTAATTAGTTAAACAATATTTATTCATAAGAAAATATGATGCATACATATAATAAACTACAAGATGATTGTCATAGAGAGTACACAATACAATGTTTTGCATTAAAGTAATGAGTCAAGGAGAGATTTGTTGAAAGGATTCAGCAGTAAGCTTTTAGCTTGTATAAGCCGTCCATTCCTAATTGATTGAGTGCTGTCTATGGGTGCATGTGGCTAGCAAAATATGACAACTTTTGTTTTACATGTTATTATTAAAAGTTTATTCCTTGGCAGATTTGCGAGTTCCCCAGTGGGTACAGTTGCAATAATTGTTAATTTCGTAAAATCAGTCCCTGAATATTGGTAAGCATGTAGTGATCTTTCGGTCCTATATAAAGGTGCAAATAATAAAAGTTGAACAGTTTATCAGACAGAAATAATTCCAAACTCGGCCGTTGACATGTATATAATGAATGGGAATGTCATTGCACTGAAAATAAAGTGGGAACGAACAGTTCCCACAGTTTCCACGCGAGGCTTGCTGTTTTCCACGTGGTCAGAACACTCGATTTTATGCCAAAATGTCGGAGAGGCTTCGACGAACAAGTTCTGAAAATGGCAAGCCACTGCCTTCAGCGGTCTGGACACAGTTCATGTATGTCTGAAGTGCTATTTTAATGTCTAATATGCAAATTTTCATGAATCTTTTCCCGCTAAAAAAAACAACTCACCGCCGTTTTCTTTTCACTTTTTACACCCGACGATTCTCAAAAGTTTCAAGGTTGCGATGGGATCCCTGGATGCTATTGTTAAAGAAGCTACTTCGATTTACAGCCATCTCTCTGTCATTCGCACTCTATTGTAACTTTTAAGTGGACCTACCCAGAGAGTGGGGCACTACGAGAGACTGCGTCCATTCCCGCCTTCTTCTCTCGCCCGGCTTGAAAAAGACCAAATTCAGAAAATTACCTCCTCTCTTCAAAACGCTATCTGTCAGCGTATTCTTGGCGGATTTCCATGTAATTTTCACTCAGCATTCACGAATCATCGGATACCTGGCAAAGCGACACGCATTGTGCATTTCGTCGTGTCCAATTCGAAAGGAGCGTATGGGCATGCGCGTGAGGCTCCTATGGGCTAATCGCTCGGTTTTTGGATTTTTCAGGAACAGGTCGAGTTTGGCAGAGCTTCTAGAACAAACGTTGAAAATTTCGAGTGGCTACTCCATAAACTCTCTCCACAATCTACTGTACATGGAACGGAGTGTATACTTTTTATGACCTGCCGACAGTCATAACCACCCTTTTAGTTTTATATGTTATTAATAAACGTTTAACCATTGGCAGAATTGAGACTTCCCTTATGGGTACATCCTTCGCAGGACTCAAGAAAGATACTAAACTGTTTTATTATTACAATATAGTAGAACACATTCTGAGAATTTCAAGTGGCTGCCTCGGATGGTCTGGTTACAATTGGCGTATGTCCTTTTTATAGGACAAATAGTCAGGGGGCATATTATTTTACCCTTGTCTGTCCCTCCAGCTGTCTGCATATAGGGTACATTATTTGTCCGTCTAACCCCTCTTATAATTTTCATGCTATTACTTTTTTCTATTACACAGGATGTTTCTACATTTTCCAGATGTGTGCATATTGTCAGGATTTTGATTTGCCTCAATATTTCACAAAACTGCCGGTTGTTAAACTTAGTCCATTTTGTAGAATTTCACCTGTGTGATACGTGATTACCTGGGCTATCTTCTCCCCCGGTTTTGAAGCTAAGACCTTCTTTGTTATTACAATATGTTAACTGCGTTCACTAATATGAGTAAGGTTAGACATAGCAGAGAACAAAATGAGTAGCATGACCACGGTTCTGGAATTAACCTAGAATCCACAGGGTAGTGAAGAAATTGCGTTCTTCAGTCAGAATTCTGTCTGTGTGAGTTATCGGTTGAAATTTTAACGGAAATACAAAACCACAGGCAAACAAAAACCGTTACAACAATTCTTCGAATTTGTAACTGTTGTAATTTTTGCCTGAAAAATTTCCAATCATCTTGATTTTTGGTCAAATATTGGGCAGGTGAGAACCCGCTCCTACACCCCCGCCTCAACCCCCACCCCCGTAGATACGTACCTGTGTGGAATGGCGAGTGTCTTCCTTGAAGTACCTATCACAATTATGAATGAAGGAAATGGAATATTCAAGTGGTGTGATTTTAACTCCCTTAATACTTCAATGTGTGCCCGAAAGCTTTCATTTAATGTAGCTCATAGCTGTAAAACGTTTGTACCCTTCTGTCACATTGCCACACTGTACACAAAAGCCAGTCTTGAGATCCAACCAACTTTTTATTTTCAGTATGCCTCGTTTAAGACTCTAGCAGCCAATTTCATAAAGGTAGTCCAATATTTAAACCAGGTCTAACTGCTTTTCGGTTTGGTCTAAACTGAAAACAGTATTTCAGCACGAGGGGCTAAGTCTAAGTCTTAAGTCTAACTAGACCAGGTCTAAAACCGTTTTAGACCGCGTCCTAATTGTGTTTACATTTCACGAACTGCGTCCCAGTCAAAAAATGCACGGATTGTGGAATGAAAAGCGTGATAATTTAGACATGGGTCAGCCGATGTCTAACTGTGTCATATACCTGAATGCAATGTGAAGATGACAGACGCCGACATTCGTGATATTGGAGTCCTTCGTGAATTTTCTTCACCTGTTACATTACGACGTCGTCAGCGTGTTTTCAGGGAACGAGTAGATTATTTTGCACTTTATAATGACACTGAGTTTATTGACAGGTTCAGAGTTAGTAAAGACACGGCGAAACGCATCATTACGCAGATTGCGGTTCAGATTGAGCACCCAACAAACCGAAATCATTGCATTCCACCAGAGCTTCAAGTACTAACTTGTTTCCGTTTTTATGCAACGGGCGGTTACCAGCGTGTAGCAGGAGACCTTGCTGGTGTCAGTGCAGCATCAGTTTGCAGGATAGTGCGCCGAGTCAGTGTAGCAATTGCGTCCTTGAAACGGCAGTATATCAACATGCCAGATGCACCCGAGTCTGACGATATGAAGCGTAAATTTCACCAAATGGCTGGATTTCCAGGATTGATTGGCTGCATTGACTGTACTCATATAAGACTAGTGCGCCCATCAAAAGTTGCCAGTTCTGCGATCTACATCAACCGTAAGGGTTTCTATTCCCTCAATGTGCAAATGGTTTGCGATGCAAGTATGAAGATCCGAAATGTGGTTGTTCGCTGGCCAGGGTCTAGTCACGATAGTCGAATCTTTCAGAACTGCACTCTACGGCCCCGCTTAGAAGATGGCAGTATCAGTGGTATTCTGTTGGGTGATAATGGCTACGCATGCGAGAAATACCTTCTTACCCCAGTTTTGCAGCCAACTACCGAAGCAGAGAGACGCTACAATCGGGCCCACCGCAGCACTCGTAACATCATTGAGAGAGTTTTTGGGGTCCTCAAAAAAAGATTTCCATGTATTAGCGTTGACTCACGTCTTCGTTGTCGTCTAGAAACTAGCAAAGTCATCATTGTTGCGTTATGTGTACTACACAACATTTCAAGAGACAATGTGGAATCAGACCTTTCCGGTGATGGCTTGTATGATGATGATTTTGACTATCCCAGAGTGCGAAATTCAGCCAGAGGCCTTGCTTTTCGAAGAATCCTTATAAAAATCATTTTTCATAATTTTGTATCAAATTTCCCTAATGTCAGTAAACTGCATAGTATTGCAACACAAATTGGGAGTAAATATGAACAGGTGAATCTGGCTTATGTTTGTTTTCATTTGACTTCTCATTCATTATCGTTAGAACCCACTCTAAAATAATTCCAGGTCAAGAACGATGTTGTGGTGGAATCAGGATGACGGAATGTGAGTTACATTCCGAAAAACGTGACGTCCCTTTAGTATTTTGTTAAAAATGTCTTATATTTTTTTGTTTTAAATTTTTATTTTCTTTAATTTTTTTTATCCCGCAGGTGTGTTTATTTATTTATTTTTTTTTGATGGGGTGGGGTGGGGGCGTTTCCCACTATCAACGCCCGTACTTAATCCCCGCACGTAGGCGGGTCATCCCTCTAGTAATGATTATTATATACGGAGGAGAGGCATGACACAGAAAGGGACCCCCCCCCCTCCACTCACACACCCAGTTACCTATTCGCTGAAAAAAAAACATACAAGAAAACCATATCATGTTACCCATCGTTGGGAGGTGCTCGTTCCAATGAGGGATCATATTGTATGGTTTCCATGAATTATTTGGAAATTAGTTGGAGATTTTTTTTCCACGACCACTCGATTTGTCAATCACATGGGCTGATGCAATTGGAATGTGTCTTAATAAAATTACAACTAGCTGCAATGCACGTCGGGTGACTCTTCACACGGAGTCATGATTAAGATGTGTCGAACGACAAAAACCAGAATCCTAGATCCATCATTGACCCCCCCCCCCCCCACCTCCCCCCCCCCCCCCACACACATACTTTCACTCGAACAACACCGCTTTTATAACGCATGGTTGAACGATCGATGCATGCATTGTTTGCAAAATAATTAGATTAGACGAAGTCCAGCTAAACATGCTTTAGTTGCATTTGGACGTGGTTGGTGAAATGATGAATGTGGCTAAATTTAGACTCCGTTTAAGGAGACCTCGTCTAACAGTTTGGACGTGTCTAAATTAGACATACTTTATGAAATTGGCTGTAGATGCCGTTCAATGGCTCAGTTAGGAGAGTAGTGACTCACTGGTTACGGCAGTGGACTTTAAAATCGAAAGGTCTAGTGTACGTGCCCCACCAAATGCAACTGTGATTTGTCTCAGGTAAGGCAGTCAGTCATGATTACCCCATTGGGGCACAGGGAGATTGTGTACTAAGGCGCACTGCACTTGGTTCGACCAATGATCACCCTGCTTGTGTGTAGTTAGAATGTTGAGGAATTTTTGGACTCATTGATCTTTTTGGGGTTCGGCTGACTAAATTTCTGCGCACAATGCACATTTTTATTTGCTTGTTGAAAAGCTTCAGCTAAATCAACTAACTCCTCCACACTTTTAACTTTTCGTTCCTGTATGTGTATTTTAAATCTAGTACTACAGCTATTCATCAACTGTTCTCGAAAAACTAAATCTACCAACTTATCAAAGTCACCACCAACACTCTCTAGTTCACACCAATACCTAAAATGATTCTGAATCCGTACCGAAAACTCCTTAAAAGACTCCTCTAACAATTACTCTGAATTTCGAAATTTACTTCTATAAGCTTCTGCTGTTAATTCATATCTGGTTAAAATGGACGTCTTAATATCATCATAATTTCGACATTTTTCATCATTTAGTCGGGAATATGCCTCTAATGCTTTTCCCGTCAATAATGGAACCAATCTAACAGCCCATTCAGATTTCGGAATCCGATGTAATGTCACTAGCTTTTCAAAGGAATTTAAAAATACATCCGGATCCTGCCCCTCTATAAATTTAGGTAATTTTGTTTTCAAACAAGACTTTGATTCACCCGTAACTACGCCCGTTGCCAACTCTTTTTCTCTTAAGTCCAACTCTCTCATTTTAACATCTCGTTCCGTTTCGGCTTTTTTTAAATCTCTTTCGGCTAATCTCTCCTCTCGCTCAGACGCTTTTATATGTATTTCCACATTTCCATACACGTCGCTACAGACTCGCCTTTCTCAATCATCTCAGACAACCACTTTGGCATACCGGTTGCCATTTTATACCAAATTCACAACAATTAGTGCAAACTAAAAGGCAATCTACACCAAGGACAAGCACTACTACAACTGAGACAATCCCACCGCTGCCACCATTGTAAAGTACTTGCCTACTTTTATATTGCCTATGATTAGTTGTAAGTAATAAGTCAATTAAGTATTATTGCCTTTTATATAAACATCAAACCAACTAAAGTAAACAAAACACAAATTAAATACACATCAAATACAAATACTATTGACACCCGTTAGGTTAATGAAATCAGTCAGTCCGTAAATGAAAAATGAATTCGTCAGGATGTCACGAAATGAATCTATCTATGAGCCTAGTCAATGGAATGAAAATTTACCAGTCCTAACACACCAAAAAGCTTCAGCGTTAAATGTTTATATCATTTTAAAGTCATTTCCACATACACCGTCTGTTCACGAATAGTCCCTTACCCCCACACATAGTAAGCAGTTTTTGTTCACCATCCTATTAAAATATCAGTGGATCAATAATAGCCAGATCATTTCTACAACGGTTCAAAGTTCAATAACACGTCAAATGTCTGTGCTCTGTATAACGTATATACGTGCAACATCAGCCTTAACTATATTTATGTTAAAGTTTATACTTCAGAACAGATAACGCTCTCTTCCAACTTGCACGGAAAATGTCACCAGTTATTTCACGAAAATACCTGCTATAACTGTCAAACCTCTCATTGCTGTAAGTCAACTACTGCAACCATAAATAAGACTACTGCAAACTCATAGGAATATCAACACAATCGCCATCACTCTAGCAGCTACCCACAAAGCCCGCCATCCAAATTACATTCAGGATCGGCTCATGTTACTTTAGTAACCTCTCGCTCACCGTCGCGTAACTTCTCAACACTACGCACGGGCCTTAAATCGTTAAACTATTCCCATAGGGCATCGCTTCACTTCACCATAGCCAAAAAACCCCTGAGTGGAACGACAACACGACGTTGTACTCATGTCCTGCAATTGACAATTTTAGCACCAACATCGGATCTTCAAATGCACTCTAATATGTGATTCCAGGCTCCTAACATGGCTTTACTCAACGACTGGAACAAACTGGACTGACCACGATAACCTGTGTTTTCCGTTTACAACACCTTATTAGCGTACCTGCTTCTCTTACATTTTACCTTGTCCGTGCAAAGCGATGGATACATGACTGACTCGACGAATTATACAGGTTACTTACATTAACCATCTGTAGGCCGCAATAATGCGTGTACATATAACTGGCTGATCAAAATACACATGTTATTTACATTAACCCTATTTTAGTTCGTTACATGGTTTCTTATAAAAAATTGTTCTGATTCCTGTATTAATATCTGTAAATGCTGTTAACGAAAACCCATTTCTGATTTGTTTAAAAAATAATTTTCTCCAGAAAATAAGCCTCCATAACTTCTCGTTCTGTATAGTTTATTCCTGATACTTTAACCCTTTTCACACAGACTTGAATTTACAGGGTGCAGTAAATTCTGTTTCTCTACTATTTTATCAGATTTCAAATGAATATTGTGGTTCGGGTTACATGCAATGGAAAAATTAGATCGTTTGGTCAGAATTGTTAGTAATTCAAGAATTGTTTTCAAGTGTTGTCTGCTGTTCAGATTAGATGAGGTTGGATGAGAGTTAAAATGTATGACTTTTATTCGTGGTGTACAGAACGGCCGCCGTGGACTGGTCACTTTTCACGGGTGGGCAATATTTCTACGGATGCAGTAATATTAGATTTCAAACACTAATTATAGGAATACCCATCAAAGAATTAACTAATGAAGCACCGGGTACCAACCGGTACTTCATTAATAAATTCATTTATTAATATTTTGATGGTGATGATTCTTTTTACCTGGTTATCGCTTGCATGGACATCACTGCCATCGCATAGTACACGACGACTTACTGAAATGTATTTGAAATCAGTTCCTCAAGTATATTCAGATATCGTTTTAAATGGATATAATATTTTTATCAAAAAGCTCATAAAAGATAAGGGTTGGACAAGAAAATTGGGGTCTGGAAATCTGAACCATTTCATTTTATCCCTCAGCCTCAGCTGGCCTCAGCATATATGAAACTGTTGTTTTGGTTAATACTTTATCACACCAGATTATCATAAAATTAAAGATTGTGTGAATTGTATATTTTTAATGCATTGAAATCCTATTACAATACTCTCTTTAATTTCAAAACTATATTTTCTTTGCAAGCTTAGCAACTAATCCCCCCCCAGAACCCCCTAAGAATGATCAATGGGAAGTTAGGCCGATCTCAGTGGAACTACTTACAGACAGGGAAATCTACAGTGAGTGGTATGACTGTATCGTACTAACTATTGAGGACTTTTTCCAACTTAAGGATTTCGAGATATTATTTGCTACAGTACAGCCACCGTGGAATGGTCATTTTTAACGGGTGGGTAATATCTCCACTGACGCAATAATATTAGATTCAAAACACTAATTGTAAACATAATCGCCCAAAAATTAATTAATGAAGCACCGGGTCATTTTCAAGAAATTTTCCGTCCCAACAGTTGTTGGGCTGCATCAAGTTTGGAGGCCCCAGGGATAACCCAATAGGGACATTTTCCCGGTGAACAATACGAGCCATCCACCTCTGGCTCGAACAAAAAGAGCATTTTTCAAAAACAAACGTTTAATAAGGGCCTTACCATTTTATTTATGGTTGTAGATCTACCGTATATATGTATAGTTTTACCGGCATTTTACAGTGTGTTTCATTAGATTCTTGTCAATTGGTATTTTAAACCCCTTTCCGAGCTCGTCTAGGGCGTGACACTTGCAATATTGCTTCTCAAATCACTAAACCGTTTCATGTTTGATTCTAAAATATTGTTTATGACAAAATGTTTGGGACATAAATACTGGGAAATAAAATTTAGGTTGACATTTTAAAATCTTATTCCTGCCTCCAATGTTGTCACTATAGGGACAAAAAATGTCACTATAGGGACAAAACCTTATGGAGAATCCTATGTTAATTTTGTTCCTATAGTGACAACATTGGGGTATGGGGAACTCAGTGTTAAATACTTGTCCCTATAGTGACAGTCATTGGGTAAAAATCCCTTCCAATCACTAAGTCCCTCGAGTGTCAACATTGGGGTAGGGGGAATTCAGTGTTAAATGCTTGTCCCTATAGTGACAGTCATGGGGTAAAAATCCCTTCCAATCACTAAGTCCCTCGAGTGTCACTATTGGGGTATGGGGAATGCAGTGATAAATGCTTGTCTCTACAGTGGCAGTCATGGGGTAGGTTGTTCCATACACTTTATACTAATAAAATGTTCACCATCCAAAAAATGCTACCTATTATACATCGCCCAACTGGTACAGTTTTTCTATTTATCACTAGAACACACCACATACAATAACTCTGTCAGATTTAGCGTGAATCGGTGTTTTTTACATTTTATGGGAAGGAAGTGGCTGCTCCAATATCATTTCTCGGCATACAACTTCTAAATTTCAAATGCGCGAATGTCTTATAATGCGAGATGACTTAGATGAAAGTGTGTCTGACAGTCAATTTGTAAGACAAATAACACTTTCTCACTCTGACAAAAATTCCTCTCATGTTTTTTCCACATTACGGCTGAAAATATTTTACAAATAGCTAATCAGAACTCAAACAAACGTGTTCCATTCAGATACATTTTTTTCAAACAAGTGTTCCACACATGTTGTAAATTTTCAATAACTCACTGCATACAACTTTTCCATTCTCTTACATTTAATAACATCGTATTTGTAAACTGTTTTAAGCTGATCTCAACAAAATAGCTCTAGATATTACAGTGGGATAAACGCCCGCAGAACAATTTCATTTTACACTACAAAACATATTTCATTCACTGTATGTTTTGTAGTGTAAAATATGATTTTTTCTTCATTGTGGTGCAAAAAATAGAATAAATATCACTTTCCTCTACCCAAACTGAAAAACGCATTTGTTCTTAACTTTTATGCCTGTATTGAATTCGTAACAGATGGTTTTTAAAGAAAATTATATTTTCTTTAAAAACGTCTGTTACAAATTCAGAAAAAATGCGCAATTCTGAGATATCGTTCTGAAAATTAACAAATCTTATCCACATTGAAACAATTACCAACAACTTGTCTTTCAATGTGCCAAATAAAACATTTATCCTGATATTACGCGCGTAATGCAGAGAGCATAATTTACATTATTAGTTTTTTTGTCAAACGATTTCTGATATGGCTGGTACAACAGCAGGGGGTGTTTAGCACGGAAAAAAACCTACCAGAACACCATTTTCACATTTCAGATTTTTTATTCCATGATTTACAAAAGTGTAATTCTCACTGTTCATAATGTTCAATGTTTCTTGGCAAGTTTTCCTATTTTAGAAGTCCTGACTTTAGCTTTTCATTTTCTTGTAACTTTTTTTGGTGGTTCCTCATTCTCTGGAAATAATACTTCTAATTCATTATCAGTTTCCATTTTTGTTTCTTTGGGTATATCCATGTCATATAATAATGTACCATCACTGTCATTAAACTCTGTTTACACAGTTTCTGTTAAGTCAACTTTCTTATTTGTAAAGTTTGTTTTTGTTCATGTAGAGCTGACAGTGGTATCATGCTCATCCCCATAGAGTGGTTGTCGATGTATTGTACATCAGGTGGTGGGAGAAATCTTGTAATCGGTAATCCATCTGTATGCTCTATCTGTTCTGACTACGGATAGACTTTAGTCTGTTGAGGTTTTATATCAGGTGGTGAACCCCATTTTGCTTGAGACGCAGAATATTTTGATAGCTTTTTCAGTCCACATTAATCCAATGTCCTTTCTGATGACAACAATAACATGCACCTTTGTCTGCACATGTATTCGCCCGATATCCTTTTTGATGACAAATCGAACAAGTATCCTTAGCTGGTGTTGTCAGCTTATAAAGTTCATTGACAAGTCTTTTTACTTCTCCCCAATTAGATGGCTGATGGTAAATACTTTTAGCATCATTTACCTTCTCCATTCTCGGATCGTTATTCATCTTTTTAATCAGCAGAGGAGATCAAAATCACATGTTTCAGTGCTGTTAGCTCCAAAGCATGTGAGCCCCAAACTGTGAGCCTGCCACCTATTTATACTCTCGCTGAAATCATTTTCTTATTCAGAAAATGTTTTCAAACCAAATTGTTTAACTTTTCAGAAATTGGTTTGAAATATTTTCTGAATGTTGTTTGAAAACATTTTCAAAACTTGGATTGAAAATGGCATACGACATGCACTAAACGATGGAGAAATAAAAATTGGAAATTATTATGTAGATGGTTTTCACAAAGAGACAAATACAATCTATGAATTTTATGGATGTATGTGGCATGGATGTGAAACTTGCTATCCTGACAGATTTGAGAAAAATCCAATCAATTCACAATTCTATCAATATCTGTACAACAAAACCCAATCACGCATAAAACATTTCAAATCATTCGTGTATTATATACAAGTGGTGTGGGAACACTAATTGGATCATCTATACCAATCAGATCCTGAAGTTCAAGCCTCTTTAGATACAATTTGCCCACGCATGGACCCAATTAAACCACGAGAAGCATTATTTGGCTGGAGAACAAATGCCATCAAATTACACTAGGAAATTGACGAAAACGGAGACACAGAAATTAAATACATAGATATCTGTTCACTTTACTCATATGTGAACAAACACAGGGAATATCCAGTGGGACATCCAGATATACTCACAAAGGAAAACATAGACACTGGCAAAATAAGCCAATACAGAGGTCTCATTAAATGTAAGGTTTTACCACCTCAAAATCTTTTTTGCCAGTTTTACCTATTCATTGTAATAAGAAAATGACATTTACACTTTGTAAAATGTGTGCAGAACACGAATTAGATCACTGTAAACACACACCAGAACAACGTGCATTTGTAGGTACATGGACGTCTGTTGAACTTTGCAAAGCATTGGATTTGGGGTACACTCTTCTTGACACTTATCAAATTTTGCATTGGGATGAATGGCCTTCAGAGATTTTCAAATAGTATGTGAACAAATATTTGAAAATGAAACAAGAGGCTAGTGGGTTTCCAGATTGGGTGAAAACGGAAACAGACAAAAAAAAATTCAAAACGATTATGCACAAATTGAAAATATCAATTTAAAAATATTTTTTAAAAAACCAGGAAAAAGATCATTTTCCAAAACCATGTTAAATTGTCTCTGGGGAAAAAATGCACAAAACAATATAAAAACTAAAACAAAATACATAAATGAACCATCCGAATATTTTGAAATAATACAGAACAAAGAGAAAATTGTGAAGAATGTGGAATTTTTTTACCATGGTCAGTTTGTTTTAGTAAACTACATTGACACTACAGATGTTTACAATCCACACACTTCAGCCAATGTTGTCGTAGCTTCATTTGTCACAGTCTATGCACGTATGGAATTATACAAAGTTTTAGAACAATTAGGAACACAAGTTTTATTTTTTGACACAGACAGTTGTATCTACATACATAGACCATCACTCTGGAATCCAGAAATTGTAAATAGTAGATTAGGGCAGTGGACAGATGAACAATCAGGGGCAAAAATCACAGAGTTTGTGGGTTTAGGTCCGAAAAATTATGGATACACATATATTAAAGATGGAGAAATACACACCACATGTAAAGTTAAGGGTATCACATTGGATCACATGACATCACAAAAAGTTAATTTTGAAAGCATGATTGAGTGTGCACGAGACAGAGAGAATTACAAATTAAACATTGAATATACAAATAGAATTAAACGTAACAAAGATAGACAAGTCACAAGTGAAACACAAAGCAAAACATTCAGATCTGTTTACACAAAACGTTTTGTTGTCGGTAAACATGACACACTACCCTATGGATATAAGGTATAAATACTACTCAGATTTCTTATTTCCACTTTGAACAGGAAACAGAGAAGATGTCTCTACCACTTAATCCTACATATCCTATATTCTTATCAGAATTAAGAAGACTTTCGAGTTTTAGTATAACTACAAATCCTATTTTACAATCCAAGAAAGAAGATTTAGCTAAAGCTGGGTTTTTCTATGTAGGTTATGGTAAAGTAAAAAGTTTTGTATGTGGACAAGGTTTACATAATTGGGAAGAAAAGGATATTCCTTTACAAGAACATGTTAAGTGGTCACCAAATTGTTCTTATATGCAATTGATAAGAAATTGTCAATTATACAATCCACCCACAAACACCTCCAGATAAAATATTATCAGTGATGGATTTTGGATTTACTTTAAATCCAATATTTTCAACAATGATAAAATATGACAAGTGTCTAGATGATTTTCCAGATTCTAACTCTTTATTTGCACCCATGTACTAGATGATCAAAGAACAACATTTAGTACCATAATTGCAAGAAAAGCTTCAGGACAATTCAAAACTAAGTTACACAAATTGTTTACAGATAATGCAGAAAATGATTTTCCTGATTGTCCTGATGAACAAAGTACATGGTGGAATGTAATACCCGATGCACAAAGTACATCAGAACAGACAAAAGAATCATCAGTTTGATTTCAACCATGGAAGCAGTAAGACACATCTTAGAAAACAAGATCACATGTAAGGCATTATTATATGCATTTCAAATGATCACTCCTGGCTATCTAACAATAACAAAAGATTTTATTCATAAACAATTGGGAAAAGATGAAATGTATGGGGAATTTTGTAATGCATTACAAATCATGAATGTTTTTTACAAAGATAATGTAGAAAATATTTGGACAAGAGTTATGTGGGATTTTATTATTTATGATGAACAAATCATAGATTATTTATATAGACAATGTGTACCACAAATAGATAGAAGAATAGAAACTTTATTTGAATTAAAAAGAAAACCCACTCACAGAATTGAAGAATTTATGGAAACAGAAAGTATATAAGTTAGTGGTTTGGCAAGACTTTCTCACAAAAAATAATGGCATCAAGTGAATGTTTGTTGTTTCAACACCCTTGTAATATCTTTATTTCGGGGCCTAGTGGTTCAGGAAAAACAGAATTTGTCAAAAAGCTTATTGATATGAAATATGACGTATTTCAAATTCCGCCCCCACCCCAAAAAAAGAAATCATCTGGTGTTATAAAGAATGGCAAAATACATATACTTTACTTAAAGAGAGTGAAGATATTAAATTCATAGAAGGCATCCCTGATGATGAATATGAAATTGTTAGTGATGTCACTATTCCAAATCTTGTAGCTTTCGATGATATGTTAGGAGATAAAGATGAAGAAAAAATTAAATTATGGTTCACACATAAAGGGCATCATAGAAATGCAAGTGTCATATGCATTACACAAAATATTTTTCAACAATCTAAATCTAGTCGTACCGTAAGTTTAAATGCACATTATATGATTATATTTAAAAATACTAGAGATAAAGGACAAATTAAAGTATTGGCAAATCAATTTCAATTACAACATTTAAATGCATCTTATAAAAATGCAACAATTGCTAATCATGGTTATTTATTAATTGATTTTCATCCTAAAACTCCTGAGTCTTTGAGATTAAGAACTGATATTTTTCATCCTTGGGTGACGCAAAATGAACGTGGACCTATCATTTATACAAAAGTATAAAAAAAACTGGTGCACTAATGAGATTGTGTCGGTTGTTAAAAGTTTTTTCAACAAGTACGCATCATCATGGTGTCATTCATCAGATCATTAAAACAGTTAAGTCAGCAGACAAATCCATTCGCAAGAGAAAAATTACTTAAGAAAGGTTTCAAGAAAATTTTAAAATGGTTTACATTAGCAAGTAGAATCATACTTAATAAGAAAATTAAATTGCCAAAACAGACTTTAACCTATATGGATAAACATAAACAAGATCTTGAACAATTTGCAAATCCAAGAGTAGATCTTGCAATCAAGCAAAACATTATTTTAAAACCAGGTGGTGGTGGATTTTTTGGTGGTGTTATTATTAGTAATTTAATTCGGTGGGATGGTCATAAAACAAGTCGAAATTTTTATTTACCATTCAAAAAAACCAAAAGTAAGAAACGAAAATCGCTTAAAAAGAAACGAAATGTTGGTAAAAATTACATGGATGCAAATTTTTTAGCCACTCCTCAGAAAGAGACAAAAACAAAATCAGTTTTAGTGAGTAACCTTCAAAAACAAAAAATAGTACCATCATTAAAGTTGACACGTATATCAAATATGGGGAATAGAGTATCACATGATCCTATGGGTTCTAGACAAAATGTGGGACATATACCACTAAAAGAAAACATTCCAACATTGGCACGTTTCACAGCTTTGAGTGTACCTAAACGTGTTAAGGAGATGAGTTCTTATTTTTGTTGAATAAAATAAATTGCAAATTGGTCCATCATATCATTTTATGAATGCACTCAGTGAGAGCAAGATGGTAAAAAAAAATCTCGTAAGATTTCTCTAGTTAAACAATATGGTGGGGTGTTATTGGCACTAAGTCAAACACGTCCAGCATATCAAAAACAAATTATGAAAAATGGACCTAAAGAATTGATTAATTGTACGGCAGAATGTTGTCATAATCTTTTAAAAGGAAACATATTCTAACCCCCCACTCAGAAACGAAAAATACAACCGAAGTGTGAACAACTAAGATCTATTGCTAGTAAATCTGCATCTCTTAAAAAGAAAAAAAAACAAATTTTAAATCAAAAAGGTGTTTTTTTACCATTACTTGGTTCACTTGGGCCTGCTATTGGAGTTGCAACAAATGTTGTAAATAAACTGGTGAGTAAAATATGAAGAAAATGGCTATTGTACCTTATCAAATGTTAGAAGAATTGAAAAACCTCAAAGACCAAGATTACCACCTGATCCTCAAATTAGAAATACAGCACAGTTGCAGAATGAATTATCGTCTGTGTTAGGACATTCAGAGTTATCAGAAAGTGAGAAAATACAAAAGTATGGTGAACATCTACAAAAAGTTCAGTTGTCACATAAGAAGGCATTACAACCATCAGTGGTTATGCCTGAGCCAGATCGAAATTCAATGTTTTTACGAAATCGTATTGTAGAAAGTGTCCCGGTTACAATGAGATGTAAAGCAACTTCATTATTATCTGCTTTATCATCTCATCCACACATGAGTTGGGATGATCAGGGTATTTTAAGTTATGATGCAGAACCCATAAAAGGTTCAAATATCATCGTTTTAGTCATTGATGTTCTTAGACATCAAAAAGGTTTTAAACCGAGTGGTTGGGAAATGTTCAATCGTGGTTTAAAAGCTATAAATATCCCTCAAGATTTTGTTGGAAATCGTGAACTTTGGTTGTGGATGAATAGAGATCAGGTGTCAAAACCCAGCAAACATCAAAGTTCTCCAGAAATAGTTGATTAGAACGTTCTCTATCAATATCTCCAAAACATAAAATAGGGATAGGAAAGAAACCACATCGAGATGGAGAAACTCCAAAATCAACACCTAAACGTAGATTGACAAAACGTAGAAGTTCTGAAAAATGGGACGCTTATTGAATGATTTATTAACTGAAATATATTACAATACAAAACATCCTGCTGGTTATGGGGGTATACAAAAATTATACAAAGCAGCTCATAGAAAAGATAAATCCATTACAGCTGAGCAAGTGAAAAAATTGTTGAAAGGAGAAAGAACTTATACTTTATACAAGCCCATTCGTAAAAAAATTGCAAGATGAAAGACTGTAGTGGGTGGAATTGAACATCAGTGGCAGACTGATTTAGCGGATTTACAAAGTTTACAATCTCACAATGACAGATTTCGTTATTTAGTTTGTGTTATCGATGTATTTTCAAAATATGCATTGGTTTTACCCATTCACAATAAATCAGGAGAAATATTAACAAAATCTTTTCAAAGACTTTTGAAAACTTCTGGACGTAAGCCATTATCATTACAATCGGATAAAGGTTCTGAATTTAAAAATAAAGATGTGCAAAAATTGTTGAAGAAACAAAAAATTCATTTTTCACAACAGAAAATCCTGAGACAAAAGCTAGTATTGTTCAACGTTTTCAACACACATTGAAAACACGAATGTGGAAATATTTTACACACAAACGTACATTAAGATATATTGATGTATTACAAAATTTAGTTGATGGATACAATCACAGTTTCCATCGTAGTATTCAGAGAACTCCTGCATCTGTATCAATAGAAAATGAAATAGAAGTAACTCAAAATTTGTATGGTAAAAAATCTAAAGAGAGAAAAATAAAATTTAAAGTTGACGATATAGTATGTATTAACAAAACCAAGCATACATTTGAAAAGGGGTATTTACCAAATTGGACAAAAGAATTATTTAAAATCACCCATGTAAAACATACACACCCAACAACTGATAAACTTGAAGATTTTGGTGGTGAAAATATACAGGGGACATTTTATCCACAAGAAATTCAAATTGTAAAAGATGATAAAAATATATCATTGATTCGGTTCTTACACAACGTTCAAGACGTGTGGGTAAGAAACTCGTCAAAGAGCTTAAAGTACATCGGGAAGGTTATCCCTCGAAATTTGATAGTTGGATATCAGAATCTGATTTAGTATAAAAAGAATATGTCAGTAAATGAAAATGCATTGAGTGGTGAAAGTGCAAGTGTTGAAGTACAAAGTCAACAAACACAATTTAATTTTTGTGAGAGTCTTGTTGCAAAAAATCAAGTGACTTATTTCACACAAATAATCGTTATTTATGCAATTATAATTACGGCTATCATTCATCTTAGTTTACAATCCCCCAACAAAAAATTGTGGTTGGTATTACAAAGTAGTTCTTTAGCATATATTATTCCAAGCCCCAGTTTAAAATATTTGGAACCACATGATAAGAAAAATGAATTCATTTTACGTAACACTACTGAGTGATAGTTCTATGGATGTGTTTCCAAATAACACACAATGTTGTTTTCAAACACAGTTATCTAAACTGATTCACATTAATAAAGAACATTGGGAAGTGGGTTTAGTTAAAGTAATTTTACTATCAGAGGCAAGAAATATAACAGATGATGAAACAAATTTTAAAATCATTGTGACAGATCCGAAAATATCATCATGCATTAATAATATTAATAAATCGTTTTTCAAACATACAGTATGTAAGGGTGTTGCTGCTGTTGAGCTAAGTATTTTGCCGGGGCATATGCAAATGGTGGACATGTTGCAGAAGTAATAAAATCCGAAATTCAAGAAAAACTTGGGGGTATTTTAAAAGAGTTTGGTGTGTCATTTCGTCTTGGTTATTCATCTCGACATTTGCGTATAAAAATTGTATCAACCAGTATTGCAATAGTTGGACTTGAATTATCAGAAAGTTTAGCACAAGAATTGGGATGTAAAGATGGTATGTTTCCAGTAATTTTTCCTAACACAGCAAAAGATGCATTTAAATATGAAGTGGATTTAAATATGGATTTTAATCAACTCTTTATTTATTTTGATATTGCAGATTATACATTTCTTGGTGATATAGAAGCACCTATTTTACGTGTGATACCATTTGAAACATGCGACGAATCTCTGCACAATCATAAAGAATTTGATAATGTACATTACAACATTATGTACCAGTATCAAAATCTTTTTTTGATCAGATCAGTATAAATATAATTGGGAACACTGGTAAAAACACTCAGTTTTCAAGTGGTAAGAGTGTCATCAAGTTACATTTTAGAGAGTGTAACAAATTATATTTATAAAAAAATGATGCCAGTGTATCGAGGTGTATCGCGGCAATACGGATATGGATTAGGGTCTATTTTTCGCTCAGCAATAAGAGCAACTGTACCATTAATAAAACCAATTGCAAAAAATGCATTTCGAACTTTAAAGATAGAAGGATTAAAACATGGTATTGAAATAGCAAATGAATTGATGAGAAATCAAAAACCACCTAGAGAAGTAATGCTCACTCATGCAAAAGATCTTATGGCATCCGTGGGTAAAGCTACATTGGGAATAAAAAGACAGAAACGTGAACCGAAACATCAGTCTGAGGTTCGTTCTCATAGAGTTTAGACACGAAAAAGACAATCTCATCCAAAACGAAATTCAAGGCCACTTGATATATTTGATTAAATCATGATGTTACATGGATCTTGCGAGCATTTTTGTAGTGGTTTTGATCCAGATAATGTATCACCAACATCGAGTGGTATAGAAAATATTGTGAAATTGAGCAATTTCCTATTGCATATTTAAACAATTCTTCACCAATAGAATTTTTAATTCCGAGACAAACACCAAGTGGTTAGATCTTGCATCATCTACACTTGAAGTTCAATTTAAAATTACAAAACAAGATGGAAGTGTGTTGGGTGGAAATGCAAATATAACTCCTATCAATAATTTTTTTCACAGCATGTTCAGTAAAATTGATGTTACACTGAACGGTAGTCTCATAACCACCAACACAGACATGTATCCTTATCGAGGATTTTCTGACAATTTTCGTAGTTATTCAAGAGATGTCTCTGCTCGCATCTATGTTAAACAAACATGGACTATGAGATACCAAAATTGACCAATGTATCAATCAGGTTGCCCAGGTTGCCAGTTGAAAAAAATAATATAAATCTAAAAATACTTTAGTTAACATCATTGTTTGGTGTGGTGAACACAAACTCATTGTGGCATGAAATTACTATACTGATTTTCTTTGATGTTTCATGAAACTCGGAAACGTAGCGTTCAATTTGCCTTAAAAGTCCGGCAGCCAATGCACCGTTGCGTGTTTTAGCGTCTAAAGATTTTTTCTCAGCGCATTTTGGTTATCCACAACACCCATTTGAAGAATCAATAGGCTGGCCTTTTGTCAGCCTTGAGGAATTTATGTTATTTCGGTTTTTAAAAATGACGGTCAAAATGGCGGTCATTTTTACAAACAGGAGGATTTTAACCAACATGGAGTGCTAATTGAAACAAACTAGAATCTTTCTTATCCAACCGATACACCTTAATTTTGTGCAAAAATCAGACTGCCTAAATCCAACAAAGCGGACAAAATGGCGACAAAAATCAGAAAAATCGATTTTGTTCACAAATTTGCTCCAGATTACTAGTGCAATGATGGTCGTAATGACCAGTGTTTGTGATGAACAAACACACGACAGTAATATTTAGGCATTTCCGTATAATTGTACAGGCTATATCGGTTCAGGTATGAAGTTCAGAATTGGTACTAATATATCGCCCGTAAATTACCAATGGTAGCAATGGTACTAAAAATATTAGAAACAGAGAATCCTGGTACATGGTACTACAAGAAAGATTATATAGACCACTAGGTAGATTCAAAAATTGGTAAGTAATCAAAAGTATAACAACAATGCGGCCAAATGTAATATCCAATATGGTATTTTCTAAAAATTTAGGCAATGATTAGTCTTCATTTTCAGCAGACCCGCCTGTAGCCCCGATCGTCTATTCGTTAGAGTACTCAGATGTTGTTTGGAAAGTGCTAACCGTGAGGCAACACAGCTGCACATTGACGTCTTGCATGGTGGTTTG
Organism: Pictodentalium vernedei; assembly: GCA_031216915.1. Taxonomy (NCBI): domain Eukaryota; kingdom Metazoa; phylum Mollusca; class Scaphopoda; order Dentaliida; family Dentaliidae; genus Pictodentalium; species Pictodentalium vernedei. Next base: position 228,240,207 of record CM062296.1, read on the forward strand.
CTGGAACACGATCATCAAATCAGTTTTAAGATATTGTCAGATGCTTGCGATACATTGTGAGGCAGAGTCAATGGGAGAAGTGACTTCGCCTTCTTGTCTCTAAAAAACCCCAAATTTGTAGGTTCCATTTTGGATGGATCCGAATGCAGAGCATGTTTCCAAATGTGCGCTTGCATGTGGCCTCGTTTGACGTTCTCTACAAACGACTCAGTACTTGCTCCAGGTCGTCCTACTTTGGATGTCCAAATACGTACTCTTCCATCAGACATTGATTTGGATTAGAACACCCATAACAGGCAGCCATAAGCTGTGTAGCATCAGGCAGGACGTCGTCCCAAGGAGCATCAGTTTTTCCAAATGACTCTAGCGATATATAATCCTCTTTCAAAACTTTAAGGACCCGACGTTTATCTATTCCAAAGCACCCGTCGACGGTATCAAAACCCAGAGATAGCATGCGCGGCAAGGATACATCGCTCCAACTTCCTATCCGAAATGGGTGACTCCATAAACATGGTAGATGGTATATTCTGTTCCAGATAGTGGTGCAGGATAGGGTATACACGTCTGTGGCGTCTGCATTGACGACAACCTGCTTTTAGTCATCCATAGCAAGTTTCGATGCCTGTTGAACTATAATATTATCACCTTCTTTGTGGCAGGTTTTCATGTTACGCCTTTTTATGAAGACACCTTTGTTAATTTCAGTTGGAACGCTGTCTTGGACAGTAACGACATGTTTGTGCCCCTTAGTATTTTCACCACCAAAACTCAAATGTGACTTGAAATACTGACAAATTACACTGATGAGCTGCCTTTTATTCTCAGTGACGGTCAGCATAAGTTTCTGAGACGGCAGTATTGATGTTGCACTCACCCTGAATTCTCGGCAACAGCTTTCAGCGCTCCTGTGAGTCCTTCTACGACGTTTCGTGCTGAACTCGTTACACCTGTGGAAAATAAGATAAACGTCGCCCACCAACAACTTCTGTTTCACAGATTCTTGAAAGTGTTAAACGACATCCAGCTCAATAGGACTGCGATGGTTATTCGGTGCCGGCCAGTGAGGAATCCTGAGAAGGGCACATCCATCAATTACCGTTCAAACATCTACGCCTGTCAGTGTGGATTTCCTTGCTGACATTGTACATGCAGTTCTTGTTTTGAGGTCTGATGTCGATTTTGGTGTATGCAAATCACCAGCTCCATTGAACAGAGCAGTTGGAACTGGCGCTAGCTCACAAGAGATCACTTCCTTGATGTCAATATCTCTCTTACTCGACTGAAGACCCATTACTCTTGAATAAATCAAGTTGCAATCATAAACGTGAGTCACCAGCTTTTATAACTTTCTTCATGACGGACACTGCCACCACTGGTGTGGACATTGTGTCATAACACCCGGCTGGCAACCGCCTATCGAACTCAACCATCTCCTCCTGACCCAGAGCCATGGCGTTGTAAACATGTACGGACGCGGGCCCAATCCTATCAGTGGTGCAATTGATGACTTCGCTTGTGTGTTGCTTCTGATTCAAGGATTGATAACGACGTCCAGTTTGCTCAGGGTCCATCTCTATCAAGTTATCAGCGGTGATTCTACTCTTCACTTCTTCGTGAAAATGATTTAAACTCGAATTCAAACCGGAATTCCTCAATCGAGAAACGTTATTCACTAAACGGCCTCACGTATGAAGACTGAGCAGGGGCGGATCCAGGATTTTATAAGGGGGGGGGGGGGGTGCTATTGTTGGTCGGCAATGCTGCGCCATACTTGCGAGCGCCGAAGGCGCGAAGCAATTAGCTGGTGGTCTGGGGGTCCTCCCCCAGAAAAAATTTTGAATTAGGAACCCATCAGATGCTATCTGAGACGTATCCTGGTCATATATTTGTCTTTTCTCTTAAACCTATTTTCTGCCGATTTGGCTTGAAATTTGGTAAAAACAATTATGGTACTGATACTGCCCAATGAAAAACAAAATAATCATTCGAAATTGTTACATACCAAGAAGCAAATATAATCACCCCTGGATTTTGCATCAAATTAACTGAAATGCGGGGATTGCCTGGAAGAAACATAATTTTCACCATGACATACCTGTTGTACGCAGGGGCGACAGAAGTTCCAAGAAGTATGAGTGTATGTAGGTGGGTGAATGTGTGGATGGGTGGGTGCCACTGGGTGAGTGGCCAAGGGTCACATTTCTTCTGGTCAACTTTGAGATGCATATACTATTTAAATGTTAAACACCCCAAAGGCAGATTTAGACGGGGGCGCACATGGCATGCGCCCCTCTATTTTCTCAGAAATCATTTCTGAGAAAATAGAGGGGCGCACGTCGCGTGCGTCCTCGTCTATTAATCAGATATAAAAAGTATATGTCGTTGAAAATTATTTTGTTAGAATTGACTGGAGCGTGCCAAAGGCAAAGGCACGCCCCAGTCAATTCTAATAATATAATTGAAGCCAGTGCGTACTATAAATTAATAGTATGTGCACACTTGCATCACAACAGTTTGTGACCGTATAAGTATAGAGGGCGACGTCCCTCTATTTTAAAATCTTGGATCCGCTTCTGAAACACCCAAGTCCTGTCTCAGTTTGTGCGCTTCTACCGTGTTATGTGAACGCACAAACTTGTACACTGTGTAAATACATTGTTCCATCAACTGATCTTAACTGGTAAGTAGCTTAATTATTTTATTCATGTTAACTTATCGAAGAAATAAGTCTGGATACTAGATGTCCTGTTGCTCTGTAACATTGAATTGTTTCAGTTTACTAGAGAATGCCTGTAGGCATTATCCAACAAGTTCAACTGTTGCGACAATTTAATATTTAACAAAGAGCATTTAACATTGGTGAATCATTCACCAATGTTAAATGCTCTTTGTTAAATCTTAAATTGTCCCATTAAATCATCTGTCATAGTGTAAAACTATTGCTGAAGGCGAACGTCACTATAGCATCACTGATTCAGCTGAACAATGATATATTTACGAACAGAGCTGATATACGTGGAAACTTTGTCCATAAGACCGTAAATATATGAATGATATCGGAATCAGCTCGTCAACTGATTCAAATGCCATCCATATTTGTATGGATATTGGCATATTTTAAATTTTTTTTTTAAGAAATTCACAATTTTGGGAAAAGCTGTGATTGGTAACTGGTTAAATTCCAGGCACATTCTTATAACAATTACATTTTATTGAAATTAAATCTTCAAGATAGATTATTGGAGGCTGGATCGGAAATACAGTAATCGCGTATGCTTATTACAGTAACACTTGTGATTGGGATGAAGTTCTCACTCTTTCAGAATGTCTGCAAATTCAAGTTTTCTTGGATGACTGTGAGTAGTGAGTAGGTGTGTGTGGGGGGGGGGGTGCTCGAGCACCCAGAGCACCCCCCTGGATCCGCCCCTGCTGAGAGCCCAGACTTTGAGAGTTTGTAGTTTCAAAGTGATACCGATTATTCCAGATTTACCATACCCAAAACGCACGAATGTGGTTTCGATGTCCATGTAGCTCCAAATTTCATTCCGAATTCCATCTATGTCTCAATATATGATTCCCTTTCATGAAATGTTCGAAATTGTCTTGGGGCAGAGCCTGCATCTCTCGTAAATATTAAAGACCATATCTGGCATAGTTAACGCTCTTTATATAACTATCTCCGTGTTTACGCAACATTGTGTTGATCAGGAAATGATACAGGTGGGTTGTACGCCAGTTTCGGTCAGGAAATTTGCGCTAAATCTTTCAAATGTTCGAAACTTGATTTTTTCGGTCATATTTGAGGCCATGTTATTCGGACCTGATTTTTAAAATTCCTCTAGGCTGACAGGAAGCCAGCCGACGGAATATTGATGTGGGATGTCTAAATTATCGGAAACCACCGACAAAAAGACTTTAGACACCAAAGTCGCACGAGTAAAAAAGGTGGGTTTCGCTGCCGGACTAATACGGATATTTTTAGTTACGCAGTCAGCAAGTGATGGGGAACAGGATGGTGCCTGGTCTGTAGGTTTTATACCAGGTGAGGATTCGCCTCACCTGGTATAAAACGTAAAGACCAGGTACCATCCCGTACCTGGTCACTTACTATGTAACGAATTTACCCCACTGATGACCTTCAGGAATAATGTTAATGAAAAGTTGAATAAAAACCAACAATTTTACATACATTTACAAGCATTTACTGTCATTACCAACTGAAAGGGTTAACAAAGCACTCTAAAACGTTCAAAAAATCACTTTTAATCTGTTGAGTAAACTGTAAAAGAAAGTGTTCGCTTCAGCATGAAAAAAATCATAAAAACAACAAAGAAGTTATAGTACTACAGACCATTTTTCAAAATATGTAATGTTTTAAATCAATGAATACTTTACCTTGAAAATATATTTGGTACTTAAATTCTCTTATTTTGTTTTAATTCAAATTCTGAAAATTCAAAGCCAGTGGAAATGCATCAAAACAACAATGGCGGCTACTCACGCGAGAAAGATAACTCGAGGTCACCTTGTATTAAAGTGACACCCACTGTGGACGGGAGTTACCGCCGGTATGCACTTGACTTTCTTAGCCAAAACAATTCGAGGATATATCAACAAATTTGTCAGAGGTGTGGTAATATACTTCACTGCGTGGTGGCCAGATATATCTCGTCGTACCGCGCTATGTTGCTTCGCAATTCTGACTCGAAGGAAAGCTAGAGTCAATAGTTTCAGACCCAGATCACGCCTGTCATGAACGAGGCTCCCGACGTGCAAAGATATTTTAGAAACGACAGTTTTGCCGACGCGAATATAAACTACAGCGCAATTTGCAATGAACGTTCTCCACAAACATTCCATAATTTATTTGGGGACGTGACAACCGTATACTTATTCGATTGTCGGTTGATAACGAATGTACAATTAGGAACCGGGAATAAGTAACGGCTGTCACGTCACCAATTTATTTGTTGTTTACCTTTTAGGTGTCGCATTCAGTCATTTTTTGCGCTGAAAACTCTGGATAAACATTCATTAATTTTTGTTTTCTTGAAATGTCCGTTGTGAAATTCAGCTATTAAAATATACATTGTCATATGGTTGTGAAATTTAATTATCACAATAGTCAGTCAATCAGTGTTGTCATATTCTGTCTCGTTAACGGACCGACCAGCTAGATCAAACCAGACCCCGTAGGCTTCTTGTTTGATCTGGGTGATCGACAAAATACGACGAACCAGATCAATTCACTGCTGTAAGGAATGTAGGAATAATTAACCCTTTACCCAACGTAACGGCCAAAACCGGCCAGCGCTATTCTCAAAAATCGTCAATTAATTTTCAAAATATTTTCATTTTTTGTCTCAAAAACATAGGTTATGACCCCTCGTTGGAACGAGCTCGTCGAGCTCGTTCCAACGAGGGGTCATAACCTATGTTTTTGAGACAAAAAATGAAAAAAAATTAGTTATTCAAGAATTATTTTTGCAAGTGTCGTCTGCTTTTCATGTTAGGTAAAGGGTTAACAAAGGAAAATTTGGCAGAGGATAATACAGTAGAGCCGCCACGGACTGGCCGTAACCTACTGGTGGACAGTGATGTCCACGCATGCGTTCACCAGGTAAAACTTCACCGTCCACCAAATTTTAATTAATGAAGCACCGCTTTGTACCCGGTGCTTCATTAGTTAATTTTTTGATGATCATTCCTGCAATTAGTGTTTGGAATCTAATATTATTGTGTCCGTGGAAATATAGCCCTCGCGTAGAAAGTGACCAGTCCACACGGCTGTACTGTATGACATACAGAAATAATGGTACAACAAATTTGTCACTTCTGAGAGGGTAGGAAAATATGGCACAACAGTGTAGGTAACAATGGCACATGGAAAAGGGGTCACGTTCTGGTCAACTAGTGGGCTGTATTTTTCTTGGCAGTGTTTTTACACTTTGCTGGTTACCCGTATAGGCAAACAACAATGATGTAGAAACACTGTAAAAGTCATCTGTAGCTCATTAAATGTACATAGGTTAGTAATGATGATACAAATTAATCTGGGCTCAGAGTATACATCAATAAGTTAAGCTTACTGTATACAGGCGGGTATTTTTTAATAATAGAAAAAAAAGACAAGTAAATGATATAAAATAAATAAATTGAAATCCCCAAAACAGAGGAAAAATAAATTGCAAAATATCAATAATACATACACCTGGAACTTAATTAAGCACCCCCTGAAATGTTTCATGACAGTGAAGTTGCTGTTACTGATTATTATGTTTTAATGATTGCTATGTCTTGCAGTACATTTCATCTAGTGAAACATGATGTTTCTGGTTTTTAGTGTACCACAAACACATCCCCCTCGTCTACGTGAAGCATATTATCCACGAATGTCACAAAAAACACTATCACCAACATGCAATATCTGGGTATAAAACAAGAATAGTTGTCACTTCTTTCATCAGTAAATGTTGACATGGAAAGACGGGGACTGTCAGAGGCACTAAGATGGCAAATCGTTGGCATACATGCAACAGGCATGTCATTCGAAGCTATTGGAAGGCAATTTGACTATAGTCATTCTGTCATCAACAGATTTGTCCGAAAAAATCAACAACCCAACGATGTTAAGGACCGACCAAGGCCTGGAAAACCCCGACAGACCTTTCCGCGGGAAGATCGGAGTGTGGCACGCCTCGGTAGATATGAACCCTTTGCTGCAAGTGCGGTTTTGATACGCCTTTGGCTCTCCAACAGGTCTTTGTGCAACAGAACTGTTTGAAACCGTCTCAAAGCACTGGTATGATGTCCAGGAGGGTCATTAAGCGTCCATCTCTGTCCAATCAGCATCCAAAATGACGTTTCGAGTGGTGTATGGCACGACAACATTGGAATTTCAGGACATTGAGGAGAGTCTGATTGACGTCACGAGAGTGTGGAGGCATAGAAATATTGCTTACGTGCCAAGGAACATCAGACTTACTGCTCCTTCTGGAGGAGGATAAGTAATGATCTGGGGATGCCTCTCTCATGATTGTAAACATGATACGGTGACTGTTCGTGGGAATCTCAATGGTCATCAGTACATCCGGGACATTCTCAGTCCGGTTGTCGAGCCTCATTTTGACAACCACCCGTTGGCTACTCGCCCTATATTCATGGACGACAATGCAAGGCCACATCGTTCCCAAGCTGTGCGAGCATTCCTTCAGAACAACGCTATTACTACGCTACCTTGGCCTGCAATGATTCCCGATTTGAATTCCTTAGAACACATCTGGGACTTTCTTGGACGTCGGATGTAAGTAAGGAATCCGCCTGTACAGAATTTGTCCGATTTGGAAGCTGCATTGCTTGCAGAGTGGCAGCAGTTTCCTCTGGGCCGTATCAGAAGGCTCACTGGTAGCATTAGGAGGAGGGTTCAGGCTGTCATCCGGGCACATGGTGGATACACTCGGTACTGACGTCAGACACTGCTATTGTGTTCAGGAAATCACAAGTTACATTTTTGTCAGTAATTGCCGGCATTGTTTCATCATGGACCGTTCCAGCACCATACTTGTCGAGAGAACATTTCGCCATCAAAAACATTAGTGACAGATATGTGTAATTAGCGCCATTAAAATACTGCATATTTTCACCATTGTGTTGTCTTTCATTTGTCAATTGACGATTCTTTCCGCAAACAATCACATATGGTCATCTTAAAGATAGCATGAAAGTAATGACAGTTTTTATTAACACCACTGCGAAAAACAGGGGGTGCTTATATAAGTTCATGGTGTATATAAAAAAATATTCAAGGTGAAAAAATTCTTAAAATGAAACAAAAAAATTAAAAAAAAACATCGAAACTAAAAAAAATAATCATGATGCTCCTTTGGAAGCAAATGTGTGCCATATTTTCCTTCCCCAAAGTTTCATCTTTTTCTACCCACTAAGTGCTGTTTTTCTGGGATGCTGAAAATTTTCCTGTGCCATATTTTCCTGTGCTATTTTTTCAGGGAACTGCTGTAATCATCTGTATTTTTCAGCAAATTCATTATGTTCGTGACATAGATATGAATGAATTGGACATCTATTTTTGGAACTGCAATATGAAAGCCACGATTATCTCTTCTTTTTTTGATCTCTTGACATGTCATATATTCAGATAAGAAAATGCACTCCTTTGCCTTGAATGCATAACTAAATCGTGGACACTCCTTTGCCTTGAATGCATAAATAATTCGTGTGAAAATATAATTACACCCCCCCCCCCCTCCCCCCCCCCAAAAAAAATCACTGATGATAAACTGTTTTTACTTTATTTAACAGCATACATCCTTTGTCATACAGTACAGTCGCCGTGGACTGGTCGTAATCCACGCGTGGGCAGTGATGTCCACGCATGCCTTTACCAGGTAATAAAAATTAGCAGCAACAAAATTTTAATTAATGAAGCACCGGGTTGTAGCCGTTGCTTCATTAATTAAGTTTTCGATAATTATTCCTATAATTAGTATTTGGAATATTATTGCGGAAATAGTGCCCACTCATGGACAGTAACTAGTCCACGGTGGCTAAACTGTAGGCGTAGGAGCCTTAGAGGAGCCAAGAGTGCTAAAAAATTTTAGATGACTGAATCTTTCTAGTGACTGTGTCAAAATCTCAGCAAAGGTCGTGGACAAACTCGAGAACTCACGAAGTTTTCCGGTTGATTTTTAATTACCAGGTGCATATTGAGGACCATATTGCCATCTAGCTTCTGCAGAAGAGAAATTTCGACCGAAGTGCATGAAACGTAATATTTCCTCAAGTGAGGAACTCCGATGGATTTGTTGTGAGACTTCAGTGCTGGCAGAATCTGGTTCTGTCAAGTTTACACCCGAGCGGTAATGCTGTTAGATAATTTTTTGTGGTCGTCTTTCCACGAACAGCGTACCACAACGAAAATTAACTTTTGAACTTCGGGTTCAAGAATGATCACCAATCATAAAACCTTCCGGCAGATGGCACTCCCATCCCAACATTGTTTAGCCCATAACCCTACGTGTACTCTGCATCAAAAATAAACACCCAATACAGTTCATTTTCCATTAAACATGTTTATTTTCTGAGGTTTCGTCTTTCTTAGAAACCTGAGTTGAAATTTTGTTGATCAGCTTCATTTTTAGAATTCTCAATGTTCTTACTGGTCGCATTTTCACTTATGAGTGATGTTTCTTCGTCAGCCTGAAAAATATAAAAAGAATTGTCCTTTTTATATTATTCTTCCTACCTATGCGTCATAATATGTTTACATGCACCCCATTAGAAATACACAGGCTCACCATACTATGTTCATTTGTGACTATTGGGAGCTCAAACTCAGAAAACTGAATTACCCAAGATATCCGTACAAGTTTAATCACAAAACCACATCGTTAGCTACATCGAAGACTAAAATAAGGAGATCGTGAGTTATGAATTTTTCAGTGGATGAAATATCACCAATGTTTGTATCTATACACTTTACCCTTTGAACTCGTAAGACCGATTTTTCGATCCAAGGCATAATTAGGTCCCATGTTTTGTCTCGTTAGATTATAAGAGGTCCATACACGGAACATTGATGCTGAAATGATACCTGCAGTCTGCAGCCAGACGGCTGCAGACAGCAGTTATTATTTCACCCTCCCTGTATATTAATACTGGACTGACCCATTTCACTGTAAGTGTACACACGGGCGATACAATTCCAGGAAACGAGGTTTCAAATGGTTAAAATGTGTATAATAACAACACTGCTTGTGTTATCCGCTAATCAGCAGCGATCCTCTAGTGAAGAGAACTACATTCACTCCGCAATCCGCAGGTCATTCCTTTACAATTTTTCCTCCTAATCTCCCAGAATTCAGAAACAACTGTCTTATATATCCCCACTGGCGCTTTCTCAATCTCCCCAACAATAATATTGTCAGGCACCTGTATCCGCTTGTGAGGGGTGACATGGGGTTGTTTAGCCTCGCCATTAAAAATATTGGGGGGCGTGCCAACAAGGGAGGGTCGGAATCCGGTCACAGGCCAAACTCGGCTCGCAGAGCTGAGTTGGGGCCGCACTTTGATTTTGTTCCCTGCCAAGTAAACTCGAAATATAAGGTTCGTTCTTCATTAGGTGTGATTCCTAATAACTTCAGGTTGCGGAAAAGAAACAATGATTAAATGACAACGATTCTTTTATTTACATTTAAAATAAACTCATTTCCATATTCAACAAATTTAACAATTTAATCAACATGGTAGAAGATTTATCACAGATGTTAAATAGTTTTTCATCAATTTCAGTTTAGCTATAGCCTTGCGCTGGCGCTATAGTACACTTTCAAAATGTCACTGTCGCGGGCTCGCACCAGGACATTAATACCCCGAGTCTTAATCTTTTGCGTCTGTGAGCGTCTGCAGCTCTGACTACCGGGGGTCCTGACTAGCAATGTTAATTACCTTGTGGCAACATAGTTCTGATTTGGATTTGGTTCATCCACTCTGTCGGCTGGTTTAGCAAGTCTACGCCAGATACCTTATACATGTGTCCTTTGATAGAACTCTCCTTGAGTGTTCCTGTCCTTTTGAAATTCACACAGTTCGCTAATGGCATCTAAACTAAGCCTTTACTTGGGTTCGTAATCTATTCTATAAATTCGGGCTTGTAGCTCCCCAGCGTGCACTTAATCTGACAATAGCGGCGTACAACGGAGCCCAGCAATTCCACTCGCGCGAGACCCTATTATGGCGTCTCCTATGCGGCCGAAACCCTAGTCTCACTCCTAAATGGTCGAAACCCAAGTCTCATTGAACTAGCTTTTCCCCACACTTTATATCTTGTCTTGGGATGGTCAGATAACAATATTTCAAGATGCCTAAGCATGGCACGCGATATTTTTGAAGATACAATCACCATGCGCCAATGCATATGATATCAAACGTATCCCGAGAATTTATATACTTGTTAGCCGTGACGAGTTGTTATGAATTACCGCCTACGGTTAGCCATTGATGTTGTGTTAGCAGTGTTATATACTGAGTCAAAAACGAAAGTATAATAAACTTCGAGGAGCATTTTTTTAGTGTTATCGTCTTTAATCCCAAATAAATTATTGTAAATTCATATGTCGAGTCCAGCTGTATGAATTTGCATATTTTGGCAAGACATCGACGGCGCGTGGACCTGATAAGCTTCTGGATGTCACCCTGTGGTATTGCGTTCCACTACTGCCTTAGAACATTACGTAAATCGCCTAGCGTCTGAAGATCATGAAGTCGTACCCGACGGTCCAATTTATCCCAAAGATGCTCGATTGGCGACAAATCTGGCGAACGTGGGGGCCAGGGAAGAAGTTCGATGCTCTGCTCCTCAAGAAAATTACGACAGATACGCGCCACGTGACATCGGGCATTGTCTTGCTGGAATAACTGAAATCCTGACGTTACATTGTGTACGTAGATCACAATCGTTGGATCGAAGAAGGTGATGGACTGGCGCTAAGGTTAATAGATTGGTTTGCTTGGTTGTTTAATGCCGAAGAAGTGATCTGATTGGTTATTTTATCGAAAGTAGTAACAAACGAGACGGAAGGGAGCAAGAAAACCAATCCCACTTCACAAGAACGGAACAGTAGTCTAGGGAAGCAGGGCAGAGAAACGACCCAGAACAACACAATTCGAGCCTTCCTAAAATGCGCCTGTTATTGGAAAATTCTGCGGGAATTTGTTCCAAAAAATACTCTTTTACAAACGAACGCATCTGTTATTGGCAAAACACCCAAAGTGGGGCTTCAAAGTACGTTTCGATAATTTTGGGTGATTTGGAAGAAATCGTCGGGTTTATTTGGGTAATTCTATGAATTAAACGAGAATTCTTGGGGAATCCATTCCAGAAAAATACTTCAATTGAGTCGAATGGAACCCCTCTTGGCCCTATTGTAGACCACTGAGTCAAACAGCAACCACGTGCCACCATAGAAACAAAGATTGCGGCCTCCTTCGTACAATATGGAAGACGGAAATACGTATCACCCTAGCAGCACGAACTGCGCATGTGCAGTCACAGCACCCATCACCATAACAATGACGTCGCAACATGGCCGTTCACGCGGGTTACCATGACAACACAGCATGGCGCCACTGGGTCACGTGACATGACGTCACTTCCGAGGTCACCCACAGAGGTCCCCCTGATCAGGCACGAATATGTGCATGATATACTACTTATGCCAATTCACCTTAAACGATATGTCAGAAATAGGGATGACACCCCCCTTTGATGCAGTAAAGTGCTCACCAAACTGTTTTTTCTCTCTCGATCCCATCGCTATCTTGTCGTGACACACTTGCATCAATGTGTCACGATTTCCTGAAACAAAATGCAAAATCAAGGTTTAATTGAGAAAAACCAAAAAAAATGGCATTTTGAGTTCAATAATCTAGCATTTTTTTCTGGTTGCGTGAGGGAAGGACTATCTACCCCCATCGTTCATGAAGATATAAATATTATATCTAATAGCGGCTTGATAGGCCAACAATTCTAAATATTTCTAATAATCCGGCGGGTATGTTAACCATTTACTGTGAATATCGTATAAAATTACTTCAAACATATTTTTATTGCCATAACTATTGAGCAAAAAGGGATAGGAGGACAAGTGCTTCCCACTAAGTAAAAACCTCCGCTCCCATAACATGAATACAGATAATGTTACAATGGCGAAACAAACAAGTTTATGAAATTCATAAATGTAAAATAAACTATTTGAATGGGTTTATATATATGTGTGTGTGTATGTGTATAAATAAATATGAATATGTAGCAGTAAACAAAGACGAAAAAAGGAAGAAAAAAAGCTGTTGATGTCCCTTTTGCATTAATATTAAGATTTGATAAATTACCAATAAGAGCGTTACGAGCGTTTGAATAACATGGGCAGACAAGGAAATAATATTCTGCGTCCTAAACAACAGTTATAGAATGTGGACAATATGGACAATAAGAGATGTAATTGAGGAATTTATCACTTTTCAGATCACTATAACCAGTTCTAATTCTACTGTGAATGATGTTGTGTTTTCTAGAACCATGCGAGAAATATACAGGTGGTCTGCATACGGGGGGTGGGGGGGGGGGGCGAATTCAGTAAGCGATGAGCAATTTCGTAATGACTGGGATAAATTGTTCCACTTTTCCGTGTAAGACGGAAAGAATGATCGTTTAAATAGCTCAGTTCGCATGCTGTAATGCATCACATTTGACGAATTGCGAAAGTTATAAGACGATGTGTCACAAACCCGTAGTGGTAGAAGTTCATAGAGAAAATCTGGCGCATCGTTGTGCATGATTTTGTAAAATATACACAATTTTTTGAACGTGTCTTCTAGTTTCTAGATTAATCCACACCAAAATTAACCAACCTTTGGAAAGTTATGACATAAACGTCACAAAAATTATAAAGTTGAAATGACTTTTCTGTTACGAAGCAGTGACGCCTCACCTGCAATGCCAAACCCATATAAGCAGTGACTGGTTGCCGCCTGCATGCAAAACTTGAAAAAAAAACTTCCCGGGGTGTTGTGGCTCATTGATTAGAGCATTTGAGTCGACGGTTCGATCCTTCCCTGCACCATTTGCGTTATGTACCGCAGGCAACAAACCTATTACCCATTGCCAACCCGGTGACAAGGTACTAAGCTGTGTAATAACCCTTTACCTAACTTAACGGCCAAAACCGGCCAGCGCGATTCTCAAAAATCGCCAATTAATTTTCATTATTTTTTTCATTTTTTGCCTCAAAAACATAGGTTATGACCTCTCGTTGGAACGAGCTCGTCGAGCTCGTTCCAACGAGGGGTCATAACCTATGTTTTTGAGACAAAAAAAAAATTATTTATTCAAGAATTATTTTTGCAAGTGTCGTCTGCTTTTCAGGTTAGGTAAAGGGTTAATGTACTCGATTGTGCACTTGCCTTCAATCGCTGCTAACTCTGCTTGTGCTGGATTAGTAAGTTGGAGACATTTGCTCGTCCTGTTCGTGGTTCTCTCCGGGAACTCCGGTTTCCTCCAACCGTCAAACTGTCCGACCCGATATGACAATGGCTGTTGAAAATATCGTTAAACGCCAATAATCAAGCCAAACCAAACCTTAATACTGCTCAATTGTTATGTCAAACGCTTACTGAAAGAAATATAAAAGTATGACCGAAAGTCGATTTCTATTCAGAATATGGTTTTTCAATCCAGTGGTGCAGTGTTAGGACGATGCTTGGTGGAATTTCTGCTTGACATAGGCGATATAAATTAAATTAAAGCAGTTGCATCTTCACGGATCTTCCATTAATTGAGATTCCTGTGTTTAAAAGCTGGGACCATAGACCATTATAACAGTAGTTTGTTCCAGTTGCATTGGATGCTTAGGCAACCGATCCCTGGGTAAATCTCACAATAAAATACAGGCTACTCAATCATTACAGAAAACAATTCCAACAATTCAGTAATTGAAAATTCTCGAATATCGGTTTCGGGGCAAGTTGTAAATGTAAACTAACACACTGGCTGAGTTAATTGCAACCCTTTTGGGGTTGTCGTTAGCTCAGTTGGTATGGTGGCAGAGCATTTATGGCCAGGCGACTGGGTGTCGTAGACCCGGGATCGACTTCCGCCGAGCCCACCTCCAAACAAACTTCACAGTTTTCAATCCAGTGGCGCGGTGTTAGGACGATGCCTGCTGGAATACCGGCTTGACATAGGCGATATAAATTAAATTCAAGCAGTTGCATCGTCACGGATCTTCCATTAATTGAGATTCCAGTGTTTAAAAGCTGGGACCAAACACCATTATAACAGTAATCTGTTCGAGTTGCATTGGATGCTAAGGCAAATGGTCCACGGGTAAATCTCGCGACACGGGCGATATAAAATAAACTCAAGCAGTTGCATCTTCAAAGATCTTCCATTAATTGAGATTCCTGTGTTTAAAAACTGGGACCATAGACCATTATAACAGTAATCGTTTGAGTTGCATTGGATGCTAAGACAAATAATCCACGGGTAAATCTTGCGACATAGGCGATATAAATTAAATTCAAGCAGTTGCATCTTCACGGATCTTCTATTAATTGAAAATTCCTGTGTTTAAAAGCTGGGACCGTAGACCATTATAACAGTAAATTGTTCCAGTAGCATTGTTGCTAAGGTAAACAATCCACGGGTAAATCTCATAATATATTACAGGCTATTTGTAGACAATTATGAATTATCACAGAAGACAATTCCAACAATTCGGTAATTGTTAATTCTCGATATCGGTTTCGGCGCGAGTTGTAAATGTAAGCTAACATACTGGCTGACTCAGTTGCATCCTTTTTGTGGTTGTCGTTGTCTCAGTTGGCATGGTGGCAGAGCTTTTATGGCCAGGCGAATGGGTGTCGTAGACTCGGGATCGATTCCAAAACTCTTTACAGTTTTCAATCCGGTGGCGCGGTGCTAGGTCGACGCCTGGTTGAATTTCTGCTTGACATGTGCGATATATGCAAATGCTGAGCAATTAAAAACAATAATCATGTGCAGTTATGTTTATCCCTTACAGACGACTTAGTGGGTCTCGTTCAATATATAATTAAATTAGTAAAAACCTAGCCGGATATTATTTTAGAACTTGCAAAGATTGAGCGTTACAGATCAAAACGAATATACGAAATAAGTGTTTATCTTCTTACAAACATTTCACTTTCGAAAGGAGGTGTTTTATTTATCTGCGCTGAGATCTCAGAGATGTGTGTTAGGTTTTCATCCTGACAATATACTGATAATCACACGTATTGACGTGCTTCCGTTTAATAAGTTGTATAATGAGTAGTATGTCAGGTTATGGGTGTCCCTAATTTGGATGATCTCACGGTTGATCTCAAGTGACGTCATAGTCACGTCACCAAGTTACGTCATGTTTCATTGTTATGGTAGCCCGCATGAGTGGCCACGTTGTGACGTCATCCTCATAATGATATGTAGTGTCAGTGCGCATGCATAGTGCGTGTTGTTAGGATGATCGTATTTCCGTCGTTTATTTTGTATATTGGAGATGGCCATCATGGTTTCTATGGAATCACGTGGTTTCTATGTGACCCAAAACCCTCTAATAGGACGTAGGACGGGGGTATATACGGAGGGTGTGCTCCTTTGTATAACATTAAATCTAATTTCTCAAATAGACCCGACATTTCCCCAAATCACTAAAACTGACGAAATCTATTTAGACCGGATTCCCCAAGAATCCTCCTCTTCAGGCATATAGCCAGGTATCTATGTTGGTGCGATGGTGGGGATGGAGTTCGCAGGGCATTTTCTGGGGTTCAAAAATGTTTATGCTGTGGACATATCGCGATATGTGAAGTCATGAGTTGGGGAGCGGTATGAGAGGCGGTGCTCATCTATAGGTGTTGTGGCTGAGGAGAACTTTTTTTATATTCTCCAAGAAGGCCCAGCTTCGCGTCTCCTCTGGGAATTTATTGAAAAATATGCCCCAAAAGGGACTATTTGAGGGAAGTATGAGGCTCCAAAGAATATCAGTTTCTACCAAACATATGTCATCTGTAATTTCGTAAGTTAACGCCCAGTGACCGCGGTACAGGGTGTGTATGGCAGTTGCTTAGAAAATATGCTTCATCCCGCCCCATTAGATTAACACACCCCCCCCCCCCACCCCCTCCATTCACCACTACATATAATTTCTATAAAACATATTAATATACTTTCTCCAACTTAACCAGTAAGTGCTGTTCACAGAAAATCGCTTTTTACAATTTTAGAATTTTTTTAAAATTAAAACATGGCTTATCATATGTTCTTATTGGAAGGAACGTCACCACTGCCGTTTTCAACAGACAGAGGAGTAGATCTACAGTACGGTCGTCGTGGACTGGTCGTTATCCCCGTGTCGACGCATGCGTTTTTCAGGTAATAAAAAATATCAGCAGCAAAATTTCAATTAACGAAGTACCGGTTTTTACCCGGTGCTTCATTAATTAAATTTTTGATGATTTTTTCTATAATTAGTGTTTGTAATCTAATAGTATTTCGTCTGTGGACATATTGCCCACAGGTGGAGGGTGACCAGTCCACAGAGACTGTACTGTAATGACACGAAGACGCGTAAATAAAGTAGGATTTTTTTATATCGTGTCCTTTTATGGATCATGTATAATCCTTTACCTAACATGAAAAGCAGACGACATTTGCAAAAAAAAAATCTTGAATAACTTATTTTTTTCATTTTTTGTCTCAAAAACATAGGTTATGAGAGCTCGTTCCAATGAGGAGTCATAGCCTATGTTTCTGAGACAAAAAATGAAAAAATAATGAAAGTTAATTGGCGATTTTTGAGAATAGCGCTGGCCGGTTTTTGCCGTTACGTTGGGTAAAGGGATAAACTGTTGTTTATAAAACATACAAAGGAGATCTACAGTACGGTCGTTGTGGACTGGTCGTTATCACCGCGTGGACAGTGATGTCCGCGCATGCGTTTACCAGGTAATAAAAATCACCATCAGCAAAATTTTAATTAATGAAGTACCGGGTTTTACATAGTGCTTCATTAATTAAATTTTTGATTATTTCTATAATTAATGTTTCTAATCTAATATTACTGCCTCCGTGGAAATAATGTCCATCCGTGGAAAGTGACCAGTCTACAGCGGCTGTACTGTAATGACACGAAGTCGTGTAATTTAGGAGGACTTTTTATATCGTGTCTTTTTATGGATCATTATAAACTGCTGTTTTTGAAAAACCTGAACAACACAGCTTATTTTTCCCCCTTTGGTCGCATGTTTTGAGTCGTGATTGGAGCCACGAATCGAACATGCTTCGAGTCGGTACTCCAATTTGAGCCTGATTAGGTTGGTTAAGAAATGGACGAAATCATAGGGTCCTGGTATAGAGAAAAGGTTTATTTATGCGGATGCATATCAATACATTAATGTACCAGTGATATAGTCAAAGCATGCATTGAGTGTAATCAATTAAATGGTGCACATAATTAATGCATGAGCTTGTTCAAACACATGTTCTTCTTTTTTGCTGTGTGATGTTGCAAACTTTCATCTTTAAACAAATATGACCCGTTTAACCGGCTGTTGATGTTTATCTTCATCGCTGAATTGTCAGGGGGACCCTATGTCGTTTTAACTCTTTTAAAAAGATATGCATCTGGAGTATGCGTTCCAGAAATGTTTTGCTTTGCCTCTGGTTGGCCGATTTGCCCTTTGACTGCAGAAAGAGCTTTGTCAATGAACGCTGTTAGTACCGCCATGCCTCGCTCTGAAGAGATTTAGTTCGCATGTCCCATATCGACGGGGTGGAGTTGGAGCGTTGTCAGTGACTGGCCTCCGTCCAGAATGTGATTAAGAAACTCGTAAAAACAGGGACGGTAGCTTGGAGAACATTTGCATTGTGTGGTTGTTGAACTTGGCCCGGCTAATGGAAGTGCAATTGGCGTTCCAATAACGTTCACACTGCCTTCTTGTTGAGAAACTGCCGCTTGAGGAGAAGACCACTTCCTTGCACGCGGAAAGGGAGGTCAAGCTTAGCTTCTTTAACACCATCCAGCTCCACTCTGCATCATCCGAAACAGAAATATTGGCAAGGTGCACCACCCCCTTAATTCGGCCTTGGCTATTCATGCGGCTGTACTCTCTTAAATACGTATAAGAAGTGTAGTATAAGGGGATACGTTGCAAAAAGAATTGTACTTGGCCAATGGTTGGCCATAGGTAGGTGCAAAGAAGTGTGTGAATTAATATTGTGAGCAGCACCGTGGCTTGCTCAAAATGTCAGCTGTGCGGGGTTGGGCCGCAGTCAGTGACCGACCCTCCTTCACATGTCCATTCAAAAACTTCTCATATAGGGAAGCGAGCCAGCAGAACATGTGCATGTGTGGGAGTTGGACTCAATTCAGTACAACAGGCATTCCAATTACGTTAACACTTCTTGTTGAGACGCTGTCGCTTGTCAGCAAGACAAATCTCTTGTATCCGAGAAAGCGAGCAAACCCGCCATCGTCACTCGAAAAGCTGCGCTGCGGGCCCAATCTATATTTTGTTTCTCTCGTTTTTTTAAAGTTTTTTTTTCTCAGGACGCTGAATTTTGTAACTAATGTTAACCTGTGTATCGATTAGGTTAATTCGAACTGGCTTACTGTCTGTTCAATTGACCGTCACGCTAAACGCGTTCCCTAGCTTTTAACAATGATCTCAAATTGTTGTCTTGTGGTAATACACGCTTTCACAACAGAGGGTTATGTTTAAACTACAATACGTGACATTGTATGTATTCTAATACTAAACCAACAACAAATATAACCAAAACGGGTCAAGCTGCTTCAATCATATGATCTATTTCGATGAGAAAACAACGCGTTTCTGTACCTTTACCAAGGATTGGGAAATGTTGTTATGCAGCACACTGAGAGCCCCTTCTGACAGTGTGTCAATTATTACCTACAAATTGTACCGACTTTTTGACCAGTGACTTTTTGAGTTAAACTTTAATGAATTTTTCACTATATTTAGTCATGGATGCTTCATAGCAGCCATGACTAGATTTGATGAAAAATATTTTTAAAATATCTCATGAAATCAGCGGGTTAAGAGTTAATGGGAGAAACTCCAGGCATCACCTGTAGTATTGAAACTGCTAGAGTAGTTTACATGTAGCTCACTTCAAAACTGTCCCTCATTGTCATGGACCCACGGGCCTTATCCTGTAGGTTGGCTGTTGTCTAAAAGACAGAATACAAAATATTACATGAGAAAAACACTCATTTCATATCATATTCTGTTTATCATATAACACACAAACGCACAAATTGGCCACTTAGTATGACTTTTTAATCCATCACCTAACTTGAGTTGAAGACGGTACTTGGAAAAAACATCCTCGTATAACTTAAAATTTTCATTTTTTGCTTCCAAAACATAGGTTATGACACTTCATTGGAACGAGCGCGACACGCTAGTTCCAATGAGGGGTCATAACCTATGTTTTGGAAGCAAAAAGCGAAAATATAAAAAAAAAATGAATGGCTTCTTTCTTGTCGGTAAAAGATTAATACAATATAACCCACCCTAAATAGGACAGATAACGTAAATTCTCCCTACTGAAACTATGCAAATATGACCCAGTTGTATTTTGTTTAGCCAATCAAATTGTCCAGTTTTGAAATTGACCAATGAAAGCTCCCAACTCTAATTATGCAAATTATGAAAATGTGGCCCAGTTGTATTTCGTTCAGCCATTTAAAGTGTCTAGTTTTGAAACTGACCAATGAAATTGGCGGAAGGCTTTATTTATCACTGATTAATATGAAAACAAAATATCAAATGTTTTAAAGTGAACAAAATGGACGAGTCATATGATAAATTCTAAAACTAAACCAACAACATACATAACCAAAACGGGTCAAGCTGCTTCAATCATATGATCTATTGCGACGAGAAACCAACGCTGTTGTGTGCCTTTATCAAGGATTGGGAAATTCTGTCATGAAACACACTGAGAGCCCCTTCCAACGGTATGCCAATAGTTACCTACAAATTGTACCGACTTTTTGACCAGAGATTTCTTGAGTTAAACTTTAATGAATTTTTCACCACATTTAGTCATGGATTCTTCATAGCAGCCATGAATAGATTTGATGAAAAATATTTTAAAAATATTTTTCATGAAATCAGCGGGTTAAGAGTTAATGGGAGAAACTCCAGGAATCACCTGTAGTGTTGAAACTGCTAGAACAGTCTACATACAGCTCACTTCAAAACTGCCCCTCATTGTCATGGACCCACGGGCCTTATCCTTAGGTTGGCTGTTGTCCAAAAGACAGAATACAAAATAACTGATACAGACTAATGTCTAGAACACACTACTAACAAAATTTTACAGCAATAGTACAGATGAAACTAGAAGTCCAGTGACTGTATTGTACACTATTTTGAAGTAATAGCGCGCTGAGTATATGCTCCTTTGTTCCTTGCCAAACTGCACCATTAGCGTACCTCAATTCCTGTAGAAAAACAGCGTGTACAATTCTGTACAATTCTATACTAGTATATAGAGATCATTAACATCATTCCGAACCTCTAGTGTGTTACATGCACGTGTAATGACGTAAACAGATATGAAAATTCGACAAAATGGAATGAAGGGAGAGGAATACTACTTAATCGCAGCGCCATACCTTCTCCACTCGAAAGGTATTTATAATTGTCCATAACAGCACAAGAAACATTTGACAACTTTCATCACATGGACCACCCGTGCAAACGCTTTTGTGTATTTCCGACAACTTCATTCTTCTGCAGTAAGGAGCACATAAACTAACGATTAGTATAGCATGTGCTCTAATTGTGACAGGACTTCTAGTTTCAGCTGTCTCTCATCGCCATTGAGACACAGGCTGTACCCTGTAGATTGGTTGCTGCCCAAAAGACAGAATGCAAAAACAAACTGATGCATAATTATGTCTAGAAGACACTTTTAACGAAATGTTACAGCAATAGTACATGTACTCGGATAGCTAAAGAGGTTTCTCTCTCATTCTGGTCGCAATCTTGCATTAGTGGATCGCTATTTCATTTTTAAATATTACAAAATGTAGACTGACTAAGGAAAAAGAATAAAAAATAGCACCCCATTTGTAATGTTTCGCACTTATTGTTCGAGGGGTGTCGTTGACAGGAAATAGTGTCTAGAATCTCCACCAGCGGTGAATGCTATAAACTTTTTACAATTGTATTTTCCTGGATTCTGAACACGGTGGCTCAGTGGTTACGGCATTGAACTTCAAACTGAAAGTTACACGGTTCGATCCCCCACCAGGGATAACTGCGTTGTGTCCTCGTGCAATGGCTTAATCCCAAATGCCCACGTGCGCTGCGTACTAAGGCGTTCTGTCTTCAACCAGTGCTAATGCAGCTTGGGCGGAGTTAGTTCGTTGGGGAGTTTGACAGAATGTCACCGTTGTTCCATCGCAGGGACGTGGCTAGAGGTTTCCAAATGGGGGTGTAGGGCAGTGAATTTCCAACTAGGGTTGGAAAGTCACTACCGAGAAACATTTTGAAAATGAAGCCATGAAAGGGGGCATAAAATTGATTCTTGTAACTGAAATGTCAACACATTTGTGATAGAATTATCAGGTTGTTATTATTTGTTATTATTCTGGGAATTGAATATGTGCTGAACAAATGCTTAAGCTGAGAACTTTGTGCAATTCACACTGTCCTAACATTAAATCACATCTGATGCAGGAATGATCAATTTTCGATGCTTCGTCATTTTGTAACTGTGAATGATGGAATTAACCCAGGATAACGATTTTAAATGATGTGATTTTCTTGAAGTGCATTTCGAGGATTATTTTTATTACGATAAGTAAACGTACTATAGAAATCTTGTACCGATTTACATCATGCATACTTATGAAGCTCGATATTGCGCACACTGTAGTTGTAAATAGTAACAGTTGGAATTTTTTCCGAGTTGAAACCGAGTTGGAATTTTGGGAGTACTTGTGACATCAACACCACCAAGGAAGCTCGAAAATCCGGATAGATAGAATTTCCAACTACTCATGACTTGCCCTCCGAATTTCCAACTATAGGAAATTTTGGCGAGCATTGGGGAGGAGGGGCACACACCGCACACCCCGGTCGCCACGTCCCTGATCCGTGTTTCTCCCTGGGTACTCCGGCTTCCTCCACCACCAAAACTCCCCGACACGGGGTGACCCTGGCTGTTGAAAGTGTCATTAAACCTCCATAAAAACCCAAGCAGCCTGTGAATATAAGCGATTGGAAATGAACCATTGGCGATTCAAAAGCAGTGACAATTATTTACCTACCGGTAAACTGTCACGTGATTTAAAACACTAATGGTTCATTACAATTATATAGGGCCACAGAAAGTAAATACAAGTGTGGAAAATACACTTGAAAATGGTTTATAGTATTAGCCCCTGACCAAGCGCTATCTGGGGCCAATACTATAAAAATTTTACAATTGTATTTTCAGAATTGTATTTTCTAGTTATGAGTTTTGATGGGTTAAACTGAACCATTGGCATTTTCAAAGATGTGGAAATTTGTCAGTTGCCAAATTGTCATATCTTTTAAAATGCTAATGATTCTTTATAGTCAGTTATATTAATAGGTCGACAAAACAATTCTAGAAAATACAATTGTAAAAGTTTAAAAGTACTGGCCCCCGGTCGATATTGTATCGGTTTCTTTTTGAAATCACAGTGTTGTATAATGCCACAAAGGTTAGTGCGATTACTTTTTATGCCTTGACAATTCATGCTTGAAGCTGGCGGACAAAAACCATTTTCATCTGATAACATCCTGCTTAGCAAACAAACAAAAGTTTCAAGTTTTGTAATGTATGTATTCCATAATTAGAAGAGGTTCTAAAGATACATTGGGAGCGCGGTGGCACAGTGGTTACGGCATTGAACATCAAACCGAAAGGTCCAAGGTCTGATCCCCGTCAGGGCAGCTGCGTTGTGTCCTTGGGCAAGGCACTTAATCCTGATTTCCCACATGAGTGCACGGTGGCGCTATGTACTAAGGCGTACTGCACATCGATGGTGCACTTATCTTCAACCAATGCTAACCCTGCTTATGTGGAGTTAGGAAGTTGGGGAGACTGACAGTTGCTCGCCGTTGCTCAGTGGTTCTCTCCGGGTACTTCGGCTTCCTCCACCCGTAAACTGTCCGACATGAGGTGACCCTGGGTGACGAAAGCGTTGTTAACCCTTTACCTAACATGAAAAGCAGACGACACTTGCCAAAAAAATTCTTGAATAACTATTTTTTTTGCTATTTTTGTCTCAAAAACATAGGTTATGACCCCTCATTGGAACGAGCTCAACGAGCTCGTTCCAAAGAGGGGTCATAAACCTACGTTTTTGAGACAAAAAAAATGAAAAAATAATGAAAATTAATTGGCGATTTTTGTGAAAAGCGCTGGCCGGTTTTGACCGCTATGTTGAGTAAAGGGTTAAACCTCAATCATTCAATAATAAAGATACATTACGGTGTGAACCTACGTTGTGTTTGTGATCTTAATATAACAGGTGTCTTGATAATTCTGAACCAACATTTGTAAAAGGAGCATAATATCTGAAGAACCAATACTACATTTTTCATGTCCAATCGAGAAGCTTTTATCTTACTTATCTGATCATTTACCCTTTCCGTTGTCTTCAGGTATTGGTTTCAATTTCACTTACAGTTCGGTCACCGTGGGCTGGTCACTTGCCACGGGCAGAAAATATTTCCACAGATACAATAATATTGGATTCCAAATACTAATTATAGGAATAAATATTTAAAATTTAATTTATTTAAAAATATTTAATTCATGAAGCACCTGGTAGAACTTGGTGCTTCATTATTTACATTTTGTTGATGATGATTTTATTACCTGGTTAAGGCGTGAGTAGTATAACATGTGCAGATCATGGTTGTTTTTGGGGACCTCGGTTGGTGACCTATGAAGTAACGTCATGGTTTCCCCCAAAAGTCACGTGGACTTTCATGGTAGCGTGTATTATGTGATATATGATGTTACCGCTCATGCGTGTCTCAACCAGGAAAAAACAAAAATTGACTTTTCAAGGTTCAATACATCTTAGTAGAGTGGAATGACCGGTCCGAGCGCATCACATTTTTTGGCACAGATCGCACCTCACCAAAACTTAGTTTTTTGGGGGCAAATCGCATTCATCACGATCGAAATCCATTGACTTGTATGATGCGATACGTTCACGTTCACATCGTCACTGTTTCGCAGTTTTTACAGCTATGGACGTAGACGAGGTGTCGTGTGGTCTACGTTCAATTTCTCTAATGGTCAACGTGGATCCGACTAAAATTACGATGTAATTTTAACAAACTCTATAGAATTCCCTCTCTTAAAAATTCACTTTTAGGTGCGCTCGTAACTTTTGACAATGATCATTCTCAGGAAAAACACTCACCTTTCGCAGATGTAACACGGACCCATCATTTAGGTGAATTTTTGTCGACAGAATACCGTCAAAAAAATACCACAGGTGCGGATGAAATACTATCGACCCAACGTCGATTCCCGCGAAAAAACGCACTCTAAATCGACCGGCGAATTTATCATTGCACCCGAACCGGTCGTCGATGATGTAGTGAGTTTTTTGGCAAGGAGAGAGAGATAGCTCGTGGAGTCTAAAACACGTGAGGTGCACCCGCTCCGGTCCGTGATTATGTAGATATTACGATTTGTGAGACGGATGATAAAAAATTGTTTTGACCAACGAAATAACAGAAATATCGATGAATCAGCATCATCTTCATTCTATTTTCAACATAAAATTTAATAACCGTTTTGTCATTAAAGAAAAAAAACTGAGAAAAAAGGGGTTTTTTACATATATAATAAGAAGTAGAAAAAAAATTTTTACAATTAATAATTATTATCATAAAAAGTTTAACAATTCACCAAAAAAAATTGGAAAATAACAAAAAAATTTTTTTTGAAAATCACAAAAAAAAAATTTGGACAAAAAATATTTTAATAATAAGAAGTAGAAAAAAAAAACAAAAAAATATTTTTACAATTAATAATTATTATCATAAAAAGTTAAACAATTCACAAAACTTTTTTTGAAAATCACAAAAAAAAAATTTGACAAAAAATATTTTAATAAGAAGTAGAAAAAAAATATATATATACTTTTACAATTAACAATTATTATCATTAAAAAAAAATACACTCACAAAATTTAATAACCGTTTTTGTCATTAAAGGAAAAAACTTGTAAAAAAAAAAGTTGTTATTTTTACATATATAATAAGAAGTAGAAAAAAAATAAAAAAATATTTTTTACAATTAATAATTACTATCATAAAAAATAATCAGTCATGACATTTTCAGTACCTAAACAATCCATATTAAAATTGAAGAGAGTCGAGAGATTTTCAAAATATGGTAATAGAATTTATAGACTAAAATCACAAGACGCCATCGAATTGAAGGACGTGAAGGCGACTGGATTGAGAGAGGAATACGATAAATATACATTGCCTTTGAAATTGAATGAGACCACCCTGGATTTAATGTGCGAATGTCAAGATGATCTATTAACCATTCTCAAGGAAAATATAGAAAATATTTTGATGCAGACGATCTGTCTCTAACCTACAGGAGTAATATATATCCGAACATCTCTAAAGAAGTGGTTGGCAAATTGAATCTGGACATCGGGGAAGAACGAACATTTGAGAGTGTGAATCTGGTTTTCTAATGGATTTTTCAGCGGGGAAACGAAAGCTCTCGGGAAAAGGATAGCTTTGAAGTTAACATGCTCATAATGAATGCGACAATATTATAAAAAAAGAGAGAGTTAGTTCATTATAGATAGATTTTAAATCTCAATTCAAAAAGCTTATTAAAGTATTTATCATAAAGTAGTACTCGTTTTTTTCTGGTTTTTTTTTGTAGATAGATTTCAAATCTCAATTCGAAAAGCTTATTAAAGTATTTATCATGAAGTAGTACTTGTTTTTTCTGGGTTTTTTTCTATTTTTTTTTGTCATTGAAGAAAAAAAACAAAAAAAAAATATATATATATAATAAGAAGTTTAACAATTCACAAAAACATTTTTTGAAAAATTAAAATAAATATTATATATACATATTAAATAAGAAGTTTAATACATAAAAAATGCCAAAAACAAAAAAGGATATCGTGGAAAAAAATTTATGTTTGTCTACCAAATCTGAGTTGAAAAAGTATGGTAGAAATCTAGGAATTAAAAATTATAACTGTTACAAAACCAAAGAACGATTGATCGAAGCCGTGCACAAGGAAACTTGTGATCTATCACTGGTGAAATTACAAGCCAAAGTGCGTCAGTCATTGAAATTGAAAGGTGTCAAATACATGAAAAAAGACAAATGCATAAGTCATTTGCTCAATGGAAAGGGAATGGATGAAAGGTCTGCGGTAGTGACAAAAACAACTCGGATCGTGAAAAAAGATGAGAAGATAGTGATGACAAAACGTCAACAAACAACCACGGAGAAAACTAAGAAGAAGAAGAAGATGGCCATTAAACAAAAAGTGGTAGAGTGGCAGAAGGTTTTAAAAAAATAATAAAAAATGAAATGCAATGCGGTTCGAGATGACAATTTGTAAGAAAAAAAAACGATGGATGCAATCGAGAGAGCAGTGAATGAAAAAAGGGTCTTGATGTTATAATGGATATCGTGATCGAAGCATTGAAGTCACCATTGATTTTGATAGAACAAGATGAAGCCATCAACAGATGGTTTAAATCTTTTGACGTGAAGCCCAGTCTCGTAAAAAAAATCGATCCTCAATCATTCATGGAATGGCTGAAGGGTAGCGTGTTGGACGTAATTCGAAAACATCTAGGTAAGGGTTTAAAAATAAGAATGATCTTGTATTGTCTGATGCAAAAGGTTGACGCAGAAACGGTAAGATCCTGCAACAAGATGCCTTTTTTCCGTTCTAAAAACGAGATTGTGTTTAGAGATGACGAATTAGTCGACGTTTATAAAGTGATGAAAGACAAAATGATGGAATCTATGGCTACTTTTCAAAACAAAGGAAGTAATTGGACGTTCAAGAAGAAATCGAATCTCGAGATTCACATGGATAGGCATGATCCTTTGAAAGCATCGTCCTATATAAAATTACCTTATTTCGTATTTAAAAAACAAGCCGTGATCAATGTGAAAAAATAAAGATGATAACGAGTGTTTCAATTGGATGATCACATAGGACTTGTATCCCATAGAAAAGGATGCTCAGAGAGTTTCCAAGTACTCAGAGACTTGTAAAAATTTTGATTGGACGGGAGGGTCTTTCCCAATGCAGTTGAAAGATATCGGTGATTTTGAAAACCTGAATCCCACCGTGGCCGTGAACGTCTTGGGATACGAGGGAAATGATAAAAAGGAATAGTCTATCCTCTCAGACTGACTTCGCACAAAGAGAGAGAAAAGATTGTTAATTTGTTATTAAGTTCAAAGGGTGACAATCAATATTATTGCTGGATTAAAGAAATGAGTGATTGTTAATTTGTTATTAAGTTCAAAGGGTGACAATCAATATTATTGCTGGATTAAAGAAATGAGTCGCTTGTTGTCAAAGCAGATTTCTAAACATGAGAACAAGAGATTTTTCTGTCTCAACTGCATGAATTCGTTCCATAGTCAAGAATCGTTGACAAGTCATCAGGAATATTGCAGCGAAAAGCAAGGCATTGCTGTTGAAATGCCTAAACCTAACACTTACGTGGACTTTCGTCATTACAATAGAAGATTAGAACCACCATTCATCATCTATGCCAATTTCGAATGTTTCACCATGAAAATAAATTCTTGCCGACCTGACAAGCATAGGAGTTACATGGAAAAATATCAGAAGCCCGTACATTCAGGCTTTTGTTATTATGTGAAATGTTCTTTCGACGATCGAGAATTGTCTGCTCCATTCATCTACACCAAATATTCAGATGACGACGACGTGGCTCAAATATTTATAGAAGAGTTAGAAGCGAAAACTCAAATACTATACGACAAATTTAAAAAACCTAAACACATGATTATCACGCCAGAGCAACAGCGAGAATACAGTGAAACCACCGAATGTCACATCTGTAGACAATTATTCGATAATCAGTCAGAACACATGTATTTTAAGATTTCGAGATGCTCAATTCTATTCAGTGATATTTCACAATCTCTCGGGTTACAAGAGTCACTTGTTCATGAAAAATATGGGTGTTAGCAAGGGGGAGTTGAGCTTTGCGCAAAACAATGAAAAAAACATTTCATTCATTAAATGTAAAGTCGTCGATAAAAAGAGAGTCATCAATGGTTTGACTGAGAAAATGAGTCCCATCCATAGAGAGATAGGTTTCATCGATAGTTATAAATTTATGTCGACCAGTCTGGAAAAATTAGTCAACAGTTTGAATAGGGAGAAATTTAAAATCATGAGTAAACATTTTAATGATCGACGAGAATTGGTGAACATTATGTTGAGGAAAGGCGTCTATCCTTACGATTACATGAACAATTTCAAGAAATTCGACGACATCACTCTGCCTTCTAAAGAAGATGTTTTTTTCGAAATTATACAGTCTCACATTTCTGATGACGATTACAAACACACGCAAAAAGTGTGGAGATTACTCAACATGAAATACATGAGAGAATATCATGATCTCTGTTTGAAAATTGACATGCTTCTCTTGGTCGATGTGTTTCGAAAATTTTCGATCGGTGTGTAATCGACATTATGAACTAGATCTGGCGTGGTATTTAACTCACCCGGACTCGCTTGGGATGCTCTCTTGAAAACGACTAAGGTTCGATTGAAATTATTAACGGACGTAGACATGTTGCTCGTGTTTGAAAATTCTGTGAGGGGTGGCGTCTCTAGATATGCCAAAGCTAATAATTATCACATGGGAAAAGATTTTGATTTGGAAAAACCGAGTAAATACATACAGTATGTGAACTGATGTCCTGGCAGATGCATTTCGATGGGTAGATTATTAACCAATTTATTCGTCAGACCGGCACCACATTTGCCAAATTGCGTTTTTACACATTCCGCGAAGCACGGGACTTTTTTTTGGCAGCACTTTTTTAACGTTAACCATATCGGTAACTCTCTTGCATTTGCTGCAATACATTTTGGGTTTTTTTCGTATATATATATATATATATATATATATATATATATATATATATTTTAATTTTAATTTTTTTTTTTGTAATTTATATGTAACTTTTCTTCTTCTTTTATATATACATTTTTTCAGTCGATTGCTTCTGAAATCTTTTTGGGATCAAATAATTTACAAAACGATTGTCTCGCTTCTTCCCTACCTTTTTCCATGAGAGAACCCTTAAATTTTTCCTTGAGAATCTGATGACTCTTGACTCTTATCTTCGCTTTCATGACTTCGTATTTTTGTTTTTTGTTCAATATGTCGACGAATTCACCATCTGAAATCCTACTGTCTTTCAATGCCATAGACATCTTATCTGACACGGAATTGATCTTTGCATTGGCAAAAATGCTGATGTTTTTGTGTTTCTTGGCCTTCATGAATAATTTCTTAGCGAGAAATTTTCCAATCATACTGATGAATCCGGCAGTCAAAGCCAATCCTTCTATGGCTGACACGACTGAAAGAGCAATGACGGCGGCCGGCAATAGACTGATTCCGGCATCATTCAAACCCATAGAGATCATGTTGAGAGTCAAATCCACACCACACACAAATTTCTCTAATCTCGAATATTTCTTTTTGAGTGAACAACGAGAATCTCTCTCTCGCATCCAATATGATTGAATTCTATTGATTTGTTTGATTCGATACCTCTGTGCCTCGTCATCACTACTTTCTGGTGATAGAAGAGGTGCCATGGGTTCCACCTTCTCTAACGATAGATAGATGTTTTACTTCGAAGTTCCATTTCCATTTTATTTTTATTTTGTATCTATTATTATATATTTTATATATTCTATTTTTCACTCTTTATTATTTTAACAAAAAAATGTTTAGTGGTTTCTTCCCTTCAACAAGGAATCCATAAAAACGTGATTCCGATTGGAACATTTTTTTAGTGGTGGTGGTGATCATCGTCGTTAGAAAAATGCGATGATATAAACCACCTCAGTGGTGGTGGTTTCCTGTTTTCCAACAAATATTTCAAAAGACATCCTCTGTCTTGGAGGGTGGTGGGTTCTCAATGTGCTAACTTCAACTTTTCTGATTTAGTAGGCTCCTGAAATAATAAATGATACCAACATCTGATCACGTCATCACGTCAGACATATTCTAATGTGGGCATGAGATATGCAGTGACGATGTCTTCCCATTCCAGTGTGAGACATGAATGATCAATACAATTAAATTCTTTCTTCTCTCGACAGCAGAGGCACCTTTCATGCACAGCATGAGGAAGTTGTTCATTCATGCAGATTGCGTAAGCATGACACAATGACCATCGAAGATCCCAAGCTCTCGATTCCTTGAAAGGGTCCGTCATAATTAATATATACAAAAAAAATATTTTGTATTCTTATTATTTATTTTTTTCTATTATTATGAATATTATAAGGTTTTTTTTAATTTTGATTTATTTCTTATATAAATATATAGAAAAAAAGTTGTTTTTTTAGTTAAATGAAAAAAAACCCCAATTATTATTTAATGGAAACATTTTTTAGCGGTCTCTCCTTTTCCAACAAATATTCCAAAATGTGTTCCCTGTCTTCGGTGGTTAGACTTCGATGTGCTAACTTCAATTCTTCCGATTTTGTAGGCTCAGCTTCTCCAACACAAGACATGAATTGTCTCCAACAATTGATCACATCATCACGTTGGACGTATTCCAATGCAGGCATGAAATACATGGTGATGGTGTCTTCCCATTCCATCAGAAGACAAGAATGATCAATGCGATTAAATTCTTTCTCCTCTCGACAATTGAGGCACCTTTCTTTCAAGATGTGAGAAAGTTGTTCGTTCACGCAGATCGCGTAAGCTCTGCACAGTGCTCTTTGAAGAAACCAAGCTCTCGATTCCATGGAATCATTCATCATAATTTTTCTATAAAAAAAATGTTTCTATTCTTATTATTTTTTTTTTTTCATTATTTTGTTTTTAGTATTATTTTTTTATATTTTTTTTCTCTTTTATATCTATTATGCCTTTTTTTAATAATAATACATCTATTCATCTCATCATCAAACGAATGAATGAATACTCCTCATCTATTACGATTGGGCATATTATTATTGGAAAGAGATGACATTTTTTTTTTCAAAAGTTGGAGTTTATGCCTCTCATATTTTGATAAAACCATCATTTTTTCATCATTGTCATCGTCGTTAGATTGATATCGGAAATAATCGATAATGATTTTTATCTTTTCAGTAAATTTGATCCACAATCTATTTAATGAGAATGCGTGTAATCTGCAAATAAATTTGACACATTCACGAATAGATTTTTCAATATTTTCATCACCACCATGATCGAATATGTTAACTATGTTTTTCACAGAAAAAATTATATAACGATATTTCCCATAATTATAACGTTCTACAAATGTCACATCGTATTTTAAATGATCTAAAACATCTATAATCATGTCATAATCTTAGTAAGACACATTTTCTACATACTTCATCGTTTCAATATTTTCGAAATAACTTCAATTTAGGAATATGAATAACAATATTAAAGAAAACAACGTTCTGTACAAGCTTAAACATGCATCATGTACTATTTGTTCTGATTGAATTGTTTCTAATGCATACTCATGTAAAGATTGTGAAAAATCTAAAAGCTTTTCATAATATGAACGTCTTGTTAACATGTCTGTTGGAAGTCGTTTTCTCTCCTTTTGTTTCATTTTTTTTTTTTTTTTTATAATAACATACCCAAAATGGATATATTCTTAAATGGCAAATTTTGACTGAACAATAAATCTTTACCAATCGGTTCCACATTCTCTCCAGTCTTCAGATAGAGACCGTCTCCGTGGAAAGCATTGCTGCCTTTTCTTATGGGTCCTAGATACAATACTTTACATTTGATGTCTATGCGACACACGGCTCCTCCCTTCTTCAAAAATAGTCTGTTTCCTCTCTTCTTCAGAAACAATCCTCTACCCATTAATTTGTCGACTCCCAAACTATCGAGTCCCGAGCGAGCTCCCACGCCCAGAGCTGGTAATACCGTCTTTGTGAGAATGGGTAATGCTTTAGTGGCGAGTCCCGCCAATAGCGGTAAGAAACCACTTTTCATTCTCAGATTGTATCTCAATTGAGTGGGACTCAATCTCACCATCATTCCCATTTGATTATGAATCACTTTCTCCATCATTTTGATTTGAGTTTTAGTCCAGGTGATTTGATCGCTACTGCCACTCACCAGATCTTCGTGACTGAATTTAAATCTAAAAGCCTCACCTCAATGACTCAACGCTCTGTGAAGTTTAGCTTTCTGTCCTTCGGATATGTTCACGTTTTTAAATATTATAAGTTGGTGATTTTTTTTTAATTATTATAAATATTAGAAGTTGTTTGTTTTTTTTTATTTCTTATATAAATATATAAAAACATGAAAAAAAAAATTTTTGTTAAAATACCATTTTTTTTTTCTTTTTTCAAATTATATTATTATTTTTTTTTTCAAATTATATTATTATTATTTTTTATTTACTTAATTTTTTTTCATATCTCTCTGATGTAAAATCGTATAGTTACTCTCACCGCGAAGATTGAACAGATATCCATTCTGATCTGTCAATGTGGTTTCGATGCTATACTACGTGTCCAAGTCACAGGTGAATAAAAGAGATTTTGAGGTCGCTCCATGATCTTGTAACGTGAAGAAAGGTCCGGAAAAAAACGAGTAGATCGTCGACTGAGTGCTACCATCGACGTAACTTCCTGAGATCACATTGACATTCATTAAAATGCTATTGACCATGAGAAAGTCGACCATATTCTCGGATGCGGTATGGCCTCGATACATCTTTTGATCAAATCCCAACATCTTGCCGATCGAATCTTCCACACTAAAATCCATTCGAAAATTATCTCCTAAGTCTAATATCGTCTGTAGAGTACTCATATTGAGAGCAATTCTTATCATCTTGCTTCTGTGACCATCGGTCTTCAGTCTCATCTGGATGTGATGGTTCAGATCGTCTATGTCATAATTTCCTTTGGGAATTCATATCTCGAATCAATCCACTCCGTTGGAATACTTGAATGCGTTATTCTTTTTGGTGACGTTGGGAAACGAATAATAAGTCTCGAGATTAACCAACGCCATCTCGAACCTCTTTTCCTTCTTCAATTCAATGAAAGGTTTAAATTTGGTCGTGAATCGAGTCATCTCGTGACTTACTATGATTTGAAAGGATTGTTTTGCTGCTGTATTCTCGACTGTCTGTTCTAATAAACGATGTTCTGACATTTATTATTATTATTATTTATATATTTTTTTTTATATTTTATCAATATTGTTTTTTTTATTTTCTTCTCTATTATTATTAGAAATATAAAAAAAATCGTCGAATTCACTTCGATATTTTCCGTTGTTAAATTCGCTAGTCAAATCGATCACCACGAAATTGTGAAGTCCTTTGTCCCACACCTTCTTACAAAATCTCCTGAATTCTTCCCTACTCATGTCATTGGCCACGTGATCTTCGTAGATGCGATTGAGATTCTTGAGATCCTGATGAAAGAGACACAGAAAATTAGCATTCTCCCGTATCGTCTGTCTTGGCAGTCAAAAATAATTCCGAGACAAATAGAAACAATCCACGTTGCTGTGACGTCCTCGAACGTAATACGATTCGCATCGATTTTGTCTCTCCATCAGTAGATCGTCAAAGATCATGAGATTCTTATTTTCCGACTTCAACTGTCTATGATCGGGAACGTCGTCGCCATTCTCGTAAAACTGACATTCCATATTCGAACTCTCCAAGTTTCTCTTGGTCAATTCTCTCGCCGCGGCTTCCAATATATTCGAAGCCTCTTGTCCTTCGAATTCGTCTCGATTGTCGAAGATTCTCGACATAACATCCTTGGGTAGTTTACGCATCATGCACTCTCAAAGCAATCTGTATTTCGGTTGAAAGAGACTTTTGCCAAAAACGCATAATCTCTCGTAATCCAACCAACCAGGTCGCAGCAATAGATTCATCAAGAGATTTTCCCACTATCATACCTCTTATGCTCTTGGGAAGGTACTCGTCATTCGACCTCTTGGTCATCACGTCATTCCAAGACATGACTTTGATATTCATTTTTTTCCCTAGTTTGTTTTTTACTATGTTTTGAATTATGGTTTTTTTCTAATTTTTTTTATATTTTAATTTCTATTTTTATATATATATAAAAGTTTTTTTTATTATTTATAAATCACTTTCAATCCCGATCCTTTCGTCATTTTAGCCAAGTCGTGTATCGGTACGACATCATCACAGAAATCTCTCCAACTTTTCGGTTCGATTCTCGATCGTTTGGCAGGTTGTGGAGTTATCAATTTATTAATCAAAGCGTCAGCACCTCTCTTACTGGCTTCCAGAGCTATTCTACCACTCGCTTCGGTCGCAGCTTTCTTACCCGCATCGGTCGCCGTTTTCTTTCCGATTTTGACAGTGCTTGACGCAATCTGTTTCGCGGCATCGCCGGTGAATTTACGAGTTAAAAATCGCATCATCGAATCCATGATGCACGATCCACCGTAGATGTAAGATCTTGCATATCCTCTGTTATTTATCACTAACATTTTTTTAATTATTATTATTATTGTTTTTTCAATATATATATATATTATTTTATTTACTTAATATTTTGGGTTTTTTTCTTTTCTCTTACTATTTTATTATTTCAAACGATTCATCAACTTTTGATAATCCTTCTTAGTCAAGACCTTCTGCCTTAACAATTCATCGCACACGCTCGCTATCTCGTTATCCACTCCGGTGTTACCAGCCTCTCTGCTTGCCATCAACAAACTCATTCTCCCCAACAAGGCATCGGGATCGCGCGGAAGAAATATCGTGCCGGTCATTCCCTTTCCAGTCGATGATTTCACGAAATACTCGTTCGCCTTCCATATGGGTTCCACCACGTTCTTCCACTTGTAACCTCTCTTATCCTTAGGTCTCGTCTCTTTGGGATCGTTGTTCTTCTTCATGGCGTGAGTCTGAACCAGAATGTCTCCCTAATATTTGTAATCCTCCCCTGTGTAATCATCAGGTCTGTGATGAGAGAGCAGAGTATACAATTCGTCAGCCAAGTCGTACCTATTCGGACCGTCGACCTTCAAACGATGATACTTCCGTGTCACCCACGAAAATTTTATCGCCATCGTCACGAAATCCGTACATCGAATCTTTCATGATTCCACTACCATCGTCAAATCTGCCAAAAATGCTCGAAGCGTCGCTACTATCGGCGGTACTTGAATCGGCCTCTCTTCCCATCGGGGTAGCGTCTGTAGCGTCGCTATAGATTCTACTCCGACTAGAATCGGTCTTGATTCCCGTCGAAATGAAATCGGAGAAAGTTCTCGGTGCTAAAGTACCGGGAATCGAAGCCTTCATCATCTGAGAACCTTCTTTCATGGGTCTCAATTCCTCCACGATCTCTTCCCTAGCTCGTTCCTGAACCTCGGTGACGGGTCTGAATAACTTGGTCGCCTCTCGTCTCAATCTCATCTCTCCCAATCGTCTGGCCCTATCCTGCGCTTGAATATTCTCCTTAGTTCGTATTAACCTGCTCGTCCCTTCGCTTCGAATCTCCGATGTGTAGAAACATTGTTTTTATTTATTATTATTTTTCTCTTTCTTTTTTTAATAAAAAAAATAGTTATTTTTTTGTATACTTATTTATTTTTTTTAATGTTGCTTTATATATATCTTTTGTATTCATATTTTTTTAATGTTGTTTATAAATATATTTTTAAAAAAACAATTTTTTATCATCCGTCTATATTCGCCGCTCGATTTGGAGTGCGGTTTTTCCGCGGGAATCGACGTTGGATCGCTAGTATTTCATCCGCACCGGTTGTGTTTTTTTGGCGGTATTCTGTCGAAAAAATCACCTAAATGATGGGCCCGTGTTACCTCTGCGAAAGGTGAGCGTTTTCCTGAGAACGATCGTCGTCAAAAGTTACGAGCGTACCTAAAAGTGAATTTTTAAGGGAGGGAATTTTATAGAGTTTG
Source organism: Pictodentalium vernedei (assembly GCA_031216915.1). Lineage (NCBI taxonomy): Eukaryota > Metazoa > Mollusca > Scaphopoda > Dentaliida > Dentaliidae > Pictodentalium > Pictodentalium vernedei. The sequence goes on from CM062296.1 coordinate 228,277,054, forward strand.
TTAAAATTCCGTCGAAATTTTAGTCGGATCGACGTTGATCGTTAGAGAAATTGAACGTTTACCACACGACACCTCGTATACGTCCGCCGCTGTAAAAACCGGGAAACAGTGACGATGTTAACGTGGACGTGTCGCATCGTACAAGTCGATGGATTTCGATCGTGATGAACTAGATTGCCCTCAAAAAACTAAGTTTTGGTGAGGTGCGATCTGTGCCAAAAACTGTGGTGCGCTCGGACCGGCCATTCCACTCTACTCATTTTATTTTGTCCAACAATGTATATAAAGTAGTAAATTTACAATACTTTTAATATGATACAGTTGCATTTCCAATATCACGTCTAACAACTGTCACATCTATGGAGCTGCGGCAAAATACTTTATGGTCGGTGTTATCCATCTGTATATCCAGTGGTTTGGTCGTCACACCATCTTCTTGAACTTTTCGCATGGGGTAGAAGTAGGATAAACCATCTTTACTCTGTGTATATGTAAACATGCTGTTGTCTTTCAGTCTAAAACCTCGGTTGATACCACTGCCAGCCTGTTGGGTTCTAAGTACATTGAAATCTTTCTCTTTGGTCAGATCATCTTGACGTTTATTGATACCTTTACAGCTCAGCTTGTCGGATGCACCAAAACAGAAGTAAGTCTAACTGCACAAGCCGATAATACCCTCATCGTGCCATTCGGCTTTGAAGAGTCCAGGTGTTCTCTTGTCATGTTTTATTTTGTACTTTTTTCAAAAAGTCGTCTCTGTGAACGCTGCGTGCCTCAGATTGTAACCATTTAACCCTTTACCTAACGAATCGCCCGCATCCGCCCGCAAAATTTGCAAACGGAGCAGTTGAAAAAAATAATTTTTCCAAATATTTCAACAAAACCATATCATGTGACCCTCACTGGAACGAATTCACCGAGCTTGTTCCAATGAAGGGTCACGTGATATGGTTTTGTAGAATTTTTTTAGAAAATTTAAAGAAATTATTAATTAAAGTAATAAATTTTGATATCGTTCGTCGTTGGATAGAGGGTTAAACCATTATTGGTAGAATTCCTCCTTATTGTCGGGACGGATAATTTCTTCCAGGAATGGTTTTGATACGGCATGTATCATGTACAAACTTGTAGGTATCTGATTCACATAATTCAAAGTCTCGATGATCAACATAAACATCCAGGAAATCATAATAGAATTTCAACAATCGGAGTTTGGCGTGCTGGTACACAGAAAAAAACCGATGTGTACAGGCAAGTCCAGTTTGATTGCATGCTTATTCGTCTCCAATTCATAAAGATCTCCGCTTTGTTTGCCCAACTTACGAAAAGCCATCTTGTTAATGCTGCTTGACACATCGTTTTCGTCACAATCAACAACATTTCGATGGTTGTCCTTATTCGTGAGTTTTTTCATATCCACTGTTTCCGATTAACTTCATTGTATCAGCCACTATTGATTTGTTAGGCTTGGCATCCCAGCTCGTCTTGCATCTCACACCTGATCACCAAACATCCGAAAATATGCGTTCCGTTTGTACTGGATCACTTGATATATATGGCTAACTTCAAATCCGAGTTCAAGATACCACTTTAAAAGGGGTGTCGCCAGAAGAATTTTCGCACCGTGGTATCTACCGATCAGACTCCGTCTTGGCTGGTTCATGGTTTTATTTTCTCTGCGTATATTCGCATAAGGTGCCCGATGTCCAATCTCGAAATGCTGATATTCTTGAAGATGGGTGTCATTTGTTCAAAATGTTGTTTTAGGTTATCTGGAACATGGATGCAACATTCAACCAGGCCGAAGAGTCTGTTGGCACGAATTTTTCCTATTATTTCATCCATTGCCATTTTCCCATCAATTGAGAAGTAAAAAGTTTTTCTTGGGAATTTATTCCAACCAAGAAGAGTCTTTTTCATCTGACGTCATTCACATTCCCATACCTCCGCAAGCTTTTATCCGAGATCTGTGATGTATTTGGAGTTTCGGAATGTGTCTTCTCTGAGCTCTGTCATTGTTTTTTGTCGAACTGTATTGAAGAGAACCCCCCCCCCCCTTCGCCCACCGTTTTTCACTGTCAAAGCGCATTGATGGTCATGCCAGAAACATCCATGAAATTGGTATATACAGTTGGAGTCGTCTTGCACCAACTATCCACTACTAGCTGCCATGTTCAGACTTCCTTTTTGGCTTAATTAATCTGATGTCGGATGTAAATACAGTTTCTTGCAGCAATATACTCCATCCATTGGTGAGCCATACGTCCGTAGGTTTGAGAATACTCAGGGTTGAACGCGTATTCTTATCTCCTCAGGATATAAGAACACGGTGCAACCCGGTGGCCTATGTGATGAAAGTTTGCAAGTTTTTCTTGTGTTTTGTCCTCAGAAACTGAACATGATAACTGAGAAAAAAACCTTTCCCAAAGCGTTTTAGTAGCGACCCATCCTCCACATACTGCAGTCTCCATATTTTTTTCTTTGATTTCATTAACGACCTCACTAATAGCGCATTATATTTTGCATTTCACAGCGCAAACGCTCTGATGTATTTCAGACTACTTCATTCTCCTGCAGAAAGGAGCCCATAAACTAACGAGCAATTTCTGCGCTAATTGTGCCAGGACTTCTAGTTTCATTTGTAGTTCTACTAATTTTGTTAATATCTTGATTGTTTCAATGTGAATTAAATACTATTAATTGATTGAAATAACTATATCTAAATGGGGGGGGGGGGGGGGCAACACAAAAAATGGTATTTATGAAACGATTCTGAGAAGTTTTCTTTCTTTCAAGCCTTTATCGATGTAAATGCAATAATACGAGATGTGGTTCACAAATAGCTGTCAAAGCAAATACACTTTTCATTTTGTAAGTGAAACGGGGCTTTATGTAGAGCACGATGTTTCAATAATAATTCACATCTTTGGAAAAAAAAGTATAAAAAGTTCAATACATACTTAAAGTTCTGTATTATATTTATTTACACATCTGGACTTCAAATATACATATTGTCAATTACACATCTGGACTTCACATATACATATTGTCGATCTTCACAGAAGAATGACGTGAATACATGAAAATAGTAGACCCTGTAATAAAGAATTAGAAAGGACATAAATAACGGCACCGGGAAAAAGGTGAGGCCCTTCCCAGGATAGGATAAAGAATCCTGATAGACAATATATAATATTATGGTTCGCACAGCAATTGGTTTGCATAACAACGGCCAATTGATCGCATGTGAACCATAATACAATATTTACGTGGGAATAATAGAAGAATTACTAGATTTGAAATAAGATGAATTTAATGCCAAAATGAACAGTGTACAGTCATGAATGAAATTCATGACGACAAACGAAATGGGCTGAATAAAGGATCTAGTTAAAATGGACAAACATATACAAAATTACATCGAATAAATTATATGACATCTATAATAATATCTTACCAAGTCAAAACGATTTCGGTCCCTACATATTTTATATAGATGAATGAATAATCGATAGATGAAATCTCTGATCAAATCCGACACTACGAAAACAAAATATTGATCTGTCAATTGAAGGGAAACAACTCCAAGTCAAGTAACAATAGAAACGGCGGGAAATCAAGGACCGCGAAGCAAAAGATCGATAGAGAGTCACGTGAATAGAATATTGACAGCGACAGGTCAATCTCACCAAAAGAATATTATTAGCACCAGTGCAAATTAGTAGCCATGCAATGTTATATTAGTTACTAATTAAATAGTTAAATGTTATGTATATATATATATATTTATATGTAATAAATACCACTGTCACATAAGGTTACTTGATTGTATCAAGGCACTCTCTCCAATTTCTTACCATATAGTTGCATCACGTAATTCTACATACTGCACCTCATGGAAATCAGTGAGGATTGGTAGAATAAACAATGGGGTTCTGAGACACCCAACCACGGGATACCCCCATCGGCTGGACTAGCGCGACTCAAATCTACAAACACAATATAAAGATGTGCACACCTATCTCTTTTTGACATACTTGGAACAGGGATTATATCAAATAAAAATTGAAATACATTATCTGTCGTTCTGTCGGAGTATGAATGCGAAACTGGCGTGTGAAGTTGTATGAAGCGTAGCGCTTTATACAAAACGTAGCACCCTCATAGTATCGCTTTCATACTCCAATAAAGAGACCGATAATTCATTTGTTATATAGAGGATATGGAATGAGTGTTTTTCTCATATAATATTTATGAAACGAGTGTAAGAATTTTCCGTTTTGGCGAGCCTCTGGCGAGCCCAAACTGAAAATTCGGACGGGTTTCATAAATATTATATGAGAAAAACATTCATTTCATATTCTATTTATCATATGACACACACACGCACACATTAGCCACTTAGTGTGACTTTTTTAACCCATCACCTAACTTGAGTTGCAAACGGCACTTGGAAAAAACATCCTCGTATATCTAAAAATTTTCACTTTTTGCTTCCAAAACATAGGTTATGACCCGAGCTCGTTCCAATGAGGGGTCATAACCTATGTTTTAGAAGCAAAATGTGAAAATATAAAAAAAATGAATGGCGTTTTTCTTGTAGGTAAAAGATTAATACAACATAGCCCACCTTAAATAGGACAGATAACGTAAATTCTCCCTACTGAAATTACTATGCAAATGTTACCCAGTTGTATTTTGTTTAGCCAATTAAATTGTCCAGTTTTGAAATTGACCAATGAAAGCTCCCAACTCTTATTATGCAAATTATGAAAATGTGGCCCAGTTTTATTTTGTTCAGCCAATCAAATTGTCTAGTTTTGAAATTGACCAATTAAATTGACGGAAGGCTTGATTTATCACTGATTAATATGAAAGCGAAATATAAAATGTTTTAACGTGAACAAAACGGACGAGTCATATGATAAAATTATATTTAAAGCAGCCGACTTGTAATATGATATACTGATGATGCTGAATAATCTGCCCTTTGTGAGTTTTTCACGTACCTGGATGAATACGATCAGCTTTTGTAAACGCATGGAGCCACGGTGGCGCTGTGTACTCGACGTGCTCGTCCCAATGAAGGTCATAAGCTATGTTTTTTTTAGATTTGAGACAAAAATAATTAAAAAATAATAAAAACTGAATGGAGATTTTTGTGAATTTCGCTGGCCGTTTCATCGTTGCGTTGGGTAAAGGGTCAATGTAATTACTTAACACGTTCAGTTAGTTTGCCTGAGTGCTGGAAGCATATATTTATGCTTTACTTTGGGGTGCGGGTAACAACTGAAAGACTTCACCTTCCATCCGTGTGCTTCGTATTATCTGTGTGGTTATTTTGAAGGACACAATCATGTTTTGGATAAGTGAGAATGTTGGTTTCTGATCCCCATCGGGAATCAGACGTACGAAATCCCTGCCTGGAAATCAGGGGTCCAACACCTAAACCATAAGACCATTACACACCGTCAAAAATGTTGGCGGGAATCTACCTTTTTGGAAGAAGTTCCCGTGATTACTTTCCTTTCAGCACCTGCATAAGGTGTGAAACCCGATGACTGCATTTGCATTGAAAGTCCTGTGATTGGCCTCAGAGGAAGACTGGCAAGGGCCTGTGTGTGTGTTCTGGAGGACACAGTCAAGTTTTGGGAGATTTTGTTTACAAAATTTCTCATGTGTGAAATTACAAAGCAAACTCCCACAGACAGATAGGTAATTTTATTTAGCTGTATAAAACTCATACATTACATTACATTAAATTAATTGCATAATAAAGTTCAGTTAAATGACATAAAATGTATATAGCAGGGAGATGGTATGACCAGAATGCCTGTCCACCTTCCATTTCCCGGAGAACCAGTCTTCGAAAACAACGTATACAGACTGTTTCTAACCCATACAAAGTTAGCAACTGAGACGGCGTTTAACTCCTATTGCTGCTGGGGAATATTCTTGCCTGGACACTGATTACTCTTGCCAGTGAAATAAGTATAATTTGGGCACATATACTACTCACAATTTTCTTGAGGATCATTCCTACCCATCTGCATATTTGATACATAAAGGTCGAATGTGTATAGTTTTAAGTATGTTTGTTTGTTCATTGGTATTTAACGGCACTTCCAACAGCTTGGATAATATCATGTCGGGCAATTTTACGGTCGGAGAGAGTCGGTGTACCCGGAGAGAACCACTGAGCAATGGTGAGTAACTTTCTGGGTTTCTAATTTACTGCCCTGACACAAGCTATTGGAACTGGTTGAAAGTAAGTGTTAATTTGACACGTTGTACATCTATGGTCGACGCTCTGTATGCCCACGGTTCACTTGCCTTCAACAATGCTAACCCTGTTTGTACCAGAATGATAAATTAGATGGTGCGACAGTTATTCAGCATTGCTGAGTGCTTCACTATGGGTACTCTGGCTTCCTCTACCTGTACATTTGTACAGCTTGATGATATGACCTTGACTGTTATAAGTGTCATTTCTCCCCAATAAATAAATAAACAAATAATGTACACATTTTCCTTTCATGTACAAATTATGTCGATGAATAAGGCGTGGTCCTTAATAAAATGTGAGAAGTATATAATCAAATTTCCCCATTGTAAATTGCATACCTTTTTTCACCAATGATCTCTTGAGTTAAGTTTGAATGAATTTTTATCAAATCTAGTCATGGCTGTTTCACAGCAGCCATGACTAAATTTGAGAAAGTATATCTTGAAAATACTCAGCGGGCGAAGAGTTAACTTCTACATATTTAATGATGGGCGCTATGTGTTTGTCAAAGCAGAAGGTTAATGTGATAAAAGGAATGAAAAGCTATCCGAGGAAGACAGAAATAAGCGAGCTGAGGTAGTTGACGTCATATATTGTTGATATGACCATGTGATTTCTGGGTGCTGAATCAGTATCCCATAGGGCCCTGCGAATCAGGCAGATGATTTCGAATCGAATGTCGAAAAGAATCTCATCACTCTTCAGGTTAAAGATATTACACTCTCTTAGAACCGTAGATATTTTCAGTCTGCACTCATGTATTGCAATGGAGACTCGTTTGTTTGGGAAAATCCGTACAAAAGGCGGAACATTTCAAAACGCAATCAAAGTAGTTTCGGAAGCGGAACATTCTTGAACACTTTTGTGTACAGAAGACTTGATGGGGAGTAGGGGAGCTCAGTGGTTGCGACAGTGGACTTCAAATCGAAAGATCTACGGTTCGATACCCGTCACGAGTGACTGCATTGTGTCAATGGGCAAGGCACTTAATCCCGACTGTCTACGTAGGTGCACGCTGGCGCTGTGTACTAAGGCGTACTGCGCGTTGATGGTTCACTTGTCTACAATCAATGCTAACCCCGCTTTGTGGAGTTGGTACGTTGGGGAGTCTGGTAGTTGCTCACGTTGTTCGGTAGTTCTCTCCGGGTACTCCGGTTTCCTCCTCTCGCAAAACTGTCCGGCACGAGTTGACCTTGGCTGTTGAAGGTGCCTTTAACCCTTTACCTAACGTAAGGGCCAAAACCGTCCAGCGCTATTCACAAAAATCGGCAAATAATTTTCATTATTTTTTTTCAATTTTTGTCTCAAAAGCATATGTTATGACCCCTCTTTGGAACGAGCTCGTCGAGCGCGTTCCAATGAGGGTTCATAACCTGTTTTTGAGACAAAAAAATGAAAAAATTAATTATTCAAGAATTTTGTTTGCAAGTGTCGTCTGTATTTCATGTTAGGTAAAGGGTTAAATTCTAATCATATAATAAAGGAGACCTGATGATAGAAGAAGAATCCAAGAGTAGACACTTAGAAATATTTTGAGAACACTTCGTCGATTTGAAAATTTGCGAATCCATGCGACCGAAATACAAACAAATCAAATCATTGGGAAGATCTCGGAACGAGTAGAATTTTGAGGTTTCGCGGGGTCTAGTGCCCACCCATTAATTTACAAGGAGAAACTACATTTTTTCCAGTTTGAAGAGCAGCTGCCACATGTTGTATGTGTACGTATATGGACATGGTGTTTTGTCCATCCATTTTGTGTGATTTTATGTTGCTAACCCCCCCCCCCCCCCCGCCCCCAATAAAAAAAAACAAAAAAAATCTGTGAGACGTTATGCGGGGGATGGGTGGGTCTCATAGGTGCGCTAAAACCGTGAGTTTTCAAATTTTGCAATTTTTCATAATTTTCTGAAATTTATCATTATTTATGTTCCAAACCGCTGAGATAGTGCTGTAAATCAACCCTAATAGGTTAACTGCAACACGAAGGGTCTTTAGAAGTGTTAATATGAAGTGAAATCTGTGCAAATGTCACAAATAATACATGTTGGTGGAGGGGTGGGTGTCTGGTTCTCAGTGTAGAAAAATATGCTGGACATTTTTTTTTGAAAACTGCTTTATATTGCATCAGAAACAACATGGATTAATGTAAAAATGTGCTAGTATCAACTAATATTCTATTCACTTCATGGCTTCACTTATTCACTCAAATGTGAAAAGGATATTTGAGAAAATTTTCTGTTGTTTACTCATTGTGATTGCTTTAGTATTAGGACGAAGAAGGTGTGCTAGTGATTTTCAAATTCTGGCTCGGCAGAGGGTTCTAGCTATACACACCCACCTGATACCAACAAGACTTAAATTAACACTTCCAACCCTCGTTTCCTGGAATGGTATCGTCTTTGTGTACACTTACAGTGAGATGGGTCAGGTTAATATCATTATACAGGGAGGATAAAATAATAACTGCAGTCTGCAGCCGTCTGGCTGCAGACTGCAGTTATTATTTTATCATCAATGCCCCGTGTATAAACCTCTTACAATAAGACAAAAAATGGACGGAATTATGCCTTGGAAAGACAAATCGGTCTTACGGGTTCAAAGAGGTAATATTTTTAACAATACCAGTGACTTCATTGTTTAAAATTTAATCATAAACAAACGTAAGGGAAATAATGAAGAGAAGAGAGGGCGCGGTGGCGTTGCGGTAACCGGTTCTCGTCAGATCACCGAAGTTTAGCAACGTCGAGCCCGGTTAGTCCTTGGATGGGTGACCGACTGAGTGATGGATTCGGACTCCCGTGTTGTGTCCTTGGGCAAGGCACTTAACTCCGATTGTCCACATGGGGGCACGATGACGCCGTGTACTTAGGCGTACTGCTATTGGTGTTTAAGGTCACATACTTATGCACAATGGTTAATCGTGACCGTGACAGTTTTACGGGTGGAGCAAGCCGGTGTACCCGGAGAGAACCACCGAGCATCGACGAGCAACTGTCAGCTCCTCAACATTCTAACTCTGTTCAAGCTACGCTTGAGCAGGGTTACAGCTGTTGAAGACATGTGCACCGTCGACGTGCAGTACGCCCTAGTACACGGCGCCATCGTGCCCCCATATTGGCAGCCGGGATAAAGTGTCTTGCCCAAGGACACAACGCGGGTCGTCCCGGACGGGGACCTCTAGCATAGAAGTCCAACAATCTACCATTGAGCCACCGCGCCCCCGATGGTGCGCATGTCTTCAGCCAATCTAACCCTGCCTCCTGTGCTGCAGTGCGGAGTTACGATGTTGGGGAGCTGGCAGCTGCTTGTCGTTGATCGGTGGTTCTCTCCGGGTACTCTGGCTTCCTCCACCAGCAAAACTGTCACGGTCATGATTAGCCATTGTGCATAAATATGTGACCTTAAACACCAATAAATAATAATATAATAAATAATATGAAGAGAAGAGGAAAAATAATATAAAATGAAAATAGACAGAAGAAACTAAACACATATTGGAGAGCATGCAAGCTGTGTCGGGAAAATTTTCAATTGAGTCATTGGGTCTTGTGTACAGTATTGACTATACCTATAACAATGCCGCTGGACCATGGTCATCGAATTCGGTGTTCTGTGTTCGTCTGGCTGTACTAAATTGAAGTCATATTATAGAACAGCATGCTAATAAAACCTCACGGGTACACTGGCGAGTACTACATATGCATTGTAAAATTACAGATTGTAGCAGCACACAGTCATTGGTACCAGAAGATAATATAGCCCCGTGATATATACAGAAAGGAGTCTGATGTATTATGGAGCTATATTATATCCAGATACCAATCACTGAGCAGCAGCATGTCGCATTGTCTGCGATAAAGCAGAATTTACAAATAAACCAACTGAATAAATCTAAATAAATCTCTGTGCCCAACTCGCTGTTACAAATTTGCCTAACATCACATTAGATATAATGATGATTAACAAGGTCAGTACTTGGGGTCACTTATGGAATCAATCATGCAGACTCCTGCCAGAATCAAGTAAAAAATTTTGATTCTGGTAGGGGTCTGCATGATTGATTCCATAAGTGACTCGTGGAATCAATCATGCAGACTCCTGCCAGATTGATTCCATGAGTCACTTATGGAATCAATCATGCAGACTTGATTGCATCCAAAATTCGGGGATGGTGGCAGCATCAGTTGGTGTTATCGGGGAGCTTTGGACGAAAAAGTCACAAAGTGTAAACAGAATCAGATAGTTTTGGGGGAAACACTGCTATTGCAGAGCGGCCAACCAACGCTTGATTCCTATTTCTGTTCCGACATTATTAACTGGTAGCCAGGAATGGAAATATTTGATATAGAAGCCGGAAATTACCGGTCTGAAAAACTTGATGATTCCATTGGACATTTTAAAAGACTTTTTCGGGAAGAACATGTAAGTTGAACAGGCTATTTCGATTCAGTGTCGCACTTAACAGTTTTTTAACTTATAATGCATGAGGAGCCCGGTGGCTCAGAGGTTGCGGCATTAAACTTCAAACCGAAAGGTCCATGTTTCAATCACCGCCAAGGGTAACTGCGTTGAGCCCTTGGGCAAGGCACTGCATCCCGATTGCCCACTCGGGGGCACGGTGGCGCTGTGTACTAAGGCGTACTGCGCGTCAGTGGTGCTCTAGTCTTCAACCTATTCTCACTCTGCTAGCGCGGAGTTAGTACGTTGGGGAGTCTGACAGTTGTTCGTCATTGCCCGGTAGTTCTCACCGGGTACTCCGGCTTCCTCCGCCCGTAAACTGTCCGACACGAGGTGAGCCTGACTGTCAAAAGTGCCGTTAAACCCCAATGAATAAATAAATAAATTATAATGCATAAACTGTTGTCATGATTATAGCATAATATGTCTTACTATAAAGTACTTGATTCAAAATACAATGTATCAAAAGGTAACACAAGGTATTAGTACATCACGTGACAAATCCCCGTATTCTCATTGGCTGTATTGATAGGGACTATGAAAGCATAGTGCCCGGAGTCAAGCATAGTGCCCGGAGTCATGCAATAGTGCGCACTCATTGCAAACAGAATCCCGAGGGGATTCCCCTTTTCTTCTGGGCAGACGGCAAATGTGGAGACGAATAGAAATAAAATGAGCGTTTCGAGATTCGCAAAGGAGAATGTTAATTCTTTTCTTGAACAACATCAGAGCCGAAAGACTGTTAGTTTAACCAAATATGCTGTCAATATTCTCCGGCAATTCTGTTCTGACAGAAAAGGGAATGGTGCATTTGAAACGTTAGATGTTGGAAGATTAACGGAACTATTGAAAGACTTTTATACAAATGTTAGAAATCGCGATGGTGATTTGTATTCCAAAAGCACTATTTGTGCCATTCGTCAAGGAATAAGAAGATATTTGCAAGAACCCCCACAGGAGAGACACTTTGATATAATAACAGACCCAGCTTTCAAAGGTGCTAATCGTGCATTCGACAGCATGTTGAAGAAAACAAGAGAAGACGGAAAAGGAACAGTCCGACACAAAAACCCATTCCGCCAGGAAACTATAAAAAATACATAATAAAATAAAACACAACAAAACTAGAAAGTGAACAAGTTAGTGTCTGCAATAGACAGTGGTGTTGTAATTATTTGTTCTCGTATAAATACACAGTCTTGTTAATTACATGAAATAGACGAGTGTTGTTTATTACTTAAATCGACAAGAGACACATAAGAACAGTTGTGAGAGAAAGTAAATAAATAACGGACAGCAATATTTGCTGAAAGTTATCATAAACATGAATAAATAAATAGATAAATTACGGAGAGCAATGTATGTTGAAAGTTATCATAAACATGAATAAATAAATAAATTGTAGACCTATCAATTAAATAGTTTTGAATAAGAGTGTTAGAGAGGGCACTGAACATTATTTATCTTCGATCACAATAAACGATTGTGATTGACCGTGAGTAGGTAATAAAGGTGGATTCAGTATCACTTGTACACGATTTCGTACATGTACACGTACATCGATGTACACCTCCGTAGGATTTAGTGTTAAAATCGTGTACAGGTACACGATTTGTCGTTTTTTATGGTGATACAGAGTCCGCTTGCGGATTCTATATCACTGGATTCTATATACACATCGCTCAAGAGTGAAAAAAATGTATGAAATTTTAAGGAAAAAAAGGTGTGCTGTCTGATACAGAATCCGCAAATGGGTTTCCCCCATTGGATTCAGTGTTAAATCGCGAGCAAAAAACGTGTTGCGAATTCTGTATCAGCATCAAAAAGGTGGTTTGCGGATTCTGTATCATCCGTATCTGTACACGATTTTAACACTGAATCCCTATGGAGGCGTAGACGGAAACCCATTTGCGGATTCTACATCAGAAATCGACTTATGTACGACACATGGAAAAGAGGTGATACTGAACCCGCAAAACCACGCTCCCATTTCTGATGTAAGTGGGTGGAATACCCATAGTGGATTTTTCCAAACTTAACAGACTACTATTGGGCGCTCCCATTTCTGACGTAAGTGGGGGGAATACCCATAGTGGTATTTTCCAAACTCAACAGAAAAAAACTAAGTTTTTTGAAAATCCGATTTTCGTTCAAAAGAGTCGACTATAAAATTGAATCTGTAAAAATAGACATTCATGTTTTGTTTTGGTGTGAATGAAGGTTTTTCGTTTACAATGAAAAAAAAAATTGGAGTTTAGAAAATTGGGAAAAAAAAATTGAGTTTAGAAAATTAGAAAAAAATGAGAGTAAAAACTGACACTCATGTTTTTGTTCTGGTGTGAATGAAGGTTTTCGTTCAAAAGAGTCGACTATAAAACATGAGTGTCAGTTTTTGTTCTGGTGTGAATGAAGGTTTTCGTTCAAAAGAGTTGACTATATAACATGAGTGTCAGTTTTTGTTCTGGTGTGAATGAAGGTTTTCGTTCAAAAGAGTCGATTATAAAATATAATCTGTAAAAAAATAGACTTTCATGTTTTGTTTCAATATAAACGAAAAAAAAATTGAGTTTAGAAAAATTAGAAAAAATCGGAGGTAAAAAAATCGTTTGTTTACGTTTTGTCACTGCGAATTTTGTGAAATAAATTTTAATAAAACACTTTATAGAATGTTTCATTCAAATAAAAATAAGTTTGTAGAATTGACACTCATGTTTTTGTTGTGGTGTGAATGAAGGTTTTCGTTTAATGGATCGTTTTAATAATAGATAATAAAACGCATTTTTCCACTCAATTAGGTTTGAGTGGTAAATTTTTAATATATTCGTGATAATGTTCGGAGATGTGAATGAATCCTTTTAACAGACGTAATTATTCTCAAACGCGCTAAATCAGAAACCGATTTCTTATGTACTAAAACTTTTAAACTTTTTCAAAGTTCTCTCAGTTCGACACTGAGTGAATAATTTTGAGATATGAATGAAATCCTTTTAACAGACGTAATTATTCTCAAACGCGTTAAATCAGAAACCGGTTTCTTATGTGCTAAAACTTTTAAACTTTTTCAAGTTCTCCCAGTTCGACACTGAGTGAATAATTGGTGATGTGATTTTTAACGCGTTCGGAGGCAAAACGCATTTATATAGGTTTTATCGTGTAAAATGTTTTTTCTCAACTGTTTTTTTAGTTATTATATTAAAGACAGAAGATTTTTATTTACTTAAAACATAAAAAATAATTATACATTTAATTTTGAAAATAATAAATAACTCACATTAGCATACTCAAAGGAATATTAATAATTTAAAAACAAAAAATGTTTTTACAGATGGATGCTAAACGTCAAGATCATATTTTAAACGAATATGAACGTGTCAAGAAGAGCATTCAATCGGCTGTTAGAAGCAGACGTCTCGGAGAGATGGAATTGAGATGCGAAACCGCAAAAATATTTAAACCCGTGACGGAGGTTCAGGAACGAAGCAAGAAGGAGATAGTTGAAGAATTGAGAACCATAAAAGAGAGTTCTTTGAGAATGGGTTCGTTGCCCGGTAGTTTTGCAAATCAGTATTCCTTTCAATCTACACCGGATTACGTTCCCACAGGGATTCAAACCGACGTGAGCGAGAGCGACGATACAGCTTCGACTATCACCACTGATAGCGTCGCGTTGTCCGAGGATGGTGGTAAGAGAGATCTGTTGTATGGATTTTATAAGGATTCGGACGGTAGAACTTTTGTGGGCGACACAGAAGTGGAAATAGATGATGATGAATTAACCGTCGGCCCGAATAGGTACGAATTAAAATCCGGACTGCACAAATTGCTCCTTTACGACAAGACTAGTGATTACACGGAACAGGATTACAACAATTACGGCGACATTCTGGTTCAGACCAACGCCATGAAGAGAAATAACGATGACGGAGAGAAGAGACCTAAAGCCAACAGAGATTACAAGTCGACGAAAGTGGTGAAACCTTTTTGGAATTCGCATAAGAAGTTCGTCGAATCGGTGACTGGCAAAGGGGTGGAAACCACTTTTCTTCCGAGCGATTCTGACGCTCTGTCTCAGCGATTGAGTTTGTGGATGGCAAGCAGACGTGCTGGTAACACAGGATTAGATAATCACATAGTTACTATATCTGACGAATTGTTAAGACAGAAGGTTTTGAATAAAAAAAAACATTATAAAAGGCTGATGAACGAATTGAAGGACTGATGTATATAATAAGTAGAGAGAAACAAACAAAATATATAAAATAAAAAATAGTAAATTTTGCACTAGAATAATAAAAGTGTTTAAACAACAAACGATTTACCAGTGAAAACAAAATATATATTATAAAAATAAAAAAAATATGTTGGTGATAAAGAACAGGGGATACGTCAGAACTTACGTTCAAGGCGGTTCTGGCATCGTCGATTCTATAATGCGAGCGTTCACGAGCGATGCGGGTAGAAAACTCGCATCGACCACGTTTGAGGTCGGTAAGAAGACGGCTTTGGAAGCTGGTAAGCTGGTAAGAAAGCCGCTTCTGAAGCCAGTGGTAGGATAGCTTCTGTGGCTGGCAAGAGGGCAGCCGACGCGTTGATCGACAAGTTGATCAGTTCGCCGGCGAAGCGAGCGGTGTTAGAGCGAACGCTGAAAAGTTGGAAAGATTTTAAGGATGCTGTGGTACCCATACAAGATTTAGCCAAAACGACGAGTGGATCTGGATTGAAGAGAACTCGCGATGGTGTAATATAAATAAATAATAATATTAAAAACTGAGTTTGAAAAAACATAAAAAATTGTGTTTGAAAAAAATCTAAAATAACAAACAAAAAAAAAATAAAACAAAGATGAACAATAAAGATATGTCTTGGAATGACGCCGCGACCAAGAGGTCGAATAACGAGTTCTTTCCCAAAAGCATAAGAGGCTTGATAGTGGGAAAATCGAATTGTGGAAAGACCAATCTGTTGATGAATCTGTTGTCCCGACCCGACTGGTTGGATTACGACAGATTGTTTGTGTTTGGCAAGAGCTTGTTTCAACCCAAATACAGATTGCTTCGAGAGTGCATGGATCGTAGATTGCCCAAGGACGTCATAGCCAGAATCTTTGACAGTAGGGAGGAATTTGACAAAAGTGAAGCTCCTCTTTCAACTATTTTGGACGGTGCGGCGATGGAATTGATGAAGAGAAATGCATCTTCGAATGTCGAGTGTCAATTTTATGAGAATGCTAGCGACGTTCCGGATCCTAGAGAATTGAAATCGGAAGATAAGAACCTCATGATTTTCGACGATCTGCTTTTGGTGAGACAAAACCGATGCGAATCGTATTATGTTAGGGGTCGACACAGCAACGTGGACTGTTTCTACCTGTCGCAGAATTATTTTCGCTTGCCCAGACAGACGATAAGGGAGAACGCTAATTTTCTATGTCTCTTTCGCCAAGATCTCAAGAATCTCAATCGCATCTACGGCGATCACGTCGCAAACGACATGAGCGTGGCGGAATTCAGGAGATTCTGCAAGAGGGTTTGGGATGGAGGACTTTACAATTTCGTCGTGATCGATTTGACTAGCGAATTTAATCGCGGAAAATATCGGTGCGGATTCGACAAGTTTTATGTTTCTGATGATAATAAGATGGAGTGTGAAAATAAAAAAAAATAGAAAATAATAAATCTTCAAATAATTAGTTTTGAAAAAATAAAAATAAAATTAAATATAATGTTCGAACAAGGAGAATTGTTAGAACGGATAGCTGAGAATATGGCTGCAAAACAATCCATTCAAATCGTGGTGAGTGGCGATTCGACTCGATTCGAACCTTCCATCGAATTGAACAGAGGGAAAAGATACGAGATGGCGTTGGTGAATCTGGAAACTTATTATTCCTTTCCCAACGTCACCGAAAAGAATAACTCGTTCAAGTATTCCGACGGAGTGGATTGGTTGGAGATTCGAATTCCCAAAGAAAGTTACGACATAGACGATTTGAACAATTACATTCAGACGCGAATGAAGATGGATGGAAAGGGAAGCAACAAGATCAGACTCGCTCCCAATCCTAATACCTTACAGACGATGTTGGATTTGGAAGATAATTTTCGAGTGCATTTCAATACGAATGATTCTACAGGCAAGATGTTGGGATTCGATCGAAAGATGTATCAGGACCATGCAGCATCTGAAAATACGGTTGACATTCTCGCAGTCAATAGCATTCTGGTGGACGTGGATGTGATTGCTGGAAGCTACGTGAATGGTAGCGATCAACCGACGATCTATTCCTTCTTTCCAAACGTGTCGCTGGGTTATAAGATCATGGAGCGACCTCGAAATTTAGTTTATCTACCAGTGATTTTAGACACGTTGTATAGTCTCAAAACCACGTTGATGGATCAAAATGGTGAACTGCTAGATCTTCACGGAGAGAGGGTGACGATACGATTTCACATAAGAGAAATATAAAAGCAAAAAAAAAAATATTGTGTATATATATAAATAACAAAAATAAAATAAACGCAATATTAATTTTACAAAAATTATTTAACATATATATAATTATCATTAAAACAAAAAAACAAATGAAGAAAATATATTTTAAAAAAAAGAATTATGACACAATACGTGGTTAAAAAAGTGAACATATCCGCAGGACAAAGGAAGAAACTTAAGAGAGCGTTAACAACTCGAGGCGAGGCAGTGAGATTCAAATTCACTCACGAAGATCTGACGAGTGGTGGTCAGGATTCGATCGCCTGGACCAGAAGTCAAATTAAAAGGATGGAGAAAGTGATTCGTGATGGAAGAGGGTTGACGGTGAGATTGAGTCAATTTGAGATACAATTTGAGAATGAAAGGTGGTTTCCTACTGCTATTGGCAGGAATCGCTGCAAAAGCATTACCCTTTGCCGCAAAGGCATTACCCTTTCTCGGAAAGACTCTTGGCGTGGGCACTCTCACGGGACTCGCGAATTCTGCAGTTGAGAAATTAATGAGTGGCAGCAGACTGTTTTTGAAGAAGGGAGGAGCCGTGTGTCGCGTCCACGTAGACGACAGCGGTAAAGGATTGTATCTAGAACCCATTAGAGGTGACAACTCTTTGAGTGGAAATGGTCTCTATCTGAAGAGTGGACAGAACGTTGAGCGACTCGGCAAGGGTTTGTTGTTTGGTGAGAATTCGCCATTTAAGAATATACCAATTTTGAATATGTTATTATAATGTAAAAAAAATTATATAAATATAAAATATAAATCATAGAAAGTATAAAATAATATATAAAATGGATAAAAAGGTGGAAAAACAATTAGACGTTAATGATGAATATCGCAAGATAGAGTGCGAAAAAGATGTGGAAAAACGATTAGACGCTAATGATGGATATCTTAGGAAAGAACTGATAAAAGAGTTAAATAAAGATCGGGATATGCGGTTGAAATTTAAAAGAATGAGACGTTTTCCACCGTTACCACTATCTTCTGAAGAGAATGGTAATGATGCGAGTGTTACCGAGAGATGCACAACATTCATTCATAATTATGATTCGGATAAACAAATGTGTTCTTATAAAAACGTAGCATATCACAAAAAAAAAAGAAAAGAAGAATCAATTCTGAAATTTAAGAAAAAAGGAAACGTTATTATAATATATGGGCAATAGTGAAGAAGGAAAACAAAAAAAAAACAAAAAAAAGTAATGAGATCTAAAGATGATCTCATTTTTTTTTTCCTTCTTCTTCAATAAAAATCAATCTCTCTATTGTTTATATTTCCAAGTCCGTTATTAGCATGTTGACACTCGTGTTTTCTCCTTTTTCGCAAATGTGTTGAATGTTTATCTTTACTTTTTTGAGTTTTTTTACTTCAGTCAACGTGCTCTCACCACCCGATTTGTTCACAAGTTCAAGTGAGATGTTTGGAAATATGTAACTTCCATAGGGCAACGACAAATCGTCCTTGTCGAATTCTCTATCTTTGGCGATGACGATATTCTGCAGGTCGCTTTCGTACTCGTAAAACAAATCCAGCATGGGTTTGTCCAATTTCAAAGGCATGCTATATTTGTCGTATTTGTGCTCTAAGCCCTTCATCTCGACCTTGTTCAATTCGATGGGATCGTGTCATTGTAATCTATAGATTTTAGAACCGAATTTCTTATACATTTCGACTCGTTTCAATTTCAATTCGCATCTTTTAGGTGTTGTTGTCATGATCGATTATTTGTTTTTTTTAGTTTTATGAATTATTGCAAATAATATATATTTTTAAATTTTGTATTTAAATAATAATTTGTTAAAAAGTTTGGTTTTTTTTGCTCTTTATATATATATATATATATATATATATAAAAAAAGGTTTTTTTAATTTTTAATTTTCTTTAATGTAAAATTTTTTTTTGTAAGTTTTTTTTCTCTTTATATATAAAATAAAAAGTTTAAATTTTAACATCCTTTTTTTCTCGTATTAATTCAATTTTTTACATTAAGGAACATAAAAAATTGAATTAATTTCATCAAAAAAAATTTTTTCACATTAAAGAAAAAATGAAAATTAAAAAAAAATCTTTTTTATATATAAAGAGTAAAAAAAACAAAACTTTTTTAACAAATTATTTAAATACAAAATTAAAAAAAAAATATTCTTACAAATGGAGCAAACAAATAAAAAAATGGAAAATTTAAATGAGAAAACTGTACCTCAGTTAAACGAGATTTGTAAACTATTAAAAATTCCATATTTCAGAAATCATAGAACTAAATAAAAAAAAATTGAAGTCATACAGGAATATTTGCGAAATGCTAGAAAGGCAAACAAAATGTCGATAGCAACAACTTCAAAAAAATGCATCAGTTGTGAAAAATGAGAAAAAGAAAAAGATAGTAAAAGGAATCGAAATGCCGACGTCGAAAAAAACCAAAAACATTTCGATTGTGAAAAATAAGAAGACGACTAAACGAAAAGCTGTTGAAGAACTTCAAGTTTCAAAAGAAAAGAAAATTATGTGGAATTACCGTATTTCTTAGCTAAAAAACACTCCGTGGTCAATGTGAGAAATAAAGATGATCAGTGTTTTAAATGGGCAGTCACTTCTGCTTTATACCCTGTCAAAATGAACTCCGATAGAGTTTCTCATTACGAGGAGACTTCTAAAAATCTCGATTGGACCGGAGTGACTTTTCCAACAGAGTTAAAACACATCAAACGTTTTGAGGCTCAAAATCCCACGGTAGCAGTGAACGTCTTGGGATACGATGATGAAAAATGAATGATCTATCCTCTCAGACAGACTTCGTATCTCGAAAGAGAAAAGATGATTATTTTATTATTGATTTCGAATGGTGACAATCGTCATTATTGTTGGGTTAAACATCCGAGCCAATTACTGTCGAGACAAAATAATAAACATAAAGGAAAGATATGTTTATGTTATAACTGCATGAACATGTTTCAGAGCGAAAAATCGTTAACGAAACATCAGGAATATTGCAATGAAAATCAAGGTGTCACCACGGAAATGCCCAAACCCAACACCATCGTGAAGTTTGAAAATCGCAATAGAAGGTTAAAAGTACCATTCATTGTGTACGCCGATTTCGAATGCTTCACCGTGAAAATGAGTTCCTGCCAACCCAACGCTCTTCAAAGTTATGTCGAAAGATTTCAAAAACACACACCTTCGGGTTATTGCATTTACGTGAAATGCGCTTTTGATTCACAACACGACATGGGTACCTTCACCTACACGAAACAGTGCGAAGACGACGACGTGGCTCAAAGGTTCATGGAAGAGTTAGAATCGAAAATTCAAATGTTATACGACAAATTCAAAACTCCGGCAAAACTGATCATCACGCGAGAGCAGCAGGACGAAAATAACAGAGCCACGGAATGTCACATATGCAGACAATCGTTTGACGAGAATTCGGAGGAAAATAAGAAGGTCAGAGACCACGATCATTACACGGGTGTGTATCGCGGTCCAGCTCACAGCAAGCTTAATTTAAAATATTGAGACGCCATTTTCTATCTGGTGATATTTCACAATCTCTCGGGTTACGACAGTCATCTGTTCATGAAAAATCTCGGCACCTCACACGAAGAATTAAATTGCATCGCGAACAGCGAAGAAAGATACATTTCATTCACGAAATGGAAGCTCATGGAGGGGAAAAGAGTAATCAACGGAGAGACGTTGGAAGAAAAAACGAAATTCATTCATAGAGGCATACGTTTCATCGACAGTTTTAAATTCATGTTGACCGCTCTGGAAAAATTAGTTGATAACATGAGCAAGGATAAATTTAAAATCACGAACAAACATTTCGGAGAACGAGTAGATGTCATGTTGAGGAAAGGAGTCTATCCTTACGATTACATGAACAATCTAAAGAGATTCGATGACACCGCACTACCTTCGAAAGAAGATTTTTATTTGAAATTATACGAATCCGACATTTCCGACGAGAATTACGAACACGCCAAAAACGTGTGGAAATCATTCGATATGAAAACTATGAGAGATTATCATGATTTCTATCTGAAGACCAAAGTTCTGCTCTTGGCAGACGTGTTCGAAAATTTTCGAGACGTCTGTCGTCGAAATTACGATCTGGATCCTGCTTGGTATTTCACCACACCCGGTCTGGCGTGGGACGCTCTGTTGAAGACCACCGAAGTCCAATTGGAATTATTATCTGACGTGGACATGTTGCTCATGTTCGAAAGGACTGCGAGAGGTGGCGTCTCGATGATCTCCCACAGATATTCTGAAGCTAACAATCCCTACATGAAAGAAGGTTTCGATTCGAAATGGTTGGATAAATACATACAGTATTGGGATGCTAATAACCTGT
Source organism: Pictodentalium vernedei (assembly GCA_031216915.1). NCBI lineage: Eukaryota > Metazoa > Mollusca > Scaphopoda > Dentaliida > Dentaliidae > Pictodentalium > Pictodentalium vernedei. The sequence continues at coordinate 228,298,652 of CM062296.1, forward strand.
ATGGTTGGGCTATGAGTCATCCTTTACCCATTGGAAATTTCGAATGGGTGACGGAACAGGAAGAGATGCAAAAATGGAGAGACTATCCTTGCATTTTAGAAGTCGATTTGAACTATCCGGAAGAATTACACGATCTACACAACGATTATCCGCTGGCTCCTGAACGAATGGAACCGAACGAAGGAGACGAGGAAAAACTCATTCCCAATTTATCTAACAAACGTAACTACGTTGTCTACAATGAGAATTTGAAACAATACGTCAATTACGGGATGAAATTAGTCAACATACATCGCATCATTTGATTTGACAAAGAGCCTTGGATGAAAAAATACATTGATCTCAACACGAATCTCAGAATTCGAGCTGAGAATGATTTCGAAAAAGATTTCTTCAAACTCCTGAACAACTGCGTGTACAGTAAATCAATGGAAAACATCAGGAAGAGAACTGACGTTCGACTCGTCACATCTGAGAAAAGAGCTAAAAAATTAGTGGCGAAACCCAATTACAAACACCGAACCATATTCGATGAATATCTAGTGGCCATTCACATGCAAAAGACAAACCATATTATCTCAGACCGATCATCTTAGATATCAGCAAGCGATTGATGTACGAGTTTCACTACGATTACGTCAAACGAAAATTTGGTGATAAAGCCAAACTACTGTTCACCGATACAGACAGTTTAGTTTACGAGATAGAGATGAAAGATGTCTACCGAGATATATCTCCAGACGTGGCCATGTGGTTTGACACGAGCAATTATCCCGTCGATCACCCATCCAACATTCAATCGAATGACAACAAGAAGGTGTTAGGTAAATTTAAGGACGAGAACAGCGGTAAACAAATCCTCGAATTCGTGGGCTTAAGACCCAAACTGTATGCTTATCGTCTAGAAGATGAAGAGATCAAGAAGTGCAAAGGGGTTAAAGCGTGCGTGGTGAAGAAAAACATCTCCTTCCAAGAGTATAAATATTTCTGTTAGGAAGTGGTCCGGTGTATAAGACTATGAAATCGATTTGAAGCGAAAATCACGACTTGTATACTGAAATAGTCAACAAGATTTCGCTGATGGCCGACGACGATAAGAGATTCATGTTAGACGATAAAATAAGCACTTTGGCATGCGGACATTGGATTTTGGATCTAATTTTAGACAATAGGATTTCAGATATGATTGTGGATGATAGGATGCTAGATATGATTAAGGATGATAGGATTCCAGAAAATCAAGAGAAATTAAACGGATTCAAGATTATGGAAGTCGAGGAATTAGACGGATTCAAGATTATGGAAGTCAATAGAGTTAATTTAAAAAGAAAAAGAAGAAAAAAAAAATAACGTCATTTTAGTGAATTATAATACAATAAATAAAAAAAAAAAATATATATATGCATTTATGAATAAGAAAATAGAGATATCCGTAGAAGGTGTTGTCTTACCTAATGAACCCCTATCCAACATCGATCTGTCGAATGCGGCGAAGGATTTGAAAATCAAAGATTTTCTAGGTGTGTTTTCTAGAGATGCCTTGCGAAGAGAAGACCTCGACAATCGGTATGCTGAATTTTAAATCTAGATGATTTATCGGGTGAAGGCACTCACTGGGTGGCGTGGTTCAAGAACGGGAAGAAGAATTATTATTTCGACAGCTACGGAATCTCACCGCCAAAAGAAATAAAGAACTATTTCAACAAATCGATGGTTCGTTACAACACGCAATGAGTGCAATCACCAGATCAAGTGTTTTGCGGTCACCTGTGTCTTTAAGTTCTCAAGAGATGGTCTGAAGGAGATCGGTTTCAAGACATTCTCAATGATTTACATTAGAGAGAGACTTTTTTTATAGCATATAAAGGTAAAAAAAATTATTAAAAAATTTAATCGAATAAAAACGAAAAATAAAAATAAATAAAATAATTCATTTTTTAATAAACTGCATTTGAAATATATTTTTAAAACAAAAAATCTCAAAACAACATGCCAGTCGATAAATTTGTTAGAAGTGACGACGAAAAAGTCAACCTAAAAAAGAAGAGGAAGACGTTCGAAGTCGACAATGGTTACGACGTTCCCAACTTGGATGAACGTTATGTTCGGAGATACGTTGGGAACCTTTGAACATGAACGATAAGAAGCTCTACAATCTTCCCGAGCTGATAGATCTCGCAGATGCTGCGACTAAAAAATATGTCGACAAGGGGAATGCCAATTTCGAACGAATCATGCTAGATAATTACGTGGATACAGCCATGACCGACGATCTCGATCTGAAATCTAAACATTTGGTGAATGTCGCAAATCCCATAGATCCCATGGATGCCGCGACCAAGAAATACATGGACGACTCTCACACAAGATTCAGCAAACACCTGAGAAATAGATGCGTTCAGAAAACGATGCACTCGGAATTGAATGCCAATTCTAATAAGATAACGAACGTGGACACTCCCATGAATCCCAAGGACGTGGCGACCAAACACTACATAGATCTGGAACAGAGAAAGTCTGACAGACGAGAAATGAAATCGGATCTGAATGCGGGATTCAACAAGATATTGAATCTGTCGAAGGTCAACGACACGGATGCGGACTCAACTGCAGTCAACAAGGGCTACGTAGATTCTGCCATGATACGATCACAAGAATACGTAGAATCACAAGTGGACGATCTCTACCTGACAAACAATCTGGCGGAATCATGGAGGGTGCATCAACATGAACGGTGAGAATTTATTCGGTCTCAGTCACGATCCCGAAATCGATTCCAGCGCAGTCAGCAGGAAGTATGTGGATGACAACTCGGTCTGGAGAAAGGGCGACATCATGGAAAGTAAACTAGACATGGGCGGACACGCGCTCACGAATCTACCGGATCCCGTGAACATGACGGACGCCTGCACCCTGATTTCGGTGGTGGAGAAAATCAAATCTGCTAAACAATTGGTCATCGTGTGGGCCGAGGAGGCCGGCACGTTAGAGGAGGGAAAAGCTGAGTGGTCTTTCAGAAACGGAGGTAGCAGATCGAAACATGGTCAGGTGGGATATCCCATGCCGTTGGGAGGTAAAATCATTCGAATGAGTCTGGCTTCCACGGATTTGAATAACAGAGTGGTCGTCAATCTCGTGGTGAATGGAGTAGAGAGTGATAAGAGATACAGCATCGAAAAGACTGTGAATCAACACTCGAATGTTAACAGGTTCAGCACGCCTCTCAAAGTGAACGCCGGAGACAGGATTAATTTCGTTACGAAAACCAATAATCCTGAAGCCGCCACTTCCGTGGTGAGCATACTGATCGAACTAGATTCTTTGAACAATGAAAAAATTAATTAAAAATAATGAGTGATTATTAAAAAAAAAAAAACAAAAAAAAAGTAATGAGATTCAGAAAGATGTTCAATCTCTCTAGATCTCATTACTTTTATTTTTTGTTTTTGTTTTTTTTTTAATAATTACTCATTACTTTTTTTATTTTTGTTTTATTTTTTTTTTCACACACGTCTCTCATCGAATGATCGACATCTTATTTTCATCCGATTCAAATTGTAATTCTCTGTCCGACAGGACCAGGGCAAAGGCTTCGGTTTTTCTCGGCACGTTCCTATCGAATTGCATCTTGATCTGAATATCTAAGACGATACTCTTGAGTCGTTCACTCTGTTTACTAACGTCGAATACGAACATGGGATACATTGACTTGTATTCGTCGGGAGATATGTTAGGGTTGCTCATCAATTGTCTAGACCGTGATACTTCTTTCTAAAATCAGCGGCATCGCCGTACAGTCTGCAGAAATTGTTCTTGTTGAACAACGCGTTGTAATCGATTGCAGGATATCTCGTGGCGTTCAGAAACACTTGCATGTTTCTCCAATTGCAGTGATCGAACAGCGATGCATTCTTTTCCTGAGACCCGTCCCTATCGGTCTGAAACACAACCACGATGAAATGCGGTCTCTCGGAAGCGGATTTCATTGTCAATCTCCAATCGAAGTGATTCGTGGAGAGAGGAATGCTAGGCGTGTCGCACTGTCTCATTCTAAGTCCCACGGGTAATTTACTCTTGGATTCTATGATCTTGTAGAGATGCGCTTTTTCCACGATCGAAGGCTCCACGTGCCGAACGAACCACGATATCTTGTGTAGAGTTATCTTACCCGCATCGGTCACATAGAGTCTCACAATTGCGTCGTCGTTTCCTTTTCGAATCAACGTCAGATTGTGTTTGAATCCGTACATGATCTTGTTGTAATCGTCTGCAAATCCGAAGATGTGTTTCAAAGGTATCCTGAACGAAAACGTTCCTTTAGGTCTAGATGTCTTGACGACGTAGTCGAATATCGCGGCGGCGCCGGCGCTAGCAGGGCCGACGGTGTCTTTCACTCACAACTGATTAAGTCCTCTGGATTTCGAAAAATCATCAGGATACGTCAAGAGTCTGAACATCGTGGTGGCCTGACCGGGATGAAACACAGATTCTATCTCTTGTCCGGATAGCATGTATTTTATATTACTGAATAGATGCATGATGCCATTATTGGCTAGAGTAACCGTGTCGTCGTCGATGTAGTCGCTCCCATCTTCTTTGGTGAGACGTCCCTCCACCACTATGTAACTCTCGCTAGGATGTATGAATAGATCTTGAGTTTCGATGTTGATTCTTATCTCTCCTGCATTGTTCAAACTCGTTCCGGTTACCGGTTCGTATTCGTGAACCTCATATTCTTAAATACTTTCATCTTTCACTATGCTTTGTGCTATATCTAGTATATTTGTCATTTTTAAAGAAAGGGTTTTTGTTTTTTGTTTATTAATTAGCTTGCTTTTTTATCTAAAAATAGTTTTAATTATTTTTATTGTTATTTTTCTCTCCTATATATATATGTGTGTGTAAACAAGAAAATGTTAAAGACAGGAAATAAAAGAAATTTGTTTTCTTTATCAAAACTTTGTCTTCTGTAATTGTTGTTCATAAAACTTTCTGATGATCTCCTCCCCATCCAAAGCTTCGATTTCATAAGTCACCGGATCGGTGTGAAATATTTTGATTATCACGAAGATTTCCGAGGTCCATCGAGGAGTATAACCCTTTTCGAAGTGCTTCTTATAAGTGTAGATTCTCACTCGATCACCGACCGCAAATTTCGGCGTTCTAGACTTCTTCCCAATCTTAGATCTTTCAGGATATAGATTCGCGTAGACCTGTTTTTCATTTCGAGGATCGCTAGCTTCCACGGGAGTCATCTTGATCGATCTGTGTCGCGTGTTGTTGTAATCTTTAACCAGACCGTTCCGAGCATATATGTATTTCTTGGTCGAATTCGCCGTGAAGTATCTATGCATCTTTTCCTTCATCGTTCGATTCCAGCGTTCCACCACGCTGGCTTTCTCTTCGTTTTCGATTGAGTGGAGGTCGACCAATCGATGAAGGTGCTTGTTGTAGAATTCCTTTCCCTTATCCACCCACAATTTACTCGGTTTTCGTGAAGACGAGTCGAACACGCTCTTCAGAGCCTCAGCGACGCAAGGTCCCGATTTATTCTTCAAAGCTCTGATCCAACCGTATTTGGAAAACACGTCGATGACCGTCAATAGATATTTGACACCCTCATTCCACCTCGAAAACGATCTCATGTCGACCAAGTCGGCAGACCAAATATCATCCAAACCCTTCACAAACACCCTTCTCTTTCGAAATTTACACACGATGGGTTTGTGTAACTCCTCGGCCAATTCGCTCGTCAATAATCGTTTCTTCTTTTCAGATGCGCTTTTTTTTTGAACGCCCCATCCGAATCGACGTTTCGCACCGATCAGATTGCCGACCAGCGAACGTTCTATCTTCTCTCTCCTGGTCGGATTCGATATGCCTCTCAATTTCCCCAACATATTTTTATCGCAGACATCGTTGCGAGTCTTGGTGTCGGGATGTCCGGCGTAGCACAGATCGTGATCATACGCGGCCGCGTCCACCCTATTCACAGGTTTGCTCCAAGATTTAGAAGTCAGATCGGCGTTGAGTCTCTTGTTCAATTTCGTTCCAGGTCCCGTGAAACTGTGACCAGGCAAATGCATTTCGAAAGGTAGATTATTGATCATTTTATTCACAATGCCTTTACCTTTGCTCGCGTTCTTTTTTTTTTTTTTGATGAATCGAGTCTTGATAGAACCACGCACGTCGCAAATTCCGCGAAGCATCTGTCTATCGTTTTTAGTTCGTACTTCTTGAGAATTACCCATCTCGGTAACTCTCTTACACTTTACGCAATACATTTTTAAGAGTTATTTAAATTAATTTTGTTTTATTTTATATATAAATGTAATATTTTTTTTTAAAAATTCTGTTCTTATTATATATATTTTTTTTCAATCGCTGCTCTTGAGTTCTATCATCTTACTGAATTCCTCCCTAGCCTCTTTCCTCCCCTTTTCCGTGAGAGAATCCTTCATCTCTTCTTTGATGATCTGACGAGTCTTGATTCTCACGGCTTCTTTCATGGCTTCGTATTTCGTTTTGTCACCCAATATCGCGAAGTATTCTCCGTCCGATATCCTACCGTCTTTCAACGCCATCGAGATCATTTCAGATATCGTGTCAATCTTGGTGTCGGCCAAGACGCGAATCTTGTCGTGTTTCCTCGCCTTCAGATATGATTTCCTACTCAAAATGTTTCCAAGCGTGCTAAACAATCCGGCGGTGAGAGCCACTCCTTCTACAGTCAACATGATCGGAATGCCGACCACGGTCGACAACAATCCGATGCCGGCCGCGTGTAAACCCATGGAAATCGTGATGAGTGTCGTGTCGATCGCGTTGACGAATTTCACGAAACGCGAATACTTTTTCTTGAGAGAACGGCGAGAATCTCTCTCTCGAGTTAAATACGCTTGGATTCTATTGATTTGATCGATGCAATACCTCTCTCCTCTTTCTTTTTCCTCTAGCGACGGTGCCGTCGGCAAAACGCCGTTTAGCTTCTCATCCTCGTCGTCATCTAACGTCGGATACAATTTATTTCTGGTTCTCATTTTTGTGTTTTTTTTTTCTAATATTACTTAAAAAAATTTATGTGTGTATTTATTTTTATTTTCTATTCTCCCTTATTTTTATATCAACGAGAAAACTTAGACGTATGCTTCATTGAACAATAATTTCATGATCCATCCCTTGTCTTCTAAAGTCAGACTTCTACGCGCTAATTTCAGTTCTTCCGAAACTGTGGGCTTGTCTCGATCCTTACAGAAGACTAATCTCTTCCGAAGCGTAATCACATCGTCGAATCTAACGCGTTCGAACGCCTGTTCGAAATACTTGATGACCATATCTTCCCTTTCCATCGTCAGACACGAATGATTCTCATGATCGAAGTCTAGATGATCCCGACATCCGACGCATCGTTCTAACAAGATGGGACGTAGTTCTTCGTTCACGCAGATTGCGTATGCTCTCATCAGCATGTTTAAAAGAAAACTCGCTCTAATAGTCTGGGAAGCGCTCATGATTTACGTATTTTTTTTTATTATCTATTCGATTTGATATATTTATTTTTTTAAATAACTATTTTATTTATATTTTTTTTCTCTCCTATATATATCAATCACTTTTTTATTTCCTTGGGAAACGTGGCAGTGAGTTTGCGGGTTCAGTATCACCTCTTTTCCATGTGTCGTACATAAGTCGATTTCTGATGTAGAATCTGCAAATGGGTTTCCGTCTACACCTCCATAGGGATTCAGTGTTAAAATCGTGTACAGATACGGATGATACAGAATCCGCAAACCACCTTTTTGATGCTGATACAGAATCCGCAACACGTTTTTTGCTCGCGATTTAACACTGAATCCAATGGGGGAAACCCATTTGCGGATTCTGTATCAGACAGCACACCTTTTTTTCCTTAAAATTTCATACATTTTTTCACTCTTGAGCGATGTGTATATAGAATCCAGTGATATAGAATCCGCAAGCGGATTCTGTATCACCATAAAAAACGACAAATCGTGTACCTGTACACGATTTTAACACTAAATCCTATGGAGGTGTACATCGATGTACGTGTACATGTACGAAATCGTGTACAAGTGATACTGAATCCGCCTTTATTACCTACTCACGGTCAATCACAATCGTTTATTGTGATCGAAGATAAATAATGTTCAGTGCCCACTCTAACACTCTTATTCAAAACTATTTAATTGATAGGTCTACAATTTATTTATTTGTTCATGTTTATGATAACTTTCAACATACATTGCTCCTTCTGAGCGAACAAAAAATCACACAGGTGTAACGAATGAGGATGAAGGTGATGGACCTAGAATGTATGAAACTGGCACAAAAATGTGCCCTGTTAATAGCTTTCAACGATATCTTATGAAACGAAACCATGTGTGTGATGCGTTCTTTCAAATTCCCAAAAATTCATACCACGAGAATGACGAATGTTGGTTTGAGCGAAGGGCAATGGGAAAAAATTCCATAGGAGAGTTCATGGTAAAAATGTCTAAACAAGTTGATCTTTCTGATACATATACCAACCACTGTGTGCGTGCTACGACCATAACAATTCTTAATGATTGTGGATTCAAAGATCGCGATATTATTTCTTTATCGGGACACAGAAATGAAAAATCATTGTCAAGTTACGTTTCGGACACAAGAGCTGATGTCAAACGAGCTTGAGTTCCATGGTCGATAATGCAGATGCTGAACATTCGGAAATGCCTGCAGCGAGGAATGCTGTTGAGAAAACAACAACGCAACTCTCTTTCCAGTCAGCAAATTCCACAGTATCAGCACCCGAATTATTAGATACCGATATTGATGACGACGATCTGATAAGTGCGTTGGAGGAAATCGAGTGTTCAAAAAACTCAACATCAATTGACATTCGAAAGCAATCCAAAGAAATATGCAACAAAATGCAGTATTGTGCCCCAAAATTCAATTTCAGCAATTGTGTTGTAAATATTTACAATAATTAAAATGGGCTCGTACATCAGAGGAAGTACCCATAACACGTTCAATGGGGTGAACGTTAATAAAACTTTAGTATCATGAATAATGGAATTTCTATAGTGCCTCACAAGCTCTGTTAATACCACCATATGTGAGACGTTGATTCTGTTGTATGATATCTCGTGTTAACCAGTTATGTGCCACATGATTGGTTGATCGGTTTCATGTGTTTATTTACATTATTCTACTTTACCCGTTGAGTTCGAATCCAGTTGATAGTTTAATGTTTTCCTGACATTTTCATGTTATTAATTTCATTGTTTTATTTTGGATAGTAAAGTGTTAGTTATCTCTCCGTTCCTTCTTTAATATGTTGTGGAGATGGTCTGGGTGTGATGTACTAAACCCATTAATGCCTTCCGTTTCGGGCACTATGCTCTCATAGTGTTGCTTCGGGAACCAAATAGTGCCCTCGCTATCGCTCGGGCACTATTGCATCCCTCAGCAACACTATGAGAGCATAGTGCCCTCAACGGAAGGCATTAATAGGTAAATAACATACATTAAATTTAAATAGAAATAAATTGGTTCCATTACAGTTGAGTTAACTCCTTGATGCTGGCCGAAATTCCTGTCCAGGACACAAAATATCTTGCCACTGAAATAAGTATCATTTGGACAGATTTAACAAACAAATTCCCCCTCTAAATTAAATGGACTTTTATTACCAATAATTTTTGGAGTTAAATTTAGATGATTTTTTTCATTTGATGAAAAATATTTTGAAAATTCTCACCGCCAAGAGTTAATAGGGATGTGGCGACAGGGGGGGGGGGGGGGGGTCTCACCCCCCACCCCCCGCCCCCAGCTAGGGGTACTTGTTTTCAATAGTTAGAAATTCTGAGGTCAAAAATCAAATAGCTGGAAATTCAATAAATTAACATTGTTCATGAAAAATATTAAAATTCCAACTAATGATGAGAAATTTTGATCTTTCATTTCCAATTGGAAACTTGAGTTTCAAATTTCCTACTCTAAAATTGACATGGCCTCAAAATTTCGACTCTGACATCAATCCGGTAAATTTTCTGACCCAGACACATAAAAATGATGATTTTTCGTTTCAGGACTAGTGAAAATTTTCAGAATTATATATTTATTGGTGTTTAAGGGCACATACTTATGCACAATGGCTAATCATGACCGTGACAGTTTTACGGGTGGAGGAAGCTGGAGTACCCGGAGAGAACCACCGAGCAACGACGAGCAGCTGCCAGCTCCCCAACATCGTAACTCCGCACTGCAGCACAGGCAGGGTTAGACATGTGCACCATCGACGTGCAGTACGCCTTAGTACACGGCGTCATCGTGTCCCCATGTGGACAATCGGGGTTAAGTGCCTTGCTCAAGGACTCAACGCGGGAGTCCGAATCGATCGCTCAGACGGTCACCCATCCGAGGACTGACCGGGCTCGACGTTGCCTAACTTCGGTGATCTGATGAGAACCGGTTACCGCAACTCCACCGCGCCCCCGAAAATTTTCAGAAGGGTTCATAAGCCTTTACCCAACGCAGACGATTTCAAAATTCATTATTTTAAATATCATTTTTTTTTAATTTTTCGAAAAATTTCAACAAAACCATATCATGTGACCCCTCTTTGGAACGAGCTCGTTGAGCTCGTTCCAAAGAGGGGTCACATGATATGGTTTTTTGTTGAAATTTTTCGAAAAATAATATATTTTCAGTAGCTGTATTTGCATATTACGCGGGCGGGTGCGGGCGATTCGTTGGGTAAAGGGTTAAAAGATATCACCCAGTGCTGCAGTGCAACCACCTATCGAAACCACTCACAGTTGGAATTTATCATTGATTGTTGGTGAATCTCATTCATTTTGAAGCTTATCAGAAATGGACTATAACAATTGTTACTTAGGCCCGGTTCCTTATTCGACATTCGCTACCAACCGGTTGATAACAACTGTTGAATAAGCAAAGATTGTCACGTCCTTCCTCTAAGATGGGGACGTGGCACCTGTTTCATGTCCCCGGTCCCTCAGATCCCGTGAAAAATTAATACAGGAACGGCAATAAAATGTTTTACACGCTTTATTCACAGGGTAGCCCTCGTGACTGGGAGATTCCAACAAGAAGGCTGTTTGTTTCTCGTTTCATTTTAGTGCCTTCTGTGGGGTTGTGGGTCATATAATATAGCATGTTCAACTCGTCTCCAGTTTATATCGGAATTTATAAACTCGTCCAGTAAATTAGGTCAGGATCGAACTGTCGATATAAACTGGGAATTCGTTGGAAATCCTCTATTTAATTTGTTAAGGTGCTATATAGTTAATAGAATTTTGTTTACTTTGAAATTTCCACCTCTCATATTCCTTAAATTCAACTTAAATATACGCAAATTGTACAGCAAATTGAAGTTTGAGATGTGCAGAACACGAAACACATATGTAATCAACTCATAGAGTTGACAGCAGCCACCAATGGTTCCTGGAAGTCTGCAACCGTATTCGTACCAAAACTGATAATAAAATAATATTTCATGACTCATGAGAACAACTTGTGGCCAAATGTGCTCCAGATATCCAAGAACAAGCTAGGCATTCAAAACGCTTTCGAATGCAGCGATAGGACTGCATTACAATTTTGAGAAAAGGACAACACAGTCTGAATTTTTTTATTGAAGATGGATTCCATGTTCGACATACATGCTCTAATCACTTGATACCACGAATTTCCATCGGAAAACAAAATCGTAATTCTAAGAAATTTCAACAGGTGTCATGATACCTTGCATAGAAAATGGCAACTGTGCAGCCTCTATATAATAATAGTATGCTGTATTATTGAGGCGATCTTTCTCATTATTTGATTTTAGACGACGTTGTATATCGATGCTTTTTCCGTCCGATTACCTTGACCAGAAATCGAAAGTCCATTTGAATGTAAACAAAAGCGAAGGTTTGGGAATTTACCCCCATGCAGCTCTGCCACTGCGTTATGAAGAATTTTGATGCCCTAGCGTTGCTCTTGGATATGTGAAGCACATTTGGCCACAAGTCGTTCTCGTGAAATAGTATTTACTTATTAGTTCTGGTACGAATACGATAGCAGACGTCCAGGAACCAGTGGTGCCTGCTTTCAACTCTATGAGTTAATTTCATATATTTTTCGTGTTCTATGCCCCCAACCTTCATTTTGATGAATAATTTGTGTATATTTAATTTGAATTTAAGGAATATCAGAGGTGGGAATTTCAAAATAAACAAAATTTCATTACTTAGATAGCACCTTAAGAGAGTTTCTCATGCATGGGACTAAGAAGGACAAAAAGAGGAAACAAAATCTTCCATACACACCACTAAGCTAGTTTTAAGATATTCAGCTTCTGTATGTTTATGTGTAGGCCACTACAAGGCTCGAAAAGGTTGGTATGCAAAGAGACATCTGGAGGAAAAAATATTGTGTTGCACAGAACCGAACCTAAATTTGGATCGTAATGTTCAAAGTCCCACGCCACCAGTCTAATTTACGGAATATTTTTCTCCCGTTTTTCATGGAGTTTGCGCGCAGACTACCGCTGATGTAATATGACGACCTTTAACTCACAAAATATACAGATATTCTTCCATACTCGTGTATAGATATTCCAATCAAAACGTATTTCATTCGTCTTGAAAACATGAAGATATTTACACAATTGGTGGAACTACGTGGCGTAATCTAGGCGGCGTCATAACAAAATTTCAGCTCCTGTGAGGCTTCGTTCATAATTATTTAAACTTTTACCTAACAGTATTTTTTAAAACAAATGTCCCCGCGGGAACTCCGAGAAGTGAAGCAGTGCTTGTTTACAGTGGTAAACAAGCTTTGTTTCACTGGTAAAATAGGACCCAGTCAATAATGTTTGGGGTGCGAGTGCTCTAAAGTAGGTAACATGGGGAATAAACGATTGACTGACCTTGACTTTATCTCCATGTTGTTGTAATGATTAGCCATTGTGCAAAAGTATGTGACCTTAAACACCAATAAATAAATAAATTTAAAAAAATAAATTAAATTTCACATTCTTCGAAAATTTCACAATTTAAAAAAAAAAAAAACATACAAATATGGATATCATTAGAACCAGTTCGTCGAGCAGGTTCTAATGATATCCATATTTGTATGGTTTTATTGAGAAACTTCCGATATATGTTAGACTGTGGTAGGCTTATACTGGCTAATTTCTGGCCGTTTTTTGACGCTACATCAGGTAAAGGGTTAAAGAAAAAGCTTGTCTAATGATATTGATAAAATCATTGAGGATTCATTGAGGATTCATTCAAATTAAGTCTCAAAGGAAAAACATTCCGTGCGTTGATTCAAAGAAAAAAATTATTTATTGTAATTTTATATTCAACCGTCTGTAACATTTAATTTATTTGGTCGGAAAAGAGGACCTACATTCATGGTTCGCTTTTTCGACCAACTGATATATTCCAGGCGATTGAATCTAAGCATAGCTATGGACTATTTAATTGTCAGGGTGATAGCTTGAATTTTCTATTTTTGTTGTTTAAAAGTGTATGAATATTCGATAATCTTTCTCACTGGGCTAAATATAAAGCGTAAAGTTAGGTATATTGACGGATCCTGAAAACCGATTTGTCACTTAAACAGGCCAGCAATAGTTCATGTGCTGCAAATGAAGCATGACATTTAATGGCCATAAAGTGCGCGTTTACTGAACACCATGTGAGCTGTTCGGGGTGTGACCATTCACAAAACGCTTTGACCTCACTTGTCTTACCCTCGCCCCGTTATATGAGTCCGCTACATTTGCACTTATAATTTGTTTTACCTAACGTAACAACCATAACATACCTGAACTATCCAAAAAACGTCTAAGTTTTTTTTTATTTTGTGTCAAATAAATAGCTTATTGCCACTCGTTAGAATGAACTCGCTGTTCAATAGGGAACGAAAAGCTATGGTTTTGAGGCACAAAATATTTTATTCCTAGTAGTAGTAAGGTTGGTTCCTTTTGACCCTGTTTTGCCGGGCAGGGGTGACCGGGGGTGACGGGGGTGGGTGACGTCATCTTAAAATGTTACATAAGGTAATTAACGTCACTTAATGAATATTTTTAATCACTTTAATAACTGTTGCTTAATTAATTTTAATTCATGACTGTTGCATTATTAATGTAATTAATGTAATTGATGAGTGTCATTAGGGTTGATTATAATAATTAGTATATTAATAAATGAATTAATAATGTCGATTAGTACATATTTTTTTTAAAGTCATAATTTGGGATAGATATTATTAGATAAAAAAAATAATATATTTAAAAATATGTTTAAAAATAATATTGACGTACAGGACATATATATGAATGCTATCGACTGACCCTGACCTGGACACGTGCTAAGGTAAATACTTCATTGTGTCTGGGTGTAATTAAATCGATTTTTTTTTCAAACGCCAACCACTATACGAGAGTGACAGAAGTTGAAGCAATTAAATCTATTATTCAAAAGTTATGGGTGTAATAAAAACCTCATTAAATTAGCGGTCAACACGCAACCTTCTTCCAGACTCTGAGATTCAAATTTCATCAATTTCTTAACAGTCCGAATTCTGCATTTTGACGGGTTCTCAAAAAAATCACAAGAGAAATCGCCATAAGACTACTGTACACGGGGGAGAGGCTATACATGGCTGTACTTTATGCCCCAATACTTTCAAGAGATGAATTAACAGATCATCTGAAAACCCACCAAGAAGATGCTTTGAACTGTCAATTTTGTGTTTCAATAGTAAATTCAACAAAAGAGATGTTCCAGTGGACTTTTTGTCTGAAATCCTATAGAAGGAAAGATACATTAGAAAAAACATGGGGAAATGTCAAAACTCGACATTTAACTGCGTGACTTGTGGGTTTCAGCTGATTCAACTTAATCGTCATCGCACCACAAGTAGTAGAGATGCACAACCCGATTGACCGGTGGAGACGCTCCTCATCAAGTAAGGGGGTCAAGTGAGGTTATGAGGAGGGGTGAAGGAGGCAAGTGTGTGGTCATATGTTTAAAAGTTTAATAACCTTAATTGCTATGACGTAATCCCCCTAATAAATAGCGTATATTCATTTAATATAATATATTAATAATTTTCGTTAAATAATTTATTCTTTATTTCACACCCCTGTATCCCCTCACAGTACCTAAAACTTTCATGAACTCCCCTCCTCCAGGTCATCCAATACTAAAAAACTTTTGAAAACCTCTCTCCCCAACCCCTCACAATAGCTAAAGTATCTCGAACCCCAGTCCAGTTCTCTAAATGTAATGAACATGTCAGGCCCCTGAATACGACTTCCCCACAATTTTGAGCGATCAAATTACCCTGATTAGTCTCCTCTCATAACTTACCACACTCTTAACCCATATTTACTATGAGATTGTCCACCTAATAAATAGCGTATGTTCATTTTATATAATATATTAATAATTTTCGTTTAATAATTTATTCCGCAAGACACATCTCGAAAACAAAACAACCTCTCATAACTTACCACACTCTTACCTGTATTTACTATGAGATTGTCCCCCTAATAAATAGCATATGTTCATTTAATATAATATATTAATAATTTTTGTTAAATAATTCATTCCACAAGACACTTTTCAAAAAAAAACAAAATGGTGGATTAGTTTGACAGAAATACGTGTATCTATTTATTCATGAGTGTCTGTCAGTTGTGTCCTTGGGCAAGACAATTCATCCCCATTGTCCATGTGGGGGCACAGTGACGCTGTGCACTAAGGCGTACTGCACGTCGATGGAGCACCTGTCTTCAACCAATGCTAACCCTGTGTAGAATTTTGACAGTTGCTTGCCGTTGCTTGGTGGCTCTCTCTGGCTTCCTCCACCCATAAAACTGTCATGGTCATGATTAGCCATTGTGCAGAAATATGTGACCTTAAACACCAATAAATAAATATAAATAAATAGTTGGTTATCAAAACAGCCCTTAGGTGTTTAATAGTAAATTGTGGACCAGTGCGTTTAAAAATGAAAAATTTGGGAGATAACACTACGGACTGTGTTTAATCATAGAAAAATCACACCTGTGCTATTACTAACCTGTATGATTTATTTTTGAACGTTTACTGAAGAATAACCCACCCATCTAAGTAAAAGCATGAAAGAGCTACCATTATCTAACTACCCATGGGGGTGGGGGTGGGCGGTAATGTTGTATACTAGGGCGTACTACCTTCAGCCAATGATAACTATGTGTAGAACTTTGACAGTTGTTTGCCTCTGCACGATGGTTTTTTCCAGATTGTTCCAACTGTCGTTAAATAAATGAAAAAAAATACAATTCTATAATAACAGGCCAAGCCCTTCCCCCCCCCCCCCCTTCGTTTTACATGTTTTGTGAGGAGGAAAATCAACAGTACTTTCACCACCCTCATTTTAATATTTAAAAAGTGCTGTTACTCGTTCAAAAAATGGTAAAAGGATATGCGACTCTGTATTAGCCACCCAAATTTGCGAGACTTGGGAAAATATAACCACCTAAAGCTGCACCAAAGCTACGTACACTATTCGAACTCCCGCATTGTGTCCTTGGGCAAGGTAATTTACCCCATTTATCCACATGGGAGCACGATGACGGTGCATACTAAGGTGTACTGCACGTCGGTGATACGCATATTTTAGAACAATCTAACCATGCCTGTGCGGATTTCCGATGTTGGTGAGATGACAGTACTCATCGTTGCTCTGTGGTTCTCTTTGGATATTCCAGAGTCTACCCATAAAATTGTCACATTTAATTATAACTTGAACTTGATGTCCGGGTGTAATGAAATAGCGTATTTTCTGCAGACATTTTAAATAAATGCAGCTGGTTTACAGACCTGTATATATATTATTTTTTTTCACTTGAGTAAAAATATATGATAGTTACTGATGTAACATGCCGATTAGCATGTTTAATGAATCTAACTACGCCAGCCTGACCGACACTTTGCCCACCATGATCACAACAAACGTTTCAATTCTCTCTCTCTCTCTCTCTCTCTCTCTCTCTCTCTCTCTCACCGATACAGTACGGAAGGAAACTAATTCCATTCAAGCTGTTGTTTTTTTCTAGGTTTGACCACCCCCCCCCTCCTCCCCGCTTACAGCACAAATCAAAATGAAATCTGATTCACTGAATCATACTACAGCGTATGTGCTAAAATGATTATTTTTGTACAAAACTCAAGACCTTTCCCTCACACATATCTATATAAAAACAAGATAATACGCGAGAATGCATTTTGTACCCGCATTTTGTTGATAAAATATGTCATGACCACATTCCCAAATATTATTAATGTACCCACTTAATAACAGCCAAATGGCGAATGTCAAAAAAGGCACTCTGTAGTTTAGGAGACTCCACAAATAAATACAAAATAAAAAATTTGAGATATATTGCATTTATTTAAATATCGATATTAACCAGAGGTCGAAACTAGTCAAATTGATTAGTATTAATTACAAATGAATATGAAATTTGCAATAAAATGAACACCATCATATACGGCTATTTGGAATGACACCCTAATGGAGTGAGTTTTCGCTTTTTTGTCCAGTTTCATGGGAGCTTCCACGAAGTCCATTCCACATTCGCAGGCTTTTCCAGGGGATTTTCTTCAAAGACTGGTCCATCGCAGCTTTGCAGAGATTTTGTTTTCTGGAAGAAAAAAGTCCATACGTTCTTTATTTCCGATCAGACCCCTTGGGATATTTTGATCTTTAAGGATGTTTGCCAAAATTTTCCAGCCTGTTGGTTGAAAATCTTTTCTTTTTCACAGCAGATCATTTATTAGATCACACATATTGGACCCCGGAATTGTAATGCCATTATACACGAGTCGATCTTTCTCATCCCAGGATAAATTGGGTATATTCTTTATTATCTGGAGTAACAAAAGTGCCTTCTCCTGCATGGAGTCATGTATAACGGCAAACCAGTCCGTATGATTTTCCACTGAAATGCTAGTCGTTAAGGAGTGTGGTTTGGTGGTTTCTTTGTGTAAATTTGAATGGCGCTGAAAGATTGTCTTGTAGAACAGACCTTTCTCTGCAGAACTCGATGCTGAAGATTCAGTAATTGGTCTCATACCCTAGTCTTATACCTCAGAGCTCTATCACTGTTATTTCCCACAATGCACTGTGTGAGAATTTGAAGTAACCAATGAACAACAGGTTGGGGTAGAACCCACCTTATCTTGGTATATAATTAGCCAATCAGCGATTAACAGGTTGGGGTGGGACCCATCCTATTCATACATATAAACGGCAGAGTGTTGGAACAGTATTGCCACTCTATTAACTCGCTTGGGGCATGGTGGCTCAGTTGGTAGAAGTGCAGGCTGCAAGCTGAGAGGTCCTCGGTACGAATCCCACCTGCGACAACCGCGTTGCATCCTTGGGCAAGACACTTCACCCCCATTGCCTACATGGGGGCACGGTGATGCTGTGTCCTAAGGCGTACTGCACGTCGATGGTGCACCTGTCTTCAACCAATACCAACCCTGCTTGTGTGGAGTTGGTATGTTGGGGAGCCGACAGTTGCTTGGTAGTTCTCTCCAGGTACTCCGGCTTCCTCCACCCGTAAAACTGTCATGGTCATGGTTAGCCATTGTGCAGAAATATGTGACCTTAAACACCAATAAATAAATAAATATTTACTCACTTCTGGAAAGGATAATTCACGCTACGTCTGTGAATTGTGTCAAAAATCTTACTCTCATAAAACTAATTATTACCGACACAGACGAAAATTACACAAAAATGTAAATACAGCCGAGTTAACAACCAGCCACCCTATCCTCCAGTGCATATGGAATCAGCCTTTAGTTGGAACAATGCATTAACAAGTGGAAATATTTTGGGGCTTGCAAATAAGCTAGAGCCAGTAAAATCACTAGTGATGGGGGAATCACTGAGGGAAAAACCTATAGATGACTCAACCAGCCTACCCTCAAGCAGAATTCAGTGTATTGAACCATGGGGGAGTGAACAGTTGCAGGAAATATGCACACCCCTGAATGCTGTAGCTGTCCCGCCCATACACCAGGGTATGAGACCAATTACTGAATCTTCAACATCGAGTTCTGCAGAGAAAGGTCTGTTCTACAAGACAATCTTTCAGCGCCATTCAAATTTACACAAAGAAAACACCAAACCACACTCCTTAACAACTAGTTTTTCAGTGGAAAATCATCCGGACTGGTTAGCCATTATACCCGACTCCATGCAGGAGAAGGCGCTTTTGTTACTCCAGATAATAAAGAATATACCCAATTTATCCTGGGATGAGAAAAATCGACTCGTGTATAATGGCATTACAATTTCGGGCTCCAATATGTGTGATCTAATAAAGAATCTGCTGCGAAAAAGAAAAGATTTTCAACCAACAGGCTGGAACATTTTGGCAAACATCCTTAAAGATCAAAATATCCCAAGGGGTCTGATCGGAAATAAAGAACGTATGGACCTTTTTGTTCCAGAAAACAAAATCTCTGCAAAGCTGCGATGGACCAGTCTTTGAAGAAAATCCCCTGGAAAAGCCTGCGAATGTGGAATGGACTTCATGGAAGCTCTCATGAAACTGGAAGAAAAAGCGAAATCTCACTCCAATAGGGTGTCATTCCGAATAGCCGTATATGGTGGTGTTCATTTTACTGCAAATTTCATATTCATTTGTAATTTAATACTAATCAATTTGACTAGTTTCGACCTCTGGTTAATATCGATATTTAAATAAATGCAATATATCTCAGATTTTTTATTTTGTTTTTATTTGTGGAGTCTCCTAAACTACAGAGTGCCTTTCTTGACATTCGCCATTTGACTGTTATTAAGCGGGTACATTAATAATATTTGGGAATGTGGTAATGACATATTTTATCAACAAAATGCAGTTATACAACGCATTCTTGCGTATTATCTTGTTTTATATGGGTATTTGTGAGGGAAAGGTCTTGAGTTTTGTACAAAAATAATCGTTTTAGCACATACGCTGTAGTATGATTCAATGAATCATATTTCATTTCGATTTAAGGGAGGTGGCGAAACCTAGAAAAAAACAACAGCTTGAACGCAATTAGTTTCCATCCGTACTGTATCGGTGAGAGAGAGAATTAAAATGTTTGTTGTGATCATGGTGGGCAAAGGGTCGGTCAGGCTGGTGTAGTTAGATTCATTAAACATCCTAATCGGCGTGTTACATCAGTAACTATCATATATTTTTACTCAATTGAAAAAAAAAATATATGCAGGTCTGTAAACCAGCTGCGTTTATTTAGAATGTCTGCAGAAAATACGCTATTTCATTACATCCGGACATCAAGTTCAAGTTATAATTAAACGTGACAATTATACGGGTAGACTCTGGAATATCCAAAGAGAACCACACAGCAACAATGAGTAACTGTCATCTCACCAATGTCGGAAATACGCACAGGCAGGGTTAGATTGTTCTAAAATATGCGTATCACCGACGTGCAGTACACCTTAGTACATGCCGTCATCATACTCCCATATGGATAAACGGGGTAAATTACCTTGCCCAAGGACACAATGCAGGAGTTTAAATAGTGTACGTAGCTTTGGTGCAGCTCTAGGTGGGTTATATTTTCCCAAGTCTCACAAATTTGGGTGGCTAATACAGAGTCACATATGCTTTTACCAATTTTTGATCGAGTAACAGCTCTTTTCAGCTATTTAAATGAGGGGGGGGGGGGGTGAAAGTACTGTTGATTTTCCCCCTCACAAAACATGTAAAACGAAGGGGGGCTTGGCCTGTTATTATAGAATTGTAGTTTTTTTTCATTTATTTAATGACAGTTGGAGCAATCCGGAAAGAACCATTGTGCAGAGGCAAACAACTGTCAAAGTTCTACACAGGGTTATCATTGGCTGAAGGTAGTACGCCCTAGTATACAACATTACCACCCACCCCCACCCCCATGGGTAATTAGATATAATGGTAGCTCTTTCATGCTTTTACTTAGATGGATGGGTTATTCTTCAGTAAACGTTCAAAAATAAATCATACGGGTTAGTAATAGCACGGGTGTGATTTTTCTATGATTAAACACAGTCTGTAGTGTTATCACCCAAATTTTTCATTTTTAAATGCACTGGTCCACAATTAACTGTTAATCACCTAAGGGCTGTTTTGATAACTGACTATTTATTTATATTTATTTATTGGTGTTTAAGGTCACATATTTCTGCACAATGGCTAATCATGACCACGACAGTTTTACCGGTGGAGGAAGCTGGAGAGAGCCACCGAGCAATGGAAAGCAACTGTCAAAATTCTACACAGTGTTAGCATTGGTTGAAGACAGGTGCTCCATTGACGTGCAGTACGCCTTAGTGCACAGCGTCACCGTGCCCCCACATGGGCAATGGGGATGAAGTGTCTTGCCCAAGGACACAACCGACAGACCCTCATGAATAAATTGATACGTGTATTTCTGTCAAACTAATCCGCCATTTTGTTTTTCTTTTTTTCGAAAAGTGTCTTGTGGAATGAATTATTTAACGAACATTATTAATATATTATATTAAATGAACATACACTATTTATTAGGGGGACAATCTCATAGTAAATATGGGTTTAGGGTGTGGTAAGTTATGAAAGGAGACTAATCGGGGTAATTTGATCGCTCAAAATTGTGGGGATGGGGTATCCGGGGCCTGACATGTTCATTACATTTAGAGAACTGGACTGGGGTTCGAGATACTTTAGCTATTGTGAGGGGCGGGGGAGAGAGGTTTCCAAAAGTTTTTTAGTATTGGATGACCTGGAGGAGGGGAGTTCATGAAGTTTTAGGTACTGTGAGAGGATACAGGGGTGTGGAATAAAAAATAAATTATTTAACGGAAATTATTAATATATTATATTAAATGAATATACGCTATTTATTAGGGGGATTACATCATAGCAATTAAGGTTATTGAACTTTTAAACATATGACCACACACTTGCCTCCTTCACCCCTCCTCATAACCTCATTTGACCGGTCAATCGAGTTGTACATCTCTACTACTTGTGGTGCGATGACGGTTTATTTGAATCAGCTGAAACTCGCAAGTCACGCAGTTAAATGTCGAGTTTTGACATTTCTCCATGTTTTTTTTAATGTATCTTTCCTTCTATAGGATTTCAGACAAAACATCCACTGGAACATCTCTTTTGTTGAATTTGCTATTGAAACACAAAATTGACAGTTCGAAGCACCTTCTTGGTGTGTTTTCAGATGATTCGTTAATTCATCTCTTGAAAGTATTGGGGCATAAAGTACAGCCATGAATAGCCTCTCCCCCGTGTACAAGTAGTCTCATGGCGATTTCTCTTGTGATTTGTTTGAGAACCAGTCAAAACATAGAAATCAGACCATTAAAAAATCGATGAAATTTGAATCTCAGAGTCTGGAAGAAGGTTGCGTGTTGACCGCTAATTTAATGAGGTTTTTATTACGCCCATAACTTTTGAATAATAGATTTAATTGCTTCAACATCTGTTACTCTCGTATAGTAGTTGGCGTTTGAAAAAAAATTGATATAATTACACCCAGACACAATAAAGTGTTTACCTTAGCACGTGTCCAGGTCAGGGTCAGTCTATAGCATTCATATATGTGTCCTGTACGTCAATATTATTTTTAAATATATTATTTTTAAATATATTATTTTTTTATCTCATAATATCTATCCCAAATTATGACTTTAAAAAAAATATGTACTAATCAACATTATTAATTCATTTATTAATATACTAATTATTATAATCAACCCTAATGACACTCATTAATTACATTAATTACATTAATTATGCAGCAGTCATTAATTAAAATTAATTAAGCAACAGTTATTAAAGCGATTAAAAATATTCATTAAGTGACGTTAATTACCTTACGTAACATTTTAATTAAGATGACGTCACCCACCCCCGTCACCCCCGGTCATCACTGCCCGGTAGAACAGGGTCAAAACGGACCAATCTTACTACTCCTAGTTATTCACGACAGTTTTTCCTTTTTTGCAAGTGCCGTCCTCTATTCATCTTGTGTGAAGTGTTAAACTAAATTAGAAAGCTGTCCCATACTCTCAATGCAGAGTCCCCTTCATGCCTTCCCACAAACAAAAACTTGACGCCTCCACCCTCACCCCACCCCACCCCAACTTCTTGATTCATCGCTGTGGATGGTTAGCAAACGGCATCTTCACAAAACTCCTGCATAATGTCCTTCTGCTGTTTCTTGCGCTTTTTCTCCAAGTCAGTTATAAAATGGAGAGTACACAGTGCTAGTGTATGGATTCGGCACCTAAGTAATGGATATATATTTAATATCGACAAAAAAGAAGGTTAACGTCATAAAAGAGTGAAAATATCGAAGATTCACAAACATATAGGAGAGCTCAGGTCATTGACGACGAAAATAAAAATAGAAGAGGGCTAAAGTTATTGATAAATATTGTTGGTACGATCACGTGATTATTAGAAACTGAGACAGTGGCGTACCAACTTACTGGTATCGACCACACCTTAACCCCTTAGTACGAAAGAACTCTTCCCCAAATTCTTTGAATTTATGGTGTTGACCAACAAAAATGTTCAAGATGCAGCCTAAGGGCTGGACGTTTCTGAGCTGCTCGCGTATGACCCACATTACTAGCAACTGCACGTTTCTCACGCTCCTAAATTATCTACAGTAGGATATTTCCAATAAAGTCTATGCAACACCCTAGGCCTAACAGGGCCGTGGCGTAGAATTATTACATTCATTCTCCTGCCATTGGCGTCGCTACGGGGTGGGAGCGACGGGTCTTACCAAACATTATTGCCGGAATATTTTCGGTCCGTCCATAATATTTTGAGGCTTTTTGCGCGTAAAATTTTGCAAAACAGATGAAAAATTTGAAATTTTCGATAACTATCTGAGTAGTATATGGCGTATACTTCTTCCCCTATCGCATGGACCCCGCTTATAGACCCCGCTGTATTTATCGGTTTCTATGGTGACATATGGTTACTTCAAATTAAATAGGTTGTATTCTGAATTTATGTTTGCTTGTAAATGTCGAATTAACTAAAACGAACCGACGATGATTCCTAAACAACCTGCCATGCATCTGAAATTATTGACTCACAAACCAGTGCTATTTTTTTTAAAATACTTACCCAGTGGCCCTCTGACTTTATGTACTGACTTGGGACAACAAAAGACTGCTCAAGGTTCAATACATTTTAATTTGTCTAACAATATTTACAAATCATTAATTTGACAATACGATCGGTAATTTGGGGAAATGTTGGAGCCTCAGATGTTATAAAACTTGCACCCAAATTGCGGTAGATTGGAAAACACAGTAATTGTTCAAATCACGGAAACGGACTAAATCCGTTATCTCAATGAACCATCACAAACTGGAAGATTAATTGAGAAATCACAACAAATATCACAAAATTGAACGAATAAATAAATGCGAAATTTCACAACGCGAAAAGGCACACGAAGACTCAGGATTAATAAATCCATTTCAATCCAGATAACTGAAGAATAAAATTTTGTAATTAAAACTGGTCACGGATTTCGCACATTGTGAGTGTCCGAAAATCGAACTTGGAAAATCATTGATAGAAATAGGAATAAGCATAAATTCCCCCTAAGCTATTATGGAAATCCTCTTTAAGAACTCTATTTATTTTATGGTCTAATAAAAAAATGCATTTTGTCAAACAGAAAATATATATGATAAAAAAAAATGCACAGTAGTGTGATTGTAGAGAATTAGCTGTGAAACGCGAGAATTACCTCCCTTGCCGCAATCTTTGAATGTTTTTGTCGTGTATGCGCAACTTTGTGTTGGACCGTGTTATGGTTTTCTGGATTTTTTCAGACAAAGCCGTTATGCATTATTATCCCTTTATCTAAAAGTATCAGAAAAAAAACTTTGGGTTGCATAAATCAAGGAGGAACACCCACAAACCTAATTCTGCTTCGCAGGAAACAACGACACTCATAGACTGTGTAATACGACATTCGTACATTGCGGATTCATTTCTGATTTAATATCTGTGGTGGCATCAGTTTCAACAGCCACAACTATATCGTGACTACAGCTCAAGCCAAAATAATATCGATTTTCGAGCGATTGATTCCTGGAAATGCAGAAATATCACCCTCACCCCCCCCCCCCCCCCCCGAAAAACGTACCGGGGACGGTATGGGGAAAGCCCCTTTCGGTCCTCAGCAATTCTGTTTGACAAAATGCATTTTTTTATTAGACCATAAAATAAATAGAGTACTTAAAGAGGATTTCGATAATAGCTTATTGGGAATTTATGCTTATTCCTATTTCTATCAATGATTTTCCAAGTTCGATTTTCGGACACTCACAATGTGCGAAGTCCGTGACCAGTTTTAATTTCAAAATTTTTTTCTGCAGTTATCTGGATCGAAATGGATTTATTAATCCTGAGTCTTCGTGTGCCTTTTCGCGTTGTGAAATTTCGCATTTATTTATTCGTTCAATTTTGTGATATTTGTTGTGATTTCTCAATTAATCTTCCAGTTTGTGATGGTTCATTGAGACAACGGATTTAGTCCGTTTCCGTGATTTGAACAATTACTGTGTTTTCCAATCTACCGCAATTTGGGTGCAAGTTTTATAACATCTGAAGCTCCAACATTTCCCCAAATTACCGATCGTATTGTCAAATTAATGATTTGTAAATATTGTTAGACAAATTAAAATGTATTGAACCTTGAGCAGTCTTTTGTTGTCCCAAGTCAGTACATAAAATCAGAGGGCCACTGGGTAAGTATTTTAAAAAAATAGCACTGGTTTGTGAGTCAATAATTTCAGATGCATGGCAGGTTGTTTAGGAATCATCGTCGGTTCGTTTTAGTTAATTCGACATTTACAAGCAAACATAAATTCAGAATACAACCTATTTAATTTGAAGTAACCATATGTCACCATAGAAACCGATAAATACAGCGGGGTCCATAAGCGGGGTCCATACGATAGGGGAAGAAGTATACGCCATATACTACTTTTCTGACGTTTGTTTCGGGATTCGATTTGTTCCGAAATATGTCATTCGCAGGGACATATAATAATAATAATAATAATAATAATAATAATAATAATAATAATAATAATAATAATAATAATTGTAGTAATGTTATATGGCGCTATATCAGTAATGTTATATGGCGCTATACCTCCATTATTATTATTATTATTATTATTATTATTATTATTATTATTATTATTATTATTATTATTTATTGAACTAATATAGTAGTAGTAGTAATGTGGGCGCGGTGGCGTCGCGGTAACCGGTTCTCGTCAGATCACCGAAGTTAATCAACGTCGAGCGCGTCTCGTATTTGGATGGGTCACCATTTCAGCGACTGAGTTGCACTCCCGCGTTGAGTCCTTGGGCAAGGCATTTAACCCTGATTGCCTACTTGGGGGCACGGTGACGCTGTGTACTAAGGCGTACTGCACGTCGATGCTGCGCATGTCTTCAACCAATGTAACCCTGCTTGTGAAGCGGTGCAGAGTTCAGAGTTACGATGTTGCAGAGCAGACAGCTGCTCGTCGTTGCTCGGTGCTTCTCTCCGGGTACTCCGGCTTCCTCCACCCGTAAAACTGTCACCGACATGTTATGACTCAGGCTGTTAAAATGTCGTTACACCCTAATAAATAAATAAATAAATAAATAAATAAATAAATAAATAAATAAAAATAAATAAATAAATAAATAAATAAATAAAAATAAATAAATAAATAAATAAATAAATAAAAATAAATAAATAAATAAATAAATAAAAATAAATAAATAAATAAATAAATAAATAAATAAATAGTAGTAGTAGTGTTATGTGGCGTATATCCCAACCATTACAGAACATTAAGGAGCTACACAAAATGTCGTCGCCTGAGTGCTAGAATGTTCTATATCCCATATGGGACATAGAACATTCTAGCATTCAGGCGACGTTGTTTTGAGCAACCTAAAAAAGAAGGATAAGAAGTAAAAATCATACGTCATTGAAAGAGTTTTTGAACAGAAATGTTTTCGGTCTCTTTTCTAAAATCTCGAATACATGTAGAGAGCCGAATGTGGAAAGGCAGCCTGAGCAAGCCATTCCAGATTTTTTTACAAGAATGTTTTTGTCAGCGCTTGAACAAAGAGCTCGTGTTCGTGTTGGAATGTACACTTTTAGGTATGTTGAGAGGTAAGATGGGAGATTTCCAACGAAATACTTAAATGCCAGAAAAGTAGATTTGTTTTTCATTCTAGCCTTCATTGGTAGCCAGTGGGGACTTTTAATTAAATGTGTATGGTATGGCTTCGCCTTGATTCAAGTAAGAGAGCTTAACTCATGGTTCTGAGTTTTCTGAAGGCGATTAAATCCTCAAAGGTTAATAAACACAGGTGAACTACTTTTTTTACTCACCTTGTTTGACAGAAATGAAACACTGTAAGGCTGAGGAAAAATGAAAATTGTCCCGACCGACCCTAATTTTCATGTTCGACCCTATCTTTTTAAAAGAACTTAATAAAAATGGTATCTCCATTTAAAATGATATCGGAAGATACGAACTTCAACATGTGCACCACGAAAATAGGCCATACATTCAGCCCACACCTAACTCAAAAATAAGACGACACTTTAAAAAAGTTGATTAACTAAACAAATTTAGTTTTTACCTCGAAAACACATCTTGTTTCCCCTCCCTCATTGATTGATATCTTTCCACTGAGGTGTAATAAGCTATGTTTTGAGACAGAAAATGAAAAACTAATAAAATTTGATAGGCGTTTTTTGTACATGACGCTGGCCAGTTTTGGTCGTGACGTTTCGTAAAAGGTTAAGCGACTGTATAAGAATATATCAATAACATGAATTAGAAGGTCGCTGGGGTTTATTAACGCCCCTAGAGGAATGGTTAATAGCCGTCTGGGTTATTAAAGGCCCTCGACGAGAGCTGTTAATAAACCAGAGGCACTACTACTCATTCCTCAATGCCTTTAATAAATCGGGACGCCCAACAAAATCATGTTATTTCTATTAATACCATGGCCGGAAGCGGGTGGCGGGTTGTTATTGAATTTTGTTTTCATGAACGGCCAACCATCCGCTTCCGGTTGCATGACGCCACAAATTACTCAGTAAACGGGAAACAATATAAAATATCCAAAAAAGGATAATTGCGACTGACCGCCCTACTTTTCTACTGCATCTAACCTGAACGAAGCCATTCATTTTTATTTGCCTAAGATACCCTCATTGGTTAAGGAGTTAACATTTCGTACACAGCTGCCAGTCTCTATTCATGCAAGCATGTTGATGTGTCAACTGGTCCATGTCCTGTGATGTGTCATCATAAACCTTTTCCGCTTCAATCAAGAACTGATCGGTAATTCATCAACACCGCAATTTACAAACTTTTGAATACGGACAGAAGTGAAGCGATAGATAACTGGGTTTGTCACTGGAAATCGAGGTCAAACTAATTATTGTTTCGCGACGTATCAGTTTGAACCCATGGATCATATAAACTTTTTACAGCAGTGACGATTTCTCCCTTTTAGTGCAGTTGGTATTTTGGCGTGAATGTTGCTGACTTTTTCATTTTCCGTAAGTATTCTCTGTTAATTCAACTCAGACATCTATAGAGTGGGTATGTACCCTCTGCCAGGCACGTAGAGACAGGCGTGTGAGTTTGTGTGTGTGTGTGTGGAGGGGGGGGGGGCTGGGGCGTGTGCCATCCCCCCAATAACCATCATAATTTTCAATAGCTGTTGTTGGAAATTCCAAGATATAAGTTCTAAAGTTGGAAATCCAAAGAAATCAATTTTCTTCAGGTTTTCAACTTTTCGCAAGGCGAACATTTTTCCGACCAGTCGATTTTATTTTTTAAACCCTCATCACAGGTTTTCCGACTGCCATTGGCGATCGGTTGCAGTCACCGGCAGAGCCAAAGCGATTCTCACACTTTCTATCAACTTCTCCGACTTTTCCAATCAGCTGACAAAATTTTCCGAAATTCCGGCTTGAATCTGTGACCAGTCCGGTTTTTCTAATTCATCGTTCCGTTTCCCTTACAATGATCAGTCTACACAATTTATATACACTGAGAGCTATTCAGACTATACCTACTCCTTCCAACAGACTGGCAGTCAGTTGGAAGGAGTAGGCATTGGCTGAATAGCTGTGTAAGGAAAACTGATGGACCTACCTGGGGAAATGCATTTCTGCTTTAGATTTATTTATTTATTTACTTATTTATTTATTGGGGTTTAACGACGCTTTCGACAGCCAGGGCCATGGTCACCTCGTGTCGGACAGTTTCACGGGTGGGGGAAGACGAACTTCTCGGCGAGAATCACCGAGCAACAGCAAGGAACCGTGTCAGACTCCCCAACGTACTAATTCCACACAAGCAGGGTTAGCATTGGCTGAAGACCAGTGCAGTACGCTTTAGTACATAACGCCACTGTGACCCACGTGGGTAATTGGGATAAAGTGCCTCGCCGAAGGACACAACGCTGTTTCCGCAGATGGGATTCGAGCCGAGGTCCTTTCGGCTCGCAGACTGCATCTCTACCTACTGAGCCATCACGCTCCCGTTGTATGGATAAAATGAGTAGATTTAACCCTTTACCTAACGTAACGGTCAAAACCGCCCAGCGATGTTCACAAAATCACCATCCATTTATCATTATTTTATTTTTCAAGAATATTGTTTGCAAGTGTCGTTTGCCTTTCGTGTTAGGCAAAGGGTTAAGCCAGAGGGAGGCCTCAGAATCCGTCTCAGGAGTTCAAAATGAAAAACTTCCCCCCAGGCAGCCTACCCCGGACCCCTCCCCCGTCGAGAGGGAGATGCTCCCACTCGAACTCTCCCCCCAACAACCGCCTGCACAAGTAGTATATCAGAGGCTTTTTTAGTATAGGTTGGGGACCCCGTTGGGGGACCCTGGAAGTGATGTTATGTCACGTGACCTAATGGCGCCGTGTTTAGTTGTCATAGTAGCCCGCGTGCGCGGCCATGCTTTGGCGTCATTACCATAGTGTTACGTGATGTTAGTGCGCAGTGCCCATTGTTGGGCGGATACGTGTTTCCCTCTTCCATTTTGTATATTGGAGGGCGCCATCTCAGTTTCTATGGTAGCACGTGGTTGTTACGTGACCCAAAAAACGTCTAATAGGAAAGGGGTATGTTCGGGGAGTATGTCCGATTCAATGGGAGTATATCTAATTACCACAGGTGAACTCTATATAACTTAATATTAACACTCTTTGAACTAAACGTTTGAATGCAATTTAGTTAAACTTCGATACAGAATTCATTCAAAACTTTGTTGAGCTCATGCAAGGTGTGTTACAATCAACGTTCATTATATAGTGTTCATTCAGTTCAACTTCGTTATAGAGTTCATTCAAAACTTTGAGTTCACTATACAATATTAGTTCACTTCATGTGTTCAGTTCTTTTCATTCACTTCGTCGCGTTCAATTCATTTGGTTTCGTTCGCCAACTTAATTGGGATAAATTTTGTCCAAAACAGTTCATCTTCGTTCACTTCGTCCACTCCGTTCTGTACAAAGGTACATATGTAGAAGCAGAGGATTCTGAAAGAACCCGAACTAGTAAAACTTGTCGGAATTATTTGGGTAATTCTATGAAGTATCCGAGGATGCTGGGTTATAAGACCGACTTTAATACAAAGGAACGCGCCTTATAGCATCATGTGTCGCTCTTATCAGTCCAAAATGGGCCTTCGCCGAGTCCGTTGCGATATTGTTTAGTGATTAGGAAGGATTTTGGAAGAATTTTCGGGTTGTTTGTGGTAATAAGATATACTCTCATTGAATCGAACATACCCCCAAAACATACACCTTTCCTATTAGAAAGGTTTGGATCACATAGCAACCACGTGCTACCATAGAACTAAGATGGCGGCCTCCAATATACAAAATGGACGACGGAAACACGTATCACCTGAAAACAGGCGCTGCGCATGGGCACTAACACCATGTATAACTGTGGTAATGGCGCCACCCCATACAACATTGCCGCTCACGCGTGCTAACATGATGCCACAGGTGACGTGACATGACGTCACTTCCGGGGTCTCACACTATGACCCCCCCCCCCCCCCCCCCCATCCGCAAACACACACATTAAATATTCTCTAGCTATGTCCCACCCTCCGACTTCGGCCAATGTTGGCAAAAAATTTCAGTAGTTAGACATTTTAAGCCTCAAACCACCAATAGATGGAAATATCATTCCCTATGGCAGTTCAAATTTGTACGCACAGATCAGCAAAGTTTTGTTTCTTCTTCAACGTCTTCGGTGTGGCGTTCGCCGTCGTAACACCAGGTGACCCGCTTGAACAAATGTACGTACGTCTTGGGAGACGCCTTTTTCTTAAAGCCGTCATGTCCTATTGCTGGCTGCATGATCACATCTGATGTCTTCGAATGCACTGTTTCCGTTGTGCAGTCTTATTTGACAACACTGTTTCTCGTGAAATGTGCTGAAATAGCTGAAAACAGTTCTCTGTTCTTAACAGGGACTGTCGTTTCCTGCGGCACTATAGCGGAGGATGCGCTCTTCCCTATGACTTCATCTTGTCGGCTCTCGACTCATCGAGCGCAATGTCATTATCACGATAACTAATGTTTCCAATTAGTTTTTCAGGATCTTGGGCCTTCCAGTTTCATCAGATTTCAGATTCAGATTCTTTATTCACGGTACACATACATGTAAAATGGTTACAAATAAACATATTGCACAAATGTTATGAGAAGTATACCGTGGGAAGTGGCATAGACAGATTGGCTGTCTACCTGCCACCCCCTGGAAGAAGATGGGGTGATTGCAAACAGACTGTGACTGAAAGAATGAACTGAGAGCCAATTATGTGGCACATGATGGAGAATGACAATCGAATCATTAATTTTCTGAGATTAGAGGATCAGTGTTTCATTTTCGCCAGCGGAAAGACGGTGATTCAAGGTAGGCAAGAAGCAACCTGCCT
Organism: Pictodentalium vernedei; assembly: GCA_031216915.1. Classification (NCBI taxonomy): domain Eukaryota; kingdom Metazoa; phylum Mollusca; class Scaphopoda; order Dentaliida; family Dentaliidae; genus Pictodentalium; species Pictodentalium vernedei. The sequence goes on from CM062296.1 coordinate 228,330,774, forward strand.
ATAGGACTACTTATCATAACACCCGAGGGCGGCAGCAAGTCCCATCGTGAAGTTCGTATCGTTCAGACCGCGACAAAGAGGTTGGTCATGTTTGGGCGTGGTGTCTACGTTAGCTGCATCATCATCGTAGGATGACGAATGTTATGATTTATTTGTTTATACTTTTATTTGCAAGTTCTTAATTGTATCCATATAGTATTTTACATAGCACCACTATAAGGCGGAAGCGCGACAGGTTGCACAAAACGAGGATTCCAGATTTAGACGCGGACCACGACTTTGACAGTTTACGAAGTTTACGAAGTGCAATCAGGGCAGTAGGGATTGTTGCAGCTGATATAACTGGAATATGAGGAAATGAATGTGGAAGTTAACTTGTTCTTAAGCATGCTTCTGTCGCTAATATTACGAGTTGTGTCGTCCAGAGCATTCCATAGTTTCGGGAAGGAGTATACAGGAAATTTATCCAGAGTTTGGGTCCGTGTTTTTTCTATGTATAGGAGGCCCGACTGTCTAGTTCTCCCCCAGCAGATGGATTGTCAGTAATTTTAAATATATCATTGAAAGACACCGGTAATCTGCCGTTCTGCCAGTCAAACACGAACAGTAGTGCATGTAGCCTAAACAAATCATCAACCTTGAGTATTTGGTTTTCTTTAAACAGGGGATCTGTAAGAGAATTGTACTTTTTGTTATTAATTATTCGTAGCGAACGTTTTTGCAGGACAGCTAGTTTTTTGATAGCTCTTGAGTTGCCCCATACCTGGATTCCGTATACCAAATGGCTATGTATGAGGGCGTAATACAATGTTTTCAGAGCTCCGTGGGGGGGGGGGGGATATTTTTAACTTTGTTTAGACTATAGTTTGTGCGTGCTATTTTCGAGCATAATCGGGATATGTGAGCCTTGTCGGATAAATGTTCATCAATGCTAATTCCCAAGAATTTAACAGATTTTTCTGTTTCGGTGGCCCCAACCTTGTTAATGTTTTGGTTATTTATTTTTACTTCTTGACAAAGATTATTGTTCCTACCTTTATTTGAATTAAGTATGATGTACGAGGTTTTCTTAGCATCCAGCATTAACTGGTTCACGGAGCACCATTCGAATAGTTTCTGGAGCTCGTCATTGAAATACGGTGTAATGGGATTATTATCGGAGCCCGGGCAGTGTGCAGTGGTGTCATCGGCAAATGATAAAAGATTGAGTGATGTTGAGTTACTTATATCATTTATATATAAAAGAAAAAGAATAGGGCCTAAAATCGAGCCCTGTGGTACACCGCAACTCTGTTTGGCTAAATTCGATTTGTGTTCTCCGTACGTGACACATTGAGACCTGTTGGACAAGTAACTTCTAAACCAATTGTTGGTGACACCTCGGATGCCATATTTTTCCAGTTTACCTAATAGTATTTCGTGATTTATGGTGTCAAAGGCCTTCGACAAATCCAGGAACAGTGCTAAGGTGCTGTTTTTTTCTTGTTTATTATTTTCTATTGCGATGCTTTTAAGGAGCTGAAGAACTGGATGAATATTACTATGTCGCTTTCAGAACCCATATTGGTGAGGGTATAAGATATTAAACCTATTGAGGAAACTAGCTAGCCTCACTTCCATGAGTTTTTCCATTACTTTTGAGAATACCGGAAGTATACTGATAGGTCTGTAATTTGTGAAGCTGTGCTCGTCGCCAGCTTTAAATATGGGTATCACCTTCGCGACCTTCATCCTGTCTGGTACTTTGCCGTTTAGGAAAGAGTTGTTAATTACATGTGTTAGAGGATCCAATACTTCGGTTATCGTATGCTTAAGAAGACAGGTTGTGATGTCATCGCAGTCTATAGATAATTTTGGTTTCATTTTATTTACTACTCGGTTAACTTCTGTGGGATTTGTGGGTATTAAATAAAGATTATTGGAGACATTGGTGTCCATGTAATCTGTATAGGACTTATTAGTTTTCTGAATCTGTTCGGATGTGTTTTTTCCAATGTTGGTAAAGAAATTGTTGAATTCTTCTGCGATGTCATGGGGCTCGCTTAACTCGATGTTGTCCTGGATGAAGAACGAGGGTAATCTGGCTTCACGTTTTCCTTTATTGATGGCTTCGTCTAAAATCTGCCACGTTCTTCGCATATTGTTTTTGTTTCATTTAGAATATCTCTATGATAGGTAGCTTTACATTGTTTTTTTACCTTGTTGAAGATTCTACAGTAGTTTTTATAGTTTTCTGAGTTCCTTTCGGTGGAAGCTTGGAGTTTTTTCTTGTAGAATTTTTCTTTGTAGTTGGAGGATATTACAAGTCCCCTTGTCATCCATGGCCGTTTTGTAATACATTTTTTGTTCTGGCGAACACGTTTGAGAGGAAATGCTTTTTTATAGGCTTTCATATAGTTCTGGCGAACACGTTTGAGAGGGAATGCTTTTTCATAGGCTTTCATATAGATGTTTAGAAAGGTTTCATATAACTCATTGGGACAATTCGACTGCATTACAGGATTAAAATCACTTTGCGAGATAAGTGTTTTGAATTCAACAATTCTTTCTGCATTTATTATTCTTTTTAGTGTAAAGTGTGGTGTATCTTTTGGTTTGGGTTTTTCCTCAATATAAAAAACACCAAAATGATCTGACACGTCCGATATGACTATTCCAGGTAATGCTGCTTGTGAATCATTATTAGAGAAGATGTCATGGGGCTCGCTTAACTATTATGATCTATCAGACTAGCAGAACGACAGGTTACTCTCGTTGACTTGGAGATATACGGCAGAAAGCCTTGACTGAACATGAGATTAACAAATTCTTCCGTTGTTGAGTGTGTAGTTGCTTTTAGAAGGTCTGGGTTAAGATCCCCCATAATATAATTTTTTTTTATTTTCGGTGTTTAAAACATTCGTTATTTCATTTAATTTTGATAAGAGAGGTTGATGTCGGCTTTAGGAGGAGTGTTGGGTCTATAAATAACGCCAATAATTCTGGGTTGGTATTTATCTTTAATTTCAATAAACAGAGATTCGAAAACATGGGGAATAAAGAACGAAATAGCATTACGAACTCTGTGGGGTATTCCTTCTTTAATATATAGACCAACCCCTTCATTGAAATCGAGTTTACATTTCACCGCTCTGTCATTGTTGTCTATAAATAGCGCAAGTAGGTTCATATAATGACTCCAAATGCCGGTTTGCGATAAAAATAGAAATGGTATTTCCAACTTGGCTCTTCCTGTTCCAATGTTTAGGAACTGTTCACATGTAACAATTAACTACAGCATGAACAAATAAGTTAATGCACATTGCTTCTTATAGATATATATTGAAATTAAATTAATTTTGTTGCATATGAATATGTTGTTTTTCTTATAAAAATATGCAATAAAGCAAGAAATTTGCAAAAGATTTTTTCTGTCAATTGTAAAACAATAATAGACTTTTTCTGAGCTTTATACAGGGAATTATCGACCAAAGAAAAGTAATATTCTAAAGCCTAAGGTCTCGGTGAATATTACTTTTCTCGGGTTGATAATTCCTTGTATCAGCCCTAAGGAAAGTCAGTAATTGTATAATATAGTAGTTCGATACATTAACGATTGACTAACGTCATTTGTCAAAAGATAAAGCCTAAACCACTTACATCGTGCAAATGATCTATATTAACTGTCTCGCAAATCACAATGCGCATGTGCGCACGCGAATTTCTTTATAATATAGTGCCCTATTTTTTGTTTGACCCCCACACCCCCAAACTGCCACAACTCCCCACTGCCGCTGCTGAATAACGTGTTCTTTGTCAGTCGCAATCAACAGCATATAGAAACTTTGTAAGTATCCTCGTCATGTGAAAGTATCGCCTCCACAATGACGTATACATCGGCGAACAGCCAGACTTATGGATTGGGAAATATTCACAGACACTACGCCCTCTTGATGTCTCTCAATGACACATGCATATCATAAAATCTCTTTTATCGATGCATTGAACGCCGCGTGTTTCATCCAAAAGCTGCATTCCGCTGTTCCATTGAATCCGGCAATTGCCATACCCAGCGAGCCATAGATATATGCGACACTGAGGACAGCATTTGATATTGTATGTTAACCCTTTGAACTCGAGTGGCCCTTTTTCCGGCCAGGAACATGATACGTCATGATGTCCTTATATAGGATGGCTGTTCAGTAAATGTGTGGAGAAGATCAATCAATATTTTGAACGTGCAGCCCAGAGTCTGCACGTTGAAAATATTGATTGATCTACCCCAAATATTGAATATGGACTCTTTTAAATGCTGACACTGAACTGGCATGGAAGATACCACTAGAGTTCAATTGGTTAAGTGGTAAAGAAACCTCGCGACCCAACATCACCTTATTAGTACTATACCACGTGTTCGTGCTTTGTAGCTCTGTACGCCATCAGGAAATATGGTAGATGCCGGTGTAAAAGGAATGGAAGTCCGAAGGAACGTTAGTCCCTCTGGACTATTATTCCGCGGAATTATAGTCCTAGGTCTAACATTTCTAGGAATAGTAGTCTGCCGGACTACTATTCCTAGAAATGTTAGGCCTAGGACTATAATTCCGCGGAATTATAGTCCAGAGGGACTAATTTTCCTACGGACTTCCATTCCTGTTACACCGGTTCTTGTGTCTGGAACTACGTGGCGTAAACATAAAGCTACGGTTGTGGTGATTAACGGTCAACTTGATTCACAGAAAATGAATCTTTATTGTATTTCGCTTTTCCGATCAACTGAATTACTTCACACGAGTGACTCTCTGAAAAGGCGATGGACTGTTTAGGACTAGACTGGTTTCAGACCATAACGGCGTCGAATTCCCCACAGAATAAGACTGGTGACTTGAGATCTTACATTTTAGTATGACCGATCTTGTCTCTCCGCTATCCACCCAGTTTTGTTGGGCCCTCGGTGGACCCACTGAAGTCTAACTTTATAAGTCTATACTTGCATGGCAGTCTGTGATTTGGGTAATTTACCACGGGAAAATGAGTGCAGCAAGCTACATGTAAACTTTTCAAAATTCTCATATTAACTTGGAAATGCTCAAATGGCGAGGCCCCACCGTATCTGTCCACTTTGGTTTCACGTTACGAACCCGGTAGATCACTACGTTCGAAAACGTCACACAATCTTGTCCATGTACCAGGTGACCTCGGAACAGCTGGCGATCGGGCCTTTTTGGTGGCTGCTCCATTCCTCTGGGAACTGCTTCCGAGTGGGCTGATATCATCCCAGTGTCTCCCATCTTTCCGATCAGCTCTCAAATCACGTTTGTTCCAGCGGGTATATAACTTACGATGAAGACCGCTGATTGTGATTCATCCGCTTGGATACAGTCAGTGAAATCAAAAATGCAGAGTGATATATATATAGTTGTTTTTGTTTTTTGTTTTTTTTGTTTTTTTTTTGTTTTTTTTTTTTTTGTTATTTTTTTTTTTTTGGGGGGGGGGGGGGGTTGTGTTAAGCCCAAGAGCTCTATGAGGCTTTAAACTACATTTATTTATTATTTATTTTTATGTAACATTGAAAGTCAGTCTCATGAAATTATAATTGAATCCAGCATATTTGTATACTTTCAGCACAGGAGTCTGTAACATGACACACATGCATGCAATATGATATATACAAATACAACCGAGCGAAGCTAGGCTCGCTTCTCTCGATTGTATATGTATATATCATATTGCATGCATGTATGTCATGTTACAGACTCCTGTGCTTTCAGTCAGCGAAGTGAAGCGAAAAACGCAGCATTGTTAGAACGACAGCTGGCTTAACTCTCGTGGTAAGGACCATGTGTTGCTTCAGGTACATCTATGAATGAGCAGTTGAGCATTGTGTTCTTTGAACGACACAACCAACAATAACTAATCACCAATGATTGACTGGGCTCTTTAACCCTTACCCGCTGAGTATTTTCAAGATATTTTTCATCAAATCTCGTTATGGCTGCTTCATAGTATTCAAGACTAGATTTGAGGAAAAATTCGAATAAATTTAATTGAAGAAATCATTGGTGAAAAATCCCATTAAGGTTACAGGAGCAAAATTTGATTAAATGTGCCAAAATGGTGGAAAAATCCAATTCAGGTTACAGGAGTAAAATTTGATTAAATGTGCCAAAATCATACTTATTTCGGTGGCATGAGAAATCCTGTCCTGGGTAGGAATATCCGTCAACATCATGTAAGGAATTAATTCCATGTTTGTTTGCGAAAGTTAACATGGCAGCCATGACCAGATTTGATGAAAAATTAAACTAAATTTCATTGTTGAAAAATCCAATTCAGGTAACAGGAGTAACATTTGATTAAATGTGCCAAAATCATACTTATTTCGGTGGCAAGAGAAATCCTGTCCAGGCAGGGATATCCGCCAGTAGCATGCAAGGAGTAAAGTCTGTGTTCGTGAAAGTTAAAAATATAAACGTCTCAATGGAACCCAGTAATTGGACGTAATCCAGAAAAACGAACCACCACATTTGGAAACAAATTCACCACGTAAACTACTTTCGTTTATCTTGATTGAACTCTATTTGGGCAATATTATTATGGTCTTTGGCTTCCATATATCATCCACGTGTACTTCTCTTTCTACTCAATGTGACCCTAGCTGTTCAAAGTTTCGTTAAACCCCAATAATCAAACGAGCGTCTATTCTTAAACAGAATTTTCTGGCCATTAACCCTTCACTTGACGTGAAAAACGGGAGAGCGGTGGCTCAGTCGTAGACCGTTGGACTTCTGTGCTAGAGGTCCCGAGTTCGATCCCCGTCCGGATCGACCCGCGTTGTGTCCTTGTATAAGGCATTTTATCCCGGGTGCCTACATGGGGGCACGATGACGCCGTGTACTAAGGCGTACTGCACTTCGATGGCGCACATGTCTTCAATCGCTGTAACCCCGCTTGAGCTTGAACAGAGTTAGAATGTCGAGGAGCTGACAGTTGCTCGTCGTTGCTCGGTGGTTCTCTTCGGGTACTCCAGCTTCATCCACCCGTAAAACTGCCACAGTAACGATTAGCCATTGTGCATAAATACGTGACCTTAAACCCCAATAAATAAATAACATGAAAAGCAGACTACACTTGCCAAAAGAATTCTTGAATAACTTTTTTTTTTTTCATTTTCTGTCTCAAAAACATAGGTTATGACCCCTCATTGGGACGAGCTCGTTCCAAAGAGGGGTCATAACCTATGTTTTTGAAACAACAAAAAAAATGAAAATATAATGGAAATTAATTGGCGATTTTTGTGAATAGCTCTGGTCGTTTTTTCCGTTACGTTGGGTAAAGGGTTAATTTGAGAGTGCAGTCTCCAGTAAACGATAAAAATACGTTTCCAAAAAATATGTGAATTCGAAATTCTCGAAAATAGTACTTCTGGCATTTATCCATGCTTCAGAGGATCATACAGACAGAGTGCACCCCCCCCCCCCCCTCCCCACTGAATATTCACTTATTCTCTAACTGAGATATGGATTATAACTGGTGCAACTATACGTGTGAGTAAGTCCCTGCTCTATTCACAGACACGTTGGGATACTCTCTCTCTCTATGAAAGACGCCGAAATACAATTCTGTACACTTCTTCAAAATGTACCACCACTTAACTCCGCCACACTTTCCTCATAAAGTTCACCGTTAAAAAAACTTTGTCCCGTCGACCAACCAACGACACTTCCTCCGATCTTGTTGGAGTCATCGAGTCCGGTTTTGTCGCAAACGTGTACAATTCCTCATTAATTCCCAACGCCACCACATTACGGAATATCCTACATTCGCGTGTCCGAGAGAATTCTTCAGTTAGCAATTATCATTTATCGCTTTCCCCATAGGTTGTCGAGACATCTGGACGTTTTATCTTATTCTGCCCAGTCTATGATAACATTTGTAATCATACAATCAAGCCTTTGATCGCTGGTGGTGTCTTCCAGGCCATTTCAATGGCAACAATTGGAAGAGTCTATTTATCATTATGTGAGGGTATCTCCATTAATATTTGATTTGTCTACCCCATATATTGCGTTAGCTGCCATCCCACTTTGAAATTATGACCTATCATGTTCCTGTGCCGTTAATGCCGCCTTTCGGGTGCAAAGAGTTAATGCTCTGTTGTTGTTTTTTTTTTTTTTTTTTTTTTTGGTTTAAGCTTATTTGTTTTACAAGGATTGGTAAGCAAGTTATGCAACTAATATTAACGCCTCTTCTTGGCCCAGTGGCGCAGGAGTTTCGGATGGCCTTCGTAGTGGCAAATTCCTGGACTCTGCCTTCTTGAATACTACGAAGGGATCTTTAGCCTGCATGGAGTGTGTCTCCCTCAGTGGACAGCCATTTTACTTCCTCGCCCGATATGATGGTACGCCATGACAGCATCAGCCCCACAATGGCTGCTGACAGAGAGTGTTCGAACACCTCGAGGACTTAGTTTTTTTTCACTCTAGACCTCTCCATTTCCATTATTTCAAGCTGGCGCTTCAGGTGCTGCAACTGGAACCTACATTGATATGAGCCATAGGGTCAACACATTCTAAATCACGTTCTAATATATCTTAACAAGCTTTTCACATTCTCTTCATTATATCGTCTACACCCTGCTTACAATCAGCTTTACTGTCATAATTTATTTATCACTGCTTCACTTTACCCCTTTAACTAATTCTCTCATCTCCCAATCTCCATTTGGTGTGGCACACAAAGATTTCAAGCGAATGCTCATACAGTAACAATGTATTTGTACAGTTACAATACAGTGTTTTCGTGCAAACAGCGCCTCTAGTGGTTTGCACTCAACCTTTAATGGGGGATAAAAGTTTCCTGTTTTTTGCAATTGGTGGAAAGTGAACTGCGCTTGTAAGTGTGAATAATATTTGAAAGTGCATGTTTTGAAAAAATTATAAAATATTGGTGATAACTGACTTCTGGAAAGTGTGAGAGAACTTTAAAATTGGGCGGTGGCAAGTAAAAGTAGGTCTATTTTATTGAATGCGAAACTGGACAGGAGTACAGGAAGCACTAATTTTGAAGGCAAAAATCACATGACGACCTATACTTTTTTTTAGTATATTTTTTTCATGAGGTGATAAACTTAGTGGATATATGTTTGTTTTTCCGAAAATGTGCTTGATGAGGTGGAGAGAGAGGAAAAGGTTTGTACTGTATCCAATGTAAAAAAAACTGTATTGTAATCTAAAGCAGTTTTTCACAACATTTGCATGGAATACCAAAACCCATAATAATTCCTGATTTTGAACTCTCCCAACCCAAACAACATACTTGCAAAAATGGAGGCGTTTTGGCACCACATGTTCTTGACATTGAGGGAAATGAGTGATCTGAGTCTGGAGCAGGGTGGGAATAACTTTGAATTGTAGTTACACTTTGTACAAATCATTTTTTCTCTGCACCCGAGACCTCTGATTTGTTCGGCAGACATGTCCCAATGCAGGAAACCACGACAGTTGGGAGCAAACACCCTATGTTCTTCAAATGCAGTGTTCCACATAATTGAGTTCCCCTCAATATGTACTAGTCTGTTTGACTGTGATTCCCGCTTCCATACAGCACTTGCTCTCTCTCTTGGGTAATTTGGCTCCCTGGAAGGCAGATAATTTATCTCTAAGTCAGACTGAATGGATTGAAGACAAATTCCATTCTTCATTTTGCCGAGAAATATTCCTCCCTAGCCCCACCCCTGAACTGAGACACGAACACAAACAAATATATTTTACCTGACAGGCAATGCCACCTCCTATTAAAATTAAATAATATTCGATAAAATAGGCTGTTGATTCTTACTGGAATGAGCCCATAGGCTCACTCAAGTAATATTCAACAGCCTAATTGTTTGGGGGTCCTTCAAAGAAAACTGATTGGGGGTTCTGGAAATTTAATTGGAGATTGAACAAGTATGGTGAATGGTTTCAAGTGAGAGAGAAGAAATCTCACCTTTGTGGAATATATTAGTTTGCATCTGATGAATTTTCAGTGCCGTTTCTTCCTTGAAAAACTACTGACCCAGCCCCATCCCTTTTATTCAGTGCCCTCACTCCCACACTTAACCTCGGGTAGTTGAAAATAGTCAGACGTTCTGATATGTTAAGCTAATTTACCTGCATTTATTTCCATTTACAGAAACAGTTTTGGTGGGATCATACAACTGCGTTTTCGATCTGGTCTGAATTGGTGAACGGGAAGTTGCTGGTGTCTGATTGTTTGGTGCATCCGAGGAGACTCTAACTGTCCTTGATCGTAAGTTTTTACGTATTCCCTTAGTGTACACACTTCTCTTAATATTCAGACGTGATGGTTGTTTGGCTGAGGTAAATCCAAATTTATGCCCTTTCTTGAATTTCCCCATTGGAGAACAGATGGCAGAAAGAACTTTTGTCAACAGTTTACAGTACAGTGTCTGGCCACTAAATTTATTGCTTTCTGTATTCACAGAGAGAAATTTTTGAGAGGTTTTGTTATTTCCACATTCAACAACTTTATCCAAACTTTGTAGTGCTTGCAGTAGCTACATTGCCTTCTTGGTAGCAGTAGGTGGTAATATGTGAAGACCAGTCAAAGAAATAAGAGCCCTTTTCTCCAGCTGTTATCTCTGCATGACAAAGACAGGTCTATAAATGTTAGATTAAGCACCATTGGGAGGGTTCATAGTTCCTCCACCGATGACTACATAAGTTCAGGTTGAGATACTGTAATTTGTATGAAAATGGTGGCACCTGTATCAATGATGGGTCTTTTTCTTGACCATTTTTATGTATTAAGGGAGGGGTGATTCCCCCACCCCTAATGGCATCCTTGTTGCAACAGTAAACAGGCTGATACACCTAAATTTGCAAAAAAATGAATTTGTTTGAACTACGGATGAAAAATCTTCCATAAATATAACAAACAGGCAGTTTTTTACAGAGAAAATCCTCAGTTTGATCCAAAAAAATGCAGGTGCTTTGGACAGGGTTAATATAATTGCCACACATTATACTTTGGAGTTATTCAATATTTTACGCACCTTGTCATCATGATATTTAGAGATGTGTGTACAGAACTGGAATTGTTTTATTACAGTTTGTTGAACAACAATTTTCTGAGAAGAGAAAGCCATGAAAAAAATCTGAAGAGGGCCTTATAAACTCATTCTGTTGTCGGAAAAGGTGTGGAGTGAATTCAGGGTGGATATCTCAAACCACATACAATACAAGATAAAATATTTAATTTAATAAAATAATATAATATCTTTTATTTGACATCATAAAAACAAACATTTTCAGCAAAAGTGGACAAACTTTAGGTTACAATACAGTGTTTTCGTGCAAACAGCGCCTCTAGTGGTTTGCACCCAACCTTTAATGGAGGATAAAAGTTTCCTGCTTTATGCAATTGGTGGAAAGTGAACTGAGCTTGTAAGTGTGAATAAAATTTGAAAGTGCATGTTTTGAAAAAATTATAAAATTTTGTTGATAACTGTATTCTTGGTGGGAGCAAGTAAAAGTAGGTCTGTTTTATTGAGTGCGAAACTGGACAGGAGTACAGGAAGCACTAATTTTGAAGGCAAAAATCACATGACGACCTATACTTTTTTGGTATATTTTTTCATAAGGTGATAGACTTAGTGGAAATAGGGTTGTTTTTCCGAAAATGTGCTTGATGAGGTGGAGAGAGAGGAAAAGGTTTGTACTGTCTCCAATGTAAAAAAAACATTGTATTGTAACCTAAATTTCAGTCAGTTTTTTCCGACCATTTTCTCCCTCGAGCCTGTTCTCTTGCTTTTGTGAACGGAAAAATGAAGTATGTCTGTACATGGGTCGACTTTCCGCATCTCGATTCACTGTCACGACTTCCCGTAACTTCCCAATTATCAGGAGGAGAAGGTGACCCATACCTGCATTCACACTGAGCTTGAACCGCATCCTACGCCCAAGACCGACTCAACAACTTGTTTCTCCATATTAGTATAAACAGTTTCTTATGATATGTAAAACTGATCTGACCCTTCATTTAACGTGCGAAAAAATATCAAATTACCATGAAGAAGACTCAGAAAAGCTTACTGAAGAATCCCAAACTTAAAAGTGTTTCCTCTTTACTATTTTGTATACTATTAATATAACAATAACATGACTTTGGATGTCGTTGTGATTTATTAACGGCCCAACAGGTGCGAATAATAGCCCCTGACAGATTATAAAAGGACCGAGACGAAGTCGAGGGCTGTTAATAAGCTGAAGAGCTGTTATTCACACCTGTTGGACCATTAATAAACCACAAGGCTCGACAAAGTCATGTTACTACTATTATTACCACCGGGATTCTGAAAAAGGTTTGACCCTTTTACCTACATGACATTTTTAACCCTTTACCCAACGTAACGGTCAAAACCGGCCAGCGCTATTCTCAAAAATCGTCAGTTAATTTTCATTATTTTTTCATTTTTTGTCTCAAAAACATAGGTTATGACCCCTCGTTGGAACGAGCTCGTCGAGCTCGTTCCAACGAGGGGTCATAACCTATGTTTTTGAGACAAAAAAATGAAAAAAATTAGTTATTCAAGAATTTTTTTTGCAAGTGTCGTCTGCTTTTCATGTTAGGTAAAGGGTTAACGTATTCAATTTTGACAAATGATAGTATCGTGTGTTGTTTATGGATTTATTCCAAATAAAACACAGGCAACTTGTATAAAATTGTATTTTTGCTTTTGTCATTACTTATTCACCCAGCCGACAAACTGCGACATTTCCCAAACGTGAGCTCTACAACTTTAGAACAAACTATATGATGTATAGGATTTTTCACACCTCAGAGACGACCCCATTTTTAATTCATTAACAGCTCGACATGTCACGTGACTTTTTGAAGTAGAGCGTAACGTTCTTGTAATGCCATATTAATCTTTGTTGATGTACTCGAGAACGCTCTCTAAAGTGGTAATGATTTAGACTTCGCTGTGTTTCAACGTTTTTAGCTCACCAACTTTAGTTGTGTGAGTTTATGGAATGGCTCGATCGGTCGGCGTCGGCATCGGCGTCAGCGCTGGCGTCGGCGTCAGCGTCGGCGTCAGCGTACGTGTCCAATAATGTTAAAGTTTCTGTTTAGGTCTCTTATTCGCCCTATTTCCATATCATGGCTTTTATAATGCTGCTATATGATGATTATTATCATTTTACCATGATTTAACCCCTCATACCCTACATTTTAGACATTTTTCTTGACATTTTTAGTTGCGTTTAGTTTTCTGTTTAGCTCAGAATTTCATGTTTAACTAAGTGTTTAGGTCAACTGCTGTGCTCCTTCTCTTCCAATGGCACTTATATTCATCATACATGTTCCTCGGTATCATTGTTCCATGATTAACCCCTCATACCCTGCATTTTAATCATTTTTCTTGACATTTTTAGTTGCGTTTAGTTTTCTGTTTAGCTCGGAATTTCATGTTTAACTTAGTGTTTAGGTCAGCTGCTGTGCTCCTTCTCTTCCCATGGCAATTATTTTCACCATACATGTTCCTCAGTATCATTGTTCCATGATTAACCTCTCATACCCTGCATTTTAAACATTTTTCTTGAAATTTTCAGTTGCGTTTAGTTTTCTGTTTAGCTCAGAATTTCATGTTTAACTTAGTGTTTAGGTCAGCTGCTGTGCTCCTTCTCTTCCCATGGCACTTATATTCATCATACATGTTCCTCAGTATCATTGTTCCTTGATTAATCCCTCATACCCTGCATTTTAAACATTTTTCTTGACATTTTTAGTTGCGTTTAGTTTTCTGTTTAGCTCAGAATTTCATGTTTAACTAAGTGTTTAGGTCAGCTGCTGTGCTCCTTTTCTTCCCACGGCACTTATATTCATCATACATGTTCCTCAGTATCATTGTTCCATGATAAACCCCTCATACCCTGCATTGTAAACATTTTTCTTGACATTTTTAGTTGCGTTTAGTTTTCTGTTTAGCTTGGAATTTCATGTTTAACTTAGTGTTTAGGTCAGCTGCTGTGCTCCTTCTCTTCCCATGGCACTTATATTCATCATACATGTTCCTCAGTATCATTGTTCCATGATTAACCCCTCGTACTCTGCATTTTAAACATTTTTTTTACATTTTTAGTTGCGTTTAGTTTTCTGTTTAGCTCGGAATTTCATGTTTAATTAGTGTTTAAGTCAGCTGCTGTGCTCCTTCTCTTTCCATGGCACTTATATTCATCATACATGTTCCTCAGTATCATTGTTCCATGATTAACCCCTCAACCCTGAATTTTAAACATTTTTCTTGACATTTTTAGTTGCGTTTAGTTTTCTGTTTAGCTCAGAATTTCATGTTTAACTAAGTGTTTAGGTCAGCTGCTGTGCTCCTTCTCTTCCAATGGCACTTATATTCATCATACATGTTCCTCAGTAACATTGTTCCATGATTAACCCCTCATACCCTGCATTTTAATCATTTTTCTTGACATTTTTAGTTGAGTTTAGTTTTCTGTTTAGCTCGGAATTTCATGTTCAACTTAGTGTTTAGGTCAGCTGCTGTGCTCGTTCTCTTCCCATGGCACTTTTTTTCATCATACATGTTCCTCAGTATCATTGTTCCTTGATTAACCCCTCATACCCTGCATTTTAAACATTTTCCTTGACATTTTTAGTTGCGTTTAGTTTTCTGTTTAGCTCGTAATTTCATGTTTAACTTAGTGTTTAGGTCAGCTGCTGTGCTTCTTCTCTTCCCATGGCAATTATTTTCACCATACATGTTCCTCAGTATCATTGTTCCATGATTAACCTCTCATACCCTGCATTTTAAACATTTTTCTTGAAATTTTCAGTTGCCTTTAGTTTTCTGTTTAGCTCGGAATTTCATGTTTAACTTAGTGTTTAGGTCAGCTGCTGTGCTCCCTCTCTTCCCATGGCACTTATATTCATCATACATGTTCCTCAGTATCATTGTTCCTTGATTAATCCCTCATACCCTGCATTTTAAACATTTTTCTTGACATTTTTAGTTGCGTTTAGTTTTCTGTTTAGCTCAGAATTTCATGTTTAACTAAGTGTTTAGGTCAGCTGCTGTGCTCCTTTTCTTCCCACGGCACTTATATTCATCATACATGTTCCTCAGTATCATTGTTCCATGATTAACCCCTCATACCCTGCATTGTAAACATTTTTCTTGACATTTTTAGTTGCGTTTAGTTTTCTGTTTAGCTTGGAATTTCATGTTTAACTTAGTGTTTAGGTCAGCTGCTGTGCTCCTTCTCTTCCCATGGCACTTATATTCATCATACATGTTCCTCAGTATCATTGTTCCATGATTAACCCCTCATACGCTGCATTTTAAACATTTTTTTGACTTTTTTAGTTGCGTTTAGTTTTCTGTTTAGCTCGGAATTTCATGTTTAACTTAGTGTTTAAGTCAGCTGCTGTGCGCCTTCTCTTCCCATGGCACTTATATTCATCATACATGTTCCTCAGTATCATTGTTCCATGATTAACCCCTCAACCCTGAATTTTAAACATTTTTCTTGACATTTTTAGTTGCGTTTAGTTTTCTGTTTAGCTCAGAATTTCATGTTTAACTAAGTGTTTAGGTCAGCTGCTGTGCTCCTTCTCTTCCCATGGCACTTATATTCATCATACATGTTCCTCAGTATCATTGTTCCATGCTTAACCCCTCAACCCTGAATTTTAAACATTTTTCTTGACATTTTTAGTTGCGTTTAGTTTTCTGTTTAACTCAGAATTTCATGTTTAACTAAGTGTTTAGGTCAGCTGCTGTGCTCCTTCTCTTCCAATAGCACTTATATTCATCATACATGTTCCTCAGTATCATTGTTCCATGATTAACCCCTCATACCCTGCATTTTAATCATTTTTCTTGACATTTTTAGTTGCGTTTAGTTTTCTGTTTAGCTCGGAATTTCATGTTTAACTTAGTGTTTAGGTCAGCTGCTGTGCTCCTTCTCTTCCCATGGCACTTTTATTCATCATACATGTTCCTCAGTATCATTGTTCTTTGATTAACCCCTCATACCCTGCATTTTAAACATTTTCCTTGACATTTTTAGTTGCGTTTAGTTTTCTGTTTAGCTCGTAATTTCATGTTTAACTTAGTGTTTAGGTCAGCTGCTGTGCTCCTTCTCTTCCCATGGCAATTATTTTCACCATACATGTTCCTCAGTATCATTGTTCCATGATTAACCTCTCATACCCTGCATTTTAAACATTTTTCTTGAAATTTTTAGTTGCGTTTAGTTTTCTGTTTAGCTCGGAATTTCATGTTTAACTTAGTGTTTAGGTCAGCTGCTGTGCTCTTTCTCTTTCCATGGCACTTATATTCATCATACATGTTCCTCAGTATCATTGTTCCTTGATTAATCCCTCATACCCTGCATTTTAAACATTTTTCTTGACATTTTTAGTTGCGTTTAGTTTTCTGTTTAGCTCAGAATTTCATGTTTAACTAAGTGTTTAGGTCAGCTGCTGTGCTCCTATTCTTCCCACGGCACTTATATTCATCACACATGTTCCTCAGTATCATTGTTCCTTGATTAACCCCTCATACCCTGCATTGTAAACATTTTTCTTGACATTTTTTGTTGCGTTTAGTTTTCTGTTTAGCTTGGAATTTCATGTTTAACTTAGTGTTTAGGTCAGCTGCTGTGCTCCTTCTCTTCCCATGGCACTTATATTCATCATACATGTTCCTCAGTATCATTGTTCCATGATTAACCCCTCATACTCTGCATTTTAAACATTTTTTTGACATTTTTAGTTGCGTTTAGTTTTCTGTTTAGCTCGGAATTTCATGTTTAACTTAGTGTTTAGGTCAGCTGCTGTGCTCCTTCTCTTCCCATGGCACTTATATTCATCATACATGTTCCTCAGTATCTTTGTTCCATGATTAACCCCTCATACCCTGAATTTTAAACATTTTTCTTGACATTTGTAGTTGCGTTTAGTTTTCTGTTTAGCTCAGAATTTCATGTTTAATTAAGTGTTTAGGTCAGCTGCTGTGCTCCTTTTCTTCCCATGGCACTTATATTCCTCATACATGTTCCTCAGTATCATTGTTCCATGATTAACCCCTCATACACTGCATTTTAAACATTTTTCTTGACATTTTTAGTTGCGTTTAGTTTTCTGTTTAGCTCAGAATTTCATGTTTAACTAAGTGTTTAGGTCAGCTGCTGTGCTCCTTTTCTTCCCACGGCACTTATATTCATCATACATGTTCCTCAGTATCATTGTTCCATGATAAACCACTCATACCCTGCATTGTAAACATTTTTCTTGACATTTTTAGTTGCGTTTAGTTTTCTGTTTAGCTTGGAATTTCATGTTTAACTTAGTGTTTAGGTCAGCTGCTGTGCTCCTTCTCTTCCCATGGCACTTATATTCATCATACATGTTCCTCAGTATCATTGTTCCATGATTAACCCCTCGTACTCTGCATTTTAAACATTTTTTTTACATTTTTAGTTGCGTTTAGTTTTCTGTTTAGCTCGGAATTTCATGTTTAATTAGTGTTTAAGTCAGCTGCTGTGCTCCTTCTCTTTCCATGGCACTTATATTCATCATACATGTTCCTCAGTATCATTGTTCCATGATTAACCCCTCAACCCTGAATTTTAAACATTTTTCTTGACATTTTTAGTTGCGTTTAGTTTTCTGTTTAGCTCAGAATTTCATGTTTAACTAAGTGTTTAGGTCAGCTGCTGTGCTCCTTCTCTTCCAATGGCACTTATATTCATCATACATGTTCCTCAGTAACATTGTTCCATGATTAACCCCTCATACCCTGCATTTTAATCATTTTTCTTGACATTTTTAGTTGAGTTTAGTTTTCTGTTTAGCTCGGAATTTCATGTTCAACTTAGTGTTTAGGTCAGCTGCTGTGCTCGTTCTCTTCCCATGGCACTTTTTTTCATCATACATGTTCCTCAGTATCATTGTTCCTTGATTAACCCCTCATACCCTGCATTTTAAACATTTTCCTTGACATTTTTAGTTGCGTTTAGTTTTCTGTTTAGCTCGTAATTTCATGTTTAACTTAGTGTTTAGGTCAGCTGCTGTGCTCCTTCTCTTCCCATGGCAATTATTTTCACCATACATGTTCCTCAGTATCATTGTTCCATGATTAACCTCTCATACCCTGCATTTTAAACATTTTTCTTGAAATTTTCAGTTGCCTTTAGTTTTCTGTTTAGCTCGGAATTTCATGTTTAACTTAGTGTTTAGGTCAGCTGCTGTGCTCCCTCTCTTCCCATGGCACTTATATTCATCATACATGTTCCTCAGTATCATTGTTCCTTGATTAATCCCTCATACCCTGCATTTTAAACATTTTTCTTGACATTTTTAGTTGCGTTTAGTTTTCTGTTTAGCTCAGAATTTCATGTTTAACTAAGTGTTTAGGTCAGCTGCTGTGCTCCTTTTCTTCCCACGGCACTTATATTCATCATACATGTTCCTCAGTATCATTGTTCCATGATTAACCCCTCATACCCTGCATTGTAAACATTTTTCTTGACATTTTTAGTTGCGTTTAGTTTTCTGTTTAGCTTGGAATTTCATGTTTAACTTAGTGTTTAGGTCAGCTGCTGTGCTCCTTCTCTTCCCATGGCACTTATATTCATCATACATGTTCCTCAGTATCATTGTTCCATGATTAACCCCTCATACGCTGCATTTTAAACATTTTTTTGACTTTTTTAGTTGCGTTTAGTTTTCTGTTTAGCTCGGAATTTCATGTTTAACTTAGTGTTTAAGTCAGCTGCTGTGCGCCTTCTCTTCCCATGGCACTTATATTCATCATACATGTTCCTCAGTATCATTGTTCCATGATTAACCCCTCAACCCTGAATTTTAAACATTTTTCTTGACATTTTTAGTTGCGTTTAGTTTTCTGTTTAGCTCAGAATTTCATGTTTAACTAAGTGTTTAGGTCAGCTGCTGTGCTCCTTCTCTTCCCATGGCACTTATATTCATCATACATGTTCCTCAGTATCATTGTTCCATGCTTAACCCCTCAACCCTGAATTTTAAACATTTTTCTTGACATTTTTAGTTGCGTTTAGTTTTCTGTTTAACTCAGAATTTCATGTTTAACTAAGTGTTTAGGTCAGCTGCTGTGCTCCTTCTCTTCCAATGGCACTTATATTCATCATACATGTTCCTCAGTATCATTGTTCCATGATTAACCCCTCATACCCTGCATTTTAATCATTTTTCTTGACATTTTTAGTTGCGTTTAGTTTTCTGTTTAGCTCGGAATTTCATGTTTAACTTAGTGTTTAGGTCAGCTGCTGTGCTCCTTCTCTTCCCATGGCACTTTTATTCATCATACATGTTCCTCAGTATCATTGTTCCTTGATTAACCCCTCATACCCTGCATTTTAAACATTTTCCTTGACATTTTTAGTTGCGTTTAGTTTTCTGTTTAGCTCGTAATTTCATGTTTAACTTAGTGTTTAGGTCAGCTGCTGTGCTCCTTCTCTTCCCATGGCAATTATTTTCACCATACATGTTCCTCAGTATCATTGTTCCATGATTAACCTCTCATACCCTGCATTTTAAACATTTTTCTTGAAATTTTTAGTTGCGTTTAGTTTTCTGTTTAGCTCGGAATTTCATGTTTAACTTAGTGTTTAGGTCAGCTGCTGTGCTCTTTCTCTTTCCATGGCACTTATATTCATCATACATGTTCCTCAGTATCATTGTTCCTTGATTAATCCCTCATACCCTGCATTTTAAACATTTTTCTTGACATTTTTAGTTGCGTTTAGTTTTCTGTTTAGCTCAGAATTTCATGTTTAACTAAGTGTTTAGGTCAGCTGCTGTGCTCCTATTCTTCCCACGGCACTTATATTCATCACACATGTTCCTCAGTATCATTGTTCCATGATTAACCCCTCATACTCTGCATTTTAAACATTTTTTTGACATTTTTAGTTGCGTTTAGTTTTCTGTTTAGCTCGGAATTTCATGTTTAACTTAGTGTTTAGGTCAGCTGCTGTGCTCCTTCTCTTCCCATGGCACTTATATTCATCATACATGTTCCTCAGTATCTTTGTTCCATGATTAACCCCTCATACCCTGAATTTTAAACATTTTTCTTGACATTTGTAGTTGCGTTTAGTTTTCTGTTTAGCTCAGAATTTCATGTTTAATTAAGTGTTTAGGTCAGCTGCTGTGCTCCTTTTCTTCCCATGGCACTTATATTCCTCATACATGTTCCTCAGTATCATTGTTCCATGATTAACCCCTCATACACTGCATTTTAAACATTTTTCTTGACATTTTTAGTTGCGTTTAGTTTTCTGTTTAGCTCAGAATTTCATGTTTAACTAAGTGTTTAGGTCAGCTGCTGTACTCCTTCTCTTCCCATGGCACTTATATTCGTTATACATGTTCCTCAGTATCTTTGTTCCATGATTAACCCCTCATACCCTGCATTTTAAACGTTTTTTATCACATTTTTAGTTGCGTTTAGTTTTCTGTTTAGGTCAGAATTTCATGTTTAACTAAGTGTTTAGGTCAGCTGCTGTGCTCCTTCTCTTCCAATGGCACTTATCTTCATCATACATGTTCCTCAGTATCATTGTTCTATGATTAACCCCTCATACCCTTCATTTTAAACATTTTTCTTGACATTTTTAGTTGCGTTTAGTTTTCTGTTTATCTCAGAATGTCATGCTTAACTTAATGTTTATGTCAGTTTCTGTGTTTTACTTTTAAGAGGTTGTGTTTAGGTAAGCTTTGTCACATGTTATGAGCCTGTTTGATACAGTTCTTGTGTTTGCCAAAGTTACTATCAAAGAGGAATGTTGGTGAGCTATAGGGCGTTGGCGCCCTTCTTGTTATTCAATATGATAGAGATGGGCAATGTACCGAAAAACCGAACCGATAGCGTGTTTATATGTTCAGGTAGGGTCTCTATATGTACATACAGTTTTCGTAATTTTGATTCGACCCCATGTGGTGCCTATAGTACTTCTTTTATCGTTAGACAATCGGTTTCCCGCAAAAAGCTCCTAGGAGTTTTAATTCGAAACGTTGAAAGTGTGTCCATATACTGTCCAAAAAAAGTTAAGCCCCCCCCCCCCCCCCCCCCCCAGCCACCTCCCAGTGAGTATACAGTAATGGGTTCATTCTCCTGAGAAAACTTGCTCTTTGCAGTAGGTTTCTAGAGCTTACTTTTTTTATTGAATGAATATTAGACACCGCCGACGTCATCACAACGTTAAAAGACGTCACGTTGTTCAGTACCTGATGGAACAGCCTCGAGCATATCTAACACACCTTAACCCTTTACCTAACATGAAAAGCAGACGACAGTTGTAAACAAAATTCTTGAATAACTAATTTTGTTTTCATTTTTTGTCTCAAAAACATAGGTTGTGGCCCCTCGTTGGAACGAGCTCGACGAGCTCGTTCCAACGAGGGTCATAACCTATGTTTTTGAGAAAAAAAGAAAAAATAATGAAAATTAATTGGCGATTTTTGAGAATAGCGCTAGCCGGTTTTGGCTGTTACGTTGGGTAAAGGGTTAATCGGCGTGGCATGCTGTCCATGACCTTCCGAGTTTCCCTCACTGTGAAGCTGTCTTATTTCTCTGCAAGCACACCCCAGTGAAGTGGTAAAAAGCCAGCAAATATTCACCTGTTTTAAGGATGTATGCCCGATCCGAAAGAGAAATGCAGAATGTCACAATATGAGCTATTCGTATACCCACAGGTATCATAGGGAGGGGGGGGGGGGTGCTTAACTTGTTTTGGACAGTATATGTCCAGGTAGGGTCTCTATATGTGCATAAATGTTTTGGATTTTTGATGCGGCCCCATGTGGTCCCAGTAGTGACACTTTTGTCATCAGAGAATGTGAATTGATTTGTGACTATCGTGATGGCATACTGAAAATGCGGGGATACTCCTTGTGTGCTTTGTACACAAATGGCACCATTCTAGTTGGTGTTTAAGGTCGCATATTTCTGCACAATGGCTAATGTTTGCCACAGCATGGATATAAAGTCACGTCCAGACAATCATTTATACCATTTTCACACTTCTGACTTCAGAGCGTGAGCATCTCGACTGACATGGAAATAGCAGCTAGACTAGAGAAAGCCATATCAGCTCTGGGCGTCTCTTGCCCTATCTCCTGGACTATCCAGGAAAAAGGCAAGAGCGTCCAACTGACCTTGGATTTCATCATTGAAGAGAACAACACACCACCCTCTTCGGGGAGAGGTAGTACCTTTGCAGAGAGGATCCCCTCTCCCACTGGTTCTCACCCGAAGAGGCACGGAGGCCCTGAAAAGAGTGAGAGGAAGAAAAAGAAGAGCCCTTCGACCAAGCGCAGGAGCGCCCTGCGCCTGTAGGCCTTCCGGAATAGGAAGAAAGAGGTGAGCGAGAGGATGGAGGTCCTGGAGGCAGCTGCCAGTTCCCCTCCTAGTCCCACTAGTACACCCAACCAACTGCAAGCTCCTGAGCCGGTACTGTTGGATGAGGAGCGTCTGGTGGAGACCGAGGAGGAACCGGAGGTTGCTTGTTCACCACCTCCCACCCCTCACTCCCCACTTCCTTCTCAACCGGACAGCCCGGGTGAGCCAATCACAGGAATACAGCCACCTCAGTCTGCAGGCACCATCAAAGACCCAAGGATAAGGAGAGCATTAGAGTTGGCCAAACGAGAACTTGAGTTGGGGAAACAAGCCGTCGCCGAAATCCGCGAGTCCAGGGAAAATTCAAAAAAGACTCTAGACACTACCATGATTACTTATTTTACAATATATGAAAAGCCTATGACATAAATTTTAGCTTTACACACCAACCGTAGTGAACACGCCAGCAATGGAATTACAGGGGTTAATATATACACCTACAGTGGAACTACATCCAAGTTGACCTTTGGTGACGTCGACCTGAATGCGAACTTGTCTAAATTTATTGCACGTCGCCTCGCAAAGAGTGAAATGAAAGTGGCAATTATTTATTACGTTTTTAAATGAGTTTACCAAAACTTAACAAACATGCACTGTCTCATATTAATTTTTTTTTATTAGGGTTTAACGACACTTTAACAGACAGGGTCATATCATGTCGTTGACAGTTTTACGGGTGGAGGAAGCCGGAGTACGCGGAGAGAACCATCGAGCAACGACGAGCAGCTACCAGCTACCCAACATCGTAACTCTGAACTCTGCACCGCGGCACAGGCAGGGTTAGATTGGTTGAAGACACGCGCACCATCGGCGTGCAGTACGTCTTAGTACACAGCGTCATCGTGCCCCCATGCAGGCAATCGGGGTTAAGTGCCTTGCCCAAGGACACAACGCGGGAGCACGAATCAGTCGCTGAAATGGTCACACATCCAACTACTAACCGCGCTCGACGTTGCTTAACTTCGGTGATCTGACGAGAACTGTTACCGCGACGCCACCGCGCCCCCGTCTCATATTAATAAAGCATCCATAACACGACATGGTATGTTATTATGCTATTAAAATGAAAAAGGCCCCGTTTCATTTTCCATTTCGTTTCGGCGATAAAATTGACAGCGGAAGTACCGCCCACCGATGCTCGTGTAAACAAAAACAGATTCGCACATATGTACGTCTGGTGCTCCGTGAAATCGAGAAAAAATAATAGCGACTCTTAATAATCCGGCGATCATGGTATAAATAAAATGTACCCAAAGTAGCTTGGTGTATCAAATGTTCACCACTCGTGGTGAACATTTGGTACATCAAGCTACTTTGGGTATATTCTATATTTACACCATGCTGTACATTTTTAGAAGACTTTTTTTTATTGGAGTTTAAGGTCACATACTTATGCACAGTGGCTAATCGTGACCGTGACAGTTTTACGGGTGGAGGAAGCCGGAGTACCCGGAGAGAACCACCGAGCAACGACGAGCAGCTGTCAGCTCTCCAACATCGTAACTCTGAACTCTGCACCGCAGCACAGGCAGGGTTAGATTGGTTGAAGACATGCGCACCAGCGACGTGCAGTACGCCTCAGTACACAGCGTCATCGTGCCCCCATGTAGGCAATCGGGGTGAAGTGTCTTGCCCAAGGACACAACGCGGTTGCCGCAGATGGGATTCGAACCGAGGACCTCTCGGCTTGCAGCCTGCACCTCTACCAACTGAGCCACCGCGCCCCTTTTAGAAGACTTCCAGCCCAGCACTGGTTACCGGGTCCTATTGTATAAGTGTTTAACTGTTCACTTCTTATAGACAATATTGATGTCCTCTCCCAGACCCCCCCCCCCCCCCCGCCACCCATGAAACAGCACTACCTGGTGTTTACGGAAATACCCGAACGGAATGATTCTAGAGAATTCATTTCTTTTACAAAGTGTAGATGAATTAGCTGTACGTTAGAGTTTGTTGCTGTGATTATAAACCTGTTGTTTTGAATGAAAGTCATGCTACCAGCAGCACCCAACAGGCATGATGGCATCTGTTCTAGGGAGGGGGCAGAATAGAGTTGATGCTACTTGTAGCAGTTGCCGAGCCATATCCACTCCATATAAATGATTTGATTCTCCAGCAACCCCCCATTGAAATTGAATCCCCTCATTGGATTTTATTATTACCTTGCAGTATCGTCCAAAATTGGGAGACTCGAAACTTTTTAGATTTTTGGATGATGAATATAACTAAAATCTGAAGAGAATAACTAAAAAGTGTCTACATCCTGTGGCCCTGCAGTTGTTACTTGGTAAGTCTTGGCTACCTGTGAAGGCAGCCAAGACTTTCCAAGAAATGACTGCCAAGGCACTTAGAATATAACTTGCAGGTTTACACATAGATAACATGTTGGGACACCTGTTTTGTTGCTGTAAAAGGTGATCCAATTCAGAATTAGGCCCATGAAGGTAAAATTAAATGAATTAATTTGTATCATTATGCACTTTCTGAAAATGTTGTGTGTGAAAGTACAGAGGAAAACCTCTCAATCCATGCTGATCATGTGTAAGAAAAAAAATCAAAATCAAAAATTAAACCCTTCCTCTCTCTGATTTGAAAAAAAAGATTGTCTGAGAGTCAATTAATTTATTTTGTGTGGCCTAATAATAAAATTTTATATCATTGTATTCACACATGGTGCTTAATGGCCGCACAAATTAGTAAACTGCCGTATGGAAATGGTACGTTTTAATACTCGACTTGAATGATTCTAGGGAATCCATTTCTTTTAGACGATTTGGAATAGAATTCCATAGCTTTGATAATAGACAATAACATCCTCGAATACATTACACGGAATTAGCCTGGTAAACTGACAGCTTGGGTTCAGTCTTAATTTACTGGACATTTTCGTAAATTTCAATATGAACTGGAGCATCCTTTTAGAGTTCCCAACTCTCCTTAAAGCTTATTTTGCTTCTTGCTGGATCTTTGCCCCTGATCGTAACTGTAATTAAGTTGTGATCATCATCCAACTCCCTTTTACCCTCACCGTCCACTTCTACCAGCTTGATTTGGCCATTTGTTTATAGATTGTATAGTCAGTAACCACATTTGCCTCACCCATCCCCCATCCGCAATTTGCTGGACAGTCGTTTATTACAACGTTGCGATATGACCATGGAGTAGGAAATTTCTCGATGTTGCCCTGTTAGAGTTCGAAATTTTGTTTACACGGTATTGAAAACTTAAAATAAAAACTGTTTCATCGAGTCTGAGATCTGAAAATTCTGACCAACTTAAATGATGTTTTATATAAACACCGTCACAATTCCACCACAAAACTGCTGGGTGATCTATTTATGATGAGGCCAATCACAGATGCTTTCAGAGAGGCACTATATGCATCAATAAAGCTTATTTGTATCGGTACATCGAACATATTAACTTATAAACCGACCGGCATCTTCACGTAAGCGTACCGACGAACTGATTTTCTGGACTCAGTAAAAACGACTTCCGGTAAGCGATCACTCCTAGTGAGTACTTTCAAAGAGAACACTGTACAACACAAAACAAAAAATAATTTTTGCTCTAATTTTATTTGCTCGATTCAGATCTGTGATATTTGTATATTCTATATTTGCAGTCTAGTTTGGGGGGAAAATCGAAAACTAATGACCTCATTTATTATATGCTAGTCCAAGGGGGGAGGGGGGGGGGGCACTAAAAATTTGCAAGACGTGACGTCCTATTTTTTATTCGGCTCCTTTTTACACTCAGCCACCCACTACGTGCAAATTTTCTACTACCGTTCTCAGACACGCGCCCCCACTCTCCCATTAAAATCCAAAATAAGCTTATAAACTTAGTAGGAACAGCTGTATTTAGGGGCTTTTCATAATGTTCTTAACCCTTTACCCAACGTAACGGCCAAAACCGGCCAGCGCTATTCTCAAAAATCGCCAATTAATTTTTATTATTTTTTCATTTTTTGTCTTAAAAACATAGGTTATGACCCCTCATTGGAACGAGCTCGTCGAGCTCGTTCCAATGAGGGGTCATAACCTATGTTTTTGAGACAAAAATGAAAAAAATTAGTTATTTTATCATTTTTTGGCAAGTGTCGTCTGCTTTTCATGTTAGGTAAAGGGTTAAACTGGTACCACCAATTTAAACCTCTGTGGGCTGTTGTAGGCCCCAATCTACAAATGACAAGCTGTCCATTATCAGGCTTGGCCAGAGCAGGTGTACATATACGGGAACAAATTTTCATTTGAATTGTTCCCAAAATATTGTCTGCACATTTTCTACATTTCGAAAAAGACACCCACCCCCTACTAATGTGTGACATTTTCCCAGTTTAAGCCCAATATTCTCACATATAAAGCCTCCTGATGTAGTATTTATGTTAAGAGTGTGATGTACAACATCATCTTTAAGGTTTGAAACACAAATGATGGTATATATTAGCTGATATATTGATATATTTTTAAAAAATTCAAAAAATTGCACAAGTTGGAAATGCACATTTTGGCGCACTCAAGAGACCCACCCACCCCTACGTCACGTCTTGCAAATTTTTGGTGGCCTCCCCTTGGCTAGTCTGTGAATTATCGCAAATTATCTAAAAGATATTCCTCGATATCCATCGACTCGATAGATATCGAGAAATATTCCTCAGTAGCTTCCTAAATGACGTTACGCTTCGGCGCATGATGGCGTCGCCTTGAAGGAACGAACAGCTGATCTTTGTTTTGAAACGTACGCATTTGGGGTCAAATTGGGCTGAATATTGTGCAATACAATGTCTCGTAGCATATAATGAGAAAGAAAATCTACTCTATTGTAGTCAGTGTCGGAAGTTATTATGAGTGTGGACCTGAAAGTTTTATTTTTCGCGAGCGCTTACGTTACGCTTCGGCTCATGCCGCCACCTTGAACGTCGCCTGGAAGGAACTATCAGCAACGTTTTGTTATTGTCTTGTCAGTCGAATTGGTTTGAATATTGCGCATAAAAATGTCACGTAGCATATAACAAAAAACAAATCTACCCTGTTTTAGTGAATATCATTCGTGAAAAATAGAACTTTCAGATCCACACTCATGAGATAATTCCCGATATTCACTAAAATAGCATAAATATCCTCAAAATATCATGAGTATATTCCGCCAACCGATCACATTGTGACAAAGGTTTTCAGAAAGTTAAAGAATGTAAAACGAAATGTAAAATTATTAAATGTCTTTGTAAAACGACAATCAAACATTTTTTTTATATCAATCGCATCAATCAATGTCACACACATTTGACCTACTGTGAAAGAAAACAATCAAGTTATAGTGATGTTACCTGTTCTGTCAGCTAAAATGTTTTGTCATTTATTGTTTTACTGCTATAGGACAATTTACACGATACAACGTTTGTTCAAAAACTCCATCCAATATTTGTATGATGATGTTCAAGGGAAAATGTTCATTTGACATACTCGCCAACAGGTTTCGTGTGTTTATGTAGTCTATTGCTCTTGCTTCCAGTAAACATATATTTTATATTTTATATATGTGACCCAGAACTGTAATCTGATTGGTTCGCGACGTAAAACATCGTCAAGCATTGTTCAAATTAATGTGCATTCTCGACAATCGTCCAACATGATCACGCTTATTCGCAGATGTTCAAATTCCAATATACACCATAAAACATTTTCCCTTGAACATCATCACACAAATGTTGGATGGAGTTTTTTAACAAAAGTTGCATCGTGTAAATTGACTTTTATTTTAGGATGAATCCAGAGGGGGCGCATCCTCTCTATTTTTCATACAGTTCTTTTTCACAAGCACAGAGACAATGCGACACGGTACCTTCCACGATAACACGTGGACATCCACCACGAAAGGTAGTGGATGACCATGTGTTATCTCGTTTAATACCGTTTCCCACTCATATAGCTATAGCCACTTCGTGGGTACCCCATGAGCCTTTAAAAATGGGCTTTCCTTTTTAAAATTTTGAATGTGTATTCAAAATTACGGTAAACTTTTGGCTGGAGAACACATAGCAGCCCTTTGCAAAGAAGCCATCGGATGGGCTACTCGACCTTCCACTTTCCAAAACAAGAAACTTCCTATGTCATTCGATAGCATCTTTCAGGTCCACAGAAAAGCTTCGGGATGAATACAAGACAGTCTGGTAAATTAGAAACGCACAAACCAAGAATCCAGTTCTCTGCAGAAATGCCCTTCCACTCTTTCCCAAGAACTTGGAATAATATAGACCCACTAACTCAGCAACATAATAGACCCACTAACTCAGCAACATAATAGACCCAAGTTTAAAAAATCACTAACGTATAGAGTCTTAAGCACTTAATCCGGTCCAAATTC
The DNA here is from genome assembly GCA_031216915.1 of Pictodentalium vernedei. NCBI lineage: Eukaryota > Metazoa > Mollusca > Scaphopoda > Dentaliida > Dentaliidae > Pictodentalium > Pictodentalium vernedei. The sequence continues at coordinate 228,359,587 of CM062296.1, forward strand.
GAAATGCGACAACATAATTTGTCCCGACTGTATCAGCCGTCACAACCCTCTAGTATCTCATTCTGCTCATCCTCCGTCTCCCAACATTTGATATTTTGATCCGCCTAGCCACATGAATCATAAACGAACTATCAGATATTCCTGTCTTTGAAAAGAATTTTCGTTACACGGATGCCAAACAGACTTGATATATGTTTTATGGGAATGACAGGATTTCAGCCTTTCTGGTTATGTCATTTCCATGCTGTATACTAGTTTATGTTCTTGTAATTTATAATGTTATATTGTTGCAAATGTACCGGTATACTGCAGGATATACATAGAACGACACACGCGTGTGAATGGGTTAATCGATACGGCACGAGTGCCAGTGCGGAAGGATAAAACGAGAGGCCGCAGGCGTGTCGTTCTGTGTTTATTACTGTCATGCTGTATACTAGTTTATGTTCTTGTAATTTATAATGTTATATTGTTGCAAATGTACCGGTATACTGCAGGATATACATAGAACGATACACGCGTGTGAATGGGTTAATCGATACGGCACGAGTGCCAGTGCGGAAGGATAAAACGAGAGGCCGCAGGCGTGTCGTTCTGTGTTTATTACACGTCTTCCCGTCTATAAAAAAAAAACAATTTTAAGGACACTCAGAAATTCATTTGACAACTATCAACCAAAAAACTCACTTTTTATCACCAACCAAATTTGCGAGGGAGTTCCCGCATTAATATTTTGTCCCCTGAGTTTCAACGTGTTCTGGAACATATAAACTCAGGGGACGGTTTTCAGCTATCGCAAGGGATTCAAATTGTAATTGCGTTGCACGATTTGTAGAAAATTCCAGCCTAATTTCACTTCTATTTAAAAATAGACCGTCAACGATTTCCATTCCGCACATACGTGCGGAACAGATTTTCATTTTCCACATGGTTTAGTGTTACTGTAGATGGAGATTACATAGAACAGGCGTGTAATAAAAAGATCTATCCATCCACCCATCCATCTATCCATCCATCCATCCATCCATCCATGGGGAGACCCCTTCCCCATACCCCGCCAACTGGAGTGGAATACTCCCCATCGTGTTTTTCCAACTCGCGGCTACGCGTGTTGGGTGAACCTTCCCATCATGATCCTTGACTGGAATGTTGCGCTTCCCACCCAAAATCCACAAACCTCGGTCTGCCACTGAGTCTGCCAATGATAAAACCAAACCCGCCTATCAGTGTAATATACAAACGCAAATGAGTAATGTTTGTTTGAATGAAGGAGACAAGACGGGTCGCGATGTGGATCGATCATTTTCATGTGGTCCTGAGGATGCTGCCTTGAAACACAGAAATAAACGTGCGTAAATTACTTCAGAATTTTTTTCTTCATTCACCTCTCACATGATCTTCTAGACAATTTTGTTAGGTCGCAAACATTCAGCAAATAATCTATTTTATTATACGCTAAACGATAGATTATCGAAAAAATTGCGGGACGATAGAAATCGTATTCCCCACTGTGAAGATATAGAAATTTTCACATTCACGATATGAATCAAAATGGTGGTTTTCAAGGCATCACTTCAATTTGAATACGAGTCAAATTATCACTGGAAACGATCAATTTGTTCTAAAACGTATAATGGAAAGAAAATATAGTGTTTTAGAGTGGCTACCGATCATTTCCAGCAATAATTCAACACGTATTCACCTTAAATTGATGAATGAAACCCGCCAGCTGAATCAGATCGTAAGGCACTACCTGTCCCGAGTATCGATCAAATCACTTGCGCGTATCAATGCGCTGTTTACTTTCATGCATCAATTCAAGGTTGACACGAGTGGAATTATCGATAGGAATGATTAGGTTCTTATAAAAAGCGTATAATAAAAAGAAAATCAAATGTTTTTGAGTGGATACCGAAAAGTTTCCCACTCGTGACCAAGACAACTCATGAGATAATTTCCGGTATCCACTCAAAAACAGTAGATATCCTTTGTTTAGATTTAATTATAGTCCTTGATCTGATGCAAGTAAATAAAATTAGTGCAAAAACATATGTCTGTGTAATGTTTTCATGCACCCGCAATTCTGGTGAGGGGCATTAAGTGTTACCATTGTCCGTTCATCCATACGTCCGCCCGTCCGTCCGTCCGTCCGACCGACCGTACGAACGCACGTACGTCAGGTACGTCCGCCCCGAATATGGTTTCCGGGCGATAACTTTAGTTTGACTGAACGAAATTAACCAAAATTTACACATAGATTTATAACCACATAATACAGGTTTGGGATTGACAGTGGGTTTGGTCCGATCTTTTTTGACAGAGTTAGGGCCCCTTTCCGACTTAGAAGACATATTTTTATTGGTTTCCAGACGATAACTTTAGTTTGACTGAATGAAATGAAACAAAATTTTATACATAGGTTTATTACCACATAATACAGGTTGGGATTAATAGTGGGCTGAGTCCGATATTTGTTTGGCAGACATAGAAGACACGTTGATATTAGTTTCTGGACGATAACTTTAGTTTGACTGAATGAAATGAAACAGAAGTTCATACATACAATTTTTATAACCACATAATACAGGTTGGGATTGATAGTGAGCTTGGTCCGATATTTTTTGGCAGAGTAATGGCCCTTTTCCGACTTAAAAGACATGTTGTTATTAGATTCCGGACGATAACTGTAGCTTGAGTGAATGAAATGAAACAAAATTTTATACACAGGTTCATAACCACATAATACAAGTTGGGATTGATAGTGGGCTTGGACCGATATTTTTGGCAGAGGTAATCTGAAGTATTGCCCTTTTCCGACTTAGTTGATATTGGTTTCTGAATGGTAACTTGAGTTACAGTTGTTCAATCAAACTTGGAATATAGCTTATTGTAGACAATATACCAGACGAGTTTGATTTTGAGTGTAGTGCGGTAATTTTTATCCGAGTTATGGCCCCTCTTTGGCCCCGTTAACCACTAAATATAGTTTATCATAAAGCGGGGGCATTCGTGTCCCACGGACGCACTTGGTGACCTTCTGTATTAGTGTTATGGTTTGATGGAGATAAAATAAGATATTTATTAATTCAATATCAACAAAGATAAATCACTAGAAACTCGTGATTGGCAGTGGGTTGGGGGCGTAGCCACTCTTGGCGCTGCACTTGTGTTTTTGTATTGTATAGTAATGTAAACTGATCGTAACTTACTAATCTCCATTTTCATTGTCACTTTGCTCTTCTTTATTTGGGTATAACATTATTATTATTGTCGGGTGACATCAAACCCCACCCTGACATTAATTCTGGTGTTCCACAGGGGTCGATACTTGGACCTTTATTGTTCCTAATAAACATTCATTAATGGCATAACCAAATATTTCCTCGGCATGCGGCTTTTTTGCAGATAATACCTCCCTATATCTAATTGTAACGAATCCAGAGCAAACTTCGACCTCAATCAATTATGACTTGGCCACAATATAACAATGGGCTAAGACTTGGTTTGCTGATTTTAATCCCCGCACAACAGAGAGTATGCTTGTATCATGGAAAAACAACTTCATTGCCCACCCACAATAATTCTTAGGTGTCACACGGATATGCGAATATTGAGGAGTCATACTAAATAGAGTACGGGTGCCGTGGACTAATCACTTTCCACGGATGGTCAACAATTCCACGGACGCAATACTATTAGATTCCAAACACTAATTATTGGGATAATCATCAAAAATTTAATTAATGAAGCACCGGTACTTCGTTAATTAATTTTTTGCTGATGATGATTTTTATTACCCGGTAAACGCATGGGTGCACATCACTGCCCACGTGTAGGTTATGACCAGAAATTCTATGTCGATCGAACCGTCTCAGACAAAATATACTTAGGCTTCGTTAGGCCTCTACTCGACTATGCTGATACTGCCCGAGATAATTGTTCCGCAGCTAAAGTCACTGAACTAGAAAAAATACAGATCTCAGCCGCGAGGATTATTACCGGCGCAACTGTCTTTTCTACTAAGTCTTTGCTTTATTCCTAATTCTCAACAAGGAAGACATCGCAAACACAAGTTCATACAGTTTTTCAAAATGTATCCTCCTATGAGGCACCCAGATATTGCAAATAAAGTTCCCCCGTTCGTCTCATCGTCGAATCTATCGCTCAACCTCTGGTCATGTCATAATCACAGAGTTCCATTTTATCGGACACAATGGTATCAGTTTTATTTTATCTCCAGCGTCACAGACTAATAGAACAATCAGCCCTTATCTGTCGGCGGGAACTCAACCCTGATCAAAACTTCCCTAAATGTTGGAAATCAACGGCCACCTGTGTTTTACAGTAGGGCGAAATCTCACACAGCTTAAATATACTATTGAAGGGCGCGACTGCGTATACTATCCTTAATTCTCATTTATACGATAACCATTTGCCACTGGTGGCCCTTCCTGTCAGTGTGGGGGCGAGAGATTCAAGAGCATTTTTTCTTCCATATCCAATCTTCTCAAATGTTCCTAATAATAATATCAACCTACTGACACTTCCTTTTGACCCGGAATTCTCGAATAATCAGGTGAACCGTTTTGTTTTTGAAGTGGTGCGTGATTTCATCGTATCAAGTGGATGTTTCCAGTTATTGCATCGAACCAGTTTACCATGCACGATTACCAAACGTGTCCAACAGGATGAACTTACTCCTATTCTCCATTACAATTTTGCCTTCTTCTCCATTTTGTTCAGGCTCAACACCACCAATGCTGTCTCAAGGATCTATCAGCCTCAATCCTTATTAAATGTGCATATGCTACTAACTTATGAATTGTTTTACTACTAAGCAACGCATCTTGTTGTGAAGGCGGTTTTCCTTGTGTTTCTTTACTTCTATACTTCTCTTCTTTTTATTCTCTTTCCATCTCCTCTTCGTTTTACATGCAAAGTTTAAACAATGCCATATATCGCTGTCTCGTGGTCTGGCTCCCTATGCTCAATTTTCTATGATTCGGACAATCACCAGTTGTCTCCGCGGTTTTGTAGCGAATCCACCTGGTGTCGCGTCTTTGCACTTACGCTTACCTGCGTGTGTTGGGTACGATGTTATAAAGTGATATGTGAATGATCCCTCGATCATTTGTTCATATATCGTCTTGGCTTTGTGTCGGGCGGGGGCTATTTATTACTGATCTCAAACATTAAATCAACACGGTGATCGACTATGGGCCTTAGACCCCAGATAGCGATTTATGAGTGCATCTACTGTTTTATACCACCTTTTTGAGTAATTTATATATGACTCAGGTAGATGACTTACATAAGCTGCAAGCTTTCTCTCGAGTCCCTCCATTGTTCATCAATTTGTTTATCGTTAAATATGAGATATATTCTAATCTGCTGTGGCCTGCATGGTTGCCTTTTCAGGTGTTCAGTTCTGTAATAGGCTGTACAGCATATTTCTTGAATAAAATACTGTTTAAACTAAATCGTAACCTAGCATGCGCTTCTGGACTGCTGTCGCATCAGGAGCCCGATATGTACCAGTAGGCACATAGCACACATTGGAACTCAGGGGACGAACTAGTAGCACAGGTGCCCCTAGCAAACTTGGCTGACGATAAAATGTGTTGTTTTTGTTGATAGTTGTCAAATCAATTGCTGAGTGTCCTTCTAATAATTGTTTTCATGGACGTGAGGGTGCGTAATCAACACAGAACGACACGCGTGTGTGAATGAGCTAATCGATATGGCACTCGTGCCATATCGATTAACCCATTCCCACACGCGTGTCGTTCTGTGTATTTATTTTTTTTTTTTTTCAGGATGGAGTAAAAAGTTTTTTAATTTAGAATGGAGTTTATCAGAAGATTGAGTCTCATCCAGATATGTTTGGACATGGGTTTATATATTGTATTGCACATTACCGTGCAGCATACCCCATCCGGATGTATATTTTCTTTTCTAAGCAATGCAGGACATTTGCTTTTACTGACGGTATGGTATCTACATTTTTCTTGATGTACAAGTTTCTTGAAGACTTAATTAATGATGTTGGCTTTAAACTAGACATCCACAAAATTATGATTGACTCATGCATTCTTTTTTACAGATTCGTCCTTATTGCCTCCAATTGACTACCACAAATTTTCTCACTATCAATCTTCAGTTTGCCCAGGTTTCGCTCAGCAGTTTTCTAGCCATTTCCAAAAATAACATGCCATATGTTCTCTTCACTATGGGGATATTCTATAACTGAGTTATCTTGCCCATAATAACATGTATTATTACACATCCACTAAACTTTAAACCCTTGTATTTAACGGAATGGCCACTATGGCATAATGTTTCTGTATTCAACTGGTGATGTATAAGCCGGGACTTTTTCCCCACCACCGTTTGTAGTAGTTCCTTCCCCATCGAGTCATTAGTTACGCTTCGAAAAGTTTCCAGATTCCATTATACAACAATTACCGATCGTCTGTCGCGTAGTGTGAAAATGAAAACGTCCAACGCAAAATAAAGTCGGTTCACAAAAAATTAGTTAACCAAAAATGGGACAATATTTAAAAAGAACCCATCATTTCCAACCACAACATTAACCCAGTCCCTTGGCCGTCTCATTTGCGGATCCCGTCATATCGAAATTAGTCGGGGGCGCGGTGGCGTCGAGGTAACCGGTTCTCGTCAGATCACCGAGGTTAAGCAACGTCGAGCGCGGTTTGTAGTTGGATGGGTAACCATTTCAGCGACTGATTCGTGCTCCCGCGTTGTGTCCTTGGGCAAGGCACTTAACCCCGATTGCCTACATGGGGGCACGATGACGCTGTGTACTGCGGCGTGCTGCACGTCGATGGTGCGCATGTCTTCAACCAGTCTAACCCTGCCTGTGCCGCGGTGCAGAGTTCAGAGTTTCGATGTTGGAGAGCTGACAGCTGCTCATCGTTGCTATGTGATTCTCTCCGGGTACTCCGGCTTCCTCCACCCGTAAAACTGTCACCGACATGATATGACCCTGGCTGTTAATGTGTTGTTAAACCCTAATAAAAAGAATCGACATTAGTCAACTTTGTTTTGGTAAATCTTCGGACATCTTGACATGCTTCGAACTTCTTTTAAACAAGTTTTTCCCAGTTGGTTTGCAAATCTGCCTAAATTTGTACTTACATTTTTACTAATAGTAATAACCTCCAAATGGTTAGGCGTGAATGGACACCAACCCGAAGAGAAACGGCGATACGAATTTCAACAAACACGCCCAGTAGAAAAGATAACGAATGTAATTTAGACTGTTCCCGATAATAATAATAACACTTCGGCCGGCCGCTGATTTGTCGCGGTTCTCGTACGAGAAGGCCTTGGTTACCCATGTTCTACCAACTGCCTCCCTATTCCCGCGCTTCTTCTCTCCTCCCAACACTCGGAGACGAACTGCCTGATGACATCCCTTGCCCCATTCTCTCCGATCAGCATATTAACCCTCTCCCTCGAGTCGCCCCTCAACCACATGTCCTTCATTCTCCCATCCCACTTCCCCATTATACTCCCCGTGAATCTTGTTCTTTTAGACTGGTACTTTGGGCATTCTACAAGAAAGTGTTCCAGGGTCTCCACCACGCCCAAGTTACACATCTGGCACTCCTTTTCACTGTTTTTCCCAATTTTCCCCCTCAGCTCCAGGGACCGCGATCTCAGCTTGAACAACAGTGACCCTCCAAAGGTGCCATCAAGGTACTCTTCAAAACCAGGCTTCTCTTTATCACGCAGGCCACCCAAAGATCTCTTTGATTTGACCCCCTCTCGCCAAAAAAGGTTGTTTTGATTTTTTACCGACCCATTTGATCAGTACAGCTTTAAGCAAAACAAACGGACTTCACCTTTGGGTTTAAACATCGGAATTAAAATTTGTTTCACTAAATTTTAATGCATGGGGTGTGTAAGAAACACAGAACGCGAGGTGTGTTCGAATTGGCGGGAGTTAGTCGTTGGAATGGCGTAGTTATATTTCTCCGGCTCTCGCGAAATATGACTACACCATTCCAACCCGTTATGTAAAACACCCAGCGATTCAAACACACATCGCGTTCTGACTATTTACATTTTCCAAATCAACTAAAAGACATACAACACTATCTGGCAAATTGGAAACAAAGCAAAATCTAAAGATGTTCAAGGTGAAGTTAGTCTTGACAACACAACGAAACGTGTGCCTATGGAGATGGGCATAAAGCAGGGGTGCATCCTTTTGCCAATTCGTTTTGCATTGTACATAATAGATTTAGGAGATGAACTGAGTAGCAGTTGGGGATCTGAAGATCCCGGGTCTCTTTTTCGCAGATTATATGGTTCTGGTGTCAGGGTGGAAAAGGGACTGGAGAAAATGCTTGCAATAGTTCGGAGATATGGGAACAAATGGAGACTCGAAGTAAATGAAAACAAGAGCAAAGTTATACTCATGGGCCGTAAGGTGGAACCTACTCGAAGATGATGTGTGGGGGAGTTCCAGAAGGTAGCAGCAAACTTATTGATGTGGGAGAGACAGGTGACTGATTATTTGTGGGTAAATATGAACATCAAGGGAGAAATTGGGAAAGACAGCGAAAGGGGTGCCAGATGGTCAATTTAGGAGTAGTGGATACCCTGAAACACTTTCTATTGGAATGTCCAAAATATCAGTCTAACAGAATAAGATTCACTGTGGGTATATGTGGAAGCGGGATGGGGTAAAGATGGATATGTGGGTATTTGGTGACACAAAGGATAGGGTTAGTGGCCTTATCGGAGAGAATGGGGTACGAGATGTAATCAAACAGTTCGTTTCCGGATGTTGGCAGGATGGGGCGTGGAAATAGGGACCTATTTCGGAGAAAGAAGTTCACCAAGGTCTTCTCACCTGCGAACCACAACAAATCAGTGGCCGGCCAAAGTGGTATTATTATTATTCATTAGTCCAATAATGGGGTTCTCAGTGGCTTGTCTTTGTGTGTTTAACAGTGACACTTGCTGCCTGTCATGTGATACGAGAAAGACGACTTACAGATTCATCTGCAAATCTTGCAAAGTGAACATTCAAAAACAGTCAATGGATACTTGATGTGGAAGTCGTTATAAACTGATGTTTGATATAATGACTATTGGTCGGGGGTAAGAAGAAAACTGGACCGACCAACTTTAACTGTGTTGTGTTAAATGAAATCAACTTTTACTGAAAAGAGTATTTATTTATTTATTTATTTATTTATTTATTTATTTATTTATTTATTTATTTATTTATTAGCATCTAAGGCTATATCGTGGCAACAAAACGGTAGGAGCATAAACATGTTGTTACCAGTCACGAAGTAAAATGATTAAGAACATAAAATAATTATAATAGAATGCACTCCAAAATCAGTTGGGTTACAAATTAACCAAAACCAACTGGGCTGAGTGAATATTAGCCCATTTGGGTTCATATTCACTCCACTCTGTTGAGTTGGGTTGATTTATCACCCAACTGATTTCAGAGTGCGACAAAGACACTAGATCTTGATCAGTAATGATTGGTCACACAAATAGTGTGAAGAAATATAGAATATACCCATAATAGCCTGGTGTACCAAATGTTCACCACGAGTGGTGAAGTGGTGTTAAACGTTTAACACCACTTCACCACTCGTGGTGAACATTTGGTACACCAGGCTATTATGGGTATATTCTATATTTCTTCACACTATTTGTGTGACCAATCATTACTGATCAAGATCTAGTGTCTTTGTCGCACTCTGAAATCAGTTGGGTGATAAATCAACGTTAACACCACTTCAGCACGAGTGGTGAACATTTGGTACACCAAGCTACTTCAGCACGAGTGGTGAACATTTGGTACACCAAGCTACTTTGGGTATATTTTACTTATACCATGATTCAAAATCTGATACCCTGAGGCAATTATTTGTTCCAGCTGGATCGTGTTTACATGAACAAAAATGCACCACCTAACGGCAAAATCTGCTAATTTGCCCAGGGTGAAATACCCCAGGTACAAATTTCCCTCATGAAAACAGGGCGTTAAGACATGCTGCAATGAAATACGTCTGGCATCATTATAATATGTGCAGTCTAAAAGAATGTGCTCCTCTGTCAACCCATGCTGGCAAGGAACATTTTCTGGTCACACATTATCTCTAACAAAAGGGAATGTGCAAGTCTTGTATGATCAATATGACACCGTGTCAGAATTATATGATTTTCCTACAAGGATTACTAGACGGATTATTATCAGTAATATTTGATCGGAACCGGTGGAATTTGTTATCTGTCTCAGCATCTCATCCCATTTCACCTGCCACTACATAGATTTGGAATAGTTACCTTTTGTGTGGTTTAAAATTACTGGAATGAATTTTAAAATCTGTGTCTGGCAGGTATAAAACCTGTTTCACTGCACTGTCTCGAAACATGAGTTAACTAACAGCTCTGTGCTAAATGTCACTAAATGTCACAGACGTACAAATACCCCATTGTTACTCGAAAATGAGTGAAATGTCAAGCAATTAAAAGAGCTTAATCATTAACATTTCGTTTTTACTATCTGACCTAAGTTTGTATGGTATGGATTTTCTGGAATGTGTTGCCAAACGAGTTTCGTGGATTTTGGAAAGGTCAGGCGAGGAGAGGGTGGGGGCCCACCAAAATAGGCAGGAGAATTTTCAGAAACGTGCACACATGGTCTGGGGTTTCGGCGTGGACGAATTGTTCTCAGCTGCATTTTTTTCCCAACCTCTTGTTTTCATACAAAGATTCGTCGTGATCTGTCCTTAGAACCCGGAGCTTGACTCGGATACATATTTTGTACATCCACATAATGGTAATAATCATTTTATCTTACAATATATTGGGGATAAGTCAAGAATGTAGACGAGTATATAACGAACTATTTATTCGTATGGATGAACAAAAAGAAAAATGGAACTCACGCGAAAGGAACGTGCTTGCATCCGAACCCCTGATACAAGCATCTGTACCAGGGAGTCGGATACACGACAGTTGCGGAGTTAATACATACTAAATACATATTGATTGTAAGATAAAAATTTTTATCAGAAAGTTGTGTAATCTCAAAAGATTTTTTTATAAACAAACCGAAATTGCAGATAGAACTGTCACGAGGGAAAAGGTGCGAAAGGGTCAGAAAGGACAACGTATTTCTATCTCTCCCTTTCGTTGTGTCGTCGTTAAGATGGCCAGTTGGGGACAGGGAAGAAGGATGTTAACATGATCTGTCCCGCTCTAGTTCCCACTGACTAATATTCTAACAGAAGGTGAGGTCATGTTACTTGACACAGTTACATCATATTTGGTCGTCATGATATTCCGCGTGAGCGCCCATGTTGTAATACCATTATCATGGTAATACGTGGTGCCAGTGCGCATGCTCGGCGAATGTTGTTGGGGTGACACGTTTCCGTCGTTCATTTTGTTAACTTAAAGTCCTCCATCTTGATATATAAGGGACACCTGGTGGCTTTGTGACCCAAAATACTCTAATTGGACGGGATAATGTTCGGAGGATTGGTTCGATTCAAGGGAGTAAATTTAATTGCCACAACCAACTCGACAATTTCCTCAAAACTCCAGAATACAATGTACACCCATTGTGGCACATTATACTAGCACACAAGCACATTCCACCAAACATTAGCCTCACGTTCCGTGGAATCCCTTCCTACTATCCGACTATGCTTGAAGAATCCCTTTTTCGTCGTATGTGTCTATGTATTACATGTGTTGTGCGTACATTGTGCATTTTAATATAAGTACATATTCACATATGTGACATGTTCTCATGTGCTGCATGCAATGTGTACACATTGTGAGACATTGTACACTAGCACAAAAGCACATTCCTCCAAACATCGGTCCCACGTTCCGTTGAATCCATTCCTTGTATCCTACTATGCTTCTAGAGTCCACTTTTTATCGCACGTGCCTATAAGCTGCATGCGCTGGTTTGGGTGATTTTTGGTCGTCTTCAGTCCTTGTAGGATTGTTTGTGGAAATTATATATACTCCTATTCAATCGAACATCCCCTACGAACACACCCGACTATATTAGAAGCCTTTCTGTGTCCGTAGCACTACATGCTGTTCTTAAAAAGAGGATTTTGGAAGAATCAGAGGATACTGGAGTTTTGGGAACATTGTCGGGCTGTTTGTGGTAATTACATTTACTCCCCCTAAATAAAACACATCCCCTTCCTATTAGAGGGTCACATAGAAACCGTTAGCCCCGTAAAAATCATGATGGCGGCCTCCAGTCAACAAAATGGACGTCGAATTCACGTGTCTCATGAACACGCGTTGCGTATGTGCACTAACATCACGTATCACTGTGACAATGACGTCACAACATGGCAGCTCACGTGGGCTGCCATAACACCCAAACATGACGAACTCAGTATCGTGACATAATGTCCCTTTCAAGGTTCCCCGCTGGGACCTCCACTATTGGCATGAGCGGGTACATGATTTACTAGTAAGAGCGTTGTTACTTCGTCAACTACTGAAGGCCCAACAGTTTTTAGAACTTCTTGTGATATATTATCAGGCTTTGCAGGGTTTTTTTGTAAGGCAAGTCAAGCTTTCTTGAGGAGGTACTTTTGATTGAACTTGAGTTCCATATTCAAGTGGGTTTTTTTTTTTTTTTTTTTTTTTTTTTTTCGTTTGCAGAAGTAGTCCTTGAACAAGTCAACTGTTCCATCGACTTCCATGTAGTTCCCGAATGGGGACATTGGCCGTAGAGTATTCAACATGCGCCAGTACTCCGCGGGCTGTGAGGTTTGAGTGTTCTAATTCAGACAGTTTAATCGGCAGGTTTTATACGAACATTTGTGTTTATCTTTTTAGCCAGGCCCGTCGGAACCGGGGGGGGGGGGTGCAGCCCCACCCCCCCCCCCCCATAATTTGCTCATATTTCGTCGTTAGTTTATCCATGATGGGAGCAACCGATGTAATCTGAATAAAACTGGACATTACATTATTTAACTCAGATTAGAACAGTGGCGTAAGAACAGGGGGGGGGGGGTAAGGGAGATATTTCCCACCCACCCCCACCCCACCCCACCCCCACAAATTTGTCAAAAGTAGGCTTTACTGGGCTGGATTGGTGGTTTGTCCACCCGGGATGGCCACTGGTTACCATATTCCGACATTGCTGTTAATGATTACTGGATTGAGTGGGTTCCATGTGGGCTTTCTTCCACCAATAAAACTGACAGTCGTGTTTTCGCCTAATTGTGGAAAGCGATGTTAAACCCCAACCAACCACAGGGTAATTCATTGCATGTTCACTATTCCTGTCATTCTGCTCGGAAATCACGCTGAATTGATCAGAGAGCTGACGTATTTCCTTATTGACGATGTATTTGCTCAGAATCACTCAGAATGCATATTTGTACATCTTGAATTAAAAAAAAATTTCCGGGGGAGGCCCCCCCCCCGGACCCCCACCAACGAGACGGGGAGGTACCCCCTCTCGTGCTCACCCCCACTCGCCTACGATTTATTTGCTCAGAATCAACCAGAATGCATGTTTTTATATCTTAAATTCGAAAATTTTCCCGGGGGAGGCCCCGCACCCCCCACCAACGAGACGGAGGATACCCCCTCTCATGTTCACCCCCCACTCACCGCTCGGATGACGCATCGCGTCATGGGAATATAGGTCCTACCCCACCCCACCCAAAATAAAATTAGCTTACTACGCCCCTGGATTAGAATTATGAACGTATCACTGAATGTATAACATGCACCTGCATATGTTGATGTGCAAACGTTTTGAGCAATTCCATTGGCAGCTTAGAAGACCACGACAACCATTGGCGTAATGATAAAACTAATGAATCCACCATAAGGCCTGACTGTCTTTTAGCATGACGGAATACGGCCACGGCCTACAGGTGAGCCCGATGTGAGAACCGTCCCCAAATGTTATGGGGTTCTATTGGGATTTTTGAAACATTTTGTTAAAAAAACAACTTTTGCCGCTTAAAAAATCAAGAGGTTTTTGCTTCAAAAGCTACCAGAATGCTTCCTTTGATTGCCGTTTTCAAAAAATTTTCTGGGGGAGTAACCCCCCTCCTCTCCCCCCCCCCCCCCCCTCAAAAAGCTTGCGCCTTCAGCATTCGCGCCAAATGCCTTCGGCATCTGGATACCCCATACCCATTTAGTATCAGCCAGTTCACCCAAATTAGCAATATCAGCCCCCCCCCCCCCCCCTCCAATATAAATTTCATTCCGACGGGCCTGTTTTAGCTCCAAAACAAATCAATATTTTATATGCGTATTCTTCTAGTACGGTACAGTACAGGCACCACGGGTGGGCAATATTTCCACGGACGCAATAACATTAGATTCCAAACACTAATTACAGGCATAATCATCAAAAATTCAACCCGGTGCTTCATTAATTAAAATTTTGCTGATGCTGTTTTTTACTACCTGGTAAACACATGCGTGAACATAACTGCCCACGTGTGGATTACGACCAATCCACGGCGACTGTACTGTATATCACATGTTATATCACTTCTTTACAATCCTGATCAAACCTTTCTTTTTTAGCACACCTGGCCTAAAAGGCCATGTGAGCTTTTCTCATCTCTTGGCGTCCGTCGTCGTCCGTCGTCCGTAAACTTTTCGCATTTTCATCTTCTTCTCTGTAACCGCTGAGCCGGTGTTAACCAAACTTGGCAGGAATGGTCTATGGGAGGTTCTCTACAAACGGTCCTCATTTTGTACGAAAAACATGGCTTCCGGAGGCATTCTTTGATTCTGGTTGGTAGATTTTCAAAAATCTTCTCCTCTGAAACAGCCAGGCCAAATGTTTTGAAACTTCAGAGAAATGATGACTGGGACCCCCCTCTACCAACGATCCTCATTTGATGTTGATTGGGTCACAAACATGGCCGCAATTGCGACTTATAGTTATTGTAGAAACCCTATGGGAAATCACATTTACCTCTTCTTCTCTGGAAAAACCGAGGCGACATGAAAACAAACCTGGCAGAGATAGTCTATGGGAGGTCCTCTACAAACGATCCTCATTTTGTTACCGTGGGTTGAAAAACATGGACGCCAGAGGCATTTTTTGATTCTGATTGGTAGATTTTCAAAAATCTTCTCAGCTGAAACTGCCACTCCAAATGTTTTGATACTTCACATAAATGATGACTGGGACCCCCTCTTCCCACGATCCTCATTTAATGTTGATCGGGTTGCAAATATGGCCGCAACTGCGGCTTATAGTTACTGTAGAAACTTTATGGGAATCACATTTTCATCTTCTTCTCCGGAACTACTGAGCCGACGTGAACCAAACCTGGCAGGGATGGTCTCTGTGAGATCCTCTATAAACGATCCTCATTTTGTTCCCTTGGAATGAAAAACATGGCCGCCAGAGGCATTCTTTGATTCTGTTTGGTGGATTTTCAAAACATCTTCTCCTCTGAAACTGCTAGGCCAAATGTTTTGATACTTCACATAAGTGATGACTGGCACCCCCTCTACCAACGAACCTCATTTAATGTTGATCGGGTTGTAAACATGGCCACAATTGCGGCTTATAGTTACTATAGAAACCCTGTGGGAAACCACATTTTCATCTTCTCTGGAACTACTGAGCCGACGTGAACCAAACTTCGCAGGAATGGTCTATGAGAGGATGGAAATATGTGGCCACCAGAGGTAATATTCTAATGCTTAACCCAATGCCTCTCCTGTCTACAAGAAAATCCGTGCTGTCAGCAAAATACTTGTTTTTGAGAATCTGGTAAGGGTTGGTTCCAGTTTTCTCCACTGAGAACTGGGAAAAACCCAAAATATTGTGTATACAGTACAAGTCAAAATAAGCTGTAGCATAACTGCAATAAACTAAGTAAACTGCTGTTCCTGCCCTGACAAGATCAGAATCTGACATTTTCTTGAAAGCTATCAGTGAGAGCTTTCCAGAAAATGATGTCAGCTTCTGGTCTTATCAGTATAGGAAGAGAAAGATACATTGTTTATAAGGTTTATCATACACAACTTATTTTGACTTGTACTGTAAACAATTGCAACTGTATGTTGATATATGCATATTAGTCTCAAGTTACTTATCAGAAAATACTGATTGATGACAGGTGTTTGGAAAACCAGGGGCGTTTTTGTTTATATTCACTTCCCATCATGTCAGCTTAGATGACAGTAATTATTGTATAGCTTTTAAGATTTGACAAAACTGGAGTAAAATGTGTTTGACTGTAACTCTTTCCCTAGCCAAAGCTATTTTGAAAGAGACTACTGTCTGAGAAAATTGTAATTTTCAAAATATTTAACCTTCTTTTACTGAATTTTTTTTTGTTGAAACAGAATTCATATAAATGTGTGCATTTTCAAGAAAATCTTCTTTGAAACTACAAGGCCAAATGGTTTGAAAACTTAGTGTGGCTGATGACTGTAACCCCCTCTACCAATGATCCTCATTTTAATGATCATCAGGTTGCAATTATGGCTGTAATTGTGGCTTATAGTTACTATAGAAACCCTATAGGAAATCACATTTTTATCATCTTCACTGAAAGTACTGAGCCAATGTGAACCAGTCTTGGCAGGCATTGTCTTCGAGAGGTTCTCTACAACTGTTACTCATTTTATTCCTGTTGGGTAAAAAAACGAAGCGTTCTTTGATTCTGATTGGTCAATTTTGAAAACTCTTCTCCTCTGAAACTGCAGGGCCAAATGTTTTGCAGCTTTGCATGGTTGATAACTGGGACCATCTCCACCAACATTCCTCATTTTAATGTTGATCGTATTGCAAACATGGCCACAATTGCGGTTTATAGTTACTATAGAATAAACATATGGGGAATCACATTTTGATCTTCTCTCTGGAACTACTGAGCTGACTTGAACCAAAACTTGACAAGAATGATCTATAGGGGGCCCTCTACAAACGATCCTCTTTTTGTTCCCGTTGGTTGGAAAATATGGCCACCGGAGACATTCTATGATTCTGTTTGATGGATTCAAATGTTTTGAAATTTTACGTGATTGAAGACTGGGACACCTTCTACCAATGATCTTCATGTAATGTTGATGTAATGTTGCCAACATGGTCACAATTGCAGCTCATAGTTGCCATGGAAAGCCTATGGGAAATCACATTTTTATATGTAGTTCCAGGTGAGTGATTACAGGCTATGTAGAGCCTCTAGTTTCGCTTGCGATTATTCGAGTTTTTTGCAGCGAATGTATTTGGTTACGCTCTGATTCACCTGCATCATAATGTCCATCAGCTCGGATGCAGACTCACCTGTGTCTGTCTTAGTAACTTCAAAGCTTCACATCTAAATATAGTACGAGTAGTTTATTTTGAATATGCAAAGTCTGAAGGGATTGTATTACCCTAGTTCTACTGACCGCTACCCGTTCAAATTTCCCTGATGGAATATATTGACACCTTGGGAGATAACCAGTTTATTCTGACGTCTATTTAAGGTGAAATGACAGTTGGCAGTTGTCAGATAAGCGATTAGGGAACAGACACAGAAATAGCGGTGTTCCAAAACCAATCAATAGTCAATGATACTACCCCCGTTATTAGCTCACCTGACTGAAATTCAGGGTGAGCTTTTCTTATCACTCTTCGTCCGTCGTCCGTCCGTCCGTCGTCCGTCGTCCTGCGTGAAGGTGGTGTTTGAGCCTCTTTCTCCTAAACCACTGGCCACATTTTAATATTAAATTTCATGTAAGTAGTGGTTATATAGGGGCATTTTGATTTTTATGCAAATTAGGTTTCGGCTCATATTGAGCAGAGGGGTGTAGAAAAAGTGGCCAATTTTTTTTTTAAATCTTCTAATGAACCACCAGTAGCAGAGACTTGATATATGGTATAGAGAGTCCTTTTGAGGTTTAGAATCAAATTTGTTCAAGAGAAGTTTGTCGGGCATTATTTGCCTTCGTTATGGGAGGGGCAAAAATTTTGGCCACACCTAAAATTTCTATTTTCTGAACCGTGAGGTCGATTTGAACCAAATTTGATATGAGATGATAATGGGTCATAAGTAGTTGATTGAGGCAAAAAAAAAATTTCTCATTGCCCCGTGGGAACCTCGGGAGCTAAAAATAGGAAAAACCTTAAAACTGCCATATCTCCAAAACTACACGGCACAGAGAATTCTTATTTTGTATAAAGCTTACTTTTATCCAGTAGAATAGAATGGTTAAAAAATCCCTATCGATTTGATCACAAGGTACTTTTTTCAGGACTTTGAAGAAGTGCTGAGTCAGCACTTTTTAACACTGTAGGCAATGGGAAAAACATTAAAAAATCTCCTTCTCCAGATCCAGCAGGCAGAACCTTTTGATATCTGGTATGCAACATTGTAGGGTGGATCTGATTCAAGTTTGTTCAAATCGGCCCCTTGGGTTCATATTTGGGCTCAGTATAGGAGCCCGATTTCGAACTTAGTGCATTTCATGCAAATTTCTTAAAAAAATCTTCTTCTCCAGATCCAGCAGGCAGAATCTTTTGATATTTGGTATGCAACATTGTGGGGTGGATCTGATTCAAGTTTGTTCAAATCGGCTCCCTAGATTGATATTTGGGCTCACTATAGGAGCTCGAATTCGAACTTAGTGCATTTCAGGCAAATTTCTTCAAAAATCATCTTCTCCAGATCCAGCAGGCAGAATCTTTTGATATTTGGTATGCAACATTGTGGGGTGGATCTGATTCAAGTTTGTTCAAATCGGCCCCCTGCATTCATATTTGGGCTCACTATAGTGCATTTCAGGCAACTTTCTTAAAAACTCTTCTTCTCCAGATCCAGCAGGCAGAGTCTTTTGATATTTGGTATGAAACATTGTCGGGTGGATCTGATTCAAGTTTGTTCAAATCGACCCCCTGGGTTTATATTTGGGCTCAGTATAGGAGCCCAAATTTGAAGTTAGTGCATTTCAGGCAAATTTCTTTGAAAATCTTCTTCTCAAGATCGAACAGGCAGAATCGTTTGATATTTGGTATGCAACATTGTGGGATGGATCTGATTCAAGTTTGTTCAAATCGGCCCCCTGGATTCATATTTGGGCTCACTATAGAAGCCCGAATTCGAACTTAGTGCATTTCAGGCAAATTTCTTAAAAAAATCTTCTTCTCCAGATCCAGCAGGCAGAATCTTTTGATATTTGGTATGCAACATTGTCGGGTGGATCTGATGATTCAAGTTTGTTCAAATCGGACCCCTGGGTTTATATTTGGGCTCAGTATAGGAGCCCAAATTTGAACTTAGTGCATTTCAGGCAAATTTCTTTGAAAATCTTCTTCTCAAGATCCAGCAGGCAGAATCTTTTGATGTTGGCTATGCACCATGCTTAGGGGGAGGGAGGGGGTGAGATTCAAGTTTGTTCAAGCCAAGTCCCTGGGTTCATATTTGGGCTCACTGTGGTTGCCCGAATTATAACTCAGTTCAAAATGAGGAATTTTCTTTAAAAATATTCTTCAGATCCAGAAGTCGGAATGTTTTGATATTTGGTATGCAGCATCCTCGGGGGGGGGGGGGGGGGGATTCAAGTTTGTTCAAGCCATGTCCCTAGGTCAATATTTGGCCTCACTGTGAGAGCTCAAATTGTAACTTAGTTCAAAATGAGGAATTTTCTTAAAAAATATTCTTCTTCAGATCCAACAGTCGGAATGTTTTGATATTTGGTGTGCAGCATCATTAGGGGGGAGGGGGGGGGGGGGGTGAGATTCAAGTTTGTTAAAGCCAAGTTCCTGGGTTCATATATGGGCTCCCTGTGGGAGCCCGAATTATAACTTAGTTCAATATGAGGAATATTCTTTAAAAATCTTCTTTTTTTAGATCCACTGGTCAGAATCTGTGGGTATTTGGAAAAAGCTTTTCTTAGGAGGAGCAGATGCAACTTGCTGAAATCAATTCTCTGGGTTGATATTTAGACTACCATGTCATGTGAGCGCCCTCAGGCCCCATGGGGCCTCTCGTATTGGTAACTCGTCAGTACTCATACTATCACCTGATACACGCCCTTTTGCATTCCTTACTTTTATTCTCTGATGTTGTTTATTTTTTCAAAATTTTGTTTCAAGTCGTTAAATTTCAGAATTGAATATTTCCTGAACAAAGGGGACAGTACGTGCATTGTATCTTTTATTATCTATAATTCGTAACGCTTTCCTCCGTAGTTTCACCCTTTTGAAACCCCGAGGCCTATTTACCGGTCCAAGAATATGATACGTCATAATTCCATTAAGTAAGCTGGTTGCTAAGTGAATATGTGGTGTAGAACAATCAGTATTTTCAACGTTCAGCCTCAAGGCTGCACGTTGAAAATATTAATTTATCTACACCCAAATAACGAAAATGGGCTCTTCAAATTGCTGCCACTGAACAGACATGGAAGAGATCACCAGGGTCCAAAGAGTTAAAAAACTGAGTGACCCTAAACGTACATGCCATAGAAATATGACAGTGAACCACAGGAAGATGTAATGTTTATAGTGTTGCCCTCGGGAGTGTATTTGTTGCTTTGTTTAGGCACATTAGACATAAAAATGAGAAAGTAAGGAAAAAAATCGGAGAAAGCTGATTTTTTTTATATATTTCCGGGACACACATTGCGGATAAAGTGTGAAAAGTCCCCGCGAATCCGAGTTGAGCTTTTTTAGTTATAGCGTTTTTTTGATGAAAAAAAAAATTTTAAAAAAAATTCGACCCAGCTCCATATTTCTCATTCTTATTCGCCTTAGTAGGGTGAGAATCATAAATATCGTGCTGAATTATATTGAGAATACATATCCCCAACAGAAAATGCCAACATTGTACCAATCCTCACACTCAATGGTGAAATATTCGCGAAAATGTACAAAATTACGAAAAAAAAATTTATTGTTTTCATACACACAACGGTACACAACGTCCATTAAATCAAATCTACGACTACTTTGGGAGTTAAATTATATATCAAAAATTGCAGAAAAGCAGTGGCTTTATAATGATATATAGCAATGGTCATTTATTCCATAATGAACTGGTGAAACGTGTGAAATATTAACCATACCCCCTAAACTCAAATTCAAACGGCATCGACTTTTCTCATTCAAATACCGTATTATTATATTAGATGAATGAGCTAACAGAAATAATGCAACAGGATGATTTGAAGTTGTTCACTGAGAAAGGTTACTTTACCATAAGGCGCTCAGATAAATTCTGGGACGGGATATATTCTGATCAGACCATAGAGCAGTGTTTAATGAGAATGTTCAAGCTCCCTGGTGGTCTCACACATGGCAGGGGAATACCCGATAGCACTGTTGCGAAATGGGTACATGGACTACCTCTTTGCCTTCCGATATG
The DNA here is from genome assembly GCA_031216915.1 of Pictodentalium vernedei. Taxonomy (NCBI): domain Eukaryota; kingdom Metazoa; phylum Mollusca; class Scaphopoda; order Dentaliida; family Dentaliidae; genus Pictodentalium; species Pictodentalium vernedei. The sequence goes on from CM062296.1 coordinate 228,380,973, forward strand.
TAATGCTCTCGAAAATTTTGTTCATGTTCACACTGGTCATGGCGAACAACATCGGGATCTCCGTCAAAGTTCACAATTGACTGATGCCAATGATATCACCAAATTATTGAACTGGCTCAGAGTGCATTCCCCCTTTCAGAATAGAGATCCACTACAATTAGTCTCTATAGCGACCGGGCTTGTGGCCGACGAAACTGTGAACTGTGACCAAGTTCGCAAAATTGGTGAATGTTGCGTATCGAATGTTGTAAGCAAAACGTTCAACAGCATCAAACTACGACGTGTTGACACTGTGAAGTCTTTCGCATCGATGGCAAATAGCATCAAAGTCCGTGGAAGTAAGGTAGTGATTGACCCCACGATTCTGTTCAACCGCATCACATGTGTTATTCAGTCACAAGCAGAGATGGAAGAGTATCTCAAATATGAACTCGCCCCGAAACCACCAGCATTGTTTGATTCTGCTGGAATGAGGAAGACACAGAAAAGCACGCTCGGTAAGATCCTCAAAACATACGGTTCCGAGCAAACTAAAATCCCAGAACATTCTCTGTTTGTTGTAGATGGTGGATATTTATTGAGGGCAGTTGTATGGCCTAAACAGTCGTCATATAAGGATATATGTACATCATATTCCAATTATCTAGTGAGACATTTTGGGGCGAACGTCGTGGTTGTTTTTGATGGTTATGCTTGTACAATGTCGACAAAGGGCATGGAACAAGCCCGTAGATCTAAAGACAGGTATTCCATTGATATCAATATCTCACCCGAGTTACCAGCCACCACACCCCAATCCGATTTCCTTGCAAATGCCAAGAACAAAACCCAACTGATCGATCTTCTAATGCAGGAGCTATCTGCTATCAATATTCAGTCCAAGCAGGCCGAGGCTGATGCTGATGTACTGATAGCCGAAACTGCACTTGACATCGCTCAAGATGACAACAATGTTGTCGTTGTGGGAACAGACACAGACTTGTTAGTCATTCTTACCTCTCGAGTTCAACCGGGATGTAATATTCACATGATGTATTCCATTACCCCAAACTTACTAGTTTCAGTTAGTGAAATAGCAACCAAAATGGGTGACCATAGATGCAACCTCCTTGTAGCACATTCTATAAGTGGTTGTGACACTACTTCTGCACTCTTTCGAGTTGGTAAGAAGAAAGTATTCAGTACAATTGACTCCGATGTTACTAGCGACTCACAACAGTATGTCAACACAATTTTGGCGGATGACAGTACACCAAGTGCAGTAGCCGCTGCCGGGGAACAACTTCTCCTGATCTTATACGGGAGTAAAACTGTTTCCTCTCTCGACCAATATAGATATGTCACTTACAAGCGTTATGTAGCAAAATCTAAACTGAATAAACCCATCGACCTAGCCTCACTCCCACCAAGCAGCGATGCTGCACAACAACATGTCTACAGATGTTATCTCCAGGTCCAACAATGGCTGGGCACTTCGCTTCCTCCGACGGATTGGGGGTGGTCGCTAGACAATGGACTTCTTGTACCGACTGCAGCCACAAAGCCATGTGCCCCCGATAACCTACTGAATCTGATCAGTTGTGGTTGCAAGAGTGCTTGTACAAAAAGGTGTGGGTGTAAGAAGGCAGGACTCTCTTGCTCAGGTTTGTGTAATTGCAGTTCGGATTCTTGTAACAACCACAGAAACACTGTCCTGTCGGAAATTTCTGAGTTCGATGAATAATATGTATATAGGTCATGTCATTTCTGTATATAGCGTTGATAACAGTCAATGTAACTTAATCCATGTTGATTGATTTGTACATTCTGTAAATATTATTTATTGATTTTTGTACATTCTGTAAATATTATTTATTGATCTAATGCTGCCAAACACAGACGTGTCTGTTCGGTCCCAAGCCCGAAAATAGTTGAGTTCTCATGCTGACGAATTTTATGCCAAAAGGGGAACTCGGCCAGAGGCAGAGGGGGTCTTCCATAATGTCTATTTTGTAAGCAATGATAAAAGTCTTCAAATGGTGGTGGATTTTTTATCGTCTGTCCAACTAAAATCCCGTTCTGTACTACGACCCTTTGGGCAAATCCGTTAGGAAAATCGTCATTTTTTGCGTAAATCCGATACTTTTTTGTGAATTTTCAATAATTTTTCGCAGAAATTGTCACAGAATGCACATTTTCCTCTAGGTAAATGTATATTAGACATTATGTAACTCGAAATACGCGTAAACAAAAGATACAGTTGGATCAATTCGAGGTTACAAAGTTCGTGCGATTTTTTTTTATTTTTTTCAAACGCGTTTTCGAAAAAAGGCTGTAGAAAAAAAAAGCTCAACTGGGATTTTAGGGGACTTTTGTCTAATCGTTCAGTGACATGTACTCGACATTCCCTGAAAAAATCAGCTTTCTCCGATTTTTTTCCCTAGTGAAACCTAATGTTCTGCGAAATCTTTTGATTTTTTTCAAACACGTTTTCGAAAAAAGGCTGTAGAAAAAAAAGCTCAACTGGGATTTTAGGGGACTTTTGTCTAATCGTTCAGTGATATGTACTCGACATTCCCTGAAAAAATCAGCTTTCTCCGATTTTTTTCCCTAGTGAAACCTAATGTTCTGCGATTTTTTTTGATTTTTTTCAAACGCGTTTTCGAAAACAGGCTGTAGAAAAAAAAGCTCAACTGGGATTTTAGGGGACTTTTGTCTAATCGTTCAGTGATATGTACTCGACATTCCCTGAAAAAATCAGCTTTCTCCGATTTTTTCTCTAGTGAAACCTAATGTTCTTGGGCTAAAACAGCGCTTGGCATTTCTTATCAACCTTCCTTACAATTGTTTACTACAGGCTTGCACTAAAATGGAAGACCCTAACTCTGAAAATATACTCTCTATTTTTATATTTCCCAAGCGATTTGGGAAAGAAAAGTGGTGCAAAAGCACCAAGAAAAAATAAGTCAAAACTGGGTCGAGTGCTACCGTCGCACATCTAGTAAGGGACGCTATTCCCCAAGTACATATCCACGGCTTCCGGTAAACCAGTGCGCAGGCAGTAACTAATAAATCATTCTTTTTCGTCCGCCCGCGTGGCTGGACGTCCATGTTCGCATTAAGAAACGATGATAATTCAACCTGTTGACAATGGTAACCCATGGCTGGAATTATGGATCTGAGGATCGTATAATAACAGGACTGTGTTTTATATATTCTCGTTATTATTTTCAACCACATTTGCATTGTATTTTATATATTCTCCGTGTTCGCGCGCAACTTTCGCGTACCGTGCGGTTCGAACATGGAATATTTCGGTTGATAAATGTATGTTTTCCTTTTGGATATTATTATTATTATTATTGGAGTTAGGTGTCAATGGGGGCTGTATGGACAGCATTTCTCCTTTCTGTTGAGGCCAGAATTTCTGTTTTTTTGGGTCCCTGTCGGCCGTACCCGCTCGGGGGGGGGGGGGGCGCTATCGTTCGGGGCCTCCCAGCACGACCACGTCTGGTGAGAGTTATACCCCCGCCATGGGGGATGTGCAGTGATGTCTGGTAGTGTGGACGTGGGGTATCGACCCCAGCCTTCCCTGACTTCAACTCAGCGAAGTCGGAAGGGGCTGCCGACCGGACCCTCTGCTGTGGCCTCTCAGCCGTCGAGCACAGCAGTTTTATCCCTGCAGGGGTCTGCAGAGATGTCTGGTAGTGTGGATGTGGGGTATCGGCCTCAGCCTTCCCTGACTTCAACTCGGCGACGTCGGGAGGGGCTGCCGGCCAAACCCTCTGCTGTGGTCTCTCAGCCGTCGAGCACCGCAGTTTTTCCATTGGATTCGGATGTTCATGGTGCGGCCACCATGAACTCCGTGGCGTTTCCGTCCACGCACTCTGATCCCATGGTCAGTTTTGCGGGACCAACGCCTTTTGTGCAGTCTGGACCTTCTGTCACTCAGAGGTCCACGGCGACTCTCCTGAGTTCCCGCTCTGTAGATCTTCGGGGTATGTCATACACCATATACACATCTGCCTTCAGATGTTTCGGCTGCCACCCGTCGCCCTGCATCGGGTGTATTTGATTGAGGTTCGTGACCCTTCGCTTGTTAAAAGAGTCAGGAATAAAGCCGATGCGTTCCCACGTCAAACCGGCCAACACGGGCCGTGAGCTAAGGGAGGCCCTCTCTTTGCTCACGGAGGTTCTTTTCAAGAGCCTTTCCGTTGCTTCCAGCGAGGCTACTAGTGATTTCGAGGCGCCCCCTGCGGCGCCGCCTCCCGGGATTGGAAGCAGGCCGCTTTCTGATCCCTCAGGTGTGCCTACACTATGGGAGGCGTCGGCTGGTTTGTCCATGATCATGATGGGCTATGTGTCTTCCGACTCAGGGGATGAGTCAGACATACCTGGCGTCGACAGCCAACAGTCTTCTGACTTGGGGGGGGGGGGGGGGGCAACTCTTGACTTCGTGTTTGGGTTCCGTCCAGATCTCAAACCGTTAAACCAGCCGACAGTGTCAACCAGGCCGCGATCATCGCTCGCGCACCTACAGTGGAGCAATCCGCTTCTGGCGCCTCGACCGTGCCAGTCGGTACAGGTGGTTGAAGCGTTTACAGCTTTGGACTCTATGCTGAGTTCTAAGGCTATGAAGACTTAGTTTTTCACCAGGGTTGACATTTTTTGGCTCCAGTGCGTTATCGTTCCTACGATTCCGCCAATCCGTCAGTCTGCCAGACTTTGACGGTCTTGGATCAGGACTCCACCTCCCTCGGGCTTTCCAAGCCCAAGTCGGTCGTTATTCCTATGGCGACATTGGAATTAGTTCGCCGGGACGCTGTGTTGGACACAAGTCGTTCCCTCTCTGAGGGGCAGCACGCCACTCTTCAATGTGCTTCTTTGGCGGGTCCGCAACTGTTCCGTGGTGACCCTCCGGTATGACGTCCTACGTCATTCCAAAGATCTTCTGCTGCTTCGTCAGCTTGATCAGCCTTCTGTTGGAGGCAGGGACCGTCCAAAGCCTAACAAGCACCCTTCTGCTTCCTCTGCGAAGCCAAGAGCTGATCCTCCTGCCGCCGCTTCTACTTCTTACTCATGGGGTAAGGGTAAGTGTCGGCAGGCGAGAGGGAGGACTCAGGATTCTTCATATAAAGGAGGTGGTTTCTCCTCTCGCGGGCTTCGCCGGGGTTCGAAATGAAAGTCCTCACCTCGATTCGCCCCAGGTTGGACAAGCTGATATCCTCCAGAGGCATTCCAATGTTGCCTTTCTGGAGTCAGATGTCGACACACTGTTCATCCTGCTCACATCGCTAGGGTTCAGAGTCAACGAGGAGAAGTCGGACCTGGTCCCTTCTCAGTCGTTTTGTCATCTGGGAATGCACTTCCGTACTCAGCTGATTACGGTGGCGGTTCCACGTGGAAGGGCTGTGATTCTCTCAGCTTTTGCCCTGACTCTGTCCCAGTCCACGTCCGCGACAGCTCAGAGCATTTTCCGACTGCTCGGTCTCTGCGGTCCGTGACGGATCTCATTCCTCAAGGTAGGCTGCATGTCAGACCTCTCCAACACTTTATTCTCTGTCGTTGGGGACCGAATGTCGATCCTCTTGATCTGGTGCTTCGGAGTCTTTTCGTCGTCACCTTCTCCCCTGGACGGATGTTCAGTGGATTATGCAGGGGGTTCCGTTGGATTTACCCTCGTCCTATCGTGTTCTGACGGCAGACGCCGGCGATCTCGAATGGGGAGCGACGCTGAATCCTCTAGGTCTTTCCCTTCACGGGGCATGGGACCAGGATAAAGCAGCTCTTCACATCAACCAGAAGTAGCTTCTTGCTCTTCTTCTGAGTTTCCGGCAGTGAATCCCCCACTTCTGTTGTCCGACAATTCGACAATGGTTGCTTACATTCGGAACCAGGGCGGCACGCAATCCGATCCCATGTACGAATTGGCTCGGGATCTTCTACTGCTCGCTCAGGATGTCAACGCCGGAGTGGTGGTTCGTCACATTCCCGGTCGTCTGAACGTCCTAGCCGACTCCCTGTTCCGACGGGGCAGGGCCTTTTCCACCGAGTGGATGATCCACAGGGCGGTGTCCCAGTCGTTTGCGATCTCTTGGGTCGTCCCCAAGGAGGCACTCCACCGGTTTAGCCTATGTGGCTAAGTGGAAGGTCTTCTGTCGATGGTGTGCCGATCACTCTGTTGATTATGCCAATCCTTCGATTTCACAGATTGCGGAGTTTCTGGTATATCTGTTTGATTTCCAGGGTCTTCAGCTCGTTACTATCAAAGAGTACAGGTCCATGCTTTCGGAGGCCTTTTCGTATGTGGGACAGCGTCGTATCGGCACTAACCCATACCTCTCCAAGCTTGTTCGGCACTTTTCCTTGAAAAGGCCTAGAACTTTGCAGCTTACCCTAAGATGGAATCTTTCTTGGGTTCTGCTTTGCTTGGGGCGGGGGGCGCCGTTCGAACCTTTATCCCGGGTGGATATGAGTTTTTTCACAAACAAGACGGCTTTTCTGATGGCTTTTGCCTCAGCCAGAAGGGTTAGTGAGCTTCACACCCTCTTGGTTGACCCGGCCTTTTTCAGGAGCTCTCCCAACAGTGTTACGTCTACCACTGTTTGCTCCTTTCTGGCCAAGAATCAGATACCAGGAACGACTCCACCTCTATCTGTATCAGGGCTCTTCCTTCTGCTGAGGGTAACCGCCTTTGCTCTGTCCGGTTCGTGCCATTCGCATTTATCTCAATCGGACGTTCATTAGGAAAGGCAGGAAACGATTTTTCTGTCTCTTATTCCTGGTCGACAGAAGATCTCTTCTCAATCCATTTCTCGATGGATTTGACTTACTATTCGCGCGGCTTACGCTCGTCTAGCGGCTGACGATTGTATTACCAATCGTATTTCTGCCCACGAAGTGCGTGAATTGTCTACCTCTAACTCCGTCAAGTTGTCGGATGTTATGCAGGTAGCCTACTGGAGAAATGCTTCTACTTTCTCCACCTTCTATCTGCGTCAGTGGCAGGAGTCATTAGGCTTCTTACAAGGTCCATTCCAGCTCTGTGCTGTTATTGTCCTTTCTGTCTGTGCGTCGCACAGAACTATACGCCTCATCTCTCATTGTCTTTTACTAATAATTGTGATGCTATAGTTTGATAGGTCTAGGGACCTGTTCCTCTGTCCACGGTTCCAGTGCAATTGGGTTATGTGGGGGTTGGTTATGTGATTCCCTCCATCCTATTGTCTATTCAGCCTGTAGTAAACAATTGTAAGGTAGGTTGATAAGAAATTTAAATTTTATAGTAAATTTCCTTTCTTATTATACCTACCACAATTGCTTACATGGAGGCCCTCCCGTCTTCATATTCGGGTAAGAATCCTTCCTCCCCGCTGATCACATAAATCCATTGTTGGTGGATTAAAAGGAATGATTCGTTAGTTACTGCTTGCGCACTGGTTTACCGGAAGCCGTGGGTATTTACTTGGAGAAGAACATCCCCTACCGGGTGTGCGCCTGTAGCACTCGACCCAGTTTTGGCTTATTTTTTCTTGATGCTTTTGCACCACTTTTCTTTCCCAAATCGCTTGGGGAAGATCAAAATCGAGAGCATATTTTCCGAGTTAGGGTCTTCCACTGTAGTGCAAACCTGTAGTAAACAATTGTGGTAGGTATAATAAGAAAGGAAATTTACTATAAAATTTAAATTGTTAAACAAACTGCTGATATATGATGTTTGAAGTTCAAATTTTCGTCCTTATTGACCTTTAGGGACCTAACAAAAGTATCCTAGTTAGAATTGGAATTGCCTTCACATGTAAAATGTGTATAGTTTATGGAAATAACCTTGTCCTTTGAAAATAATGATAGGAATTGTGGTTAATGACGCTATTTGTCAAGTTACCCCCGATACAAAACTGGCCAGAAATTGCTTCTCCGTACCCTGGTATCCTATCAGCAGAGGTGAGTTTGCGTTCCCATCTCGTCGACATAACGGATGGAACAAATAGCATAGAACTTGTTTACTATTTACTAGTGTCATATAACATCCATGCCGGATGAAGGGTTATTCATTCATCCATTCATTCACTCATTCGTTCATTCTTAGTGTTACTAGTATCATTCATTCATTCATTCATTCATTCATTCATTCATTCATTCATTCATTCATTCATTCATTCATTCATTCATTCATTCATTCATTCATTCATTCATTCATTCATAGTGTTACTTGTGTCATTCATTCAGTCGTTCATTCATTCGTTCACTCATTCATTCATTCGTTCGTTCGTTCGTTCGTTCGTTCGTTCGTTCGTTCGTTCGTTCGTTCGTTCGTTCGTTCGTTCTTTCTGGGTGGACGATCGGATGGATGGATGGATGTGTGGGTGCTTGACTGATCGAGTGTTTGGATGTGTGACTGACTTGCTGTTTAGGGTAAAAAAATCAAAGTACCTCCACCTCGTTTATTTTTGATGAATAGCACTTCAACAATTCATCAGATAATTTATACCCTGTAGTGCCCTCTTGCGCTAGTTCGTCAATTTAGCATCATTAAGAAAATTTAAGATCCACCCCTCTTTATTCCTTTTTAGGTTAGTCACTAATCCTTTACCATATGTAGTGCCAAAACGGGAAGCCCTATTCATCAACCCGCTATTTGCTGTTCATGATTTCTTTACTTCTTGCGTCGGAAATATGGCTTGTGACCCCTCATTGGAACGAGCGCGTGTCGGTGGGGGTCGTGAGCTGTGCTCTCGACGAACGGGATGGAAGACAAATTAGTCTCTCAATAATACTTCCTATGAGTGTCGTCTCTTGTTCGTGCTCAAATAAGGGCTGTTATGTTTGTTAATTGTTAGTTATTAAAGTGTACATACCATGATGTAATTATATAATATTATTCATTAACAAATCAACTTTTAATTAGTGAAACGATACCTTGAAGTACAGCCAAAGCTAGTTCGTCAATTTAGTACCAGTGAAATAATTTTAATCACAAATTCTCACCCGGTTGATCATTGACCGTCTGCCAAGTGTAACGTCAAAACTGCCAGCGCCATTGACAACTATCCAATTTTCAAGATTTGTACACTTTTGTTTGTTTTTCTGGATTTTGCTTTTTTGCTTTGTTTTTTGTTGTCTCTGAAATATGGTTTATGACCCCTCAATGATGATAGTTCATTCATTCATTCATTCATTCATCAGTGAGTGAGTGAGTGAGTGAGTGAGTGAGTGGGTTGAGTGAGGTGAGTGAGTGAGTGAGTGAGTTGCTGTTTAGATTCACAGTTTAAGATCGGTGAACCTCATATTTGTATCAACCGCTATTAGGCATTAACATCATGCTTGATGTTGACATGCTACTAAATTCTCACCACAGTGCTGTGATACATATCACGGTGGTGTACTTGTACCCCACAAATGATAGTTATCATCAAACGCAGTGCCTCCCGCGCTAGTTCGTTAAGTTAGTTCGAGCAAGATAACTTTAGCCCACATTAGTTTTCACTCGGCTATTCACCAACCCATTGCTCTGCGCAGCGTCCAAAACCGACCAACCCTTTTCACAAATAACCACTGAATCTCCGTGATTTCTATCTTCTTGATGTCTTGGAGATGTGGCTTGTGACCCTCATTGGAACGAGCAGGTTCTTCTATGTTGTTTTTTAGTTTTATTTTCTCGAAAATGTGATGTGGCTTATAACCCCTCATCAAAGTTAGCCTGTTCCAGTGCTGTTTGTTCCATCTGTTTTGTATCTTGACAAAACCGATGGAACAAATAGCATGGAACTTGCTTACTAGTGTCATATGACATTCTTGCTGGATGAAGGGTTATCTCATTCATTCGTGCATTCGTTCATAGTGTTACTAGTGTCATATAACAGCCATGCTGGATGAGGGGTTGTCTCATCTCTCTATCTCATCTCACTCATCCATTCGTGTGTGGGTGAGTGTGTGACCGACCTGCTGTTTAGGGTAACAAATCAAAGTACCCCCACCCCATTTATTACTTATCACGTTCAATTCGACAACTCTCACCCGGCTATTTTTTAACTCTCTCTCCTATATAGCGTCCAAAACCGACAAGCGCCTTCTACTAATCTAAACAATATGTTCATGATATATAACTGTTTTTTCTTCATTTTCTGTCTTGGAAATATGGCGTATGTACTTCCCCCCCCCCCCACCCCCCGCCCATTGGAACTATCTCGCCAAGCTCGTTCCGGCGGCGGTGGGAGTCGTGGGCTGTGTTTCCAAGACGGGGATGAAAACAAATTAGCTTTCCAAAGCTGTTTGTTTACAAGTTTCGACTGTCATTCGTGTCGAACCAAGGGCTGGAGTAACTGTCAATAATCGAAGGGTAAATCCCAAGACGCAACTATATAGCGCTGTTGAAGTTCATAATTAAGATCGGTTTCCCATTTTATTTTTTGTCCATTCACATTTCCCATTTCCTTCATTCCCCATGTCTCCTTTCGTTTTCACTCATTTCATCTCAACCTCTTCATATGTCTCCACTTCTTTTCCTTTCTGCCTACTTGTTTGCATTGATTATTATTCCACCTCGTCTTTTACAAATTCACTCACTCGTTCTCTTTCTTCATTGAATCCATTGTTTTACTGTAAAGTCCTTTAATTATAAATTTATTTGTTCAATCATTCATCCAAGATACCATATCACTTTGATGTGATGTTAGGTAGGGTGATGTTGCACCCGACGTACTTGTATATAAACTACAGTGTTTTTATCCTGTTTGTACATAATAATTTCGTTTCTAAACAAACTCCCAATTACATACTATTACTGCAACAGACTGTGACTAGAAATGAAAAAGAAATATCGTCTCAACCCGTCCAACAGTTCAACTATGTCTGGGACTTAACCTCCTTTTATCTTCATCTTGGAACAATATATTGTATTTACGTCTTGTATATTTGTCCAGCGAGAAAGGATGGTAGTATGTTGGTGAATTATGGCGGGTAACATTACACTCGACGAGGTGCAGGTAGACGCAGAGTACGACTTTATACAGCACTATAATGAGAAAATATGCTCCTTGGCAGAAAATGATGAATCCCAATATAAAAACCACGCAACTGACTGCAACTACTTTTCGCCTAGTGACTTTCAGTCAATGGCTTGTAAAATAGACGCAGGATTCTCAATATTTCATCTCAGTTGCCAAAGCCTGAAGGCCCATTGTGATTCCTTCCAAAACATGCTATATAACCTACAAACAGGAAAGAACTTCTTCAACATAATAGGACTTACCGAAATGTTCCAAATTCCTCCAGAGATGTCTTTCAGTCTGGATGGCTATGCCCCGATTATTAAACGTATGAGACCCGAGAATGATGATGGTCGAGGAGGGGTGGGTCTGTATATTAAAGAAGGAACACCCTATAGAGTTCGTAATGATATTTCGTTCTTTATTCCCCATGTTTTCGAATGTCTGTTTATTGAAATCAAAGATAAATACCAACCCAGAATTATTGGCGTTATCCATAGACCCAACACTCCTCCTAAAGCCGACATCAACCTCTCTTATCAAAATTAAATGAAATAACGAATGTTCTAAATGCCGAAAATAAGTAAGTTTATATTATGGGGGATCTTAACCTAGACCTTCTAAAAGCAACTACACACTCAAAAACGGGAGAATTTGTTAATCTCATGTTCAGTCAAGGCTTTCTGCCGTATATCACGAAGCCAACGAGAGTAACCTGTTGGCTAGTCTGATAGATCATATCTTCTCTAATAACGTTTCACGAGCAGCGTTACATGGAATAGTCATATCTGCCGTGTCAGATCATTTTAGTCTTTTTTATATTGAGGAAAAATCCAAACCAAAAGATACACCACACTTTACACTAAAAAGAATAATAAATGCAGAAAGAATTGTAGAATTCAAAACACTTATCTCGCAAAGTGATTTTAATCCTGTAATGCAGTCGAATTGTCCCAATGAGTCATACGAAACCATTCTAAGCATCTATATGAAAGCCTATGAAAAAGCATTCCCTCTCAAACGTGTTCGCCAGAACAAAAAATTTATTAAAGAACAGCCCTGGATGACAAGGGGGCTTGTAATATCATCCAACAGTAAAGAAAAATTCTACAAGAAAAACCTCCAAGCTCCCACCGAAAGGAACTCAGAAAACTATAAAAACTACTGTAGCGTCTTCAACAAGGTAAAAAAACAATGTAAAGCTACCTATTATAGAGATATCCTAAACGAAAACAAAAAGAATATCTGAAGAACGTGGCAGATTTTAAACGAAGCCATTAATAAAGGAAAACGTGAAGCCAGATTACCCTCGTTCTTCATCCAGGACAACATCGAGTTCAGCGAGCCCCATGCCATCGCAGAAGAATTCAACAATTTCTTCATCAACATTGGAAAAAACACATCCGAAAAGATTCAGAAAACCAATAAATCCCACACAGATTACATGGACAACAATGTCTCCAATAATCTTTATTTAATACCCACAATTCCCACAGAAGTCAACCGAGTAGTAAATAAAATGAAGCCAAAATTATCTAAGGACTGCGATGATATCACAAGCTGTCTTTTTAAGCATACGATAGCCGAAGTATTGGATCCTCTAACACATGTAATTAACAACTCTTTCCTAAACGGCAAAGTACCAGACAGGATGAAGATCGCGAAGGTGATACCCATATTTTTAAAGCGGGTGACGAACACAGCTTTACAAATTACAGACCTATCAGTATACTTCCGGTATTCTCGAAAGTAATGGAAAAACTCAGGGAAGTGAGGCTAGCTGGTTTCCTCAGTAGGTTTAATATTTTATACCCTCACCAATACGGGTTCCGAAAGCGACATAGTACTCTTCATCCAGTTCTTCAGCACCTTAAAAGCATCGCAATAGAAAATAATAAACAAAAAAAAACAGCACCTTAGCACTGTTCCTGGATTTACCAAAGGCCTTTGGCACCATAAATCACGAAATACTATTAGGTAAACTGGAAAGATATGGTATCCGAGGTGTCACCAACAATTGGTTTAGAAGTTACCTGTCCAACAGGTCTCAATATGTTACGTACGGAGAACACAAATCGGACTTAGCCAAACAGAGTTGCGGTGTACCACAGGGCTCGATTTTATGCCCTATTCTTTTTCTTTTATATATAAATGATATCAGTAACTCAACGTCACTCAATCTTTTATCATTTGCCGATGATACCACTGCACACTGCCCGGGCTCCGACAATAATCCCATTACACCGTATTTCAATGCCGAGCTCCAGAAACTATTCGAATGGTGCTCCGTTAACCAGTTAATGCTGAATGCTAAGAAAACCTCGTACATCATACTTAATCCAAATAAAAGTAGGAACAATAATCTTTGTCAAGAGGTAAAAATAATTAACTAAAACATTAACAAGGTTGGGGCCACTGAAACAGAAAAATCTGTGAAATTCTTAGGAATTATCATTGATGCACATATATCCTACGAGGCTCACATATCCCGATTATGCTCGAAAATAGCACGCGCAAACTATAGTCTCAACAAAGTTAAAAATATCCTCCCCCACGGAGCTCTGAAAACATAGTATTACGCCCTCATACATAGCTATTTGGTATACGGAATCCAGGCATGGGGCAACTCAAGAGCTATCAAAAAACTAGCTGCCCTGCAAAAACGTTCATTACGAATAATTAATAACAAAAAGTACAATTCTCATACAGATCCCCTGTTTAAAGAAAACCAAATACTCAAGGTTGATGATTTGTTTAGGCTACATGCACTACTGTTCGTGTTTGACTGGCAGAACGGCAGATTACCGGTGTCTTTCAATGATATATTTAAAATTACTGACAATCTATCTGGTAGGAGGACTAGACAGTCGGGCCTCCTATACATAGAAAAAACACGGACCCAAACTCTGGATAAATTTCCTTTATACTCCTTCCCGAAACTATGGAATGCTCTGGACGACACAACTCGTAATATTAGCGACAGAAGCATGCTTAAGAACAAGTTAACTTCCACATTCATTTCCTCATATTCCAGTTATGTCAGCTGCAACAATCCCTACTGCCCCGATTGCACTTCGTAAACTTCGTAACTTTGGAAATTGTCAAAGTCGTGGTCCGCGTCTGAATCTGGAATCCTCGTCTTGTACAACCTGTCGCGCTTCCTCCTTACAGTGGTGCTATGTAAAATACTATATGGATACAATTAAGAACTTGCAAACAAAAGTCTAAACAAATAAATCATAACATTCGTCATCCTACGATGATGATGCAGCTAACGTAGATACCACGCCCATACATCATGACCAACCTCTTTGTCGCAGTCTAAACGATACGAGCTTCACGATGGGACTTGTTGCCGCCCTCGGGTGTTATGATAAGTAGTGGAGGGAGTCCTACCGGCAGGTTGCTTCTTGCCTACCTTGAAGCACCGTCTTTCCGCTGGTGAAAATGAAGCACCAATACTCTAATCCCAGAAAAGTAATGATTGGATTCATTCTCCATCATGTCACATAATTGGCTCTCAGTTCATTCCTTCAGTCACAGTCTGTTTGCAATCACCCCATCTTCTTACAGGGGGTGGCAGGTAGACAGCCAATCTGGCTATGCCACTTCCCACGGTATACTTTTCATTGCATTTGTGCAATATGTTTATTTGTAACCATTTTACATGTATGTGTACCGTGAATAAAGAATCTGAATCTGAATCTTCCCTTTGATCATTATTTAATCATTTCCACCCTCAATGTGTTTGCTTCATTTCCTTTTTCATCAATTCAAATGGTGTTTGTTGTCAGGCAGACTCCACCTGTTTAGCCTTTTACAAAACGGCCACCGGCCAAATTTTTGTATTTTGCAAATTTTATCTCAAAAACACAGCTTATGGCACCTCGTTGGAACGTGCTCGATCCAGTGAGGCGTCGCAGTCGTGTTTTGGAGGCAAACACATGTATAAAAAAATATTTGGTGATTCAATTTGTTTTTGTTTTTTTGTTGTTTTTTTTTTGTCGGACCGGGGGTGTGGGGACTTGACAAGTGTGTCTGTTCGCCGCTTCAGATAAAGTGTTAAAATACAAATTACCTAAAATTGTCAAAAAGTATTTTGTTTAGCTCTTTCTAAAGTACCTCAAATGTCATAAATATGAGGGTTGCTGTGTTGCAGACTTCAAAATAATTGTATGTTGAGCAAACGCATTCTCAGCACGATGTACCTACAGCATTCGGGAGTGCGGTGGCTTAGTGGTAAGAACCTTTAACTTCAAAGGTTCACGGTTCGGTCCTGACAAGCGATAACTGCATTGTGTCCATGGACAAGACACTTAACCCAAATTGCCCACGTGGGGGCACGGTGACCGTGAGTACTAATGCGTACTACACGTCGATGGTGCACTTCCTTTCAACCGTTTATAACACAGATTGTACAGAGTTGGTACGTTTTAGAGTCCGACATTTGCTCGATGGTGCGCGGTGGTTTTCTCCGGGAATTCCGGCTTCCTCCACCCGTTATGCTGTCCGACACGATATGACCCTGGCTACTGTTGACAGTGTCGTTAAGCCTAAAAAAATAGACAAACTTACTGCATTCATAATTCTGTAGCGTGCCATATCTGAGAAATATTAAATGAAAGCCAATGGCATTATTTTCTTCCAGATCCTGCTTGGTGGAATTCTAGGTTTTTGTGCGAGTGAAGTTTGGAAAAGCTTTGGAGATGATGTCCACAAAAAACAAGGCAATAATTTTATGTTGCAACTTGGTAAATGGATGGTGAGTATAAAACAACAGTTATATACGCTAGGCCAGCACTGATGCTTTAATCCTTTTAACCCGGGGTGCATAAATTTTTGCGTGAAGAAAAAATTGGTAGTGGACGAGCAGGCGACATAAAGAGCGAAAAATCTGAAACTAAGCTCGGTAATAATTTAATCCAACAGCTCAACAGAGCTGTTGGATTAAATTATTACTCAACCTCCAAACAACTCAGGGTGGTTTAGCCCCTTTCGCCATTGACACTATAACAATAACATGATTTAGAATAGCATTACAGTGCATTAACGGCTCAACAGAAATGGTATTAGCCCGTGGGTTTATTAGCGATCCGAGACGAAGTCGAGGGCCGCTAATAAGCTCAAGGGATGTTAACCATTTCTGTTGAGTCGTTGATACACTGTAATGCCCGACAAAGTTATGTTATTTCTATTGTTGCAACTTTCGTACAGCGGGTTCATTGCATTTAAATTATATGTGAAATAAGATAAGTAAATGAAGTTTGACGTTTTCGAATGAAAAAAAAACAGCGAAACTATCGTCTGATTTGTTGACAAACAACCCGGGTAAAATGACTATCGTCAGATGAGTCAACGGCGAAATTTGAAAAGTTGCATTGATGAAATATATCTTCGAAATGCGAACTTTTGGCAAAGAGTTTATTCATCAAAGATGTCATAACTTACTTTGTGCGTATTGCTTCCTATATTTAATACACATTATCTATCCGTGACACAAAGGGAAGCACTTGAAACAATGTGTTTACAAATTAAAAATCCGACTTGAATTTCGATCCAAATGGAAATCTGGAAAAAAATATTATTGATCGGCTGAGATATGTGACGTCATTGTCTATATTTAGATTTGTCGGGCTGTTATTGACTTGTCGGGCCGTTATAGTCAATAACGGCCCGGCACTTCACATGACTTGTAGTTGTTGATTATTACTAGGTTTCAACGCCCGGTAAAACATCGTAAATGTGCTAGGAACACCGGCAAAAGTGGTAATAATTTTGACTGAAATGATACCTTCCAAGGAGCCAGTTTTGAAAGGGTTAAAATGGCAAGTCGAGCACTTACAAACAATTATTGGCCAAAAGCTATAGCATGGTCGAAAAAAGAACTGATGGCAATTCTGGGGAAAAGTTGACAGGCAACGTTTTTTTTCATATTTCGAGTGTGCTTTACTCATTTCAGGTGCCCGTCGCCTTTAACCTATCTATTAATTCTTCAAAGTAAGAATCTAAATGGCCTGTAGTGGAATATCCGCAGAACTAAAAATTTAGACTAAAATAAATAGACACATATACTGTGTTTTAGAAAACAGTTGAAAATGTTTAGTTTTTTTAGAAATTGCTTTTCAAGTGTGTCTTCTTGTTTTGTACATGTAAGGTAAACAGATGTAGGATTAAATTATTGTTCATCACTCTGCCAAAACAAAGAAAATTCACTGACTTGGGAATTGATTATCAGTTACACAGATTGTTGATAACCTAATCTATTATAAATAAAAGGGAACTCTGTGATTCGGTGATTCAGTTCAGTTAGAAATTCAAGATTTAATTATCTTCCGCGATATGCAATTCAATACTATTTTTCGTTGCACAGAAGGAGCTTCCCGTCCAGGAACTGGTGGGCCTGCTCGTTAGAGGTTATTGCTTGATTTACTGAGAACGAAGGTCAAAGTCTGATGTGAAGTTGCCAAGGGCTGATATCTCTAACCAAGTAATTACCTCTTTGTTTATGAAACCAAAACAAATAATTACGAAAATTCTCAGATCTGTTACAGTTTTGTCAGTGTTACTGTTTCTCATTCTTTTCACACAGTCCGAAATTTCCTCTTCACCTACTTCTAGTGTACCTATTCGAAACGTCTCGAGGAAAAGCCGCCTCGTTCGTATAGCTTAACTACGCCTTCTCCGGCTTCGACAAATCTCCACTTACGACTCTGAATTTGAGTTTGCAGTGAACAAAATTCCCCACCATACAAAAACTATTCCTCTTTGCTCGTAACGCCAATTTTACTGTTTGGTTGCTTTCGGTAAATAACGGTGAACGATTTCGCTGTTTGTTAACCTGTGGAAACGGCAATTTTCCTGATTTCGCTGTAAACAAAATGGCTGGTGCCCATATCGGCCGAGTCAGCGTTTCTTCATCCTAGTTTGAAGTCATATTAACCGAGCTCGATAAAGAGCAATTCTGGGAAATAAAATCATATTATCTTATAAACAATGTGATATATCCGGTGTCCCAGTCCAATAGGATTTACTGACACCGTTTATCCCATTGCAGATGTCAAAAAGTGTATAACGAATATATCTCACAGACTTCTTTTTCTATACCTATATTTAACAGATATGACTTCCTTTCCCGGAATAGCCCGATATCAACCTCGGCAGATATGACTTCAACCTCGGCTGATATGACGCTGATCTCGGTGTATATGAACCAAACTAGAGTCATCCCTCTTGATGCGTTACTATGCTCATCCATTTTGTTTACATAGCGATCAAGCAAACAGCCGTTACCACAGGCTACTAAGCATAATGGAGTAGTCTGTAGGTGAGTTTTGTTTGGCGAAGAATTAATGATGGCAATAAGTACGAATTTGGTGGATGAAGAGAGAAAAAGAGAGAGTTGTACACCAAATTGAACGCAAACTCAGATTCAGAGTAGTAAGCGGTGATTCGTCGAAGTGGGAGAAGATAGCTCAGCTATCCGAACGTCGCGGCTTCCCCCTCTGGGGAAGCCGTGACGTTCAGATAGCCGAGCGTGTAGAAGAAATTTCGAATTTTGTGAAAGGAATGAGACACAATAACACAAAGTAAAGAGGTTATCATTTGGTTAGATTCATATCGGCCGAGATATCAGCCCTCGGTAACTTCACATCAGCCTTGGGTCGTAGGCTGATATGACGTTATAGCGGGGGAGGAATTCGCTAGAATTGTGCACTTGGTGATACCTTCCTGAAATTTGGCATGATGTAAGGGTAGGCATCAGAGATTTCAAAATCGATCGGCTACAAGTTGGCACCATCCTCTAGCCACCACTAGCAGCGAAATCCAAAATGGCCGCCAAGCGGATCGAAAAAAAGCTATTTTCGCCGATCGCACAACTGAAGCTCCAAACCTAACACCATACATGTGCTGTAATTGATGTGAATGATGGAGTGAAGCCCTTGGAACAAGTTGGGGGGAAGATTAATGGATAATGGGATCAGAATTTCCGTCGATGTGTGCGTCTGTGTGTCTGACTGTCAGTATGATCGTCCGTCCGTAGATAAATTAGTGTTGAATGTTTCTCGGGAATGCAATGGTCAAATGAACATGGTATGAGAGATTCCTGTCAACACATGAACAAGGGTACTCGATAGTATGCAGCAGTGGGGATACTTGGACATTTGATAATCCAATTAAAGTGACAGTCTATTCTCAACTTCCGGCATTTTCGATAGATTTATTTTCTAAGAAAATAAAACTATCAAATTTCTAGAGGAGTTCTGGTTCAATCTCAACACCATAGCGACACGTCTGCCAGCAAGGGCAGTGCTGGAATGAACTCGGGATGCATTAGTTCCCGTTGTTAATTATACAATGTTATCTTGCCAGTATAGAACATTGGCAAAATGGGACTAGAAGGGGTGAGTGTATGTTTGCAGTCATTCGAGGTACAGGAATATTTTTTGACTACAAGTAGTATTCTTCATTTTCGGCCAGTTAAGATGTGGTGTGTTCCAAGTCAGGATTAATGTTGCCGACACTTAATGCCCATCCCTCATGGTATGCTACTTTACCAGGGATATAGAGATATAGCCACCACTGGGAGCCAAAACATGACCTTTGATGTCGATGAGTGGTCGAAATGTTTTAGCGAATAACTTATCGAAATATGATCCGGTATGGCAATTTGATACCTTACGTTAGATTTATTAGATCAACTCAGGTATGGATTCATTGAGACATGAGTGCGCTACAAGATGAAGGATTTCCAAGTTGATTTGCTATGGAGTAGGAACTGACTAGTCACATGTGGCCTATGGCCAGAGAAAGACAAGGATACCATAGATGAACACACGGGTGAACGAAGGTATCAACTGTTGTACAGAGGCAAAATAGTTGGGGATATTGTATCATGCTATGCATGAATTAACACCGTCTTGTGCAGTAAATAACAGACTATTTTCCGAAATCTAAAACTGTATTCCTATACCCCGGACAATGTAGCAAGCCACATGGGATGAACATTTGTTAGCAAAATCAACTCAACTAGAAACATGACATGTGTTAACTGGCCGAAAATGGAAAAAAAAATACCAGAATAGGAGATGACTGGTCCTAACATGACAGTATACTACTCAATATTGTTACAACAGCCACCTTCACACTTACACAAAGGTGTGCACCTTAATCCAGCTTTCAAGCATTTGCAATTGCCCTTGCAGGCCTTGGCACAACTACAGTGGAGCATCAGTGCACATGCAGCACTTGCGTCTCCTAGGTGAGTCCAAAATGGGACCAGAATATTGAGACGTGGATTCCACTCCCATCCGTACTGTGATGGGTCTGGCACACATAAGTGTTTCTGCAGAGCACGATGCCAAATGAAAGATGACACAAGAATTACCCTTTTTACATGTTGATACAGAGCTGCTTTGGTGGGCGGGATGTTTTCCATAGACTTAAGGCCATGTGTGAACATATGCCGTCTCGCATCATTGACACGTGTACTGACACAACTGTTACTGTACATCTGTATGGTGAGTTTTTCGATATGCTGCATATGAGGGGAATCCTCTGAAAAGACTTGCGGATTCTCAGTCAATTCTATCATCATTTCAGTTGATGCGGGAAAATTCATCCATGCATTCCATCCTGTCTTCTTCCCAATGCCGAGCATGCTGGATGTTACATCACAACCTGTGAAGGCGTGGAAGAAAGTCAGGGCCTTACAGTAATCAGGTCCAAGTTGTGAAGCTATCTCATGAATTGGCATATCTTTATATGCCTTTCCAATTCCAAACCCAATCCACAGCTCACTGAGTCCAAGGTCACGGAATGTTGCGAAATGGTGCAAAGACAGAATGACGACATCAGAATCAACCGTGCGAAGAAAAGCTATTTTGTGACCTTGTGAGACTGCATGGTTGAGATGAAGCATCATGCGCGTGTCTGCTTCCTCGTGGTTCGATGGAGATATGTCACATAAGCTAACATCCTTATTGCATAGTACATATTCTCCTGATGTCGTTAACAACTGGTACTCGGATGTTGATGTTAATTTCAGCAGTTCAGCAGACAGGAACTTGAAAAATTCGTCTTTATTCTCACTAACTTTCAAGAATGCCTGCCAATTCTTCCCTTTAGGTAAAGGGACGTTCTCGGACACCCGTATCAACCTAACTGCTGTCTCACCGAGGCGTTTTGCTCGCGTCTGATTCTTCAAACTGCCTTCGGGGTAACAGTCATAGATCGCATCAACCCTTGTGGTGTTCGTGTTAATCAGAGATTCGATGTATGGCAATAATTGCAATCGAGCATATTCTCCAAACAGATCCGCTTTCTGTGGTTTGATTACATGGACTACAGCAGGCATATCCAAGATGACAACTGAAGCTTGTCTAGCTGCTGAATTCTTCCCTTGTGCAGGAATAGCTGGTAAACAATTGAGAATTTGAGATTTTGTCCCACTCCGTAGCTTACCTCTATCGGATAATGCTGGCGGATCACGTGCATTCTCGTGCATGAAAAACTCATCCATGTTTGAATCAGGCCGGGCTTGCAGTGAAACGAACATCTGGGTAACTATTGCGGCAGTTGCTTTACTTGACATGAGTTTGTCTCGGCCTTTGTCCAGGTTGGCTGGGGGTGGGTTAAGGAAGGTATATATATTTGCCTTGGGAATAACATCATTCAGGGGTACGGTGCATTCCACAAGCCTTTCCTTCAAGAAAGTGGAATATAAATGCTTGCCCCTTTCGGGTAATGACCGTAAACTCTTACTAACTTCGGGGTCCATATATTCACCAGTATCTAATGTCACCAGCTGACCACTAGTTTCATCATAAGGGTTGATAATGAGTCCCTGATTCACCAGATCGAGGAGAGATTTCAATTGATTCAGAAATTTTTTCTGCTCTGATACCGAACTTTCCGGGTGTTCCGTGTTATCTGATGATGTTGTGTGGAAACTTGCATATTCATACTCATCTATAACACGCAGAACTTCTGACCTTGAAAGCTCAATAACGACTTTCTCTTCAGCCTGGCCATAGAGACCTTTTGGACCACTGTCTTCTTTGAGTAGTTGGATACTATGTTCTTGGCTCTGATCTAAACCCATCATACTGAACTTCCTCTCACTACGCTGGACCACAAAATGGCCTTCCATGAATTTGTTGTGGATTGAAGGATGCCGCCTGGGTAGCTGAGACATGTCTCTCAGAAATACGGGGACCCACCGACAATAATTTGTATGTCCTAGGGCAAAAAAGTAACTGCACAACTCATCGATAGAACACAGTGTACCAGGCCAGTTACCGATTCGTTGGTTCCGAACGAATTGACAGCTTGTCAAGAGAAAGTTCCGAACGATTTCACCCCAATAGCGCGCAGTTGGAGATTGTGAAAGAATCCTCTGTTCCCACATTTCAAATGACTCATGGGGCCCAGTCTGCTGACAGTAAATCTCATAAGCATTCTTTCTGAGGATCTCAAGCCAAGCTAGAGTGAGAAGATATGCCTGTCGCGTCCTCTTGACATGTTTCCCACCAAGTAGGGATGATGCTACACCGGGTGTGAATATCTTTGCGAGGTGAAACATTCGCTCCCAACCAGAACCACCCATAAGCTTACCACCAGCTTCTTGGGTGCACATTTCAAGATGCAGGAATCCAATCATACACACCATTCGATCCTCACCTATCTCCTCTGGGAACAGCCATTGACATTTTTTCTGCCTGGCATACAACGGACAGTCACCTTCAATGACAGGTATCTGGCCGGGGTTTACGAAAGCAGTAGCTTCCCTGACCACATACATAGCATGCTTCTGCATACTGAGTGAGTCCGCTTTCTGCTCACTGAAAACAGGGAATACCCCAATAACTGCACGAGGTTTGACATTGTCTTGATCTTCATGTTTTGAAAAGAAGCCTGAAAAGGTCACAGGGACTTCATCAAGCTGCCAGCTGCCATCAACCTTCCCTTTATTGCTGATCTGTGACACATGAGACAACCAGTCATTCTCTCCCACGTTCAAATCTGCATATTCATTGGGCCGTACATTACATTCATCTGGAGATTCAAGCCTGATGTCCCCACCAAAGTCTTCAACGAAAGGAACAAATGCATAGTCGTCTGGGAGTTCAATTTGTGTGTCTTCTGGAACATCTAAACTCAGTGGTGGGGGATCAGTACCCACATTGTCCCTGCTCAGTTGACCAATGAGTGTGATGGACGTACCATGCATATCAGATCTACCAGATACATCAATGTTATCAGTGGTTCCTATCGAGAAAACATTACGTTTGCAGTTAGCTGGGACTACAACACCTTCGTTCTTGAACCGCAGTGAAACAGCTCTCGCGAAACTCCTGCGAACATCCATTACGCGATCATAAGAGACAGAGAGTCCCATTTGATGAAAATCTCTGATAAGATTTTTCATACGATCATGGGCATGCAACTTCAAACCCACATAAAGAGGCATTGGAGTTTCTCTGTCACGTCTCTGGTGAACATTTTGTGCATGTTCGGAGCGTTTCGCTGAATTGCTGATCAACATCTGTGAAATAGTACAAGCCACTCGAGTCTTGGCATTAACAGTCTCATCATCGCCTAAGTTCTGTATACTACATGTGCCCTCAAGTAGAACTCTAAGAAGAGTCAGGAGTGAGTTGGGTACAGGCTCGCTCAAGCAATAAGATGAAAATGATCCCGTGAAAGGAGCTTGAGATATGAGTATGTGTTTACGCAGAAGAAGACCCACATCAACTATCTTTTTTGCCTCTTCCTCAGACACTATACGAGTTAAAGATTCGGACAACAAGGAGCCAACTCGAAACCTACTTGAAATAAACACATCTCTACCCTGTGTGAAGGCGTCCCAGCCATCGCCCAATTTCTGCAACAAATGTTCTTTGAATCGAGTGGAATGTATTTCTTCACTAAGCCAATCAGAACCGACTTGCTTCAACCTCCGACTGTACAGATTCTTGAGATCGACAAGCTTCATCGCGGAATCGTTGTGTTCAACAAATGTTATGAGCTCTGCCATAACGAGAGGGTCATAGGGCAGGCCTGACGCGGAATGTTCGGCGTTCTTCGACTTTTTAGATTTAGCCGCTCGTGCTTCATTGGCAAGCTTACAATAACAGGTTTTGTGATAGTAAAGATCACTAGCAGCGGAATCAAATGCTGCATTGACCCGAGAAAAAACAACCCAGTTCTCGGCTTCCTTTGCCATAATTTTGAGTTTATTGTTATCAGACATTGATCTGCAAATAGGCTCACTGCTGTCACCTTCGCGTTTGTGACAATAAACACACTGGGGCAGTTTCCTGTCACAGCCAGATTCAAAACTTGTCCGTGTTCTTTTAGGACTCAGCGTGGAGCAGGATGCCACTGCCTCATTTCGCTCTCGCTTGTGTAGCACGCGCTGTACGATGTGAGTCCGAATACTGTCACGGCATGTCTTATGATATATTGCCTTATTCGTCAACAGTGACATCGACATACACTCATCACTCTCTCTCATCAAACAATCAATGGTCAAATTATATGGAAGCTCAACGCCATTATCTAGGAAGCGCGTTATGTCTTCCTCAATAGCTTTATAGGCGTCATGAAAACGAGATTCTCTATACGGACGCATCAATTTCTTGGAACTGTCTTGCTGGCAAAAGCAACAACGTTCCCAGTCAGTACTAGTCCGTACACGAAGAGGATTCTCACTCATTCTGTGAATGATTTTTGTGAACAATCGCGTTCTCGAATTAATTTCGACAGACAAATCAGAATTGCTTGCGGAATTACGCCAAACAAGAGATTGTATGGCAAAGAGACTGCTTCATAAAGAGCGTTGTTTCTCCGGGATCAGCGTCATTCAGGTTTGCCTGAATGACGCTGATCCCGGAGAAACAACGCTCTTTTCAAGTTCCAAGAAATTGATGCGTCCGTATAGAGAATCTCGTTTTATTCTACATCATCTCCCACGTCTGTTTCCAACACGTGCGTGGATCAGAGTTCACTTTCGCGCCCTTACAATCGGATGTATAGTCGGTAGACCGTCGAAAAGGAGGTTCCCTTCAGCCGCTGGCGGCCATTTTGGATTGTGCCGCTACTGGTCGCCACCGGTCGGTGTCAACTTGTAGCCGATCGTTTTTGAGAACCTCATAGCCTACACTAACAGTGTGCCAAATTTCAAGAAGGTATCACCAAGTGCACAATTCACCTGTATGTGACGAATTCCTCCCCCGCTATTACCACTGACTGATATCTCGAACGACATGAAACTAACCAAGTAACAACCTCTAAATACTGATTAAAGGGCATTAAGCTGCTAATCTTATAACAAAATCGACACGCAGATTTTGCTTGTGTATGAACGAGCATGAAAAAACAATGTATGTATAGTGTAAGACATCAGAAGCAACGCGAAATTACGCAAATCTGGAATTAAAAAAAAACTTTAATGCAGACAAATTTTCCAAACATACGACGTAGCGAAGATGTAAGCGAAGTTGCCGTAAGTGATCGGAAATAGACAGAAACGTGATATAATTTCCGATTACACGTGGTTTGTAATTGCCCCAATGAATGTCCTCAACGAACAACAACTGTGCTGTATTTTAACAGTAGTTGGAATTATTAGATCAAAAACTTTGTATTATGTTTAATAAAGTACACGTATGCTTCCAGTAAAATTCACACCACATTTATTGACGACGACAATCCCGATCAACTTGTATGGACGTATACGCTAGAAATTGAAAACTTGTGTACAAAAGCGAATAGAGCCGAATATAGAAAATGATATTGCAGTTTCAACTATGCCTCAATTTTCCGTGAGTAATCGGCTCGTCGGTTCAGATTGAAAAACGCTGGCAGTGTTTTTTAAATATCCGATAAATTCTCACCTTGAAGTTAATCTATTTAATCCAGTGGACGCTTTTGTACGAATATAATATAAAACATGAGGGTACTTTTCCATAACTGTTAACCATTTACCCAACGAATCCGCCGCTCCCGCCCGCGTAATATGCAAACCAGCTTTTAAAACATAAGAAGTTGTTTTGCCTGATATTATTCATATTTATCGTATCGCGATATATAGTGAACAGCGACACGTATTGAATCGTGAGCAATGTATCGCGATTTAAGCGTATCACGATTAATCGTTGCAGCCTTATTAGTCGTTAATTGCATCGGTTTTTGACGGTGTTGGCGGTGTTGCCGAGAGTTCGAATCCCGGGGATCAGAAACCAACATTCATAATTCCTCTAAAACATGATTGTGTCATTTGAAAAATACACAGAAGCCCGTGCCTGTCTTCGTCTGAGTCCATCCACAGCGCTTTCGTCGTACTGTAGCCAGCGCGTTCCACACTTTCATGCTGCTGCCGAAAGGAAGATGAACCAAGTAATCATGAGGACTTCATCTAAAAAGCTAGATTCCAGCCATCGTTTTTTGACGGTGTGCAATGGTCTAGTGGTTTAGGCGCTGGACTCCTGATTCACAGACATTCTGCTCCCCCCTCCCCCGTGGAACATGCTGTTTGAAAGTTTGGAAATATCAACCAAGTTCTCAATCTTCCGATATAAGGCACCATCAAAAGCAGGGTACAACATAAGCGCAATAAAAGATAGTGCGTATTTACCTGTCTTTGTCAGGATTAGACCCCGGACCCACCTCCCAAAAGCCTCATATAGTGAGCCCTCCGAAAAATGAGACCATAGTCCGCGGCTAAAAAAAAATTATGTGTTTTCATCCAGAACGCAGACTAAAAGCATTCAGTATAATGTGACGCTAGAGGTTTGAAAATGGTTCAAGTTAATTGAGAATGGAAATTAGACCGTTCAGTGACAATATATTAATGAATTTGTGGTAAACTGTACATGAAAGGAGAGTCGCCAAGCATATGTTAAAAATTTATCAGTTATGTATTAAGTCCTGATATTAGAGTCTATTCAGTCTGTTTAGTAGATAATTTTTTTAATATCAGATTGACTTCTTGGCTTATTAGATTGAGTTAACAAAGTATTTTCAATTGAGAAATTCATTCATCACAGTATATAAAACGATTCAAAACCCAAAGAAATATTCATGAGGTTAACGAATTAATTAATAGGCCCTTAACTCTTTAACCCTTTACCTAACACAGTTTTTTTTAAAAATAAATTATATTTCACAATTTTCGAAAATTTCTCACAATTTTTTCAATAAACCATACAAATATGGATATCATTAAAACCGGCTCGCCTGCCGGTCCAGGCATGAATATCGACCGAAATGGGTTGGACCGGGCCGGGTGGAATCGCTTCTTTGCATGACCGGATCTCGCCGGGTCGTCCGGTGTGGTCCATATTACCTTGCATTGACCGTACAGGCACTTGCTCCCGACCATAAAAATGCTGAAAATGTAGAAAAGGTATAACACTCGCAGATCCGGAAGTAAGAGGAACCCTCGCCTCAACTTGGGAAACGTTCATGTTTCAGTCGATTCACGGCAGGTACTTTAAAATTTCACATCTCCCTTCGTAATATGTCTCTCTGGTCATTCCACAAACATTAATATCGTGTTTTAAGGCATAAATTAGTTAAAACAGCATTTTTGAGACAACTGTCACCCAATTCGATGTAGCTAGTTTCGGAAGTAGTCGTCTGATACTTTCAGAGGAATGTCTGGTTGCAGTAAGACAATTTGCACTTTTTTGCAGTATCTTTGAACGTTCTTGGAGGTACTTTCCTCAAAATGTACTCCTCCTGGCTTCACCCGGAACAACTACATTATGCCGTGGCTCGATGCTCGATGGTTTGTTATCAAAATAATTTTTGCCATGTATTTTAAGTTCTCTTAGATATAGAAACTCACCAGCGTGCGTGGGGTCTGGTCAAAACGTAACCAAGTCAAAACGTAATATTTTATTTTGGTCAAAATGTAACATATTTTTGTCAAAACGTGATATATTTTGGTCAAAACGTAACTTTTTCTTGGTCGAAATGTAACTTTTTTTGATCAGAACGTAACTTCTTCCTGGTCAAAACGTAACATTCCTATGGTCGAAACGTAACATTCCGATAGACGAAACGTAACATTTTGTTTGTAGTTTCTAGGGGTAAAGTCAAGACAAGAAGACATCTTGATACTTTTTTAATCATAAATTAACAATCAATATAATATGTCCGTTCTGTCTCTCCCCTCTCTCCCTTCCACCTCCCTCTCCCCCGTCAGTCTGTCTGTCTCTCTGCGTTTTTTTTTAAACAATTTAATACGATCACTTCTATATCCAAGTCCAAAAACTGGTAAAGTATGGATACCGCGCAAATGAGGTGAAAGTCATCAACCGCCATTTCAGAGATGAATCCCAACAAAACGAAAACATTCTTTTCAGTAAGGGCTATTATCACTACCGTACTCGTCAAAAGCAAATACAAACAAACACATGACAAAACACCACTTATTGGAATCCAGACCTTGAGTTATTCCAACGTCAAAAATACAAAAACTGGTCCTGGTACTGTGCATATCTATTGCAATTCTTATAGGGCGATTTACTGCCTGGAAGCATTAATAATAAAAAAAATCGCTTTTTAATCAGTCCTGATAGTAGTTATTTTTGTTTTCGGCTGCACATGTGAAGCTCTGATAAAAGGCGAGTGGAGTTTTATTGTTATTCACACCAAATAACAATTTGCAAATCCACTTAACTGTCTCTTTTTGCGAAAGGTTTTCTTTTGATTTTAGTGTCTCTCTGCCTGCTTGAAAATGAGACCGCAATTGTGATTTTCTGTCAGACATAAAGCGCTGACAAATATGGTGTAAAACCAAGATAGTACAACCATCTTTAGAATAAAATTTATGTGTGATCTAGCGTATACTTTCGAGTTTATTTGGTGTTTTTAAGATTAGTAGTTTACTTGCTGTGTCTTTGCCCCAGTTTGTCCCAGAAGGTAACCGGACAAAATGCCCTTAGGACAAAATGCACTCGGACAAAATTACCCAGACAAAATGTCCTAGAACATAATACCCTCTTGAATATGTATGGGTGGACAAAATGCCCTCAGACAAAATACCCAATAACATAATGACCTCATGGAATATGTATGGGTGGACAAAATGCCCTTAAGACAAAATACGCTTGGACAAAATGCCCTCAATTGGAAAAAAGAAAATATAAGTTATGAAACATATTATTAAAAATATATATACATGGACAATATGGGACTTGAAGTCCCTTGCGACCCGAATAACTGTATTTGCTTATGAATCAACGACAGATGGAAAATCTTATAGCGATCATTTGAGGCCTTTAGCCCCTTACTTTGCCTGCGGACTCGCCCGGACTTATCAGGGGCGACTGGACTCAAAGGGGACCTTACGCATCCGAGTCCAGCAATAATATCCACTTGCACGTGCCCAGTGGTGATTCCACAAAATCTAAGCTAGATGGGTCGTAAGGGCTTAGTTTCCCCCACACCGTCCCAGCGTGGCTTTGACGCGATAAAATCTTCGGTTGGCTTTCAAAGGCGACTTAGGTTACAGGCTCAGAAAATAGAGAGCACAGTGGAAAGAATTAATGAATTTCACTCAACAGTTCACCAGTATAAATGCTAGAAGATTTGTGGGCGTAGGCGGAGGGAGAGTTCGCGTAGTGGATCCACATGAATTTGAGAAAACATAAAGAGATAATAAAATGTTACGTTTTGACTAAAAAAAGTTACATTTCGACCAAACAAATGTTACTTTTTGACCAAAGTGAAATGTTACGTTTTGACTACAAAAAGTTACGTTTCGACCAAAAAATGTTGCGTTTTGACCAAAGTGAAAGTTTAATAGTTTAATGTATTACACCATAATGGCAGTTGCACAATACAAACATAACAAATAAGAAGAATTAGTAAACATGATGTATAATATAAAGTACTAATGACTTTTTTCTTTAACTAGGTGATCTCGCTTACGGAAGAATGACCAGATCATGTTAGAAATAATATTAATCGATTTACTATCACAGTTTTTCAATATATAATAGTATTTCTCCGAATCATTTAATTGTTCAAATTCTTTGTTTTCTTTTATAATTTCTTCGAACCCCGTTTCCCTAATTTCGACATATGCCTCACAGTACATAAAATGTTTTTCACTCTCTATTTCACCGGTATCGCACACCTGGCATCTCCTATCATTTAGGGGCGTTGGGGGTTGTTTATGTCGACCCTTTTCTATTTCTAAATTATGGTTACTAACCCTAAGTCTAGTAAACAGTTCACGGGCCTGTCGAGATCTGGTGATTTTCAGATAAGGTTCAAGCTTGTATTCATTTCTAACTAATCGATGCGTTCGTAACTTATTACTACCTTTCATTTTGTCACCATTAAACATATCTTTAGTAAATCTTTCTCTATGCTGAGATTATAGTACATCTTTCAGGCATTTCCATTACTATTGGTTAATGTATTAGCATCGGAAACTTTGATATTGTAACGAGATAACTGGGTTATCCAAGTTTTCGGAAGTTTACATTTGAGTGACTCCTTGAATGAGTTGGAGAGTATGTTATCGTCATTAATTTTGGATAAGTTCACAATAGGATATCTACCCCAACTCTCCCCGTGTTGCGTGATTAGATGCTTTTCTATTCAACATTAATATTTGATTACAAAATTTCAAGTGGACTTGTTCACAGGCTGTAGTGTCCGCAAAAGGAGTATTAAGGTCAGGGGACCATATCTCGTAACCATATAATAAAATAGGCTTATTCAATGTATCAAAAAGTTTAAATTTCACATCAAGCGTTAAATCAAGTGACTTTCTGAGAGAATTTGTAAGGAAAAACATTGCTTTCGATCCTAAGTATTTATACTGATCTACGATATCTAATTTCGCTGTTCCAATACAAAACGTAGGATCTTTTCTAGTTTTGAAAATCATGCATTTTTTTTTATTAATATTGGCACTAAGTTTGTTTTTATCTGCATAGTGTTCTAACTTCTGAACACATTTATTCAATCCGGCTTGAGACTCTGATAACATTACCAGGTCATCGGCAAAAGGTAGGTGATTGAGTCCTTGTCCATTCACATTAACAGGTGAACAGGATTCATCAAATATCCCACATATGTAATCAATAAAAAATTTGAAAAGAGTGGGGAATATAGAACATCCTTGTCTAACACCCACTGTTGAGAGTAAAGGTGGGCTGTTTATTTATTTATTGGTGTTTAAGGTCACATATTTCTGCACAATGGCTAATCATGACCATGACAGTTTTACGGGTGGAGGAAGCCGGAGTACCCGGAGAGAACCACCGAGCAACGTCGAGCAACAATCAACTCCCCAACATACCAACTCCACACAAGCAGGGTTAGCATTGGTTGAAGACAGGTGCACCATCGACGTGCAGTACGCTTTAGTACACAACGCCACCGTGCCCCCACGTGGGCAATGGGGGTGAAGTGTCTTGCCCAAAGACACAACGCGGTTGCCGCAGGTGGGATTCGAACCGAAGACCTCTCGGCTAATCAGTAGGTAGAGGTGCAGCCTGCACCTCTACCTACTGAGCCACCGCGCCCACTAAACGTGGGCTCAATCCCTACAGAAGTATTTATAGAATAGTAACTGGACTCATAAAGAGAGCTAAGAATTTTGAGGACTTTTCTACCGATACCTAATGACTTCATTTTCTCAAAAAGTAACGACCTATCTACCGAATCAAATGCTTTCTTAAAATCAAAAAAAAACCGCGTACATTGGTTTCTTCTCTTCTTTATATTTATTTGCCAACGTGCGCAAAATGAATGCACTGTCAATTGTTCCACGATACTTTCTGAATCCAAATTGGTTATCTCTTATTAAATCGTTGAGTTCTAAATACTCATTCAGCCTCGTGTTTATTACTTTATTAAATAATTTCCCGAAATTGCGACTCAGCGCAATCGGTCTGTAATTGTTAGGGTCATGTCGGTCGTCTTTCTTGTAGAGAGTTTTTATTATAGACTCACTCCAACATACAGGATAAAGACCTGATAATAATATTTGATTAAATAACTTGACAACATCATCTATCATAATTGGAACAATAAGTTTTAATAATTCATTCGGAATATTATCTACAGCCGATGACTTTTTGTTTTTGAGCTGCCTTACAGCGTCTAATATTTCTCTAGCGGTTATGTGGTCATTGTTTAATTTGATATCTGGCTCCTTAATTGTCGCCGGAAGATGACGTATTTCAGACTCAGATGTTTTCGGACAAAGTAATGTTTTAAAGAATTCTACAGTTTCACCTGGATGTAAATAATTGGGCTCTTTTTTCTTAGCACGAAATGTGTTAATAATACTCCCGTACTCAGAAGGATTAGCTGTCTCCATATCAGATAATTTATCAGAGATACATTCATAAAATTCTCTACGCTTACGTTTTGTCTCCCGCTTATAATGCTTTTTTATAGAGTGAAATTTAATCAGTAATGTCTTATCACAAGGCCTCTTCTTCATCTCATTTACGACATTTGTCGTATATTTTTTAACTGTTTACGGTATCTATCAAACCAGTGACGTTTACGTTTTTGTTTATACCTAAAGTTTATCACTGTCGATGAAGCTTTATTGATAAACAATATGATTTCATTCAGATCTCGGTTGGCCCTTCCGGTTCCAATAGGATTCGCATTATACTCACTTAATCTGAACTCCATTAATCGTTTTTGAACATATGGATCATATAAGGTAGAAATGGCTTTATCTCCGCTCTCTTTACACCATTTTGTAACTAATTTATGTTTTGGGTAGGTATGTTGAAGCTTAGTACTTTCAACTTCGATTACCCTAAAATCGAAAAGAACAGTCAGTTGACTATGATCTGAAAATTCTGTCGGAGTTTTAACACAAAAAAATAGCTAACATCGGGTAGGTACATCTTATTTATCAATATATAGTCAACAATACTAGCGTCATTGTAACTGTAGCTTTATAATTTCCAAGCGAATCTCCAAATTTCCTGCCATTCACTATTCTCATACCAGACGATTTACACATAGATAATAATTGTGTGCTAAACGAATTACATTCCTTATCCAAACTTGCCCTATCATTTTCACAATCAAATATATAATTATCAGGTAAAACTAAATGTGAACCGTCATCATTTGTAACATAATCCGGTCGACCACCTGTACGTGCGTTAAAGTCACCACCAATGATAGTCAATTGATCTAATTCTAAATCCACCAGGTCTTGCTCTCAGTTACTGAATACTGATTCTATAGTACACGTATTATTATTTCTCCAATGGGAAGAATTAAATGGAGGAATGTATATGGAAATGAAAACAATATTGTTTTTAGACTAAACATCTCTCCACTAAATTCAGCCCGCAGCGTTGTTCCATGCAGTCTTTCAACAGATTTGAGATATTTCGTATATTTCGAACGACAATAAAAAGCTATTCCTCCTCTGGCATTCTTCTGTTTATCACGACAATAGTCAATGCAGTGATAACCAGGTAAATATAATGACTGACCCTCACACTGCCACGTTTCCGTTATAGCAATGAAACCGATGCGATTTTAAAGTGAGACATCTAGGTTATCGAGTTTGTTCACAAGACCCTGTGCGTTCCACACAGTATAACAAACATTCTTGACGTTATTTGGATAATGATTTAACATCATAATAAATTCGTTTGGAGTCATCAGAAACGAAATAAACATTTAATCGAAAAATTATCTGTCAATACATATTCCATTCTACATTTTACGGAAAGTTCTTATAAATATATTTATAACGCATGTACTTTTGCATAAATGTATATATCATAAATATATTTATTGTTTCAAATTTTCAAGTTATCGACCTTTATATGTTATAATAATTGTATAAATTTAAGAAACTATGGTAAGTAGAATCTGTATGACTATCAAACGATCGTTCTACGTAATTAAACAGTGTACACAATAGTATGAACTCGTTTTAACATGCAATATTATGATTAAACCCTCCCCAACCTGTCACAAATAACTTCTGAAATTTCATCAATTGGTTTGAAAACATAATCAAATTATTTCTCAAAGATTGGTCTGTACATGACATTTTGTTACTTCTCTGTGACCTATTGTTCAGTTCATGTTGATTTGTCGTTACCCTTCTTCCACTACGATTCACTGATTCATAGCGTTGAATTGAAGCAGGCTAATTGCATCGAGACCCGTCTAATCGATTGAAGTGACCTGTTTGTGCATTTTTCCGTGGTATTCTGTTTGGTTGTAATTGAATAACATCCCAGGATTCTTTCGCATATTTGATGTTTAATGCTAGCACACGCACCTCATCAAAACACGGGTGCAGGTTATCCCAATAAAGTGAACGACAAATTTCTGATGTTGAATTGTCCACAAATCCATGTGTATTGTCTATGAAAATACATCCCTCTTGTTACGTTTTGGGGTGGTTACGTTTTGACTAGTGTTCGCGTGCGTTGATCAATCAATTCTCCCCTCTGAACGAAGGCTGTTTCAGGCGACTTCTTCCGAAACTAAGCTCGTCGAAGAGGTAATCATTCTCCACCAAAAAAATGCCCTTTTAGCTAGCCCATACTTTAATACGTGATATTAACGTTTGGAAAATGGACAGCTAGAAATATTACGACACGGCAGGTGTGACATATATTGTTGGAAACCGGGCTTCGTCGCTGCTAGGGGCAATAGATTCACGCCGCGTTTTCAGCCAAAACTCAAGGAGTGTCGCCTGAACCCGTGCGTGAACGTATGTCTCACTGTGACGAAACAACCCGTTTCACTTTTGATGGGTGATTCTTACCCTGAAGGGGTGTGTGAATTTTCGTCAAAAAGCATGAATCAACAGAGGTTCACTGAAAACAACAATTTTAATACATATACATATAAATAAATATGGGAATTTGTGACTTACATGGAATCCAATGAATATGAAAAACAAAACGTCAATCACCCCCTACCCACACAGATTTTGAGTCACTTGCGGGCCCGCATACTCTGCTGCTGCAGTTTTTTCCTCCTTCTCGCTGGTGTTTGTTCTTTGCGTGCCTCTTCACTTCACCCTTTCACGGCCGTCGCACGACCACTGACGTATTGTCACTTTATCCTGACGCCTTCCCCCCAACAAGTGACGGAATGCCACTCTATCACTGCCGTCGCACGCCCACTAGCTTATTGTCACTTTACTTAACGCTTTTCACTCAAGCAGTCGCCTCTAATGGGGTTAAATTCTCCCCTACGGTTATCTCAGAATAATGTTCATACAGGCACAGCCTACTCTGCCTACGTATGGATTGCCTTCTAAAACAGGTAATGCCGTTTACCAAAATACAAATAGCTCCCTGACCTCGTACTTCGTGTTTCTGATCCTATTCTCATATATGGCCACCGACTTGGTCCGCGACTGCTCCTATTCTAAATATGAGCGAGGTGGTTCCCCTACATCACAACGTGCCTATACTTTCGCGCTGACGTGGCACCTCCTCTAACCAAAAGCATGGGAACTTCCCCATCTACTCGCAACGACCCACTGCCTTACACACCTTCAGACTGGAATGAATTTTTCTGATAATCCCCCAATTTTTATTTACATAACGAGAACATCAATTCTCATTTTAATTGCTTCTCTTGAACTTGGCCGCTTAGATCTATCTTAATTTAATATTCGCTTTAAAGTTCCTTTGAAAGGCTTACATTTCGGCATATCCTGACATTTACTGACAAGCTAGATGCGTAATATAGGTGCGTGTCCAGAACATGCGCGATGTACTGGTTTCGCCACAATTATCTATTAACGGGTCATAATCACACAGATAATGATTGCAGGAGGAAACTGGCGTTTACTACCTTTAATAGTTTATCCAGACCGCCCATGTGGCGTTCAACAAATGCTCCATAATGGACATTAAATTTCATGCTCAACTAGCAGCGCTTGGATTATTGCTGGTCTGTTTAAGTGACAAATCGGTTTTCGGGGTCCGTTATATAAACGCAATTCTTATACTTTGGCCCGAACGAGAACAATTATCAAAGATATACACACTTTTATACAACAAAATCGAATTTTTTTAGCTACCACCTTGACATATATACATGATCATGACCATGTGCATGTCCTGTAAGTTTTATCAGATTCGAGGTCGTGTTTACAATCGGATCGTAACGAGTCCGTCAGGGCAAGTTGCAATCCGATTGTAAACACGACCGAGAATCTGGTACAAATTACAGAACATGCACGTGGTTATGATAATACATTTATCTAACAATCCCGTTACATAAAGCCCGTTTCCCCCCATTTTTCTGTTTAAATTGGGTTGAAACTGGTCAAAATTTTGAATTTCAGGAACTATATTTTAATGCGTAAGAATAATGCATATATGTGATAGAGCGGTGTTTACTGGAAACTGAATCTGCCTGATACGGAATCGGAACGATGAGGGGTGATAGGGGTGGAGAAACATTTTTTTCCGAGTCCAAGTTTGTGGTGCAAATTAAGTTGATTCTTAGATAATATAATATACATGCCGGGAATTGACTGAAAGATGAACTTTTCCCAGGCTGAGGCTTAGGGTTCCTATTACTTCCGGATTTACTAGTGTTATACCTTTTTTTTATTATTGGTAGGGGTGTTTATTCTCAGAATTTTCGTGTCGGGGGCAAGTACTTGTGGTGAGAGCATCCAACGACCAATAGCACCCAATTACGGTACTGTCACAATGGCCTAGTCACTTTCCGCGGGTGGGCAATATTTCCACGGACGCAATATATTAGATTCCAAACACTAATTATAGGAATAATCATCAAAAATGTAATTAATGAACCGTCGGGTACAACCCGGTGCTTCATTAATTAAAACTTTGCTGCTGCTGATTTTTGTTACCTGGTAAACGCATGAGTAGACATCACTGCCCACGCGTCGCGTGGTTTACAAACAATCTACGGCGACTGTACTGTAAATGTACTACATTGGACCAGTTGACCAAAACCAATTTCACGATAGCATAAAATTTACGCCAGAGGGCCCCAACGGTCACTTATATCCAAGTCAATGGTATGGCTGTACTGAATATTTGAATTAAAGTTTCCCGCCTTGAACGGAAATGATGCAATCTCGGAAACTAAACAGCGTTTGGAAAATATATTGTTTCAATAAATGTTTGAAGCATTCTACTGACATCTTGCATTATTGTTGAAAATTTGAGGGAAATAAAGAGGGCGATTTGATGACTTTTTGGACCTAAAAATACAATTGACTATTGATGTGCTTTTGTTGAGAATATCCTGAAAAATATGTGCACGTGACCTATACTTCCCATCCTGTCAGTTTTTCGGGTCAGAAAAAAAGTTGTCTGAAGGGCTATACTTGAATGCCAAAAATTAAAAGTGATGCGATCATATTTTTTTCGCCTGAACGTTACGTAACAATGGTCGGCTATAGGAAAATATTTAGTATTGTGATACCAAATATACGCCAGAGGGAATCAATCACGCCAGAGTGACCCCCGCATTGCACAAAACATTTTATGGCTGTATCAAAATTATGGCAGAGTGCCCCAACGATCAGTTAGGTTCTAGCAAATTTACACCAGAGTGGAATAATTACGCCAGAGTGGCTCCATGGCGAAGAAATTTATTACAGAAATTGTCATAAGGGCGAATAACGCAAGAGTGAAGAAGTTTAAAATAGAAATTCCCATGGGGACCAACTACGCCCGAATGGTCCGTTTAACTACTCCCTTCGAGACCAGCAGATTACACTTCAATAAATAAAATGTTTCAGTTTCCCCTCAAAAACATTGTCTATTCCCTCAATGGAATGAGCGTGAAACCCTCGTTCCAGTGGGAAGTCATAAGCTATGTTTTTTGAGGTAGAGTTTGAAAAAATAAATTTAGAACGGCGATTTTTGTGCCAGCACTGGCCGTATATGCACGCTAAAAACTAAAGTGTTAAAACTGACACTTTCAAGATGTTCAACCCATTCTAACTCTTAGGGTTTGATTTTAACACTCAAATTGCAGTGCTATAAGCACTTGAACATTACAATCGTCAGACATCTGAAACTTGAATAGATGGCACTTCCCATGTGTCTAGCATTGGTGGTTCTTCCAGAATCGTCCATAATTTGATTTGCCCTTGGTGGGTACATAATTAAAAGGACACAACGCAGATGACGCGGATCAGGCTCGAAACTTCGGGCCTGATCCGCGTCATCTGCGTTGTTTCCTTTTAAGTGTCTCGACATTACTCTTGTCAAGTGGTATTATTGTAACACCTGTCAAGTTCTGGGATACTTACACTTGAACAAAGTGCTAGTTCAGCACTTAGTAAGTGTTAAATACATCACTTCAAGTGTAGTTTTTAACACTTTAGTTTTTAGCGTGTGGCTATTATGTTCGGAAGCATTTCGGACTTTGGGGTTGGGGAGGAGCACGGTAATACAACGGCCACAGACGCTGATATATATTAGTCGTGACCAATGTGCCTTTGTAGTATGGTAGGGATACAAAACTCAAAGCTATGTTTGAGAGTCACACACCTTCACAGAAAACTGCCCCTCTTTGGCTCCATAGCTGACACATTTCCCTATTGGGCCGAAACATTGTTTCGGCCCGATGGGGAAATTTGTTAAATATGGGGCCAAATAAATGTTGGGTTGAAGGTCTGTGGTGGAGACAAATGAAACGAGGAAATATTAACAACTAAAGAGTAAATAATCTGTGTACTCGCTTCCTGCTAATTCGCAATACACTCTCCTCAGCCCATCTTTCCTCACCTCTCCCTCCACTCCCTTCCCCCTCTCTCTCACTCTCACCCCCCACCCCCCCCCCCCCCCCCCGCTCTCTCGTATGTCTGGCCAAAAAGTTGTGGAACCACTTGCACACTTCATCCCTCCAATTCCAACGTCTCTGATTCGTACGGTTGAGGGTTGTGATCAGTGGTCATCTCTTAAACTACTACTTTTTCAAACAAATAGTGAAATTTTGACACCCCTAACTTTTAAACTATTTTTTGAATTTTGTAGGTAATTGGACAT
Organism: Pictodentalium vernedei; assembly: GCA_031216915.1. Classification (NCBI taxonomy): domain Eukaryota; kingdom Metazoa; phylum Mollusca; class Scaphopoda; order Dentaliida; family Dentaliidae; genus Pictodentalium; species Pictodentalium vernedei. Next base: position 228,419,968 of record CM062296.1, read on the forward strand.
TATATGATGAGTTTCACGAACTTCATTCTTTTTACTGCTATTTGTTCGCTCAGTTCCATTGTTATACCATTTTCTTTGCCGATGTCGGAACTCATTCCAGAGCACACCGGTCGAAGCTTTTCCGTTGTATTGGCTTTACGAATTGTGTTGTCGTTGGTCCTTATTGTTGCCACGACAGTAATATCAGTTAGATGTCAAAGGTATGTGTTTGGTGTAATGACTGGGCAGTATGAACGATTTATTTCAGATGTTATTTGCGTGAGTGAAATAGATTCATCTGAGGAGCGACTCAATAAGTTAGAAACACAATCGTTGCATCATAAAGAATTTGCCAAATGTTCAGTATCCTACCATTCTGAAAATTCATGAAGAGACCCCAGGCAAAACGCAATGAGAGACAGGCAATGGGCAAGTTTAAAGTTCAAAAGCTTTTGAAACTACCGACGTTTTCATGGAACAGACTTAATATGTGGGAAGCCCAACTATCAAGACGTCTAAAGGATTTTCAGACAGAACGGCTGTTAACATAGGACTGACTCGCAATATAATATTTGCTGAGACTTTCACCTGTTAGATTCAGAGAACCGACAAGCTACCGTGATCCGACACTACGAAGCCTGGGATAGAAGAGTCACGCGTTCAACAAACTTCAACTTCAAAAACAGTGTATTCGAATTTAATCACAGAAAACAAAAACAGAGAGGGTAATCTGCCACGTACACACTCGTAGAATGGAGTTTCCCATACGGTAATACGTTGAGAAAAGACGAAATAAGCATAAACAACGAAACACGAACAACATAATGTGCACAAAACACAATACACTAACAATTTAAATTGCTGAATGAGAAACACAAAAAATCACTTTTAATACTTCTATTAATGTTTTTTTTTTTAACTTTATTTATATTCGCTGTTGAATTGTTTTGAATTACTAATTTTTTTTATTTTTTGGCCCCCGAAACATTACTTTTGTCCCTTTATTATTACGAACTTAATGAGCTCGTTCCAATGAGGGGTTATAAGCTATGTTCTGAAGGTACGCATTGAAATAATAAGGAAATTGAATCTAAAATTTTATGAATAGCCGTTACTGGAACGAGCCCATCTAACTCGTTCCAATAAGGTGTCACTTGACATGGTTTTGATGAAAGTTTTTGAAAAACAAACTTTCAACAGCTCAATTTGTAAATTTCGCGAGCGGACGAGGTAGATTCGTTAGGTAAAGGGTTAAGAATGCTTTCCAAGAAGCATTGACAGGATATGGTACCATCAACATAGCGAGACATAAGACTTGAACACTAAAACCCGATTCTTGTTGCGAATTGTAGCATTGGCAGATATAGCAGTCAGGCTTATTTCATTTCATTCACAAAATTCTCTCTCGAATAAAAAGATGGATATTCGAAACTATCATTTGAGACCCCCCTCCAATCTTTTAAAGGCGCTAAATTCATAGAGTGCTGGAAGCCCATAGTTGGGCTTTATTCTGGAGTGCAGGTGTCTCACTTTCAAGGCTTCGAATTCTATTGAAGTAAAATGATTTAGTTTGTATGGATTTGCCTTGTTCAAATTTATAGGAGTGTATAGGCACTCTCCCATAAATTGTAACAAGGTAAAGACATGTAAACAAATTTCGACCACCAAAAATAATTCTGCACTCTACCGGTGAGAACGTGTGAGTTCGACATGAGTACAACCCTCTTGTGAAATGCGTTTATTTTACTTCTCGTTGGAAACCTTATTGAAACTGTTTGGGGAGCGCGGTGCCTCAGTAGGTAGAGGTGAAGGCTGCAAGCCGAGAGGTCCTCGATTCGAATCCCACCTGCGGCAACCGCGTTGTGTCCTTGGGCAAGACACTTCATCTCCATTGCCCGCGTGGGGACACGATGACGCCGTGTACTAAGGCGTACTGCACGTCGATGGTACGCATGTCTTCAACCAATCTAACCCTGCCTGTGCTGCAGTGTGGACTTACGATGTTGGGGGGCTGGCAGCTGCTCGTCGTTGCTCGGTGGTTCTCTCCGGGTACTCCGGCTTCCTCCACCCGTAAAATTGTCACGGTCATGATTAGCCATTGTGCATAAATATGTGACCTTAAACATCAATAAATAAATAAATTGAAACTGTTTTTCCATATCAGTTTCATTTGATCAAGTATTCGCCTCCCCTTCACAGTTAGTGTGGTTTCGGTAGATGCCTTTTCCCGTAATGTTTATATTTACCCCTAAATGCCCATAGTCACATGTCTCTCCTACACTAAGACATTTGCTGCTACCTTCCGGAATACAGAACTCTCCACTTTAGCGTAGGTTCCATTTTACGACCCACGGGTATTACTTCGCTTTTGCTTTCATTTAGTTCGAGTCTCCATTTGTTCCCAGACCGCCCAACAATTGCCAGCATTTTATCTAGCCCCACTTCGGCTTCTGACACCAGTACCATATTATCTGTGAAAAATAGCCCTGTGATCTTCAGGCCCCAACTGCTACCCCTCATCGCTATACAGGAGTTCATCCCCCAAATCTTTGATGAACAATTCAAAAGCAAAAAGAGTTGGCGAAAGGATGCACCCCTGCTTTAGGCCTATCTCCATAGGAAGATGTTTTGTTGTTATGTTACCTAGACTAAGTTCACTTTGTACATCTTTATATCATGCTTTCAGAATTCCAACAAACTCACCTCCCTGTCCCAAGACCTCAAGCTTTAGCCACATACCCTACCCCTATACCCTATCATATGCCCTTTTCACATCCAGAAAAGCCATAAAATCTTTTTCTTTTTGGCTTTTGCAGATTCTATCATTTGGGTCAGTGTGAAAAGAAGGCCAGTGACCCTCCTTCCCTTCCTGAAGCCATTCTGGATCTCTCTCAGAAACCCTTTCTCGTCGATCACATCCTCTAATTTCCCATACAGGACTTTGCAGAAAACTTTCCTATGTTGCTATTGACAGACACCCGCCAATAATTGACCAATACACCCGTTTCCCTCTTTTTGTGTATAAATGTAATCTTGCTTTCTCTCCATTCTTTTGAAACCTCTTGTTCTTCTTCCCCATTTTGGGGAACCCGTTAGGAATTTCGTCCATCCCTCCTGTTGTTCCGTTCCTTAATTTTGAGACCACTGTTTGTGTGTGATTGAAGAGGAATTTCACTTCGTTGTGGCTTATAATTCACCCTATACGTAGTTATTTATTTATTTATTTATTTATTTATTTATTTATTTATTTATTTATTTATTTATTTATTTATTTATTGGTGTTTAAGACTACATATTTCTGCACAATGGCTAATCATGACCTCGATAGTTTTACGGGTGGAGGAAGCCGGAGTACCAGGAGAGAACAACCGAGCAACGACGAGCAACTGTGAGCTCACCAACATACTATCTCCACACAAGCAGGGTTAGCATTGGTTGAAGACAGGTGCACCATCGACGTGCAGTACGCCTTAGCACGCAACGTCACCATGCCCCCCGCGTGGACAATGGGCTGACGTGTCTTACCCAAGGATTCAACCTGGTTGCGGCAGGTTTGATTTGAACCGAGGACCTCTCGGCTTGTAGCCTGCATCTCTACTAAAAGAACCACTTTGCCCCGCTCAATACGTAACACGACTGGAAGACAGCACTTTCAAAAATTCTTTGAATAAATATGCTTCATTTTGGAGCTGAGAAGACATATCTTATGACCCCTCATTGGAACGAGCTCAATAAGCTCATTCCAATGTTGGATCATAAGCTATGTTTTGCTGCAAAAAGTGGAAAAATGTGCGTTTTTTAAATCTAAATTTCGATTTTGGAGGACATTGCTGTCTTGTGTTCGTTACGTTAGGTAAATGGTCAAATATTTATCAAGAGCTTTTTTATTAGCGGTTTAACGACACTTTCAACATCCAGGGTCATAGAGTATCGTGCAGTTTTATGGGTGGAGGAAACGGGAGCACCCGAAGAGAACCACCGAGCAGTGGCGTGTAACTGTCAGGCTTTCTGACTAACTAACCCAGCACAAACAGACTATGCAGCGGTTGGAGGAAAGTACACTATGGATATGCAGTACGCTTCGGACGTGACAACCGTTACTTATTCCCAGTTCCTTATTCGACATTCGTTATCAACCGATTTTATCGGTTGATAACGAATGTCGAATACGGAACTAGGAATAAGTAACGGTTGTCACGTCCACCAGTGCGCCTTAGTCTACGCGCCATAGTATTCCCACGTGGGCATTCAGGATTGAGTGTGTTGTCCGAGGACACGGCGCAAATGGCGCGAGTCGAGATCGAACTGTTGACCTTTAGGTTTAAAGTCCAATGTTTTTACCAATGAGCCACCACGCTATCTATTAGACAAGAGTTGTGGAAGAACATCAAATCTTGGCAAGACATTTTGTTAACAAGAGCACCGCCTAGCGGGGCAACATACGCCCGTCAAAATTGGAACATGCACAAGTTTCTCTGAGGTAAAGTTTGACATTTTTGTTGACTCGGCTCTATCTGCCCTCCCCCCCCCCCCCCCTCCAATCATTGCCCTTCCCCTGCCTTGTCTGGGGTAAAGGGTAATTCACCTGTTTTCACATTTTCATATTAAGTGATCTGAGGTCTTTACAAAATAAAAAATGGTAGTATCCATTTTATTCATAAGATAACTTCTAAAGGGCTGCAAGGCTGCTGTAGAAGATTCTCCTCGCCGTTTACAATGGTAGCATCCATTCACTGACAGGTTAACTTCATTGATAATGATTGACGATAGGTGGCACCAAGGAAAAGGGCATTTTGAGGATTATAATAGCTATAAATGGTGAGGATTGTTGTCTTTTAAAAATAAAATGGTGTTATCTGCTCCTGTCCCATGCACAATGATAATTGATGATCAACATGGGTGCAAAGTTTGAACAATAAAGCAAGTAAAATGTTGGAGTAGGCGACACAGTAGTGTAATGTTTCAAGTACGAAAAGGGGGCATAATTCTGGAAATACAAAACAGAGTTACTTGCTCTTGTCACATGCACAACAGCAACTGGCGATCAACATGTGTGCAAAATTTTAACAAGATAGCATGTAAATTGGTAAAGGAGAAGGCGACACAATACTGTAATGTTTTAAGTACTAACAGGGGCATAACTCTGGAAATACAGAATGGAGTTACCTGTTCTTGTCTCATGCACAACGGCAATTAGTGTGCAAAGTTTGAACAATATACCATGTAAAATGTTGAAGGAGTAGGCGACACAATACTGTAATGTTTTAAGTAAGGGAGCATAACTCTGGAAATACAAAACAGAGTTACCTGCTCATCACATGCACAATGGCAATTGGTGATCAACATGTGCGCAAAGTTTGAACAATATAGCATGTAAAATGTTGAAGGAGTATGCGACACAATACTGTAATGTTTTAAGTACTAAAAGGAGGCATAACTCTGGAAATACAAAACAGAGTTACCTGCTCTTGTCACATGCACAACGTCAATTGGTGATCAACAGGTGTGCAAAGATTGAACAATATAGCATGTAAAATGTTGAAGGAGAAGGCGACACTATACTGTAATGTTCTAAAAGGGGCATAACTCTAGAAATACAAAATGGAGTTACCTGCTCTTGTCACATACACAATGGCAATTGGTGATCACCATGTGTGCTAAGTTTGAACAATATAGCATGTAAAATGTTGAAGGAGTTGGCGACACAATACTGTAATGTTTTAAGTATTAAAAGGAGCATAACTCTGGAAACACAAAACAGAGTTACCTGCTCTTGTCACATGCACAACGGCAATTGGTGCTCAACATGAGTGCAACGTTTGAACAATATAGCATGTAAAATGTTGAAGGAATAGGCGACACAATACTGTAAAGTTGTAAGTACTAAAAGGGGGCATAACTCTGGAAATACAAAACAGAGTTACCTGCATTTGTCACATGCACAACGGCAATTACTGATCAACATATGTGCAAAGTTTGAACAATGTAGAATGTAACCCTTTGGAGGGGTAGGCGACACAAAAAATTGTTTACGAACAGACAGACAGACAAACAGACGGACAACGGCATAGCATAATACGTCGGTCATAAATTGACGGGCGTATAAAAAGTGTTATTGAAAATTTTTTATAGGTTCTGATAAATCATGATCTGTGTACATGAAATGTGATCTGCACTGCCGTGTACAAAGTCTGACCGACGCATTAAAAATTAACCCTTAACTGCAACGACTTGTAAATGTATAGAAGAAATTTAGGCACATTACTTTCGGGTTTATGTACATTTATTGCTACCTCACGTGATTCCTCCATATTTTATTGTTATTATTTGTTATTTTTGTTTGTTTCAATCTGTATTTTTTTGTAATAAAGTTTTTCTTTTCTTATCTTATTGAATTCAGTTATCAATGCAGTTCTTGTTCAAATATTAATTCCATTGTAACCCGATGAAAAGAACAGTTACTGTTGTGTACATTACTCTAGCTGAAGTTGAACTCTTATGAACTTTCCTGACGAGAACTGGCTCGATATTGGTCTTGATCGAATGAACTGTCTCCTTTTTATTTCTGTTTCTCACCGAACCGCCCGGCCTTGCATGCGAAAAATTCAATCACCACGAGTGGATCCAGTGTGTGTGTGTGTGTGGGGGGGGGGGGGGGGGGGGGGGGGGGTGCGCATGCGGCGGATGACCCCTCTATTTTTGTAGACGTTCTTCTTCACAAGCACCGAGATCATGGGACATGGCATTATCCGTGATCGGTAGTCGATGTCCATGTGTTACCACGCATTATACCGTCCTCCATCCATACAGCCATACCTCCTGGTCTCAGTGTTTCAAAATTTAAATGAATCTATCCAAAACTGCGGGAATATTTGGGCTAGAAACTACAGTGATCATGTGCAAGGAAGCTATCAGAGGGACACACGATCTTCAATTTCCAAACATTTACCCCGGCAGGCCCCCGGACTCCGCCAAACACGGCGTAGTACCTCCTCTGGTGCTCGACCCAACTCGCCGCTATACATGTCAGATGATTTTGCGCTGAATCCCAGTAAGAGGTAACCATGCAGAGATGATGAAAACCATCAGAAAGAGAGAGAGAGTCATGAGCTATGTTTTTGTACCGAAAGTAAAAATATTCAGTTTTTCCAAAACAATATTGCAAGTCAAGTGTCGTCTTTTCTTTGTGTCGGGTAAAGGGTTGTTCAAATCCACATCAGGCACCACCTTAGAATATCTTTGTTGTTTTATGATGAATCCCGACTCAGAGAATTTCACACGATTCGCCGCTTCTTTTCTTTCTGTTTCGGACTTTATTCACGATTTCTTTTTCTTTTTCTGTGAGGGGTTTATATTCTTCAACAGTTTTATTTGTATTCGCTCTGTTTTGATGCTGAAAAAGGTGATAACAATGAAGTCAATTCACAGGAGTTTCAAACTATGTTCTAACAAATAACTCGACATCATCAATTGTCAATGTTGATCTGCTCACGGGATTCACTTTTTGATATTACCCATGTAAGAAGAAAACAATATATTTTGATGTCATCGGGCTAACAGAACTTTTAAAAATACCACCTAATATGACATTTTCATTTGATGGTTTTCCACAAATCATTAAATACTAGCGTCCTGAAAACGTTGATGGCCATGGTGATGACGGTCAAGCTCTCGGGTTACCAGTCTATGTCTGTCAGACAGTTGACGCTGTTATGGTCTGGGACAAGTCTAGCCCTCTAATAATTCATCGCCTATATTTAGATTCGTTCATCTGGTATATTTCAGTTGGTTGGAAAATCTAACCTTCGGTTCGCTTTCCCATCAGCTGATATACTACTCAAAGTTTGCTAAGCACCAAATATTTGACACATCATTGTGAAATTTGCTTGTGACATATTTGCGAATTTTTTTTGGTGGATATGATTGAGGAATGTATTGAGATGGTCCCCAGTGTTTACATTAGCTCTCGCGACAGGCAGACTTTTCGTGATAGTCATGGAAAGCATGCACCCCTTGATTTTCATGATGTTTTCGTGAACTGTCTACATGTACATGACATGTGTAGGGTATTCAATCTTCATTTCTACACAAACCCTTGTGATTTAATGATTGAATATGGCAAATGCAAATGTAAGAAGACATTTATTTGTCTGAAGCAGAAATATGGCGGGCTGTAAGGATGGTGAAGCAAGGAGCTATCCATCGTCAGGTTGGTGAAGCCCTTGGTATGCAACATACGGTGATCACCACAGCCTTGGCAAGATTTCAGCAGTATGGCACACCAGTCAGACGACATGGTGGTGGCAGAGACAGGGCAACAACTGCAGTTGAAGACCGTTTTGGATCATTCAGGTCGGTAGGAACCACTTTGCCACAGCAACCCAGCTTCGCAGTGACCTTCAAATGCATCCAGGGTAAATGTTTCGACGCAGACTATCCGGGCAAGGTTGCACGAAGGTGGTCTCCGATCGAGAAGACCATGTATTCGCATTCCGCTGTTCCAGAACCACCGCCAGGCACGATATGAATGGGCCATGGACCACGCTGGATGGACCAGAGAAGATTGGCGACCTGTCCTTTTCACAAATGAGTCAAGGTACTGCCTCGACCATACAGATAGGCGTTCTAGGGTATGGAGAAGACCAGGAGAGCGATTCCATGCAGCCAACATTGCCGAGTATGACCGCTATGGTGGAGGGTCAATCATGATCTGGGGAGGCATCAGCTGGGATGGCCGTACAGAGCTCTGTGTTTCTGAACGTGGTACATTGACTGCACAACGGTATATTGATGAGATCCTAAGGTCCACGTCACACTGTATGCAGGTGCAGTGGGTGATAGATTCATTCTGATGGACGATAATGCTCGTTCTCATGTTGCCCATTCTGTCGGGGTGTACCGACAGAGGGAGGGGATTGAGCGTATGGACTGGCCAGCAAGATCCCCCGACCTCAATCCAATAGAACATGTCTGGAATGAGTTGCAGCTAGCAATTTCAGCCCGTCCAGTCCAGCCAAGGAGTGTCCAGGAGCTTGGTGCCATGCTGGTCCAAGAATGGAACAACATCCCACAAAGGGCAATCAGGAACCTGAATTGGAGCATGAGAAGGTGTTGTGAAGTTGTAATTAACAGTAATGGGTCTCATACTCGATACTGAAGCCATACCAGTTCGCTCCGTCAACTTTTTGGCATATTGAAAAATTTCCTCTTTTACCAAAAATATCCATTTTCCATGGTTACCATATTCAAAAGCTAAAAAATAATGTCAAACACAAATAAAATCTTAATTTCTGTACTTAAATCATTAAAGATATAATTAAATATATTATTGCAATATTTCAACTAAAATGTAAAACAGGTAGTTGGATATACTTGGTGCTTAGAAAACTTTGAGTAGTAGATATTTCATACGACTGAATCTGAAAAATGTCATAAACATTCATTTTCTGAGAATCAAAGCTAGAAATGTTGCTGAATCGTGACTTCTTTATATTGACACTTTGGTGACATTACAATCGGAAATGAAGACTTACCACAATCGTTTGATCCGTAGTGTTATGATTATGCCGGATAGTTCCACAAATTTTGATGTGTCCAAGGAGAATTAAATACTTATTAATTGGAATATATATAACTTCGATAATTATCCCTGCATTTTCAAAAATGCGGGGATATAGTCGTGATCTCCGTCAGTACGTCACACCCTGAAAGGCTCCTAGGGTATTCAATTCGAAACGTTTAAACTATGCTAAGGTGTTCAGGTAGCAACTCGGGATGTGCATGAAGGTTTCGGAATTTTGATTTGGCCCCAAGTGGTTCCGGTGGAACCACTTTTATCGTTAGAAAATCTGTTTTTATCGAAAGGCTCCCAGGGTATTTAATTCGAAACGTTTAAACTATGCTAATTTGTTCAGGTAACATCTCTATATGTGCATGAAGGTTTCGGAATTTTGATTTGGCCCCAGGTGGTTCCAGTGGAACCACTTTTATCGTTAGAAAGTCAGTTTTCATCAAAAGGCTCCTAGGGTATTTAATTCGAAACGTTTAAACTATGCGAAAGTGTTCAGGTAACATCCCCAGATGTGCGTGAAGGTTTCGGAATTTTGTTTTGGCCCCAAGTGGTTCCGGTGGAACCACTTTTATCGTTGAAAAATCAGTTTTCATCGAAAGGCTCCTAGGGTATTTAATTCGAAACGTTTAAACTATGCTAAGGTCTTCAGGTAACATCTCTAGATGTGCATAAAGGTTTCGGAATTTTGATTTGACCCCAAGTGGTTCCGGTGGAACCACTTTTATCGTTGGTAAATCAGTTTTCATTGAAAGGCTCCTAGGGTATTTAATTCGAAACATTAAAACTATGCTAAGGTGTTCAGGTAACATCTCTGGATGTGCATAAAGGTTTCGGAATTTTGATTTGGCGCCAGGTGGTTCCAGTGGAACCACTTTTATCATTAGAAAATAAGTTTTCATCGAAAGGCTCCTATGGTATTTAATTCGAAACGTTTAAACTATGCTAATGTGTTCAGGTAACATCTCTAGATATGCATGAAGGTTTCGGAATTTTTATTTGGCCCCAGGTGGTTTTCATCGAAAGGCTCCTAGGGTATTTAATTTGAAACATTAAAACTATGCTAAGGTGTAGGTGTTCGTGTAACGTCTTTAGATATGCATAAAGGTTTCGGAATTTTGATTTACCCCAAGTGGTTCCGGTGGAACCAGTTTTATCATTGGAAAATCAGTTTTCATCGAAAGGCTCCTATGGTATTTAATTCAAAACGTTTAAACTATGCTAATGTGTTCAGGTAGCATCTCGAGATGTGAATGAAGGTTTCGGAATTTTGATTTGGCCCCAGGTGGTTCCAGTGGAACCACTTTTATCGTTAGAAAATCAGTTTTCATCGAAAGGCTCCTAGGGTATATAATTCGAAACGTTTCAACTATGCTGATGTGTTCAGGTACCATCTCTAGATATTCCGGTGAGCGTTTACTAACCCTCTACAGGCTGCCAATTTTGTTGAAATGGGCTGTTTTCGGACACGCACAGCACCCAATGTATACCCGAGAAATAAACATAATCTCCTTTGTTGGAAGTGGAATTCACTGAGGATCGTTTTTGTAAGTAATAAGGGTATTCAAAAAAACCAATAGTTAACCCCGTTTGAGGTGGTTAATAGCGATACCTATCAAAAGCTTAAAAAATCATGTTTTTCCTGGATTTCTTTACAAACATCTTGTAGGGTTTTCAAGAGAAAATGGTCATTGATAGGTCTTGGTGTCAAATTACTAGTTGCATGGATAAATTATTCCGGTAAGCATTTGTTAACCCTCTATGGGCTGCTAAATGTCACAATTTTGAAAAAATAGTTTGTTTTTGGACACCAACAACATCAAACAGGAATGCCACAGAGAAACGTAACTTCTTTTACCGGACGCACAACTGATAGGGAAACATTTTTGTAAATGGTAAGGTATTAAAAAATAGAGGTCTTAACCCATTTTTGACTGGTTAAAAAGATATACCCCTTAAAAGCTTAAAATTCCATTTTTCTGTGGATTTCTCAAAAAAAAATTCAAGAAAAATTAACCATTCCTATTTCTAGGAGTGGCATTACAAGTTTCATGGACAAAATATTCCGGTCAGCATTTGTTAACCCTCCAGAGGCAGCCAAGCACAGACATTTTGAGAAAATGGTCTGTTCTTGGGCAACCATAACACCCAATGTGTACCTGCGAGATAAACATAACCTCCTTCATTGGAAGTGGAATTCACCTAGTATAATTTTTGTAAGTAATGAAGGTATTCACAAAACCAAGCATTAACCCGTTTAGGACTGGTTACAGAGTGATACCCCTCAAAAGGTTAAAAATTCATGTTATCCGAGGATTTCTCTAAAAACATCTCGTAGATTTTCAAGAAAAATTGGCCATTTTCAGATCTTAGTGTGACATTACAAGTTGCATGTACAAAATAATCCAGTAAGCATTTGTTAACCCTATGCAGGTTCTCAAACATCAACATTTTGATAAAATGTGCTGTGTGTGTGTACCCACAGCACCCAAAGTTAAGAGGAGAGATCAACATAAGTGGAAGTAGAATTCACTGAGAATTATTTTCGAAAGTAATAAAGGTATTCAAAATAGAACCCTTAACCCGTTTTGGGCTGGATGAACAATCATATCCATCAAAAGCGTAAAATTCATGTTCTCCCTGGATTTCTATGAAAACATCTTGTAGAGTTTAAAGAAAAAATGGCCATTTGCAGTTCTTGGTGTGACATTACAAGTTGCATGTAAAAATATTCCTGTTAGCACTTTTTAACCCTCTACAAGCTGCCAGACATCAACATTTTGGATACATTTGAGATAAAATGGACCATTTTCAAATGGCCACAGCACCGAGTGGGTATGTGTCAAACAAACATAACTCATTTTGTTGGTCATTAACCCTCTCCACCATTAAGGGTGGTTTTTACCTAAACATTTGTTTATCAAACTGAGTCATTTGATACTACTATACCCACCTTTCTCATAACATCAATAAAGGAACTTCAGTGAGACAGTTAAAAACAATTCATCAGACACTCTGGGGTCATGAAAAACATGGAATCTAATCTGGAAAAAGCATGATTCTCCAGAATCATAAAGTCTTGTGTTTTTGTTTTTTTGTTTTTTTGTTTTTTTGTTTTTTTTTTGTTTTGTTTTTTTTTTTTTTGGGGGGGGGGGGGGGTTGTTTCTTTTTCCACATATATTGTCCGTATGATTCCGAAGCCATTTTCGAACCGATTTTCACAAAATTTTGCACACTCATGGAGGGGAACAAAATCTAAAAATGTACCGAAGCGAAATTTTCGATTTAACACTTATTTCGTCAGAATTGGCAAAAAACTGCCAAAATTGGTGTTTATTGGCACTTTCTCGAAACACGTCTCGTAGATTTTTTTTAAACATTTATCATTGCTAGACCTGCCTGTGATATGACCATTGATGCGCAAGACATATTAGGTAATGCATATGGTAACTCTCCATAGGCTGCCAAACATCGAAATTTTGACGAAATGGGCTGTTTTCGGGCCCCCCACAGCACCCAAACGATACACACGAGAGATGAACATAAGTTCCGTTATTGGAAGTGGAATTCACCGAGGAACATTTTTGTAAGTAATAAGGTGTTCAAAAAACCAAGCGTTAACCCGTTTTGGGCTGGATAAACAGCAATACTCCCAAAAAGCTAAAAAATTCATGTTTCCATGGATTTCTCTAAACGGCTCTTGTAGATTTTCAAGAAAAATTGGTCACTCCCAGGTCTTGATGTGACATTACAAGCTGCATGGACAAAATATTCCTGTCAGCATTAGTTAACCCTCTCCGGGCTGATAAATGTAAAAATTGTGATAAAATGGGTTGTTTTTGGACACCAACAGCACCCAAAGGGTATACCACAGAGAAAGGTACCTTCATTTATTGGACACAAAATTGATAGGAAAACATTTTTGTAAATGGTAAGGGTATTCAAAAGTCGAAGTCTTAACCCATTTTGGGCTGGTTAAAGAGAGATACCCATTAAAACCTTAAAATACCCATTTTCTGTGGATTTCTCTGAAAACATCTTGTAGGTTTTCAAAAAAAAATCGGCTGTTCTCAGGTCTTGGTGTGACATTACAAGCTGCATGGACAAAATATTCCGGTCAGTATTAGTTAACCCTCTCCGGGCTGCTAAGCGTCAAATTAGTGATAAAATGGGCTGTTTTTGGACACCAACAGCACCCAATGGGTACGCCACGAAGAAAAGTACGTTCTTTTATCGAGCGCACAGTTTATACGGAAACATTTTTGTAGTTAGTAAGGGTATTCAAAAGTCGAAGTCTTAACCCATTTTGGTCAGGCTGAAGAGAGATACTCCTTAAAAGCGTAAAATTCCCATTTCTGTGGTTTTCTCTAAAAGCAACTTGTAGGTTTTTCAAGAAAAATTGACTATTCGCAGGTCTTTGTGCGATATTACAAGTTGCATGGACAAAATACTCCGGTGAGCGTTTATTAACCCTCTATAAAAAGCCAAGCATCGTAATTTTGTTGAAATGAGCTGTATTCAGACACGCACAGCACCCAATGTATGCGCGAGAGATAAACATAATCTCCTTTGTTGGAATTGGAATTCACCAAGGACCATTTTTGTAAGTAATAAGGGTATTCAAAAAGCCAAGCGTTAACCCCTTTTGGGGAGGTTAACAAGGATACCCATCAAAAGCTACAAACATCGTGTAGGGTTTTCAAGAGAAAATGGCCGTTGATAGGTCTTGATGCCAAAATACCAGTTGCATGGATAAATTATTCTGGTAGGCATTGGTTAACCCTCCATGGGCTGCTAAATGTCAAAAATTTTGAAAAAATAGTCTGTTTTTTGGACACCAACAACATCAAATGGGAATGCCACAGAGAAACGTAACTTCTTTTTACCGGACACAAAACTGAAAGGGAAACATTTTTGTAAGTAGTAAGGGTATTCAAAAATCGAGGTCTTAACCCATTTTTGACTGGTTAAGGAGAAATACCCTTTAAAAGCTCAAAATTTCCGTTTTCTGTGGATTTCTCCCAAACAATCTAGCAAATTTTCAAGAAAAATTGACCATTCGCAGGCCTTTGAGTGACATTACAAGTTGCATGGACAAAATATTCCGGTAAACATTTGTTAACCATCCAGAGCCTGCCAAGTATAGACATTTTGAGAAAATGGGCTGTTCTTGGGCACCCATAAAACCCAATGTGTACCTGCGAGATAAACATAACCTCCCTCATTGGAGGTGGAATTCACCGAGGAACATTGTTGTAAGTAATGAAGGTATTCACAAAGCCAAGCATTAACCCGTTTAGGGCTGGTTACAGAGCGATACCCCTCAAAAGGTTAAAAATTCATATTATCCCAGGATTTCTCTAAAAGCATCTCGTAGATTTTCAAGAAAAATTGGCCATTCTCAGATCTTAGTGTGACATTACAAGTTGCATGAACAAAATATTCCCGTAAGCATTTGTTAACCCTATGCAGGTTCTCAAACATCAGCATTTTGATAAAATGGTCTGTGTTTGCATACCCGCAGCACCCAAAGTTAAGAGGAGAGATCAAGATAAGTGGAAGTAGAATTCGCTGAGAATTATTTTTGTAAGTAATAAGGGTATTCAAAAAACAACCTTTAACCCGTTTTGGGCTGGATAAACAATGATACCCATCAAAGGCGTAAAATTCATGTTCTCCCTGGATTTCTCTGAAAACACCTTATAGACTTTTTAATAAAAAATGGCCAATCGCAGTTCTTGGTGTGACATTAGAAGTTGCATGAAAAAATATTCCTGTTAGCACTTGTTAACCCTCTACAAACTGCCAGACATATATATTTTGGATATATTTGAGATAAAATGGACCATTTTCAAATAGCCACTGCACTGAGTGGGTATGTGTCAAACACACATAACACCTTTTGTCGGTCATTGATTTGTTGGACGACGATATTGATATTAACCCTCTCCACCATTAATGATGGTTTTTACCTAAACATTCTTTTATCAAACTGAGTCATTTGAGACTACTATACCTACCCACGTTTCTCATAACATCGATAGAGGAACTTCAATGAGACAGTTAAAACAACTCACCAGACACTCTGGGGTCATGGAAAATCATGGAATCTCATCTGGAAAAGACATGATTCTCCAGAATCATAAAGTCTAGTTTCTGTATATCTTTGTAAGTATAAAGGCATGCCACAATCACATTACATCAACGGTCGTTTTGCGCGCACATTTGCACGAAAAGGTGGTAAAAAAAAAGTCCATAATGGGTTCGGATTCCAAACAGAATCAGACAGATGACCTGCGAGCTTGAGTAACGCACTGAAAACGATGGCTGTCGAGGTGATGTCGGAGTGTTTATCAGAGCCAGCATTGGATTTAGTATCTTACACGACTCATCAATAGGTCCATCCGAAGCTTCGAAATTCGTTTCGATTTGAAATAATATTGATAATTCGATTCGAATTGAGTCGCATGGATTTCAGGCCGGGAAATAAGCAGTTTGACATGTGCAGAATGAGGTCCCCAGCGGGTGAATTTGATGAATGCTATCCCATACTGTGGACCAATTTATCATCTGAGTACCTCTTTCTGTTTAGTTTTGAGACCTTGATTCAGCTTCAGATTCACTGTGGGTAAATTTAGTGATGCCACCCTGCTGTGCAGGGTAGCATCACCAAATTCACTCTCTAGGGACCTGATTTTGCAGATGACAGTCTGCTTATTTTCTGGCTTGATGGATTTGGAATTTTTCGTAGTGTGGAAATATTCTGAAAATTCTACCAAGTGTTTCTTCTTGAGACAGAAGAAGAGTAAAAAAAGTTTCCGATTCCGAATCTACTTGGTTTCATTCCGGAATATTCCACTTTTTTATCGAATAGCTGAAACAGAAGAGTCGCCGCTTTACGACAGTGTATAAGGGCCACGTGATGTTCAGTTAGTATCTCGTTTGAACAAGATTTATATTTATTTATTTATTGTTGGGGTTTAATGATACTTTAAGACAGCCAGGACCATCTCGTGTCGGGCAGTTTTACGGGAAGAGGAAGCCGGAGTATGGAGAACGAGAACGGCGAGTAACTGTGAGACTCCCCAGCGTACTAACTCGGCGCAAGCATGGTTAGCATTGGTTGAAGACAAGTGCACTACCAACGTGCAAAACACCGTGGCACACAGCACCACCGTGGATTAAGTGCCTTGTCCAAGGACGCAACGCAGTTACCCCTCGCGGGGATCGAACCGTGAACCTTTCGGTTTGAAGTCCAATGCCATAACCACTAGGCTCTGTTTAACCCTTTACCCAACGTAACGGTCAAAACCGGCCAGCGCTATTCACAAAAGTCGACATTTAATTTTCATTATTTTTTTCATTCTTTTGTCTCCCGACATGACCACGTCTGATGAGAGTTATACCACCTCCGTGGGGATGTGCAATTTTAAACCGTGGTGGATACTGCGGGAGCTGTTGAGTTGTCTGGTGAAGAGATGCATGATTCCGGGACTATGGTCCCTCTCCAGTCGACATCTGAGGCTGTCACTGGGGTCTCTTTTAGAGGCCGGCGCGGTTACTCTCTCCCCTTTTCCACCAGTTTCAACAGCTCCCGTCGTATCTGCTGCTACTGCTGTTCCGTCTGCTACGTCATCGGTCACCGTTTCAGCCGGCCTCGGCTTATCCCTGCAGGGGTCTGCAGCGATGTCTGGTAGTGTGGATGTGGGGTATCGGCCTCAGCCTTCCCTGACTTCAACTCGGCGAAGTCAGAAGTGGCTGCCGACCGAACCCCCTGCTGAGGCCTTTCCACCGTTGAGCACAGCAGTTTTATCCCTGCAGGGATCTGCAGAGATGTCTGATAGTGTAGGCGTGGGGTATCGCCTCAGCCTTTCCTGATTTCAACTCGACGAAGTCGGAAGGGGTTGCCGGCCGAACCCTCTACTGTGGTCTCCCAGCCGTCGAGCACCGCAGTTTTCTCATTGGATTCAGACGTTCATGGTGGGGCCACCATGAGCTCCGATGCGTTTCCGTCTACGCACACTGGTCCCATGGCCAGTTTTGCGGGACCAACGCCTTTTGTGCAGCCTGGGCCTTCTGTCACTCAGAGGTCTCTGGCGATTCTCCTGGATTTCCGCTCCGTAGATCCTCAGGGTATGTTATACCCCTATTCACATCTGCCTTCAGATGTTTCGGCTGCAGGCCGTCGCCCCGCGTCGGGTGTATTTGAGGATCGTGGCCCTCGCTGGTTAAAAGGGTCAGGAGTGAAGCCACTTTGCCGGTTCGTTCCCACGTCGAACCGGCCGACACGGTCATTGAGGTTAGGGAGGCTCTCTTCTTGCTCACTCAGGTTCTGTCCAAGAGCCTTTTCCGTTGCTTTCAGCGAGTCTACGAGTGGTTTCCGGGAGCCTGCTGTGGTGCCGCCTCCCGGGATTGAAAAACGGGCCGCTTTCTGATCCCCCGGTGTGCCTACACTATGGGAGGCGTCGGCTGGTTTGCCCATGATGGGCTATGTGTCTTCCGACTCAGGGGATGAGTCCGGCATACCTGACATCGAAAGCCAACAGTCTTCTGACTTGTGGGCAGCTCTTGACTTTGTGTTTGGGTTCCTTCAAGGTCTCAAACCGTCAAACCAGCCGACAGTGTCAGCCCGGCAGCGATCATCGGTCGCCAAACATCGCACACAGTCCAGGGTGTCTTCTTCGGCATATCTAAACGATATCCTCCAGAGGCATTCCAATGTTGCCTTTCTGGAGTCGGATGTCGACACACTGTTGAGCCTGTTCACGTCACTAGGATTCAGAGTGAACGTGGAGAAGTCGGACCTGGTCCCTTCTCCGTCGTTTTGTCATCTAGGGATGGGCTTCTGTACTCAGCTGAATACGGTGGCGGTTTCCCTAGCAAGGGCTGTGATTCTTTCAGCCTTTGCCCTGACTCTGTCCCAGTCCACGTCCGCAACAGCTCGCAGTCTTCCCCGGCTGCTCGGCCTCTGCAGTTCGGTGCCGGATCTCATTCCTCTAGGTCGGCTGCATGTCAGGCCTCTCCAACACTTTCTGCTCAGTCGTTGGAGGCCGAATGTCGATCCTCTGGATCTGGTGCTTCCGTTACCGGAGTCTCTTCCTCGTCACCTTCTCCCCTGAAGGATGTTCGGTGGATTATGTAGGAAGTTCCGTTGTACTTCCCCACGTCCGATCGTGTTCTGACAGCAGTCGCCGGCCATCTCGGATGGGGTGTGACGTTGGATCCTCTAGGTCTTTCCCTTCACGGGTCATGGGATCAGGATCACGCAGCTCTTTGCGTCAACCACAAGGAGCTTCTTGCTCTTCTTCTGAGTTTCCGGCAGTGGATCCCCTACCTTTCGAATCGCCAGGCCCTTCTGTTGTTCGACAATTCGACAGTGGTTGCTTACATTCGGAACCAGGGCGGCACGCACTCTGCTCCCATGTTCGTTTTGGTTCGGTATCTTCTACTGCTCGCTCAGGATCTCAACGCCGGAATGGTGGTTCGTCACATTCCCGGTCGTCTGAACGTCCTAGACAACTCCCTGTCCCGACGGGGCAGGTTCATTGTCACCGAGTGGATGCTCCACATGGCGGTGTTCCAGTCTCTTTGCGATCTCTGGGGTCGTCCCCATATTGATCTCTTTGCGACTCGTTGGAACCATCAGGTGGACACTTTCCTGTCCCCGTGTCCAGATGCTCTGGCTTTCGCCGTGGACGCTCGTCACTCCATTGGAACGGTCTTGTCGGCTACGCCTTCCTGCCGGTTCCGATTCGGCCTCAGGTTCTAACCAAGGTACGAACCTCCAGTTGTCGAATCATTTTGATCGCTCCCCTGTCGCCTCAGTGGGTGTGGATCAATCTGCTCCGCTCTCTGTTGGCGGTGGTTCCGGCACGTATCTCTCTACGTCGCGACCTTCTTTGCCAAGGTCACCCGACTTCATTGTGCCTTCGCGCATATCTTTTGTCAGGTCCTGTCTCCTCCGTAGAGGTTTTTCCAGACGTGCAGTGGAGTTGCTTTTCTTCTTCAAGGAGGCACTCCACTGGTTTAGCCTATGCGGCTAAGTGGAAGGTCTTCTGTCGATGGTGTGCGAATCACTCTGTTGATTATGTCAGTCCTTCGATCACACATATTGCGGAGTTTTCTGGTATATCTGTTTGATTCTCGGGGTCTCCAGCCTGTTAACATCAAAGGGTACAGGCCCATGTTTCGGAGACCTTTTCGTATGTGGGACAGCGTCGTCTCGGCACTAATCCATTCCCCTCCAAGCTTGTTCGGCACTTTTCCTTGAAAAGTTGAAAAGGCCTAGGACTTTGCAGCTTATCCCAAGATGGAATCTTTCTTGGGTGCTAGTTTGCTCGTGGATGGGGGGGGGGGGGGTGGGGGGTGGGGCTTTCGAGCCTTTATCCCAGGTGGATATGCCTTTTCTCACATACAGGACGGCTTTTTTCTGATGGCTTTTGTCTCAGACAGACGGGTTAGTGAGCTTCACGTCCTCTCGGTTGACCCGGCCTTTTTCAGGAGCTCTCCTAACAGTGTTATGTTTACCACTGATTGCTCCTTTCTGGCCAAGAATCAGATACCAGAAACTACTCCACCTCCTGTCTGTATCGGGGCTCTTCCTTCTGTTGAGGGTAAACACCTCTGCCCAGTTCGTGTAATTCGCTTTTATGTCAATCGGACGCTGTTCATTAGGAAGGGTAGGAACGATTTTTCTGTCTCTTATTCCAGGTCGACAGAAGATATCTTCTCAATCCATTTCTCGATGGATTTGTCTTGCTATTCGTGCAGCTTACTCTCGTCTAGCGACTGGCGATTGTATTACCAATCGTATTTCTGCCCACGAGGTGCGTGCATTGTCTACCTCTTGGGGGTTTATACTAACTCCGTCATGTTGTCGGATGTTATGCTGGCAGCCTACTGGAGAAATGCTACTTTCTCCACTTATCTGCGACAGTTCCAGGAGCAGGCAGTGGACCTTTGTACTTCGGGCCCTCTTTCTTCTGCTCAGGATGTTGTCTTTCCCAGCCATTCGGCTTCTTACAAGGTCAGTTCCAGCTCTGTGCTGTTACTGCCTTTTCTGTCTGTGCGTCGCACAGAACCATACGCCTCATCTTGTCTTTTACTAATGTTTGTGATGCTATGGTTTGATAGGCCTAGGAACCTATTCCTCTGTCCACGTTTCCAGTGCAATTGGGTTATGTGTGGGTTGGTTATGTGATCCCCTCCATCCTATTGTCTATTCAGCCTGTAGTAAACAATTGTAAGGTAGGTTGAAAATAAATTTAAATTCTATAGTAAATTTCCTTTCTTATTATACCTACCGCAATTGTTTACATGGAGGCCCTCCCGTCTTCTTATTCGGGTAAGAATCCTTCCTCCCCGCTGATCACATAGCTCCTATGTTTGCGGACTCAAAAGAATGATTCATTTATGACTGCCTTGCGCACTGGTCACGGAAGTCGTGGATTTGTACTAAGAGAAGAGCATCCCCTACTGGGTATGCGCCGATGGCGCTCGACCCAGGTTTGGCTTATTTTTTCTTGGTGCTTTTGCACCACTTTTCTTTCCCACATCTCTAGGGAAAGATCAAAATAGAGAGTATATTTTCCGAGTTAGGGTCTTCCACTCTAGTGCAAGCCTGTAGTAAACAATTGCGGTAGGTATAATAAGAAAGGAAATTTACTATAAAAGTTAAATGTTCATGTTAGGTAAAGGGTTAAACGTTAAACAGGATGCTTACCTGCTCAAACAACTTTGTTATTTTGTTTAAATAACTTCGTCATCTTGTTTAAACAAGGTAGCTAAGCTCTTTAAACAGGTTACCATACTGTCTTTTACGGAAGCGTTGCAGCACAACTGGAGCATAGTTAGTAACTTGTAATTACGAATCAATAACCGTAATTTCAACATAATAGCTAGTAATTTTAAAATAATAATAGCATTGTTGAAATGGGTAGAGCGCATGCCAATTCATATGGTACTGCGAGGAATGCTTATTGTCTAGTATGGCAGTACCTTATTGAAAATGTGTACCACTTTTGGTCTGTCTTAGCGTTGGCCCGTTAGGCATTCCAAAGTGTATACTATACCACAGTCTAGGGAGCGCATTGGCGCAGTAGGCAGAGGGGAAGTCTGCAAGACGAGAGGTCATCGGTTCGAATCCCACCTGCGGCACCGCGTTGTGTCCTTTGACAGGGCACTTCATCCCCATTGCCCACGTGGGGGCACGGTGGCGTTGTGTACTAAGGCGTACTGCACCTCGATGGTGCACTTGTCTTCAACCAATGCTATACACACCCTTCTTGTGTGTAGTTAGTATATTGAAGAGCCTGACAGTTGCTCGTCGTTGCTCGGTGGTTCTCTCCGGGCGCTCCGGCTTCTTCCACCAGTAAAACCGTCCGACACGATGTGACCTTGGCTGTCGAAAGTGTCGCTAAAACCACAATAAATAAATAAAGAAATGCGTTCGATGCATAGGATTATGTACAATAACCGAGAACGACCCGACAACGACTCAAATGATCCACCATAGAATGAGTCAATAGCAATAAGTGAAATCTTTCGAAAGAGTAACGCATGCTACAACCGTTCGACTCATCTGAGCATTTGAGGATACATACGACATCATGATATAGAGGTGTTGAAGAATGCTTATCAGAAGATACTACCCGTAGAACCCAATGGTTTTACACAGGTCTCAAGTGTGAGGGAAGTCAGCTTCAGGACTAAAAGCGAAACAAACCAAGACTGCAGGATATGTACTGACGTCAATAGCACCACAGCAGGTTTTTCATGTTAGATAAAGGGTTAATACTAATCATTGGCTTCTGCTACAACTGTTTTATGCTATTTCACTGCTATCCGTCTTACCATTCCTAGTCGTCAAGGGCACTAACGCTATCAGCTATCTCACACACTATCTCCAAGTAGTTGTTCTACTACCAATACTTCCACCCCTATATTTACTTTTTTGCCCCAACCACACTATACCCGATGCCTACTGCAGCTTCTACAGTACAACCGCCGTGGACTTGGGTAATCCACACGTGGGCAGTGATGTCCACGCATGCTTTTACCGGGTAATAAAAATCAACAGCAGCAAAATTGTAATTAATGCATCATTGATTAAATTTATGAAGATTATTCCTATAATTGGTGTTTGGAATGTAATATTATTGCGTCTGTGGAATTACTGTCCATCCGTAGAAAGTGACCAGTCCACGGCGGCAGTACTGTATGTCTATCACTGTCACCTGTGACAACTATTGGCACTACGGTCACAGTTCTATCAATAATTATCCTACCTGAATTATCTTGTAAACCTCCTGAACAGCAGATAGTGTAAAACGACGTCTGACCATGTGTGTTACTCTAACATTCAGACAATGTGATCAAGGCAAGTCAGGGATCTAATGGATAATTACTCTATAGAGACTGAAGATCTAGAAAGGGGTGGGGGGTGGGGGCGAAAGCAAGGGAGTAGCCTTATCAGGGGAATGAAACTGGAGGATTGCAATAGAAACTGAAAGCAGTAGAGTATGTTCCCCTACAGCCATAGGTTGCAGGACCTCGGGCAGGATCCCGGAAGTGACGTCATAGTCACGTTACCTAATGGCGCCATGTTGTGTTGTCATGGTAACCCGCGTAAGAGGCCATGTTGTGACGTCATCCCCATAGTGATACGTGGTGTTAGTTGTTAGTGCAAATGCGCAGCGCGTGTTGTTAGGGTGATACGATAAGTCGAGCAATGACTTTTCAGTAACTGTTTATAAGGGGAATTTGGGATAGGTGTGTCTTGTGGTGGCCTAGGAGGTTGGGCCAAATAGGTAATAGTATCCTCAGAAAAATATCCTATAAAAGGTATCCTCGAAAAGTATCCTTAAATAATACAATACCAGGCCATAGGTATCCTCAAATACTGAAATGAGAATAAGAGTCGTATGTGCGTGTCACGCGAACGGGCAATTGCTCGATAGCTCATTTCTTCGGTAGACTTCGAGTCATTCGAGCAGTAAGTGTGAGTCACTCGGACGAGCAATTGCTCGTTAGCTCATTTGCTCGATCAGCTTCGAGTCGTTCGAGCAATTACTTTTCAGTAACTGCTTGATGGCTTATTGGCTTTGGGAATGATATAGGCTTTTGTTATACACAAGGGAAATAACTCTGCATACAGATTATGGAAAATCAAGCAATCCGATTGGTTAGTTTGCGCCAGTAAAGTGAACTGATTGGGTGGTCTAGATAAATGGAACAACAAGAATACTCGGAATAGGGTCAGAACTAACAGGAACAGACCAGAAAAGCTAAATATAGTAATAATAAGCAAAGCTGTTCCAGCTGATAGGCTCTTATACACTACTGGAGTATACTCCAGGATAGAGGGTCAGATAGACGAAAACTATTGCATAGATAGACAGAAGCAGAGAATTTTGAAAGAATTCGAAATAGTACAACTTGTCTGGTTGTTTGTGGTAATTCTACGAAATGGGAAATTACTCCTATTTACTATTTAATCGAACACACCCTCCGAACACCCGTATCCTATAAGGTTTTAGGTCACAAAGCAACCACGTGCTACCATAGAAACCAAGATGACGGCCTCCAGTATACAAAATTGACGATGGAAACACGTATCACCCTAACAACACGCGCTGCGCATGCGCACTAGCACCACGTATCACTATGGGGATGACGTCACAACATGGCCGCTCACGCGGGTATTATGTCAACACAACATGGCGCCACTAGGTCACGTGACTATGGCGTCTCTTCCGGGGTCCTGCCCGAGGTCCTGCAACCTATGGCTGTAGGGGAACATAAACTACTACTACTGGAGCTGGAATTAGGACCACGGGCTCTTTAGACAGTTTATATAAAAAAAGATAAGATGCGTGAGCGTCTGACGAATACCTAGATCGATCGTTTGGGGAGGGGGGGGGGGGGCATTGCTGTACAAAGTGAGATTCAGGTCACTGGAGTTGAGGGGGAGAATCGGGAAATGCGTGGGGAGAGCGTGCCAAATGTGTAACTTAGGAGTAACGGAGACCCTGGAGCATTTCATTCGAGAATGCCCCAAATATTTGTCCAGCAGAACAAGACTCCTTGGGAAAGTAATGGAAAAATGGGATGAAAACATTAAGGATAAGTGGATGAGGAATGACATGAGGGAATGGTTCAGTTTTAAAGTCGAGGCGATGGAGAAAGCGTCAATGGGTGGAATGATGAAACAGTTTTTGACTGAATGCTGGGAGCTTAGGAGGCAGAGTTTGGGAGGAATAACCAGTCGGAGGACTGGGTCGATGTAGGCATCCTCGTAAGATGACCGCGACAAATCAGCCGAAGGCCAAATAATAATAATAATAATAATAATAATAATAATAATAATAATAATAATAATTATCCCCACTACTGCTCGAACTTATCAATCTTATGGTTGATGCCTAAAACAGGTGTTAGTTTTGGAAGATCTGAAGGTTCATTCGAGTAATGATCGTACGAGTGAGTCCTCTCACTACTCGATGGGAATAGTTGAGTCGTTCGAGGAATGATCATAACGACTCTTTGATACATTTCGATAACAGGAAGCTAACCAAGCATAGCAGAGTGTAGTGTAGTGAGGGCTATGATAATCAAATGGTCCAAAGAGCAGTTGCTCGAAAGAATTATTACTCGTACGATTCTTCGACTCATCTCGGTATTCAAGGATACTTCTGACATGGTGATAAACTGTAAGATCATGTGTATCTGAGCAAAATTATCTGAAGGTAATAGATGTCTCCATCTCCAGGCTGTCAATGGAGCAAGCATAGCAATGCAATAGAAGGGGACCCAACATAACCCCTTTGGAATCTATGAAACCAGATATACACCAGGCGTATCAAAATATTGAGCTAAATAGAAAGTCACAAGTCTTTTATCGTGCATTAACCATTTGGACCCTGAATTCCAAAATCTGATCGTCGAATGCAATTCCGCCTACAATTCTCTTTAGATTTGTTGGGGAGATTCAGTAATAATTTATCCCTACAGCCCAACGGGTCTTTATGATTGAGCCAAATAGAAAGTCACAGGAAACAAAGCCGTGCACAGAGAATCTTCGACTGGTCATCACTTCGTACCAGAGTAATCCAGCAACGGAGGTGTCGAGAGGAAACAAATATGTTTGATGGTACCCAAACCCTTGGAACGCATTCAAGAATGCACTGTAAACAGATGCCCGAACGATCAGGTGTAGTGAACCTGGGCAGAGACTTGAGAGAGATAATAGAATCCCGAACCAACACAAAAGATACTTCAATACAGCACAATCTTACAAAGATATGGGGAATTCTTTAACAAAACTAACCTATTACGATCAAATTACAGAACCGATGAAGATACGTAGGCGGAACAAAATCAAGACGAAGTGAACGGAAAAGAACGAAGGCTAAAGAGAACGAAGGTGGGGGCAACTGAACAGATCAACGACAACGAAGGTAGAAAATAAGCTCGACTTCAAGAACGGAGTGAACAAACAGAACAAAGAATAATCGGAACACTGACTGAACTCAAAAACAAATACTGAACTGAATAACATTTTGAACTGATATTAATACCTCTAATAAATAGAAAAGGGGATTACCCTGAGAGAATGAGGGCACCTGATATCTTCAGATACCTATGCTTATATACTGAGTCAAAAAAGAAAGTATAATAGAAACACATGCGACAAAATAGCATAAAGGATGAAATATAGTAGTTCTAATGTTGGATGTTAGTACAAGAAGTCGTGCAAAGAGTTTAATGACAAGTTGTTGTTGTTGTTGTCCACCCAACCGTATACAATTTTGCTACGGATTTTCAAATAGCACGTGCTACACGAGAATGTCAACTTGAATGGGTGATCGACGATTTTCTTTGTGTTATGTTGTGCTAGAGAGCCTGGGTTATTGAGAAAACACGCTAGTTTTTGTCTTCCGACATTTTAAAAAACGCCAAGGTTAACCAAAAATCAGAGGTTGGGTGCCATTGGTATGCGTGAGGCTGGGATACCTCCAGATGAGCTCGCTGCTGGGTTCGGAGTCACCGTGGCCACTATTTACCATCTCATTGGAAGGTATAGAACCACTGGATCTACTGCCGACTGACCGCGTTCAGGTCGACCAAGAGTTACGACCCCTGCACAAGACCGATACATCAGGACGTCTCGCGGGATCGCTTCCTTCCGGCGACGAGGACAGCGGCAATTACTCCTGGTGGAGCTAACAATAGAATCAGTGCACAAACTGTCCGCAACAGACTCGCTGAACACGGCATCCGAAGTAGACGTCCATACCACGGACCAATCCTTACCCAACGTCATCGTACCGTCAGAGTGGAATGGGTACGTCAGCGTGTTCGCTTGATTCAGCAGCGTTGGAGTACAATTCTTTTTAGTGATAAATCACGACTTTGTCTACGGCACGCTGATGGTAGGGCAAGAGTGTATCGCCGACGAGGAGAACGATTTACTGATGCCTGCGTGCGGGAAGCGACCGTTTCGGCGGGGGTAGTGCAATGGTTTGGGCAGGAATTTCCTTGCACCATCGAACGCAGTTGATCTTCATCGATGGTAATCTGAATGGACAGCGATATAGGGACGAAATTCTTAACGCTCTTGTTGTCCCGTTATTCAACTCTAACTTCGGATTGTAGTTATTGCAGCAGGACAATGCTCGAATTCTCGCGGCGCGTATCTGTCGTGACTTTCTTGAGGAGCAGAGCATCGAACTTCTTTCCTGGCCCCCACTTTCGCCAGATTTATCGCCAATCGAGCATCTTTGGGATCAAGGAGACCGTCGGGTACGACTTCATGATCTTCAGACATTAGACGATTTACGTAATGTCCTAAGGCAGGAGTGGAACGCAATACACAGGGTGACATCCAGAGACTTATCAGGTCCATGCGCGGCCGATGTCTTGCCATCCAAGATGCAAACGGTGGACATACACGCCATTGACTGCATGTGTGAACTTTTCATTTCAACCCATGTCTGAATTGCGACGTCCTGGCGTGACGCTGGCAACAGTAAGAACATGAAATTATACAAATTCATACAGCTAGATTCGAAATATGAATTTACATTAATTTGTTTGGAATTGAAGTCGATAATACTAAAAAATTGCTCCTCGAAGTTTATTATACTCTCTTTTTTGGCTCAGTATTTCCCATGCTTCAAAAGTGCATCACCATGTAATAAGTATCCTTAAATACCGAGATAGGTCGAAGAGACGTACAAGGAGTAAAGTTCGCTTTCGAGCAACTGATCTTTGACTCATTTGATTACAATAGCCCCTACTACCATAACGACATGTCCGTTTAGCCTCTAATTAGCGAAATGAGTTACACGAGGAGTCACTCGTTCTATCATTGTTCGAACGAATCGTTAGCGCGTCCCAGTTCTCCGCTGTACTAGGCACAAAATATAGGACTGATGGCAGTATTAGTGATAACAGACAGTAGATTGCAGCAGAGGAAAGAGTAGGTTAGAAGTGACGAGGGTTATCAAATCCAGTGATAGAAACTATTGCCGTACTATCACCGTAGAGCTGATAGTTGTGACAGGAGATATTTTTAGCTATAGACACTATAGTAGTCATCGGAGATATTGTCGTGGTGTGGAAAGTAGAAACAGGGGTAGAAGGAATTGGTAGAAGTCATACTACTGGGAGATACTGATGGGGTAGCAAATAGTGTTAGTCAACTTGTAGAACAAGCGTTGTAAGACATGTAGTGTGAGATTGTGGTGAAATGACAGAAGAAGTCGTCCTGGAAGAGAATAATAAGACTGGAGGGAATAGTATTGATAGTTTCTGTCATTTCACTACAATCTCCTACTACATGTCTTACAACACCTGCTCTACAAGTGAATTAGAAGTTAGTTTGTATTTTCTAATTATATGCTATTATTTCGCAATTATAAGCTACTATTTCGCAATTACAAGTTATTAATTAGTCATTACAAGTTTTACTTCGCAATTGCGAACTATTAATTCATAATTGCAAGTTATTATTTCGTTATTATAAGTTATTGATTGGTAATTACAATACGTGGACAGTGTATTATCATTAAATCACCCGCAGAGTGGAGATTCCACCCGAGCAATAATTGCAAATTTATTTTGCAGAAAATAACCATCAAAAGCAAAGTTCATACCAATGGACCTCCGGGTTAAACCCGGAGGTCTATTGGCTGAAACATTGCTTGTATTTTATGCCCATATGTACAGAATCTGATAGTGACCCTTTGGGTGATAACTCCACTCCGCGGGTGATTTAGTTACCATCCACTCTCCACGTACTGCACAAGTTATCAACTACACTCCAGTTGATGCTCTGCACTGCCACACAAGACAGTGTGTTGACCTGTGAAAACAGCCTAGCTATCTTATTAAATCGAGTTAGTTTAAGATACCTCCGTTGTTGAAACAGGTTACTATCTTGTTTAAACAAGATAATTATCTTGTTTGAAAATGACAACTGTCTTGTTTAAACAAGATACCCAAATTGTTTAGAAAGTTTACTATCTTGTTTAAAGAGGTTATTATCCTGTTTAAATAAGATAACTAAGTTGTTTAAGCAGGTTACTTCCTTATATCTTGTTTAAAAAAGATAACCAAGTTGTTTAAACCGGTTAGTGTATCGCTACAACGGGTTTCTATCTTGTTTGAACAGGGTACCATCCTGTTTAAACAAGGTAACAAAGCTGTTTAAACAGGTTGCTATCTTATTCGGACATGTTACCACCATGTTTAAACCAGATAACTAAGTTGTTTAAACAGGGTAATATTTTGTTTAAACAGGTTACTGCCGTGTTTAAAAGGGTTACTATCTTGTTTACGCAAGATGACTAAGTTGTTTAAGCAGATTACTAGCCTGTTTAAACCAGACGACTGTGTTGTTTAAACCAGTTACTATCTTGTTCAAACATGATACTATGTGGACAGCACGTTTCTCTTCTACGCTGCCGTATTATGCTGCCATATGCAATACATGTGTGATAACTGAAAATATTTTCAAGAAGAAAAGAATTACTCAAATGGTGGAGTCGTAATCCAATGTGCCCAAATCCACACTACTCTGACTGGTCAGCCTAATAAGGCAAACTTTGGCGGGTCAGATCTGTTCTCTGTATCTTCTGTGAACGACTTATATGCAAATGCACACGGCTTCAAGAAGCCCATTGCTGATCGGTCATTCTGATGGATGATGCTATGCTTGACTGGGCCGGACGGAATTTCCGTATCCTTGTCCATGGGTGCGGTCAGGTATGTGAGGAATAGGCATCACACATCTATTAAAAGCAGAAAATAGATGACTGCATCATGGTCTTCCCTCCTACACATGTGGCACAGTAGGGGTGGGTTTGTGTCAAAACGTATCGGTTCGTAATCTTGGGCATCTTTGTTGAGACTCGGGGCTACCGATGGGCGGGGGGTTTAAACAAAATAAGTAATGTATGTATACAAAATAAGTAATGCATGTATACATGAATTCTAATAATTCAGTAAGAATGTATCAGAAAACATTCTTCATGCATGAACTGAAATGTCAGCCGCCATGCGGGTTTAACAAAACTAAATTTTACACTCGTCTACTCCTACTCAATTCAGTTCGTTCACAGTGATTGTCGCAATGCACGGAAACTCCAGTATCATCAACGTCTGAATACAATGTTGCAATTTATTTTTCCTTCCTTTTAGGGAAGCATGACAGTCAGTCGAGTAATATCACCATCCGTTGATGTATATACAAACAAAAAACACAACCATTGCTGAATATACTAGGTTAACTCTTAGTCCGTGAAATTATTATGCATGTACCTACATCGATAAATCAAATTCTAGACTATATTATACCCCATCTCGACCGAAGCTAATCCCCATCAAATATAACATACTGCTGAACAACGTTTGAAGATCCAGAGAGGCTGGACTACCCAATTCATATACCAAGAGAGCGGATAGCAAATAGGAACGGAAATGGGAGGAGAGGTTTAGTCGAAATTTGGGCGAGACATTTTGGTTCCTCCAGAAAACAAACCTGGCTCTTTAGTTTGTCCTGGAAGGGGAACCAAAGTTGATTACATGTAACCAAACAAACAAATGTTTGTTTTTTCTTCAATCTTTCACATTTACTGCACAGCCACTGTCTGCGGACGTTATAAAAATTGTAAAATTGTAAAATATAAAACCACGCCATGCTGGAGTTTTAAAATGGCGACGAGGCAACGTAAGAAACACGTTTTCAATCGTTTCACCACGCATGCGCAAAGTTACACTGCCAGGGCGATTTTTTTTATAGAAACAAGTCATACAAGTCAAGTCTGTTTACAATTTCCGGCTTCCATATCACATGAAGACTCGTATGTTTTGGTCTTTCGACGGGCTTTGGTTCTACTTGGAACCAAATTGTGCGGATTTTTTTCTTTGTGCAGTAACAGTCCATTTAAAATATAGCTATCGCTGGTGACTTTTCCGTCTGTATTTATTTTTGACCTTTTTTAACTCAGCTATTAACATTATTTGACCAGGAATTCGTGAGTTTATTTATTTATTTATTTATTTATTATTTTTTGGTGTTTAAGGTCACATACTTATGCACAATGGCTAATCCTGACCGTGACAGTTTTACGGGTGGAGGAAACCGGAGTACCCGGAGAGAACCACCGAGCATCGACGAACAACTGTCAGCTCCTCAACATTCTAACTCTGTTCAAGCTCCGCTCAAGCAGAGTTATAGTGGTTGAAGACATGTCCACCATCGACGTGCAGTACGCCTTAATACACGGCGTCATCGTGCCCCCATGTAGACAAACGGGATAAAGTGCCTTGCCCAAGGACAAAACGCTGGTCGCCTCGGACGCGGATCGAACTCGGAACATCCAGCATAAAAGTCCAACAGTCTACCACTGAGCCACATTCGTGAGTTTTGCCAAAAAGAAAACTAGGTGGTCGATAAACAAATAATTTTATGAACAACAAA
The DNA here is from genome assembly GCA_031216915.1 of Pictodentalium vernedei. Lineage (NCBI taxonomy): Eukaryota > Metazoa > Mollusca > Scaphopoda > Dentaliida > Dentaliidae > Pictodentalium > Pictodentalium vernedei. The sequence goes on from CM062296.1 coordinate 228,451,500, forward strand.
TATAGCACAGTCGTGTGAATTACGCGTGATGGGCTACTTAAAGCCGTGTACGCGTGATGGGCTATTTAAAGCCGTGCACATTTTCATTCACGTAAGCGTAATTCGTAATTCGTAATTCACGCGTAATTCACGCGTGGGGAGTGATGTTCACGCACGAGCTTACTAGATAATAAAAATCATCATCAGCAAAATTTTAAATAATGAAGCACTGGGTTGTACCCGGTGAATCATTAATTAAATTTTTGATGATTATTCCTATAATTATTATTTGGAATCTAATATTATTGCCCACCAGTGGAAACTGATCAGTTCATGGCGGTCGTATTGTCGTTAAGTAGGATCAGTAATAAATTAATCTTCTACACAATGATGTCGGCATATTGAAATTTCAAGCAGCAAATCTTCGCCCAAATATAACTAGAAATTTAACTAATTCAATCTTGTTTGACAGAGCTGATAGATTGTGTTGTATTGAAGTATCTTTTGTGTTGGTTCGGGATTCTATTATCTCTCTCATGTCTCTGCCCAGGTTCACTACACCTGATCGTTCGGGCATCTGTTTACAGTGCATTCTTGAATGCGTTCCAAGGGTTTGGGTACGGCCAAACATATTTGTTTCCTCTCTACACCTCCGTCGCTGGATTTCTCTGGTACGAAGTGATGACCAGTCGAAGATTTTCTGTGCACGGCTTTGTTTCCTGTGACTTTCTATTTGGCTCAATCATAAAGACCCGTTGGGCTGTAGGGATAAATTATTACTGAATCTCCCCAACAAATCTAAAGAGAATTGTAGGCGGAATTGCATTCGACGATCAGATTTTGGAATTCAGGGTCCAAATGGTTAATGCACGATAAAAGACATATGACGAAAACCACAACAATAAGAAGCCTGGAAACTAGCATCGACGACCGTGTGTATCAACGTCAGCAGAAATGCTGGGTTTACTCTGTGAAGTTAGTATATGAAGCCTCTTGTCACGTCCAGTTCCCTTCCACATGAATCAATAAAATCCAAATATGGTATATCCATTTAGATCACCGCCCTTGTTGCTAATTTTAGTTTTTCTGTTTAAAAAAAACTAAAAAATTACAGTATACAGAAGAAAAACAAATAAGGAAACACATTCAACTAGCGGGTGGTGGTTGGGGGGGGGGGGGTGTTTGAGGAATCCGCAGAAGCCTGGTCGGCGGTGTTTGAGGAATACGCAGAAGCCCAATGATGGATTGTTTAACATTTTGCACTGTAAATGTCGGGGTTTAGTTTCAGACCTTACAAGAAGGAAAGACTTTCTTTCAGATGCAGGGACCGATATTACATCACCTTTTTGGTTGACACCCGCTCTACGAACGAAACAGAGACTTTATGGAAACAAAAATGGTGGGGGGGGGGGGGGTGATGCAGTTTTCTGCTCGAACTCAAGTCACTAAAGGGGTGTAGCCTATCTTTTCAAGAATACTTTTAGCTACGGAATAAAAAAAAATGCGACACAGCTGGAAACTTCATTATCTTAGATGTAGCAATACAAGATCAAAGGCTTACAGTTAAAACTAGAAGTCCCGTCATGAAATGCGCACAAATAGCACGTCGATCTGCGCGTTAATCTACGCGGTATGACCATAGTGAGACTATCAAATTCTGTACATATGGCCTGTGCACGAGCAATGTTTCAGCCAATGAACCTCCGGGTAACCCGGAGGTCCATTGGCAGAAACATTGCCTGTGTTTGCTATATGAGTAACCAGGAGAACCTGTCGTGCTTTGGATGCCCATTCGATATGGCAATTGCGAGCAATTCCTACGCGAAATTAAGCCTAGATAAGCGCACAGTTCGTGACAGGACTTCTAGTTTTAACTGTACGATCGCCCTCGCCTATGACCCAAATACCGATCAGCCTAGCTTTTATAGAAACCTTTTCGACAAAATAGAGAACATTGGTAATAGTTCAATCCTGATAGGTGGCGACGGAACATTCCCCTGAACTATGATGAGTATACCAAAAACTACAAAAACCGAAACAACACAAAGCGTAACGAATGCATTCATGGCTCTATGGACAGAACAGATTTATATGATCCATGGCGTCTAAAAATCCCGAACCACAAGATATACCTGGGTGGACCAAACAACAAATCAGTCCGATTAGATTACGTTTTGATTACCCCTGATTTACAAAACGTCTTGGAATCTATTGACATCGGTGTTAGGTCAGATCACTCCCTTTTCTCGGCATCTTTAAAATTCATAAATAAAAAGCAAGGACGAGGCCTATGGAAGTTTAACAATAGCTTATTGATCGATCCAGTTTTGTGAATCTAGTCAGAAATACTATTGCCGAAACAATAGACCAATATAAAAAACACACCCAGAAACAGCAAAAATAACAATAATCCAAACAACAACAACAGCATCACCACAACCACCAACAACAGCAATAATAATTCACAAGATATGTTCGTCAAAGGCGATTAATTACTCAGGGAAACTCTAAAGATTATGTATGATACGCGGAATATTATAGCTTACTCTTCTCCCATAAAGCAAAAAATCACGAACATTAAAATTGAAATAGAAAGCAAATTAAAAGACATGTACGCAGAACTTGACAATGGTAACAAATAAGTTATTGGTGATATTGAAACTAATGACAGAATTAAAACTTTTACTGGAGAAAGGGGTTCAGGGAATGCTACTGAGGGCAAAAGCCCCGCGCGATGGAAAGTACAAGGAGAGAAACCAAGTAAATATTTTTGCAATTTAGAAAAACGTCATTACGCAGAAAAAAATATATTCTAAACTTGTTCGGAATGATCAAACAGAATCTACAGACATAATCGATATTATTCTAGAACAAAAAAATTCACCAATCCTTATGTGCTTCAAAGCTAACATTCGAACACCACAACACCAATAACACCTTTTTCAACCACAGTAACCCATACTTAAACAAACAAGAACCAGACGACAAACTTCAGCTAGACGGTATTTTAACACAGGAAAAAGTATCGGAAAAAGTAAATTTCGTGGTTCTGATGGTTTCATCTCTGAATTTTTTCTCTTTTTTGGAAAGAAATTGGACCTTTGTGGTAAACTCATTAAATTTTATATACAAAGGAAGAATGTTCTCAGTCACCCAACGATAAGGGTTCATAACTTGTATCCCTAAACAGGGCAAATCTAAACTATACATGAAATATGGCGGCCGATCACACTTTTAAATGTCGACTTTAAAATAGTTTCGGCGGCAATTGCAAATCGACTAAAATCGGTTTTGCCAAAAGTGATATCGGAAAGCCAGTTGAGCTTTATAAAAGGTAGATTTATAGGCGAATCTACAAGATTAATAACAGAACTATTTGAAAAATGCGACGCTATGGATATCCCAGGAATGCTAGTATTAACTGACTTTGAAAAAGCCTTTCACTCTCTTGAAGGGAACTTTATCCAGGACACCCTATCTTTCTTTAACTTTGAGAATTCTATTCTGCAATGATTTAAGTCAAGTCATTCTATAATAGAGTTTCCTGCGGTGTCATAAACAACGGTCACTGCTCGGTCAACTTCGAAATACAACGGTGCGTCCGACAGGGAGACCCACATTCCCCTTACCTGTTTATTCCTTGCGCTGAAATTCTGAGTGCAGATCTGAAAAAAATAACCCGCTAAAAGATGGAATTAAGATAAATAACTCCGAATATATTGTGAATCAATACGCGGATGACAGTCTTCTCTCTCTGAAAGATAACGAGCAGGCTTTAAACGAAGCATTGAACACGTTAAAAATGTCTCTAACATATCTGGCCTTTGTGTTAATTTTGATAAAACGCAAGTTGTCTGGATTGGGGCTCGGCGGGGCCGAGACGCAGAACTGAAGACAATCGACCCATGCATTGGAATCATAGAGGTAGCTTCAATATCTCGGGAATTAAGTACAACTTGCAAGAAGGAAACTACTTTGAAAGAAACTTTACAGAAAATTTAGGAAAGGTAAAAGTTTACTGAATAATTGGTCCCTACGAAACATCCCCCTTGTGGAGAAGGTTACGGTAATAAAAGTATTAGCCCTCCCAATCATGATTCACCCACTTACCGTACTCCAGACACCTCCGGAATGGATAATTGGCGGACTACAGAAGATATTCCTCAGCTTTCTTTGGTTGAACAAGAGAGATAAAATAAAACGTGACGTTATTAAAAATACCATCGAGCATGGTGGAGTGAATCTCCCGCAAGTAAAGAGTCTCTGCTGTTCACTAAAGCTGATATGGATAAAAAAAAACAAAGACCTCGGAAGTACTCTCAATGGAAAACACTTGCTGTAGACTCCTTTGAACAATTCAGTTCAATGTATACATGGTCTTTTACAAAACACGGAATATAAGATATTTCGAAAGGAATGCCCCCATTCTGAAAAAAATGTACTATGCGTCTGGTCCCAACTGAAAGAAGAGTCCCCCACGGCTCCTTTTGACATTCTCGTACAACCGCCTTTTTATAACGCAAATATCTTGATTAAGAATGTGCCTTCTTTCTAAAAAAAATTGGTGTGAACGGGGTATTTTTTTTTTTTTTTGTCAACGACATTGTTGACGGAAATTGTACATTTTTAAAGTTTGATGAGTTTAAAAGCAAATACAACCTTGATATACCTTTCTCCGCGTATTTAGGAGTTGTAAATGCTATACCAACACAATGGAAAATGGCGCTGATAAATAATTAAAAAGGCTGTATAAATTCAGGAAGGCGTAATATCATCTGTTAGATGTTGCACAAAGGTAAACAAATTTTTCTACAACAAATTCTTAAAGACGTTTACTGTAGGACAGATGGTAGCACAAACAAAATGGAATCACTCTTTATCAGAGTGAATAAGTGAAGAAGACTGGAAATATATACAGAGCCAAGCCGTCCGTGCAATAGATGAGTGCTATTTACAAAGTCTTCAATTCAAAATAAATCATAGAATTTTAGCGACTAACGCAAAACTGTTCAAAATTGGTCTTTCGGAAACAGAACTTTGCTCTTTTTGCGGAGAAGCAAAAGAAACAATATCTCACTTGTTTTATGATTGCGCAGTTTCCAAAATAGTTCTTTTTTAATGTTAGAAAGTTTAAATCAAAGATGTCAGCTGAACATCAAGCCAGGCGAGCGTAATATCACCTTAGGTCCAATTTCGGCAATGGAACCCTGTGATCCGCTGAACATGTCGTCCCGTGAGTTCCAGTGTGTTCTATGTGGCAGGAGGCACATAGAACACATTGGAACTCAATGGACGATGTGTCTAATAATTTATACAAAGTATATATATTCGTGTAGCGAGGAAAAGCGTCTTCCAACCTTTATAGCATCTGGAGAAATTCTGAAAAGACATAAAACCATAGAGAGAGTTGTACTCCATTCATATGTATTCCACTGACAAAGCAAACAAAACTAGGCTGAAATGGGAGAGTATATCACAAATTCTTACATAGTATTATTGTTTTTGAAATTTATTTATTTATTTATTAATTTTATTGGTGTTTAAGTTCATATACTTATGCACAATGGCTAACCATGACCATGACAGTTTTACGGGTGGAGGAAACCGAAGAACCCGGACAGAACCACCGAGCATCTGATACAATTGGCATCCCGGGTGGAGTTACTTCATCCGTCCATGAAGAACGGTCCTTGTGGATCTTTGGTAGGATGTAAAATTGTCTTGTTTGAGCACTGAGCTTAGCTGTTAAATATTTCAATTGTTTTTTGGTAATGTGACCTTCATCGAGGAGAAATTTTAAGATCTTATTGAATTTTTCGACATTACCAGGCCAAACAAGTGAATCTATTTTCTTATAATGTTTAGTGTTGCCGAGTTGTCTCATGGCTTCCTTTATATGATTATCCCGAAATAGAACAACTACAGACCCAGTATTATTGTTTTTGAAATTTATTTATTTATTTTTTTTTTTGTGTTTAAGTTCATATACTTATGCACAATGGCTAATCATGACCATGACAGTTTAACGGGTGGAGGAAGCCGGAGAACCCGGACAGAACCACCGAGCAACGACGAGCAGCTGCCAGCTCCCCAACACCGTAACTCCGCACTGCAGCACAGGCAGGGCTAGGTTGGTTGAAGACATGCGTACCATCGACGTACTGTGCGCCTTAGTACACGGCGTCATCGTGCCCCCGTGTGGACAATCGGGTTAAGTGCCTTGCCCAAGGACACAACGCGGGAGTCCGAATCGATCGCTCAGACAGTCACCCATCCAATGATTAACCGGGCTCGACGTTGCTTAACTTCGGTGATCTGCCGAGAACCGGTTTGTTTTTTAAATAAAAATCTATCAATACCTTCACTTTTCAGTAATGGTCTCCTCCTCAACCTCGCGGTAATACGATAAGGCATCTCTCCAGCGATTTTGATTGCGGCGACTTACTGTTGAGACTTGCGCTATCCAAAAAAATGAGTGTCCTTGTCTCGAACAACGAATGCCATCAAAAGCATAATTAAAACAAAACAAGAAACATCCCATTTCTTATACTGAAAAGATTTAGATCAGCCGGTTTCTGTGGGATGCGGTGGTCCCACGGTACTTTCGCGCAAAAATCAGGAGTTGCAATGTGAACGAGCCTTTTAGTATTAAAACAGATAATCTGTATCCAACACGAAATGTACGTTTTGGGCTTTGGTGATGGGCGTAGATAAGCTATCATCCTAAAGAAATCACTCGTTTCGCGTCATTTCTTTTCGACCAAGTCGCAAAAAGAGACCACCGGCCGTTCATGGCTGCCGGGGCGCGGCACTGTTGGATCTGGGTTTATTTTGCGCGCGTGCGTGCGTGCGTGCTTGCGTGCGTGCGTGCGTGCGTGCGTGTGTACTTTCTTCTCATTTCTTGTATATATTTAAAGGTTATTTCTTCACCTCATATGTTTCTTTTGTTTAATTGTATTTCACGTGATGTATACTTGGAAAACAATAAAAAAAAATTTTTAAACACCCGTCCTCAAGATGCCGGCAGGTAAGTCGAATGGTCGCCGGTTCCCGAGTAGTTGCGCTTGTTTCGTTCAAAATACTGAGAATGTACTAAGGATAAACTAACCATGGGCCTTGGTCTCTCGCCTCGGTTCCAGTCCTTTGTGTTTTGAAAATCGACTTCAGCATGCCTCGGTGGCACCATGTCTCGAAACGTTTTCAAACGCTGAAAAATAAAGAAAATCAGGACTAACCTCTCAAATTTTACTTTTTGCTATAATATCGTATTTCGTGGATCCTCTAAATCGCCTTCGGCAATGAACAAATTAATCTGTTGAAGTTTTGTAGCATTTCCATTGTTAAAGGTACATAGATAGTATTGGTTAAGACTCATGGGTGACGTCTTTCGAATGAGGAGAGATCAGTTATGTTTGGGAGGAAACAAACTGAAAATTTGTGTTATTACGGAAAGTAAAGCAAACATCGAGAAGTCGTGTTTGGTAGGGAGTTAAAAGGCTTTACCTGACGAATCGATTACAAATTGAGCAGTTGAAAAAAAGAAATTAAAAAAAGTTTCGGCAAAATCATATCATATGACCCCCTCATTGGAACGAGATCGCTGAGCTCGTTCCAATGAGGGTCATATGGTATGGTTTTGTTGAAATTTTCTGAAAAGGTTGGAAAAAAAATAATTAAAATAACAAATTTTGATATCGCGTACTTTCGGTAAAGGGTTAGTTTCAGTGTTTATTTTACTTCAGTGACAGGTGATATTCCAATTGGTGAAACGTTGTGTGTCATTTCTTAAAATGGCCCTGTAAACAGTCCGTTGGGTGTTAACAGTCGGTTGTGTTCGTAGACAATTTTTTTCTTAAGTTCAGTTTACATGAGGAAGATTTATCCCAGGTGAAAATTTTGAACCGGGGTGGGGGTGCATTTTACTCCCCGTTGCATTTTTTTATAGAAACAAGTCATACAAGTCAAGTCTGTTTACAATTTCCGGGTTCCAGATCACATGAAGACTCGTATGTTTTGGTTCTTCGACGGGCTTTGGTTCTACTTGGAACCAAATTGTGTGGATTTTTTTTTCTTTGTGCAGTAACACTCCATTTAAAATATAGCTATCGCTGGGGTGACTTTTCAGTCTGTATTTATTTTCGACCTTTTTCAACTCAGCTATTAATCTTATTTGACCAGGAATTCGTGAGTTTATTTATTTATTTATTTATTTATTTATTATTATTATTTTTTTGGTGTTTAAGGTCACATACTTATGCACAATGGCTAAACGTGACCGTGACAGTTTTACGGGTGGAGGAAACCGGAGTACCCGGAGAGAACCACCGAGCATCGACGAACAACTGACAGCTCCTTAACATTCTAACTCTGTTCAAGCTCAGCTCAAGCAGCGTTACAGTGGTTGAAGACATGTCCATCATCGACGTGCAGTACGCCTTAATACACGGCGCCATCGTGCCCACGTGTAGACAACCGGGATAAAGTGTCTTGCCCAAGGACACAACGCTGGTCGCCTCGGACGCGGATCGAACTCGGAACATCCAGCATAAAAGTCCAACAGTCTACCACTGAGCCACATTCGTGAGTTTTGCCAAAAAGAAAACTAGGTGGTCGATAAACAAATAATTTTATGAACAACAAATATAGCACAGTCGTGTGAATTACGCGTGATGGGCTACTTAAAGCCGTGTACGCGTGATGGGCTATTTAAAGCCGTGCACATTTTCATTCACGTAAGCGTAATTCGTAATTCGTAATTCACGCGTAATTCACGCGTGGGGAGTGATGTTCACGCACGAGCTTACTATATAATAAAAATCATCATCAGCAAAATTTTAAATAATGAAGCACTGGGTTGTACCCGGTGAATCATTAATTAAATTTTTGATGATTATTCCTATAATTATTATTTGGAATCTAATATTATTGCCCACCAGTGGAAAGTGATCAGTTCATGGCGGTCGTATTGTCGTTAAGTAGGATCAGTAATAAATTAATCTTCTACACAATGATGTCGGCATATTGAAATTTCAAGCAGCAAATCTTCACCCAAATATAACTAGAAATTTAACTAATTCAATCTTGTTTGACAGAGCTGATAGATTGTGTTGTATTGAAGTATCTTTTGTGTTGGTTCGGGATTCTATTATCTCTCTCGTGTCTCTGCCCAGGTTCACTACACCTGATCGTTCGGGCATCTGTTTACAGTGCATTCTTGAATGCGTTCCAAGGGTTTGGGTACGGACAAACATATTTGTTTCCCCTCGACACCTCCGTCGCTGGATTACTCTGGTACGAAGTGATGACCAGTCGAACATTCTCTGTGCACGGCTTTGTTTCCTGTGACTTTCTGTTTGGCTCAATCATAAAGACCCGTTGGGCTGTAGGGATAAATTATTACTGAATCTCCCCAACAAATCTAAAGAGAATTGTAGGCGGAATTGCATTCGACGATCAGATTTTGGAATTCAGGGTCCAAATGGTTAATGCACGATAAAAGACATATTTAAATAATTTAAAGGCCCTTACAGTACTTAAATTACAAATGTGTATTTGAATATATTGACGGAAACCACAACAATAAGAAGCCTGAAAACTAGCATCGACGTGTGTATCAACGTCAGCAGAAATGCTGGGTTTACTCTGTGAAGTTAGTATATGAAGCCTCTTATCACGACCAGTTTCCTTCCACACGAATCAACAAAATCCAAATATGGTATATCCATTTAGATCACCGCCCTTGTTGTTAATTTTAGTCTTTTTGTTTAAAAAAAAATAAAAAAAATACAGTATACAGAAGAAAAACAAATAAGGAAACACATTCAACTAGCGGGTGGTGGGGGCGGTGGTGTTTGGGGAACACGCAGAAGCCTGGTCGGCGGTGTTTGAGGAATACGCAGAAGCCCAATGATGGATTGTATAACATTTTGCAGTGTAAATGTCGGGGTTCAGCCTCAGACCTTACAAGAAGGAAAGACTTTCTTTCAGATGCAGGGACCAATATGACATCACCTTTTGGTTGACACCCACTCTACGAACGAAACAAAGACTTTATGGAAACAAAAATGGGGGGGGGGGGGGGGGTGTTGATGCAGTTTTCTGCTCGAACTCAAGTCACTAAAGGGGTGTAGTCAATCTTTCCAAGAATACTTTTAGCTATGGAATAAAAAAAAATTGCGACACACCTGAAAACTTCATTATCTTAGATGTAGCAATACAAGATCAAAGGCTCACAGTTAAAACTAGAAGTCCTGTCATGAAATGCGTACAAATAGCACGTCGCGATCTGCGCGTTAATCTACGCGGTATGACCATAGTGAGACTATCAAATTCTGTACATATGGCCTGTGCACGAGCAATGTTTCAGCCAAGGAACATCCGGGTAACCCGGAGGTCCATTGGCAGAAACATTGCCTGTGTTTGCTATGAGAAACCAGGAGAACCTGTCGTGCTCTGGATGCCATTCGATATGGCAATTGCGCGCAATTCCTAAGCGAAATTAAGCCTAGATAAACGCACAGTTCGTGACAGGACTTCTAGTTTTAACTGTACGATCGCCCTCGTCTATGACCCAAATACCGATCAGCCTAGCTTTTATAGAAACCTTTTCATCAAAATAGAGAACATTGGTAATAGTTCAATCCTGATAGGTGGCGACGGAACATTCCCCTAAACTATGATGAGTATACCAAAAAACTACAAAAACCGAAACAACACAAAGCGTAACGAACGAATTCATGGCTCTATGGACAGAATAGATTTATATGATCCATGGCGTCTAAAAAATCCCGAACCACAAAATATACCTGGGTGGACCACACAACAAATCAGTCCGATTAGATAACTTTTTGGTTACCCCTGATTTACAAAGCGTCTTGGAATCTATTGACATCGGTGTTAGGTCAGATCACTCCCTTTTCTCGGCATCTTTAAAATTCATAAATAAAAAAGCAAGGAGGAGGCCTATGGAAGTTTAACAATAGCTTATTGAACGATCTAGTTTTGTGAATCTGGTCAGAAATACTACTGCCGAAACAATAGACCAATATAAAAAACACACCCAGAAACAGCAAAAATAACAATAATCCAAACAACAACAACAGCATCACCACAACCACCAACAACAGCAATAATAATTCACAAGATATGTTCGTCAAAAGCGATTAATTACTCAGGGAAACTCTAAAGATTATGTATGATACGCGGAATATTATAGCTTACTCTTCTCCCATAAAGCAAAAAATCACGAACATTAAAATTGAAATAGAAAGCAAATTAAAAGACATGTACGCAGAACTTGACAATGGTAACAAATAAGTTATTGGTGATATTGAAAATAATGACAGAATTAAAACTTTTACGGGAGAAAGGGGTTCAGGGAATGCTACTGAGGGCAAAAGCCTCGCGCGATGGAAAGTAGAAGGAGAGAAACCAACTAAATATTTTTGCAATTTAGAAAACCGTCATTACACAGAAAAAAATATATTCTAAACTTGTTCGGAATGATCAAACAGAATCTACAGACATAATCGATATTATTCTAGAACAAAAAAAATCACCAATCCTTATGTGCTTCAAAGCTAACATTCGAACACCACAACAACAATAACACCTTTTTCAACCACAGTAACCCATACTTAAACAAACAAGAACCAGACGACAAACTTCAGCTATACGGTATTTTAACACAGGAAAAGGTATCGGAAAAAGTAAATTTCGTGGTTCTGATGGTTTCATCTCTGAATTTCTTCTCTTTTTTGGAAAGAAATTGGACCTTTTTGGTAAACTCATTAAATTTTATATACAAAGGTTGAATGTTCTCAGTCACCCAACGATAAGGGTTCATAACTTGTATCCCTAAACAGGGCAAATCTAAACTATACATGAAATATAGCGGCCGATCACACCTTTAAATGTCGACTTTAAAATAGTTTCGGCGGCAATTGCAAATCGACTAAAATCGGTTTTGCCAAAAGTGATATCGGAAAGCCAGTTGAGCTTTATAAAAGGTAGATTTATAGGCGAATCTACAAGATTAATAACAGAAGTAATTGAAAAATGCGACGCTAAGGATATCCCAGGAATGGTAGTATTAACTGACTTTGAAAAAGCCTTTCACTCTCTTGAAGGGAACTTTATCCAGGACACCCTATCATTCTTCAACTTTGAGAATTCTATTCTGCAATGATTTAAGTCAAGTCATTCTATAATAGAGTTTCCAGCGGTGTCATAAACAGCGGTCACTGCTCGGTCAACTTCGAAATACAACGGTGCGTCCGACAGGGAGATCCACATTCCCCTTACCTGTTTATTCCTTGCGCTGAAATTCTGAGTGCAGATCTAAAAAACATTACCCGCTAATAGGTGGAATTAAGATAAATAACTCCGAATAAATTGTGAATCAATACGCGGATGACAGTCTTATCTCTCTGAAAGATAACTAGCTGGCTTTAAACGAAGCATTGAATACGTTAAAAAATTTCTCTAACATATCTGGCCTTTGTGTTAATTTTGATAAAACGCAAGTTGTCTGGATTGGGGCTTGGCGGGGCCGTGACGCAGACCTGAAGACAAATCGACCCATGCATTGGAATCATAGAGGTAGCTTCAATATCTCGGGAATTAATTACAACTTGCAAGAAGGAAACTACTTTGAAAGAAACTTTACAGAAAATTTAGGAAAGGTAAAAGTTTACTGAATAATTGGTCCCTATGAAACCTCCCCCTTGTAGAGAAGGTTACGGTAATAAAAGCATTAGCCCTCCCAATCTAGACCTCGGAAAGTACTCTCAATGGAAAACACTTGCTCTAGACTCCTTTGAACAATTCAGTTCAATGTACATGTATACATGGTCTTTTACAAAACACGGAATATTAGACATTTCGAAAGGAATGCCCCCATTCTGAAAAAAATGTACTATGCGTCTGGTTCCAACTGAAAGAAGAGACCCTACAGCTCCTTTTGACATTCCCGTACAACCGCATTTTTATAATGCAAATATCTTGATTAAGAATATGCCTTCTTTCTAAAAAAAATTGGTGTGAGCGGGGTATTTTTTTTTTGTCAACGACATTGTTGACGGAAATTGTACATTTTTAAAGTTTGATGAGTTTAAAAGCAAATACAACCTTGATATACCTTTCTCCGCGCATTTAGGAGTTGTAAATGCTATACCAACACAATGGAAAATGGCGCTGATAAATAATTAAAAAGGCTGTATAAATTCAGGAAGGCGTAATATCATCTGTTAGATGTTGCACAAAGGTAAACAAATTTTTCTACAACAAATTCTTAAAGACGTTTACTGTAGGACAGATGGTAGCACAAACAAAATGGAATCACTCTTTATCAGAGTGAATAAGTGAAGAAGACTGGAAATATATACAGAGCCAAGCCGTCCGTGCAATAGATGAGTGCTATTTACAAAGTCTTCAATTCAAAATAAATCATAGAATTTTAGCGACTAACGCAAAACTGTTCAAAATTGGTCTTTCGGAAACAGAACTTTGCACTTTTGCGGAGAAGCAAAAGAAACAATATCTCACTTGTTTTATGATTGCGCAGTTTCCAAAACAGTTCTTATATTAATGTTAGAATGTTTAAATCAAAGATATCAGCTGAACATCAAGCCAGGCGAGCGTAAGATCATCTTTGGTCCAATTTCGGCAATGGAACCCTGTGATCCGCTGAACATGTCGTCCCGTGAGTTCCAGTGTGTTCTATGTGCCAGGAGGCACATAGAACACATTGGAACTCAATGGACGATGTGTCTAATAATTTATACAAAGTATATATATTCGTGTAGCGAGGAAAAGCGTCTTCCAACCTTTATATCATCTAGAGAAATTCTGAGAAGACATAAAACCACAGAGTTGTACTCCATTCATATGTATTCCACAGACAAAGCAAACAAAACTAGGCTGAAATGGGAGAGTATATCACAAATTCTTACATAGTATTATTGTTTTTGAAATTTATTTATTTATTTGTTTTATTGGTGTTTAAGTTCATATACTTATGCACAATGGCTAATCATGACCATGACAGTTTTACGGGTGGAGGAAACCGAAGAACCCGGACAGAACCACCGAGCATCTGATACAATTGGCATCCCGGGTGGAGTTACGTCATCCCTCCATGAAGAACGGTGCTTGTGGATCTTTGGACCAAGGATGTAAAATTGTCTTGTTTGAGCACTGAGCTTAGCTGTTAAATATTTCAATTGTTGTTTGGTAATGTGACCTTCATCGAGGAGAAATTTTAAGCTCGTATTGAATTTTTCGACATTACTAGGCCAAATAAGTGAATCTATTTTCTTGTAATGTTTAGTATTGCCGAGTTGTCTCATGGCTTCCTTTATATAATTATCCCGAGATAGAACAACTACAGACCCAGTATTATTGTTTTTGAAATTTATTTATTTATTTATTTATTTATTTTATTGGTGTTTAAGTTCATATACTTATGCACAATGGCTAATCATGACCATGACAGTTTAACGGGTGGAGGAAGCCGGAGAACCCGGACAGAACACCGAGCAACGACGAGCAGCTGCCAGCTCCCCAGCATCGTAACTCCGCACTGCAGCACAGGCAGGGTTAGATTGGTTGAAGACATATGTACCATCGACGTACAGTGCGCCTTAGTACACGGCGTCATCGTGCCCCCGTGTGGACAATCGGGTTAAGTGCCTTGCCCAAGGACACAACGCGGGAGTCCGAATCGATCGCTCAGACGGTCACCCATCCAATGATTAACCGGGCTCGACGTTGCTTAACTTCGGTGATCTGCCGAGAACCGGTTTGTTTTTTAAATAAAAATCTATCAATATCTTCACTTTTCAGTAATGGTCTCCTCCTCAACCTCGCGGTAATACGATAAGGCATCTCTCCAGCGATTTTGATTGCGGAGACTTACTGTTGAGACTTGCGCTATCCAAAAAAAAATGAGTGTCCTTGTCTCGAACAACGAATGCCATCAAAAGCATAATTGAAACAAAACAAGAAACCTCCCATTTCTTATACTGAAAAGATTTAGATCAGCCGGTTTCTGTGGGGTGCGGTGGTCCCACGGTACTTTCGCGCAAAAACCAGGAGTTGCAATGTGAACGAACCTTTTAGTATTAAAACAGATAATCTGTACCCAACACGAAATGTACGTTTTGGGCTTTGGTGATGGGCGTAGATAAGCTATCATCCTAAAGAAATCACTCGTTTCGCGTCATTTCTTTTCGACCAAGTCGCAAAAAGAGACCACCGGCCGTTCATGGCTGCCGGGGCGCGGCACTGTTTGATCTGGATTTATTTTGTGTGTGTGTGTGTGTGTGTGTGTGTTGTGCGTGCGTGCGTGCGTGTGTGTGTGTGAGGGTGTGTGTTTTTTTCAAATGACACAATCATGTTTTAGAGGAATTTTGAATGTTGGTTTCTGATCCCCCGCCGGGATTCGAACCCTCGGCAACACCGCCTGGTAATCAGGAGTCCTGCTTCTAAACCACTAGGCCATTGCACACCGTCTAAAAAACGATGGCTGGAATCTAGCTTTTCAGATGAAGTCCTCATGATTACTTGGTTCATCTTCCTTTCGGCAGCAGCATGAAAGTGTGGAAAGCACTGGCTACAGTACTACAAAAGTGCTGTGGATGGCCTCAGACGAAGACTGGCACGGGCTTGTATGTGTTTTTTTCAAAGGACACAATCATGTTTTAGAGGAATTTTGAATGTTGGTTTCTGATCCCCCGACGGGATTCGAACCCTCGGCAACACCGCCTGGCAATCAGGAGTCCTGCTTCTAAACCACCAGACCATTGCACACCGTCTAAAAACGATGGCTGGAATCTAGCTTTTTAGATGAAGTCCTCATGATTACTAGGTTCACCTTCCTTTCGGCAGCAGCATGAAAGTGTGGAGCGCGCTGGCTACAGTACGACTAAAGTGCTGTGGATGGCCTCAGACGAAGACCGGCACGGGCTTGTGTGTGTTTTTTCAAATGACACAATCATGTTTTAGAGGAATTTTGAATGTTGGTTTCTGATCCCCCGCCGGGATTCGAACCCTCGGCAACACCTCCTGGCAATCAGGAGTCCTGCTTCTAAACCACTAGGCCATTGCACACCGTCTAAAACGATGGCTGGAATCTAGCTTTTTAGATGAAGTCCTCATGATTACTTGGTTCATCTTCCTTTCGGCAGCAGCACGAAAGTGTGGAACGCGCTGGCTACAGTACGACGAAAGTGCCGTGGATAGCCTCAGACGAAGACTGGCACGGGCCTGTGTGTTTTTTCAAATGACACAATCATGTTTTAGAGGAATTTTGAATGTTGGTTTCTGATCCCCCGCCGGGATTCGAACCCTCGGCAACACCGCCTGGCAATCAGGAGTCCTGCTTCTAAACCACTAGACCATTGCACACCGTCTAAAAACGATGGCTGGAATCTAGCTTTTTAGATGAAGTCCTCATGATTACTTGGTTCATCTTCCTTTCGGCAGCAGCATGAAAGTGTGGAACGCGCTGGCTATAGTACGACGAAAGTGCTGTGGATGGCCTCAGACAAAGACTGGCACGGGCTTGTGTGTGTTTTTTCAAATGCCACAATCATGTTTTAGAGGAATTTTGAATGTTGGTTTCTGATCCCCCCCGCCGGGATTCGAACCCTCGGCAACACCGCCTGGCAATCAGGAGTCCTGCTTCTAAACCACTAGACCATGGTACACCGTCTAAAAACGATGGCTGGAATCTAGATTTTTAGATGAAGTCCTCATGATTACTTGGTTCATCTTCCTTTCGGCAGCAAAATGAAAGTGTGGAACGCACTGATACAGTACGACGAAAGTGCTGTGGATGGCCTCAGACGAAGACTGACACGGGCTTGTGTGTGTTTTTTTCAAATGACACAACCATGTATTAGAGGAATTTTGAATGTTGGTTTCTGATCCCCCGCCGGGATTCGAACCCTCGGCAACACCGCCTGGCAATCAGGAGTCCTGCTTCTAAACCACTAGACCATTGCACATCGTCTAAAAACGATGGCTGGATTCTAGCTCTTAGGATGAAGTCCTCATGATTACTTGGTTCATCTTCCTTTCGGCAGCAGCACGAAAGTGTGGAACGCGCTGGCTACAGTACGACGGAAGTGCCGTGGATGGCCTCAGACGAAGACTGGCACGGGCTTGTGTGTTTTCTTCAAATGACACAATCATGTTTTAGAGGAATTTTGAATGTTGGTTTCTGATCCCCCGCCGGGATTCGAACCCTCGGCAACACCGACTGGCAATCAGGAGTCCTGCTTCTAAACCACTAGACCATTGCACACCGTCTAAAAACGATGGCTGGATTCTAGCTTTTAGGATGAAGTCCTCATGATTACTTGGTTCATCTTCCTTTCGGCAGCAGCACGAAAGTGTGGAACGCACTGGCTACAGTACGACGGAAGTGCCGTGGATGGCCTCAGACGAAGACTGGCACGGGCCTGTGTGTTTTTTCAAATGACACAATCATGTTTTAGAGGAATTTTGAATGTTGGTTTCTGATCCCCCGCCGGGATTCGAACCCTCGGCAACACCGCCTGGCAATCAGGAGTCCTGCTTCTAAACCACTAGACCATTGCACACCGTCTAAAAACGATGGCTGGAATCTAGCTTTTTAGATGAAGTCCTCATGATTACTTGGTTCATCTTCCTTTCGGCAGCAGCATGAAAGTGTGGAACGCGCTGGCTATAGTACGACGAAAGTGCTGTGGATGGCCTCAGACAAAGACTGGCACGGGCTTGTGTGTGTTTTTTCAAATGCCACAATCATGTTTTAGAGGAATTTTGAATGTTGGTTTCTGATCCCCCCCGCCGGGATTCGAACCCTCGGCAACACCGCCTGGCAATCAGGAGTCCTGCTTCTAAACCACTAGACCATGGTACACCGTCTAAAAACGATGGCTGGAATCTAGATTTTTAGATGAAGTCCTCATGATTACTTGGTTCATCTTCCTTTCGGCAGCAAAATGAAAGTGTGGAACGCACTGATACAGTACGACGAAAGTGCTGTGGATGGCCTCAGACGAAGACTGACACGGGCTTGTGTGTGTTTTTTTCAAATGACACAACCATGTATTAGAGGAATTTTGAATGTTGGTTTCTGATCCCCCGCCGGGATTCGAACCCTCGGCAACACCGCCTGGCAATCAGGAGTCCTGCTTCTAAACCACTAGACCATTGCACATCGTCTAAAAACGATGGCTGGATTCTAGCTCTTAGGATGAAGTCCTCATGATTACTTGGTTCATCTTCCTTTCGGCAGCAGCACGAAAGTGTGGAACGCGCTGGCTACAGTACGACGGAAGTGCCGTGGATGGCCTCAGACGAAGACTGGCACGGGCTTGTGTGTTTTCTTCAAATGACACAATCATGTTTTAGAGGAATTTTGAATGTTGGTTTCTGATCCCCCGCCGGGATTCGAACCCTCGGCAACACCGACTGGCAATCAGGAGTCCTGCTTCTAAACCACTAGACCATTGCACACCGTCTAAAAACGATGGCTGGATTCTAGCTTTTAGGATGAAGTCCTCATGATTACTTGGTTCATCTTCCTTTCGGCAGCAGCACGAAAGTGTGGAACGCACTGGCTACAGTACGACGGAAGTGCCGTGGATGGCCTCAGACGAAGACTGGCATGGGCTTGTGTGTTTTTTTCAAATGACACAATCATGTTTTAGAGGAATTTTGAATGTTGGTTTCTGATCCCCCGCCGGGATTCGAACCCTCGGCAACACCGACTGGCAATCAGGAGTCCTGCTTCTAAACCACTAGACCATTGCACACCGTCTAAAAACGATGGGTGGAATCTAGCTTTTTAGATGAAGTCCTCATGATTACTTGGTTCATCTTCCTTTTGGCAGCAGCATGAAAGTGTGGAGCGCGCTGGCTACAGTACGACGAAAGTGCTGTGGATGGCCTCTGACGAAGACCGGCACGGGCTTGTGTGTGTTTTTTCAAATGACACAATCATGTTTTAGAGGAATTGTTAATGTTGGTTTCTGATCCCCCGCCGGGATTCGAACCCTCGGCAACACCGACTGGCAATCACGAGTCCTATTTCTAAACCACTAGACCATGGCACACCGTCTAAAAACGATGGCTGGAATCTAGCTTTTAGACGAAGTCCATCATGATTACTTGCTTCATCTTCCTTTCGGCAGCAGCATGAAAGTGTGGAACGCGCTGGCTACAGTACGACGAAAGTGCTGTGGATGGCCTCAGACGAAGACTGGCACGGGCTTGTGTGTTTTTTCAAATGACACAATCATGTTTTAGAGGAATTTTGAATGTTGGTTTCTGATCCCCTGCCGGGATTCGAACCCTCGGCAACACCGCCTGTCAATCAGGAGTCCAGCTTCTAAACCACCAGAACATTGTACACCGTCTAGAAACGATGGCTGGAATCTAGCTTTTTAGATGAAGTCCTCATGATTACTTGCTTCATCTTCCTTTCGGCAGCAGCATGAAAGTGTGGAACGCGCTGGCTACAGTACGACGAAAGTGCTGTGGATGGCCTCAGACGAAGACTGGCACGGGCTTGTGTGTTTTTTCAAATGACACAATCATGTTTTAGAGGAATTTTGAATGTTGGTTTCTGATCCCCTGCCGGGATTCGAACCCTCGGCAACACCGCCTGGCAATCAGGAGTCCTGCTTCTAAACCACACCAGACCATTGCACACCGTCTAGAAACGATGGCTGGAATCTAGCTTTTTAGATGAAGTCCTCATGATTACTTGGTTCATCTTCCTTTCGGCAACAGCATGAAAGTGTGGAATGCGCTGGCTACAGTACGACGAAAGTGCTGTGGATGGCCTCAGACGAAGACTGGCACGGGCTTGTGTGTTTTTTCAAATGACACAATCATGTTTTAGAGGAATTTTGAATGTTGGTGCGTGCGTGCGTGCGTGCGTGCGTGCGTGCGTGCGTGCGTGCGTGCGTGCGTGCGTGCGTGTGTGTGTACTTTCTTCTCATTTCTTGTATATATTTAAAGGTTAGTTCTTCACCTCATATGTTTCTTTTGTTTAATTGTATTTCACGTGATGTATACTTAGAAAACAATAAAAGCCCCCCCCCCCCCCCTCCCTCACCCGTCCTCAAGATACCGGCAGGTGAGTCGAATGGTCGCCGGTTCCCGGGCAGTTGCGCTTGTTTCGTTCAAAATACTGAGAATGTACTAAGGATAAACTAACCATGGATCTTGGTCTCTCGCCTCGGTCCCAGTCCTTTGTGTTTTGAAAATCGACTTCAGCATGCCTCGGTGGCACCATGTCTCGAAACGTTTTCAAACGCTGAAAAATAAAGAAAATCAGGACTAACCTCCCAAATTTTACTTTTTGCTATAATATCGTATTTCGTGGATCCTCTAAATCGCCTTCGGCAATGAACAAATTAATCTGTTGAAGTTTTGTAACATTTCCATTGTTAAAAGTACATAGATAGTATTGGTTAACCCTTTACCCAACGTAGACGATATCAAAATTTATTATTTTAAATATCATTTTTTCAAATTTTTCGAAAAATTTCAACAAAACCATATCATGTGACCCTCGTTGGAACGAGCTCGACGAGCTCGTTCCAACGAGGGGTCACATGATACGGTTTTGTTGAAATTTTTTGATTGAAAAATAATATTTTTTGAACTGCTGAATTTGCATATTAAGCGGGCGGATGCGGCCGATTCGTTGGGTAAAGGGTTAAGACTCATGGGTGACGTCTTTCGAATGAGGAGAGATCAGTTATGTTTGGGAGGAAACAAACTGAAAAATTGTGTTGTTACGGAAAGTAAAGCAAACATCGAGAAGTCGTGTTTGGTAGGGAGTAAAAAGACGTTACCTGACGAATCGATTACAAATTGAGCAGTTAAAAAAAAGAAATTAAAAAAAGTTTCGGCAAAACCATATCATGTGACCCCTCCTCATTGGAACGAGATCGCTGAGCTCGTTCCAACGAGGGTCATATGGTATGGTTTTGTTGAAATTTTCTGAAAAGGTTGGAAAAAAAATAATTAAAATAACAAATTTTGATATCGCGTAGTTTGGGTAAAGGGTTAGTTTCAGTGTTTATTTTACTTCAGGGACAGGTGATATTCCAGTTGGTGAAACATTGTTGTGTGTCATTTCTTAAAATGGCCCTGTAAACAGTCCGTTGTGTGTTAACAGTCGGTTGTGTTCGTAGACAATTTTTTTCTTAAGTTCAGTTTACATGAGGAAGATTTATCCCAGGTGAAAATTTTGCACCGGGGTGGGGGGGGGGGGGGCATTTTACTCCCCGTAGCATTTTATTTTGACCCGTGTCCATGTGTTTCCGGTCTGCTATCAGGCACACTCCGACAGAGAAAAGCGTGGGAAAAGCCGTGACACAGTGTATGGTGAAGCGATGTTGTTCTGAAGACCTTCGACGGCACAAAGTGGGTAGAAAATGTCAGAATGAGAAAGTGTTCATTCGAAAAATGTTATGCACTGAGACCACGCCTTTTTCAGGGAGGGGGGAGGGGGGCTTAATATATATCCAGGGTCTCGTTACCATATCACCCTGGTATTTTCAGTTGAATGGTTTTGAATCCCGTGATTCATGGGGAAATTCCGACAACATTATGGTTATTTCATGACACATATGGCAATAGACCCGCCCCCCCCCCCCCAACCACCCCCAAGATTTACATACCAGCAGAAATCCATTTGTAGGGTGGGCGCAAATGCGAATTTTACTTTCATCCAGGACAAAGTGAAAACTTGACACCCAATTATTTGCGTCACCTAGATCGCGTTTACATGAGCAAAGAAATACACCATCTGGAGGTAGATTCAGCTAATTTGCCAGTAGTAGATTTGGAGATCGTACCTCATTGGGGGGGATCTCATGGGAGGTCTCATATATGACGTCAAGGTCACGTGACCCAGTGACGTCATGTTGTGTTGTCATGGTAACCTGCGTGAGCGGCTATCTTGTGACGTCATCCCCATAGTGATACGTGGTGTTAGTGCGCATGCGCAGCACGTGATGTTAGGGTTATAGGTGTTTCCGTCGGCCATTTTGTATACTGGAGGCCGCCATATGGTTTCTTTGGTAGCACGTGGTTGCTATGTTACCCAAAGGCTTACAGTAGAACAGGGGCATGTTCGGAGAGTATGTTCCTTTGTACAAGAGTAATTTCCCAATTCAAAGAATTACCCAAATAAACCCGACAATCCCTCCAAATCACCAAAAAACTACTTTATTTGATTCGGATTCCCCATTTTATCAGCTTAGCACGTAGTGCTATAGTACAGACGGGCCCCGGGGTGAGTTCAATTGAACTAGAGTAATTTTCTGGCCCGGATTTTCCCCAAATCCTCGGATACTTCGTAGAATTACCCCCAATAGACCCGACAATCCCTCCAAATCACCAAAAACAAGTTTTATTTGATATGAAACACCAGATTGGGTATATAACAGTAGCACGTAGTGCTATGGTACAGAGATATCTCCTGGGGGTATGTTCTATTTAATAGCAGTACTGTTTCCTACAATCCCATTTTATGCCCACGGCAGATGCTACTCTAACACCACTAACAGTCCATCTAGTCCCAACTATTTCCGGTTCCCTCGGCCAAATCTTAGTGCTTGGTTTCCCATAACCCGTATGCAGAGTTATCTCTTTTGTGTACAATGAAAGCCTGTATGATTCCTAAAGCCAATAACCTATCGAGAAGTTACTGAAAAGTCATTGCTCGAACGACTCGAATCCCATCAAGCCAATGAGCTATAGAGCAAGTGCTCGTTTGAGTGACTCGCACATACTGCTCTTCGACTCATTTCGGTATTTGAGGATACCTATGGCCTGGTATTGTATTATTTGAGGAGACCTTCCGAGGATACTTTTTATAGGATACTATTACCGATTTGGCTCAACCTTCTTGGCCACCCCAGGACATACCTATCCCAAATTCCCCTTATAAGCTATCAAGCAGTTACTGAAAAGTCACTGCTCGAACGACTCGAAGCCCTCGAGCAAAATGAGCTTTAGAGCAATTGCTCGATCGAGTGACTCCACATATTGCTCGAACGACTCGAATCCCATCGAGAAAATGAGCTACATGTATAGAGCAATTGCTCGTTCGAGTGACTCGCGTACATACTACTCTTAGCCTGATTTCAGTATTTCAGGATACCTACGGCCTGGTATTGTATTATTTGAGGATACCTTTCTAGGATATCTTTAATAGGATACTTATCTGAGGATACTATTACCTGTATGGCCCAGCCTTTTAGACCACCCAAGACATGCTTATTCCAAATTCCTCTAATAAGTTATCGAGCAGTTACTGAAACGTCATTGCTCGAACGACTCGAAGCCCATCAAGCAAATGAGGTTAGACCAATTGCTCGATCGAATGACTCCACATACTGCTCGAACGACTCGAAATCCCATCGAGCAAATGAGCTATAGAGCAATTGCTCATTCGAGTGACTCGCACATACTGCTCTTCGACTCATTTCGGAAAAAGGGGCGCCGAAGGCCAGAGGTTTTTTTTCAAAAAAGGTGTTCCATAAGTGGGATACATAGAAACAGGGTTGATGATTTTCCCTAATAAGCTATCCAGCCAAGAGAGTAATTGCTCCATGAGGAACTGCTCGGACGACTCTAATCCGATCGAGCAAATGAGCTATAGAGCAATTGCTCGATCGAGTGACTAAAGATTCGTAACAAAAAACATAAAACTCAAATCGCTCGCAGCAGGAATCAAAAGTAAAAAAAAGTAAAGGAATTGTTGATACTTCAAAATGACCAAAAAGCGGTAAGTGAAGTTTCAAAGCTTTGCGACTTAGAACTGCAGATGTCTGTCGGTAATAAAATTAACTTCAGCCGTCTGCATTATAGTAGAGCAGTACATTGTGCAGTTTCGGAGTTTTGCCACATACAAAATCGGCGGTATTTTGGAATGTCAAATCTTTAACCCTTTACCCAACGTAACGGTTTAAAACGGCCAGCGCTATTTTCAAAAATAACCATTCAATTTTCATTATTTTTTTTGCCTCAGAAACATAGTTTATGGCCTCTCATTGGAACGAGCTCGTTCAGCTCGTTCCAATGAGGGGTCATAAGCTATGTTTTTGACGCAAAAATGAAAAAAAATAGTTATTCAAGAATTTTATTTGCAAGTGTCGTCTGCCTTTCGTGTTAGGTAAAGGGTTAACGAACTAAAAACTCGACAATGACGTTAAATAAAAAAAAAAATTCAGAAACAGCTGTCTTTTTATATATTTTTTTTAACGCTGTGTTATATTAAAATTTTATTCAAATCGAATGAACTTTCATTTTTTCGACGATGACATCATAACTTCAAAATTTCTCGACCAGTGAATATTTTTTTGCGTCGGCCAAATACTGATTGCATTTTTGTTTATGGTTTTTATGGAAGATTTGTATCAATTCATTCTGAGCTACCTCATGTTCATACTAATTTACATAGCCTGTAAGGGAGCAAAATAACCTTGAAACAGGTAAGGCGTAGCCAGTCGCTAATGGCTATTGTTAGTCATTAGCGCCAGCGGACCGGCTTGCACGCGCTGACGTTTTGCGCATGGGGTCATTTCAACTTCCTGGAAATCGGTTTACATTTCTCTAACGACAAAAATAAACATGTCGCAATCATCGGAGCTCGGTGAAGCTGCTTTACAATTAATTGAAAGTGAATCACGACCAAACAGCAAGAAGAGATCGGCGGAAAATGGAAAATAAAATTAACAGATTGGTTTAATAGACGTAAGAAGGCCTGCGATTTTTATGTAAAATCATGACAGGAATTGAATGGACTTCTCCGAAATTCCGAAAGAAAGCTCAGAGTTTACCTTTCATTAGTGTTGATTGAGATAAATATAAGTGTTCTGCCTTGAATGGCTTAATAAATGGTGTTTCACGTTTTTTCTTTTCACGAAATAATATACACCTGGAACTTAATTAAGCACCCCCTGAAATGTTTCAAGACAGTGAAGTTGCTGTTACTGATTATTATGTGTTAATGATTGCTATGTCTTGCAGTACATTTCATCTCGTGAAACATGATGTTTCTGGTTCATAGCGTACTCCAAACACACCCCCTCGTCCACGTGAAGCATTCTTCCCATGAATGTCACAAAAAACATTATCATCCACATGCAATATCTGGGTATAAAACAAGAAAATTTGTCACTTTTTTTATCAATAAATGTTGACATGGCAAGGAGGAGACTATCAGAGACACTAAGATGGCAAATCGTTGGCATGCATGCAACAGGCATGTCATTCAAAGCTATTGAAGGCAACTTAGCTATAGTCATTCTGCCACCAGCAGAGTTGTCCAATGATGTTAAGGACCGACCAAGGCCTGGACAACATCAGAAGACCTCTCCTCGAGAAGATCGAAGTCTGGCACGCCTCGTTAGGCATGAACCCTTCGCTTCAAGTGGGGTTTTGAAACGCCTTTGACTCCCCAACAGGCGTTTGTGCAACAGAACTGTCCAAAACCGTCTAAAATCACTGGGTATGAGGTCAAGATGGGTCATCAAGCGTCCAGCTCTGTCCGCTCAGCATCAAAGAAAACCTTTGGAGTGGTGTATGACACGGTAACATTGGAATCTCAGGACGTGCATGAGAGGCCATTTGTCAGAGGAGAGTGGGTTCCTGTGTCACGTCACAGATGGTCTCATGAGAGTGTGGAGGCATAGAAATACTGCTTATGTGCCCAGGAACATCAGACCTACTCTTCCTTATGGTGGAGGATCAGTAATGACCTGAGGATGCCTCTCTCATGATTGTACACTTGATATAGTGACTGTCCGTGGGAATCTCAATGATCATCAGTGCATCCGGGACATTCTCAATCCGGTTGTCGTGCCTCATTTTGACAACCACATGTTGGCTACTCGCCCTGTATTCATGGACGACAATGCAAGGCCACATCGTTCCCATGCTGTGAGAACATTCCTTCAAAACAACGCTTTACAACACAATCTTCGCCTACAATGAGCCCCGATTGAATCCCTTAGAACACATCTGGGACTTTCTTGGACGTCGTGTGCAAACAAGGGATCCCTTTGTACATAATTTGGCCATTTGGAAGCTGCATTGCACGAGGAGTGCAGTTGCCTCTGGACCGTATCAGAAGGCTCACTGGTAGCATTAGGAGAAGGATTCAGGCTGTCATTCGGGCACTTAGTGGATACACTCGCTACTGACGTCAGACACTGCTATTGTGTTCAGGAGATCGCAAGTTACTTTTTTGCCAGTAATTACCGGCATTTCTTCATCATGGACCATTCCAGCACCATAATTGTCGACAGAACATTTTTCCATCAAAAACATTAGTGACAGATATGTGCAATAAGCGCTATTAAAATACTGCCTATTTTCATCTCTGTGTTGTCTTTCATTTATCAATAGACCATTCTTTCCGAAAACATCACTTTTGGCCATCTTAAAGATAGCATGAAAGTAATAACAGTTTCTATTAACACCGCTGCGAAAAAAAACAGGGGGTGCTTAATTAAGTTCCAGGTGTATATGAATCCAAAAAGGTCGAAATTTGTTATTGTAATTTCAAGGTATTACAAAGTATTGATAATTATACAATAACATTATTTTCTCGGGCGTTTGGCTCCATTATCGGACCTACATCAGTGATTAGCAGCCCTTCGGTCATTAGGGGCCCCCGGGTATCGTCTCGGGCCTTTAAGGGACAGCCAGGCTGCTAATCACAGACGTAGGTCCGATAATGGAACCCTCGAAAATCATGTTATTGTATAATTATATTTCCAAAAAATCAAATGAGCCCGTCTTTTGTATATATAAAAGAAATCGACATTGTTATGAAATTACGTTTTACGTCAAAACGTCAATATTGTGACACCACCAATAACACAATTATAACCATTTGGTAGAGTAGTCATGTAGCAAGTAGCATGTGAAATGCCATAGTTGTGTGTCTCACCAATATGGAGTCGTGTGTATTTGAAAATGAGAGTTTTTAATGAAATATGTTAAAAATATGCATAACATTTCAGGTTGATAAAATGGCGTTAAATTTAAGGACTAATAAAACATGTCTATTTACTATTATTTTTTTAGACGTAGAACATACTAAAATTTCATGAAAATTGGACAAAATTTCAATTTTTGGACTTTGACCCTCTATGACGTCACTGCTACATTACACCCTAAACGAACGAGGATTTCCTGTGACAGCAACATATTTTTAGATAAGACTTTTTTCCAAAATTTTAGAAGGATACACTTAAAAATAAGCTTGGAATTAAAATATTTAAAAAAAATACTTTTTTTCGGCTCATTCCAACAGCGAGTCGAAAATCGAAAAAGTGGTTTGATAAGTCCTAACTAAGGTATCGGACATCTGTCTACCAACTTTTATGGTTGTGAGTAAAGTGCCCGAACACGCGTCTGACGAAAAAAGCTTACAATCGCAATATACCATTTCAACTTGTTTGAATAATCTGATAATCAGGCATATGCCACGAGATGCCAGAATCCCCGTTCCGCAAAGAGAGAAGCGGGTCAGATGTTAAAGAAAATTTAACCCTTTGAATCCGAAAATTTAACCCGAAACGTCGCTTCTCTGGACCAGGATCGTGAGACGACCTGAGCCCTAAGGCTGCACGTTGACAATATTGATAGGTCTTACGCCAAGTAACGAATACAGACTCTCCCAGGTGATGGCGCTGAACTGGCATGGAATATACCAACAGAGTCCGAAGGGTTAAATGAAACTTTTGCACAAATTCTGCTTTTAACATATATTATTTCGTAGATGCCACATACCAAATTTCAACCACAGGCCGTATTTTAAGTTATCACCCCAAGGGGGAAAAAAGAACGAAAAAATAACAAAGTAAGGAGCATAACTGCACTAAAGGAATTCGGAGAGGTTTGAGTTTCGAACTTGATCAACACGATTAAGGCATTGCTTAGTAGAAATCAAATACTAAATTTCAACCAAATCCACCAAGTTAACGTATGTTATAGTTATAGCACTAACATGGAAAAGCGTGCGAAAACAACAAACTAAGAACCATAACAACAGCAAAATATTTTGAGTTACTCAAGGCTTTGGAATTCTCTTCCAATCGACATAAAAAAAATAGTAAATCACTTGAATCATTCAAGTCTGGTACTAAAACCTACCTTTTTCGAAAGGCCTTTCCTTCAGTGGTCTTTTAATTTTGGTCATAAACTGACCTTACCAGGTGCGTGAGTGTGACTGGGTCAGTGAAGATTGCCTCGTTACTCGTCAAGTTACACTCACATACTTGTTTTGGTAAAGTTGTAGTTTGTTTTGTTTTTTATTTTGTTTTAATTCACTACCCTTTTTCTTTTAGGTTCTGTCGCTTATCGCCACGATATAGCCTCGGTTGCTGATGTGGCGTTGGGCACCAATAAATGATAATAGTGATCCATGTATCAATGTATCTGTGAGAGAATGTATGTGCATGTGTGTATATGTGCATGTATGTATGCAATTATTGTACAGCCATTGAGCACCGTGTGTGGATTCTAGGCTTTAAAAATTATTATTATTATTATTATTATTATTATTATTATTATTATTATTATTATTATTATTATTATTATTATTATTTGATACAGGCAGGTTTTCGATCTTGATCGAATTACATCCAAATCTGTCCAATAATTTTAAAGTAATCACGCTAATGGGAAAAATTAGAGAAAAATGACAAACTAACAACCTTAACTCCAGAAAAAAATATTCGAGGAAGGTAGGGTTTCGAACTTAATCAAGACATTGTTCAACAGAAACCGCATGCCGAAAGGAAAGAAGGCTGGTTTTCGAACTTGATCAAGATATTGTTTAGTGGAAACCACATACCAAATTTCAACCAAATCCGTCACTGTGCGTTAAAGTGTGTCGCGCAATCGGGGGAAAAATGCTCGGACACAAGCCCGAAACCCATTTCCATACCCCTCGCTGACTTGGTTGAGGCGGGAATAATAAATTAATATGGAGGGGGGTTTTGAGGGATAAACGGACGAAGTCGGTTTCAATGGGAGCGGGGGATAGCCCCGAGGTTGGAGCGAGCTCATAGAGGCGTTTCAGTGATGGGGTCATCAGCTGTATTTTTAATGATCACATTGAGTTACTCAAGAAATGTTTTGTGGGTGTGTCGTCTGCAAATTGTTTTAATTACAAACAATATTACGTTGTAGCTTGCTGAAATAATGAATTTTTCTTATTGACACCGCTATTGACCCCAGGAGTGACGTCATGGTGTGACGTCACTGCCATGGTGGTCGCTGGGTCTTGATGCAATGCGCAGCAGGTGGACATCGGGCGCGACCTTGGACATGCCTGTGCTTAGGGAGTGAATGTGTAAGGAAAGGGGTAATTTCACACGAATCAAATCACTATGGCATATAAGGAAAGACAAACATGTGAATTAGAAATTTCTTATCTGACAAAAAAACAAGTTCTAGTCGTAGAAGGAAAAGATCTGACACTATTAACGTGGAGTCAGATGTCCCCCACGCCCCGTACTTGGATCTAGATTATTTCTCTTCTACATTAACGACTTGCCAAAGGGAATCCGCTCCAGCATCAGATTTTTGCAGATGATACCATAGTGTGTTTGACGATTACATCAGACAGCGGCGGCGCCCATCTGCAGGAAGATCTTGACAAACTAGCAAAAAGGGAAACAAAATGGACAGTAGTTTGTCATCCGGGCAAATTTAATCTATTAAGAATAACCAGAAAAACTAAAACCATTTCTTCGAGACTACACATTACATGGACACATTCTCCAACCGGTAACCTCAGTTGTACTAGAAGTTATGACCTAAAATGTAGGACCACATGAGTAATATCTGCAACAAAGCCAACAAAACCATAAAATGTCTCGAAAGGAACTTGAACATAAGCAACATCAAATTGAAAGAAACTGCATACAAATCCTTAGTTCGACCAACCCTAGAATATGAGTTTGCAGTTTTGGACCCCACTAATAAAACAACCAACACAAACATGAGATGGTCCAAGAAGAACAGCGAGATGTGTGACCAACAGATATCAAAAACTTCAGCTGCAGGCTCCATGATTGAAGATCTTACACGGAAAACTTTCGAAGACCGAAGGAGAATATCTGGACTCACAATGATGTATATAATTATCAACGGCACAGTACATATAAATACAGAGAGTTCCCTCGTCCAACGGGATCGACTATCCCGTAATACAGCCGTAAAGGGGTTCAAAGTACCGTCATGTCGAACAGGAGTAAGAAAGGAGTCTTTCTGCCTGAGAACAATAGGGGATTGGAACATTCTTCCGAACATGGCAGTAACCGTCGGAAGTGTTGAATGCGTGAAAGCCCGGCTACATTAGCAAAACTAGCCCTTTTAAGTGCACTCCTCATAAAGTAGCAGAATAATCAAAGTATTGTGGCTACTAAAGGGTAAAGGTGCCAGAAGGGGATTGTACTATCGCATGAAAATATAACATTTTTTCTTATTGACCGGCTATTAACCCCATAAGTGTAGGGCTGCACGGTATATCGATAAACCGATACATACCGGTATTCAGACCAGTATCGATTGAATACCGGTGTAATTGCAAAAATATCGGTTTATGGTCATTATTTATTTATCCGCAGTTCAATTTTCAAGATGTCCCGAGTTTTTTTTAATTGTAGTCCCGAACAAATAACAGTATCCCTGTACCTAACAAATTGGCCGCATCCTCCCTTTAATACACAAATTGTGCAGTTGAACAAATATTATTTTTCACAAAATTCAACAAAACCATGTCATGTGACCTCTCATTGGAACGAGCTCGACGAGCTTTTTCCAATGAGGGGTCAGTTGATATGATTTTGTTGAATATTTTTTGAAAAAAATCCATAAGCAATATTTAAAAAAATAAATTTTTATATCGTCTGCGTCGGGTAAAGTGTTATTCGAACTGTACCATCAAAACATGCTAATTTGTACTGATTGTGAATAATCAAGTCCCGATTATGGTGCGTGTGTCCTGATATCTGAACAGTCTTTCGATATACCGGTATACCGCGGTATTTTTTTTGAATACCGATACCGGTATTCAGTTTCGAATACCGTGCAGCCCTACATAAGTGACGTCATGCCGCGGCTATTTGTGGTTATCGTGTTGGTTTTTGCGGTAACCTACGTGAGTGGCCATGCCGTGAAGTTATTGCCGTAGTAATAGATGGGTATTGTTACGCATGCGCAGTAAGCGAACATCGGATAGAACCTTCGGTATGCCTGGGCTTAGGAAAAGAATTGGAATGGGATAGTAGTAGAGCATATTGAAATTATACTTCTTTGAAGAATTTACTCAATCCACCACGCCCTCATACGACAAAACTGTAGGAGCCATATGTTTCTATGAGCAGTTTCTTCCGATAAGTATCCCCTAATATTACAGTGTCGTGTCATATGCATCCTCAAATACCTAGATGAGTCGAAGAGTGACTCTTGGATTCATTCGTAGTATCTGTGAAGGTCATGGTCTAGGAAGTTGGAGCTTATAAGAGCAATATAGGAGCTATTAGCTAGAAGCCACACAAGAGCCAATACCCATTTGTGCCAATGAGCTGTGGGTGTTGAGCGCACACTGTCCACAAGCGCGTAAGCACATGTCGCCAGGTACGAGCCATATAGGATTTATGAGCCATACAGAAGCTATGAGTCATATATGAGCTATGAGCCATAAAGGTCCTGGTCTATGCGCTGTATACGAGTCGTAGCTACATAGGAGTCACAAGCACATCTCGCATGTGTCAGGCCTACCCCAGGGCAAGAGAGTGTACAGACTGCTAAGATGCGCTAAGGGGAATGGAGCAGTTTGACTGAATCCGTTAAGCATTGGTCAATAATATAGGTCAAAACAGTGTCATTCACGGCTACGGATAGTCTGGTATAAGCGGGAATAAGGTCTGGGGTAGGCAGAAACAGGAATGCTTGGAGATTTCAATCGAAAATAAATATGCAACTAGCAATGTTTATATCCAAAATATCAGAATATGGTGTGACAATTATTAGTACCTTTAGCTATGGATTCGACAGTTAAGCTTTCAACCTTATTTTAACCCTCACCACAGAATATACAATATTACTGTGGTGTAGTTCTAATTGTTGAATATTGGCAAAGAACTGTATTGACTAACAGAATAAATTTGTATGGCTGAGTGTTGGAGGGTTCCGATTTAATTGCTTGCTTGCTGAACCGTCCGTCAACTGCAACTTCTAATATTTACCAGACAGCCGAATCAACAGACAGTACACGGATAACTTGGTCCTTTTTCCGATTTCAAAAGACGTTTAAAGGTTTTAAAGTCCAAACACAAATCCACTATACGATCCAAATCCACTAGATGATCAAAATCCACTAGACGATCACTGGGGCTATACCCCGTTATGCCACACGTCTCAGTTCTACTGCTATCGCCTTCCATCGCCAGTTCCCTAGCGTTTTCCTTACCCATTCCGTTCCTCAGCACCGGCATGCCCAAGATGCTGCCTGAAGTACGCTTGTCGCGAAACAACACATACCAATGACCATGGCAATGACGACACACATGGCCGCTCACGCTGGCTACCATGACCACCCACATAGTACCCACGATGCACCACTACACAACGTCACTTCCGTGGTCAATTTATTTTTTTAGGTTCCGCTGTACAGTTTCGCACTATTGCACAGGAGTAAAATTCTAAACATTGGGTATATTTTGAAACTAATGCCATGTAAATTGGAGATATATTTTTAGTATCAGATATATGATTACGTTAGGTTAATTATAGGACAAGAGAATTTGAAGTCACAGAGTTGGAGTCTGATGCATAGGGGCAAATTAGTTGTTACTAGGCATGTAACTAAAAATGATATGGAAATTTTTTTCTTCGCATTTTACAAACAGGGGGTTGCTCCACGGTTAGGTAAGGTGGGGTAGTGAGGAAATTCTGCTTTTGGGGCTGTTGGGTGGCTGAAAATGACTGGTATCGGCATGTTGTCATGCAATTTTGCAGACTGAAGCCTTATAACTAAGATAGGGAATATTCGCATTTGAAAAGAGTGTATGGCATGTCATTTTTGGTAATGTCTGAAATCCTTTAGTGAGGAACCTTATTTATTTATTGGAGTTTAACGTCACTTTCGACAGTCAGGGTCACCTCGTGTCCGGCAGTTTTACGGGTGGAGGAAGCCGGAGTACCTGGAGAGAACCACCAAGCAACGGCAGCAACTGTCAGACTCAACAACGTACTAACTCCACACATACAGGGTTAGTATTGGTTGAAGACAGGCGCACCATCAATGTGCAGTACGCCTTAGTACAGAGCGTCATCGTGCCCCCATATGGGCAATCAGGATTATGTGCCTTACCCAAAGACACAATGCTGTTACTCCTGGCGGGGGTCGAACCGTTAACCTCTCGATTTGAAGTTCAACGCCGTAACCACTGAGCTACCCGTGGTCAATAGCGGATCGAAAATAAATATGCAACTAACAATGTTTATATCCAAAATATCAGAATATGGTGTGACAATTATTAGTACTTTTAGCTATGGATTCGGTAGTCAAGCTTTCAAGCTCCTAGCAAAAGATTGAACTGTGATTGTGACATTTTGGTCTCACTGGCAGCCCATAATGACTTTTATTAACCCTTTACCCAACGCACAGGGTATAAAAATTTAATGTTTTCATTATTTTTTCAAGTTTTTCAAAAAAGTTCATCAAAACCATATGACATGAGCCCTCATTGGAGCTAGTTCCAAAGAGGGATCACATAATATGTTTTTTTTTAAATTTTGTAAAAAACGAATTTTTAACTGCTTACATTGTAAATATCGCAGGCATTGCGGCCGATTTGTTAGGCAAATGGTTAAATATTGTTGTCTTAACCCTTTACCCAACGTAACGGCCCAAACCGACCAGCGTTATTCTTAAAAATCGGCAATTAATTTTCATTATTTTTTCATTTTTGTCTCAAATACATAGGTTATGCCCTTCGTTGGAACGAGCTCGTTCCAATGAGGGGTCGTCATAACCAATGTTTTTGAGACAAAAAAAAAATGAAAAAAATTAGTTCTTCAAGACTTTTGTTTTGCAAGTGTCGTCTGCTTTTCATGTTAGGTAAAGGGTCAACTTGAAACGAGTTTGGACAGTTTTGTTTTATCAGTTTATTGAAGTATGGGTATCTACACGCCGGGCTGGGGGAGCTTTGTTGACCAGTTACTTATTAAACTGAAAGTGGGGATATTGTCTCTAAATTATCCCACTTAGAATCGAGAGTTCTGGTGTATGTAATGTAAATACTAACGTTTGAGTTCGGGGTTTTATACTTTTCCAGAAGCTTAAAAACATCGTTATAATTATTCATTCGTGCAAGATCAACAGCATCTCGTCTATCCTGAATTAAAAAGAAATATGTAAATATATTATATACATAAATGATGGTACACGTTCACAAATTCAAATTCTCTAAATCTTACCCTTTGGAAACAACATGGTTAGCTGTCACTTGTGTATCAAATACATTTGGTTGCCACGGTTATAGTTACTTCTCGACTATCGCTTACTTTCCTAAAATACTGGGGAAGGATGGGCTATTCATCTCCAATTTACTATGGAAGACAGATCATACCCCCTGGTTACAACAGCATATTATAACAATTAACATAGGCAGGGCCTCATAGTATTCAGTACTAAGACTACTAAAACTATACTAAAGAGTGTATAGACCTTCACTCCATCACTATCACATTTCTCCCGCACAAGTGAATACACTCCTCTTCATGCCAACCGATTTGTTTGCACCAAACCCACAAAACGTGCCGCAGACAGAAAGATGGCGATCCCATCATAAACGTTCCGCTCCACATTTTTCCAGGCATTTCCAAATATGACATGCCATACACTCTCTTCAAATGCAAATATTCTGTAGCTTAGTTATCTAACTCATAACATGTATTACATTTCCCAAATCCACAAAAAACATATAACACTATCTGACTAAGTACAAATAAACAATCTGAATGTGGGTGGAATAATTTATTGTCAAAGGCCAGACTTCAACCTGAAAAATGGCATGAAAAAATGCCGAAACCAGTCATTTTCAGCCACCTAGCAGCCTCAAAAGCAGAATTTTCCCACCAACCCCACCTACCCACCCCTGGAACAGAGCATCCCCTGTTTCTAAAATGCAAAAAAAAATTATATGTTTCCGTCTCATTTTTTTAGTTACCTTTCTGGTAACAAACCCGTGTAAAAATTACATTTTAAAAAATAGCCAATTTTTCGAAGCCTCTGTTTCCCATAATTCATCTGGTAATTTACCCCTATGTATCAGAATCTAACTTTGGGACCAAAACTTCAAATTCTCTTGTCCATCAAAAAGCCTAATGTAATCATATATCTAATTACTAAAAATATATCTCAATTTTACATGGCCTTAGTTTCAACATATGCCCTATGTTTAGAAACTGTGGAGCGTAACCTTAAATAGAAAACAAGAGTGATCTCCCCTTGGATTTCACTCAGGCAAAAGAATCTGGAGTCTGTCCTGAGTTGAATGAACAAAAACCACAAGTCTCTATTTTCAACCAGTAAAAAGATACAGCATGGCCTTTCTTACTGCCGAATAGCTTTTGCAGCCAGTTTTCGCCTGATTTTCAAAACCACACCACCTCAACCCTCACATTTCTCTGAGCCACTTCAGAGAGCATTTTTTGTTATTACCACCAGCCACATTGGCTAACCAGGTCCTGCCAATAGCACTGTTAAATACAATCAAAATGTAAAACAATAAGCAGTGATAACCATAGCTTGAAGGGGGGGGGGGGGGGTTGCTCTCTAGATATGAAAGCGTTTAACAGATTGACAGACGGATGGCATACAGACATGGCACCAATGACCAAACTGAAAAAGTAGACACCATGACTGCAAACCTCCGGTCAACAATAACAGCCAGGCTGTCCATAACTGCATATATTTGCCATGAATACAAGGCTCGGTGTTTAGGAAAGGCAGTGCTCTACCTTAATGTTTTCGAAATCTTGATGAAAATTCAAAACAAGTGCGAAATTAGGCTACATCAATATATTTCTCCAAATTTCCACTTATTTCCATCCAGTTGTGTTGAGATATCACTTGATGAATGTTAACTACTCCTAACAATTGCACACAAACCAGAAATAATGAAACGTTTTCTGAAAAATGGTGTATTTATAACTCAAACACAAATAAGGAACTTCCTGGTTCAAGAATTGACACCGACGGCAGAATGCTCTTTAAGGTTCCGCTCCACAGTTTTCCAGGTATTTCAAAATATGACATGCCATACACTCTCTTCAAATGCAAATATTCTGTAGCTTAGTTATCTAACTCATAATATGTATTACATTTCCCAAATCCACAAAAAACATATAACACTATCTGACTAAGTAGAAATAAACAAATTCATCTGGTAATTTACCCCTATGTATCAGAATCCAACTTTGGGACCAAAACTTCAAATCCTCTTGTCCAACAAAAAGCCTAATGGAATCGTATATCTGATACTAAAAATATATTACACGTTCTTCACCATGAGAGTGACGTCAAACTGTAACGTCAATCCACGTGATGCCCATAATACACCACCGAAAGACGACACTGCTCTGGTGCCACAAAACAGTTCTCTTCGGTACATGATATACTATCGACGCAATGGTTCGTTTTGTCAACATTATAATCCGTGATTTCGTATTTTAGTTTACACATTCGTTTAACCCTTTACCTAACACAGTATTTTTTAAGAATAAATTAAATTTCACATTTTTCGAAAACAAATTTCACAATCTTTCAATAAGACCATACAAATATGTATATTATTAGAACCAACTCGACGAGCTGGTTCTAATGATATCATATTTGTATGGTTTTATTGAGAAACTTCCGAGAGATTTTAAGCTGTGATAGGCTGATCCTGGTTAATTTTCTGGCCGTTTTTGGTCGCTACGTTAGTAAAGGTTTAATTGTAGCCACTATTTATGCTTGTTTTGTAGTAAAGTTCAAAATTGATAAACCAAAGGCAGTGCTTGTGTCACAACTGTAAACTGAAAAGAAAACCGCGCCTCATCCCATCAAGCACAACTTTGGAGTATTCTGTATTGTGAAAGCCTGAACATACTTTCACAGTGCTGTGATGCGCGCGGCGCGTTCCATGCGAAAGGTGCGTCACG
Organism: Pictodentalium vernedei; assembly: GCA_031216915.1. Taxonomy (NCBI): domain Eukaryota; kingdom Metazoa; phylum Mollusca; class Scaphopoda; order Dentaliida; family Dentaliidae; genus Pictodentalium; species Pictodentalium vernedei. The sequence goes on from CM062296.1 coordinate 228,488,733, forward strand.
ACAAAAGTTAGTAATGTTTGTACAGAATCGTTCGCACTGCTCCGGTGCTTCTCACAAAATGTCGTCAAGATTTCCTTATTCCTTATATGGAATGGATTAATGACGTTCTGACAACAGATTTTAATCTTAACCCTCTGAACCCTAAAGATCACTTTTTCGGTCCAGGAACATGAGACCTCATGATTTCACCAAGAAGAATGACTGCTCAGTGAAGGTATGAGGTAACCAATCAGTATATTCAACGTGCAGTCCGAAGGATGCACGATGAAAATATTGAATGGTCTACCCCCAGGTTATGAATATGGAGTTAGCATCATCAGTGTCTTCGTGGTTATCCTCCTGCACACTGATGTCAAAATACCGAAATTTCAAGTCACAATTCTTTCTCATAATGTAACTTGGAATTTAACCCTTTACTCAACGTAAAGACCAAAACCGGCCAGCGCTATTCACAAAAATCCCCATTCAATTTTCATTATATTTTCATTTTTTGTCTCTAAAACATAGGTTTTGACCCCTCTTTGGAGCGAGCTCGTGTAGCTTGTTTCAATGAGGGGTCATAACCTATATTTTCGAGACAAAAAATTTAAAAAATTAGTTATACTAGAATTTTGTTTGCAAGTGTCGTCTGCTTTTCATGTTAGGTAAAGGCTTAACCAGTTCGGTGAGCTCTGTCAGACAATAATGAATTAGTTAAATCCCTTTAGTTGCAATGGTTGGTGGTTGTTCTAAGGCCTGTGACCGTAAGTTCGTTATTACCGTCTGATATTACGGGGGTGGAAGGCAGATTACCGCAGCTTTTACCATGACACTGCCGAGCTCAAATATATCACCAAACTAACAACCACCCATGAGGCCCCACAATGTAGATCTTTTGTTTCTCATGCCATTTTGTAAAATTGCATGTGGGCGGGCTGTTTTTTATTTATTTTTTAATTGCATCTTTGCCATCAAAAGTTCATGTTCTTGGTTTGTTTTATGATTGAGACTTCATCATCTACAGAACAGCATGGGTGGTGGTATATTTCGTCCCTTGAGTGCAAGAATATAGCATTGCAAAGCCTTGTTGCTCTCAAGGGACAGATTTCTCAATTTTATTAACTTGGGTAAAATATTGGACATAAACCATTTAATTTTTTTATTTTGAAGTTTGAATTGGTTATAAAAAGAGAGCATTCGACAGCCAAAAGGACTATGCGGGGGGGCGGGGGGGGGTACTGAGAAACAGATATTTAACTTTTTGATGTGTCTAACAGTTTTATGTTTAAGCGGAGATCTTTGAACATGCCAGCTATTGAATAATTGTACTTTGCTCGAAAACAAAAACTTTAGTCTCGACACTTTGCTAGAGTTTACGCCCCGGTGTTTCTACCTCATGAACTAGACCACGTATAATATACACGTCCATTTAGGAATATTCTGTACTAGACTTTTTATGCGAATATAACGAGGACTTCTCCTCTTTCCTTCAGCTGGAATTGTCTGCCGAAATGGGACCACGGTTGATTCGTTTAACACGTTGAAGATGCATCGCTGTTGTCATGGTCACTAATATGTAGCTTGTTTGTCTATTTTGACAATACTTCGGCAGCTGGGGTCATATCATGTCGGATAGTTTTTCTGGAGGAGGTAGCTGGGGTACCCGGACAGTAATAGTTGAACTCCAAAATTTCATTTCTATCCCGGTGTAAAAGGAATGGAAGTCCGTAGGAACGTTAGTCCCTCTGGACTATTATTCCGCGGAATTATAGTCCTAGGTCTAACAGACCTAGGACTATAATTCCGCGGAATAATAGTCCAGAGGGACTAATTTTCCTACGGACTTCCATTCCTGTTACACCGGCACAAGCATGGTTAGCATTGGTTGAAGGTAGTTGAACTGTAGATGTGCTGGACGCCTTAGCTCACGTCATCATCGTGTTCTCAGTTAGGCAATCGGGATTAAGTGTCATGCTCAAGGACGCAACGCGGATGGCGGTGCAAAATCCAAACATCGACCTTTCGATCTGAAGTCTAATGCGCTAAACACTGAGCAACCGAGCTCGTTACAGATCTACAGAACAAAAGATGGGTGATTTTTGTGATATGGAACGTTGTGGGATTGTTGAACCCCTTTCGACCTTTTTGGCGATGTTCTTGTCGGCGTGCTTGAGCAGCCTAGAGGGTGGAAATTTCGGCTAGTTCTGATCTTTAAGCAAGTATAGTCTGCCTGTTAATTTTGATTTGTCGGGTCATCAAGACGAGTATAGGCTACTTTCGGCCTTCGATTTTGAAATGTTGGTCTTCAGTCAAGTATAGCCTGCGCTTAACCCTTCACCCAACATAATGGCCAAACCAGCTAGCGTTATTCGCAAGAATCATCTTTCAAATTTTAATTATTTTTTTCATTTTTTGACTTAAAAGCGGTAAATATCGGGTCTATTTTTAAGTTTTTCAAACATCGTTGCATTTGAAAGCGTGTCTGTGTTGATTACATGATAATCAAGTGATATCAGTTTGTTTGACAACAGACGATACTATCATCTGTCAAAATTGAAAACGTTAAAGATGACATGTAGGTACGGGGCCAAAACGTTTTCAGAATACCAGTAGTAATAATAGTAATAACATGACTTTGTCGAGCCTTGTGGTTTATTAGCGGCCCAACTGGTGTGAATAACAGCCCTTCAGCTTATTAACATAGCTTATGGCCTCAAATTTGAACGAGCTCATTAGTTAACTAAAATTAGTTATTCAAGAATTTTGTTGGCAAATGTCTGCCATTTGTGGTGGGTAAAGGGATAATTACGATTTGTTGGACTATCAGGCAAGTATAGTCTGACTCTGGACGCCGATTACGGAGGCTGGTGTCCAGGAAAGCATAGACATTGTTGTTTATCGGACAAAACAAAATAAAACGGCTCTAAACGGAGACAACTGCCCAGACATAGACAGTTTGAGAACGATTCCATATTTAACATTAACTTTATTGACTCTGTGCCATTCTTGTTTCTCACTACTTCACTAAGAGCTGAAATGGTTAACCTATTAATCGATTAACCAATGATCAATGTCTTGATCGATCAAAATAGTAATTGATCGATTAATCGTTACTTTTGAACTACTGCATTATATGGGTTAAGAAAAGAATAAACTTCCAAACAGGCAAACACTGTCACACTGACTCACATCAATTATATGAGACAGAGTAAAGCATGCAAATTACGTGCTGACATACTTGTTAACTTCCATGATCATTATACTGTATTAGTAACTGGAAATGGTCATTCTTTACCCAAGGCAGGTAGCAGACGATATTTGTAAAATAAATTCTTGAATTACTAAAACTTTTCAATTTTTGTCTGAAAAACATAGTTTATGGCCCCTCATTGGAACGAGTTCCACGAGCTCGTTCCAATGAGGCGTCATAAGCTATGTTTTTTAGACAAAAATTGAAAACATAATAAAATTTGAATTGAGATTTTGTATATAGCACTGGCTGGTTTTGTTGGGTAAAGGCTAATGCTGTAAATCAATGGTACGGCCGTTTTTCAGCTACCTGTTGCGGCAAGTGATTAATCGGTTAAACAGGGTTAATCCAAGTGATTAATCGATGAAGAAAACGCTTTTATCATATGACTTGTCCGTTTTGTTCACTTTAAAATATTTGATATTTTGTTTTCATATTAATCAGTGGTAAATAAAGCCTTCCGTGAATTTCATTGGTCAATTTCAAAACTAGACAATTTGATTGGCTGAACAAAATACAATTGGGCCACATTTTCATAATTTGCATAATTAGAGTTAGGAGCTTTCATTGGTCAATTTCAAAACTGGACAATTTGATTGGCTAAACAAAATACAACTGGGTCACATTTGCATAATTTCAGTAGGGAGAATTTACGTTATCTGTCCTATTTATGGTGGGTTATATTGTATTAATCTTTTACCTAACGTAACGGCAAAAACCGTCTCGCGCAATACATGAAAAACGCCATTGATTTTTTTTTTATTTTCACTTTTTGCTTCCAAAACATAGGTTATGACCCCTCATTGGAACTAGCGTGTTGCGCTCGTTCCAATGAGGGGTCATAACCTATGTTTTGGAAGCAAAAAATGAAAAAATTTAGTTATACGAGGATGTTTTTCCAAGTGCCGTCTGCAACTCAAGTTAGGTGATGGGTTAAAAAGTCATACTAAGTGGTTAATTTGTGCAAGTGTGTGTCATATGATAAACAGAATATGAAATGAGTGTTTTTCTCATATATTATTTATGAAACTCGTCCGAATTCTCCGTTTGGGCTCTCCAGAAGCTCGCCCAAACGGAAAATTCTTAGACTCGTTTCATAAATATTATATGAGAAAAACACTCATTCCATATCCTCTATTTATCATATGACCTGTCCGTTTTGTTCACTTGAAAACATTTGATATTTTGTTTTCATATTAATCAGTGATAAATAAAGCCTTCCGTCAATTTCATTGGTCAATTTCAAAACTAAACAATTTGATTGGCAGAAAAAAATACAACTGGGCCACATTTTCATAATTTGCATAATTAGAGTTGGGAGCTTTCATTGGTCAATTTCAAAACTGAACAATTTGATTGGCTAAACAAAATACAACTGGGTTGCATTTGCATAATTTCAGTTGGGAGAATTTACGTAATCTGTCCTGTTTAGGATGGGTTATATTTTATTAATCTTTTACCTACAAGAAAAACACCACTCATTTTTTTTTTATATTTTCACTTTTTGCTTCCAAAACATAGGTTATGACCTCTCATTGGAACGAGCTCGATGAGCTCATTCCAATGAGGGGTCATAACCTATGTTTTGGAAGCAAAAAATGAAAAATTTTAGTTATACGAGGATGTTTTTTCCAAGTGCCGTCTGCAACTCAAGTTAGGTGATGGGTTAAAAAAGTCATACTAAGTGGCTAATTTGTGCGTGTGTGTGTCATATGATAAATAGAATATGAAATGAGTGTTTTTCTCATATAATATTCATGAAACTCGTCCAAATTTTCCGTTTGGGCTCGCCACAGGCTCGCCAAAACGGAAAATTCTTAGACTCGTTTCATAAATATTATATGAGAAAAACACTCATTCCATATCCTCTATTTACAGTTTCAGCTCTTACTTCACCGTGTGGCTTTCAATGGATATTTCTGATTTTTGTGTCCAGTTTCCTTTCACTTTTCACTTTTTTAAGAAAAAAATACAGTGCATGGTCTTTCTGTGACTACTATATCATCATATGGAGCAAATAAAATACTCACCATATCTTTGTAGTTAACATCTGCACCCCACTCCAATAACTTGGCAGTAATGTCCATCATATTTTTACGTTTTTTGTGTTCCTGTGTTTTGATGAGAAGATTGAGAGCATTATCTCCTTCCTGTAAGTTATAAAGGGAAGTTGCTGGTTTAGTGATTTTGATTTGAAAATTGCGCGAAGACAGGGGTGCATACAACAGTTTCCCAAACCAGCTATTAGGCGAGATTATAACGTATTTTATTTATCACAGTCATGTATAAAAGATCTGTTTCTTTACCAGAAACATCAAGTTTGATACCAAGTATACGGACAGATCTGTTTTACACATTCGCAAAACATTAATTGCCAGCATTTAAATCCCCATTTGGAAGACCTATTCTGGGGATATAATGTGGTCATTGAAGAAAGTTATAAAAAAGAAAACACAAGAGACCCAATACACCTCATGGGCTGATAAAATTTACACACCCAAAATTACACCCTTCAGTGTTGATACGCTTCTACAACGTGGGTGGCATTTTGCTACCAGGCCTCTAATACATACCCAATACTGACCAGGTTGCTTTGCATATAAATATATGTTCCCTCCATGGCGAGTGCTCGATAATGAACAGTGGTAACTTCGTTGTGTCCTTGAGCAAGGCGCTTAATCCCGATTTCCCACTCGGGTCACGGTGGTACTGTGTTTTAAAACGTACTGCACGTCGATGGTGCATTTGCCTTCAACCAATGTCGTTAAACCCCAATAAATAAATTAATATAATGCAGAGGGACCCATTACATACGATACTTTGTATACAGTAGCCTACATGAAGTGTAAGGTTGGTCTACTCTGAAGGTCATCAGTAATTATTACCACTTTAGTGGTCGTTCTCTAGTACATTAACAAAGTATAATGGGGCATTACAGGAGCGTAACGCTCTGCTTCAAAACGTCACGTGACGCGTCGGGCCGTTCATGGATTAAACATCTCATTAACAGCCTGGCAAGTCACGTGACTTTTGTTCCTCGCTGTCGTACACTCGGAAATGGAAATGGTTTCAACTAGTAAACAATGTGATTTTTTTAAATGTCCAGCAAAGCTAGCCCATAAGAACAATCAGATGTATATAGTAAGTAAGTCTGTATACATTTTATGCCTTTATCTCGGACTTAAAAGCGGTAAATATCGGGCCTATTTTTAAAGTTTTCAAACATCGTTGCATTTGAAAGCGTGTCTGTGTTGATTACATGATAATCACGTGACATCAGTTTGTTCGACAACAGACGATACTATCATCTGTCAAAATTGAAAACGTTAAAGATGCCATGTAGGTACGGGGCCAAAACGTTTTCAGAATACCGGTGGTAATAATAGTAATAACATGACTTTGTCGAGCCTTGTGGTTTATTAACGGTCCAACAGGTGTGAATAACAGCCCTTCAGGTTATTGACGGCCCTCGACTTCGTCTCGGGCCTTTTACAAGCTGTCGTGCTGTTATTTACACCTGTTGGGCCGTTAATAAACCACAATGCCCTCCAAAGTCTTGTTGTATTAACATTTGTTAAAACTCACTCCGCTCTTACAGTACAGCCGCCGTGGCTGGTCGTAATCCACGCGTGGGCAGTGATGTTCACGCATGCGTTTACGGGGTAATAAAAATCACCACCCGCAAAATTTTAATTAATGAAGCACCGGTTTTTACCCGGTGCTTCATTAATTAAATTTTTGATGATTATTCCAATAATTAGTGTTTGAAATCTAGTATTATTGCGTCCGTGGAAATTTTGCCCACCCGTGGACAATGACCAGTCCACGGTGGCCGTACTGTTGCCTTTGTTCAACCTTCGTTGTTATCTAAAGGAATGATCGCCAAGGACAATAACTGTGCATTATTTTTAACAAAACTACTGGGCATTATTATGACAATAACTAATAATAAGTAAATATTATTTTAAATAATGCCCAGTTATTTTTCTGATACAAACATTCAAACTCGCATGCCGATGTTTTTGCCTTAAGTTTCTACTTGAACATCCATACTGTTTTCTTCCACGAGTTTGCCTGAACATTAACTCACTAATTTAGCTGTTTGCATTTTCAATTTAAATTCCCAATTGTGTTAAAATGGCTTTTGTAAATTCGCATTTTAACAAGAATTTAACGTCAAAAGGATATTACGCCAGACAATACACTCGGCCAGGAAATTCGTCCGGATAATGGTGTCAGGGTTCACCCACGATCATTCATGGATGGCAATTTTCGTCACTGGAAGATATTTACAGTAAAGTTAGCTCCCCTTAAGTTTCTAAAGTTGTCCGTGAATTTAGCACTCGGGGTATGGGGATTTCATATAAAAATCAAAATTTCGAAATGTTAGCGAATTTGTATCATCGATGTTCGCATCAGTTCACAAACTTCAGGGATTTTCCCGTAGAGTAGTATAAAATACGAAAGCTGGATTGTTACTATTTTTTGCCAATCAGTTTGAATATTTGACTATTATTTTATGTTTAAACCCATTTAAAAAAAGAAAACGGAACTTTCACCATCTTTTGATGTCCTGTAAATTTGTTTCGTTCATTTTATCAGTAGTGCGCGCATCGTGACATATAATACAGACACTATCCTTTCCATTAATATAAACGTCTTGGAGGTAAGATTTGCTAATTTTTTTCTGTGAAGAATAAAAACTTGCAAATTACTGTAAATGCACATTCTCTGAACAAAGAGCCAAAGTGGAAATTTACTATTTGCTTCTAATTAACTTGCCATAAAAAGCCAAGTTTGCTTTTGTAACTTTTAATAAACGAAAACAACAGACAACTCCAAGAGCTGTCTGTTCTTTTCGTTTACTAAAAGTAACAAACGGAAACTTCACTTTATTTTCTACTGATGCCATAGGTGTTTTCGTAAACAATTACATGCATCTTAATTGGACCTTCTTCGCCAGTCTTATATTTCAGGATAGATAACTTTAGAGAAAGTCGATTTTCAGGATGAAATAAGCATTTATATTTATATTTATTTATTGGTGTTTAAGGTGACATACTTATGCATAATGGCTAATCGTGACCGTGACAGTTTTACGGGTGGAGGAAGCCGGAGTACCCGGAGAGAACCACCGAGCATCGACGAGCAACTGTCAGCTCCTCAACATTCTAACTCTGTTCAAGCTCCGCTCAAGCAGGGTTACAGCGGTTGAAGACATGTGCACCATCGACGTGCAGTACGCCCCAGTACACGGCGTCATCGTGCCCCCATGTAGGCAACCGGGGTAAAGTGCCTTGACCAATGACACAACGCGGGTCGTCCCGGGCGGGGATCGAACTCGGGACCTCTAGCATAGAGGTCCAACAGTCTTCCACTGAGCCACAGCCCTCCATCTTACTTCCTGTAAACTACAAATGTCATGGGCAATTAGTTTTCAAACTGTATCAAACTACATTCCGTTCCTTTTTTGTTGGCTATCCTGTCTGTCTTTCTTACTTCCTGTAAACTAGATACGTCAAATGCAAATGGTTTTCAAATTGTATCAAACTACCTATTTTTCAGTTAGAAAATTAATATGGTTACAAATATCCTGTTGTTCACGTCTCGGGTAGAAAAAAATGGCTCCCCGTCTTCTCATTCGCTACCTGCTAATGATATGATGAGTGGAAACGACAACGGATGAGCTACCAGCTTACTGTAGAATCCACACTCAATGTTAGTGTAACATATGTATCAATTTGGAAAATGTTTGGAAATAAATACTGTTTAAACTAAATCGAATAGAAGACACTTGCAAAACAATTCCCTGAATAACTGAAAATCTTCATTTTTTGCACAAAGACATGGCTTATACCTCCTCATTGGGACGAGTTCAACGAGCCCGTCCCAAATGAGGAGCATAAGCTATGTTTTTTAGACAGAAATTGAAAATATCACAGAATTTGAATGGCGAGTTGTGTGACTACAATGTTTGCCGTTTATGACCATTATGTCATGTAAAAGGTTCAGTCGACTTACAGTGGTTCATGGATATGTAAAAATATTGTATAAAATTATTAAACGAAATTCCCGCCAGGTCACAGTCGGTAAATGTTCTGGTATGGGCCCTAATGTCCGCCATGCTCCCCAGATTCGCCACTAAATGTAAAGGAAAGCAGATTGCAGGAATTTCAAGGATGTATGAATACTCACGTAAGTAATTAGGTTCATGTCGGCTCCCGTCTGTGCCAACCTTCGTAGTAAATCGAGTAGAGGCAAATCACAGTGTGTAATGGCATAATGTATCGGTCCTGCTCCTCTCTACAAATAATTTTAATTTGTATCAAATTTAACCAAAGCTTACATCGCTTTCTTTCATTTATTAGCGCTGACTTCAATCAACATTTTCCCTTGGTTTTTTCGTATAATTTGAAGCATTTCCACAGTGGCGGCGCCAGAAATTTTTGTGTGTGTGTGTGTGGGAGGGGGGGGGGGCAACTAGGGGGGCAGACTCCCATGAAGGGGGGCAAATACGTAAAGGATCATATCATTACTTTGTTATGAGGTAGTCCAAACTTGGACCCAAAGTCCATAATATACTTTTTTGGTTTGGTACGTCCTGTGGACGTACCAAACCAAAAAATTATATTACGGTCTTTGGGTCCAAGTTTCGACTAAATGTAATGGTAATTGGCGGTCCTCCTTTCAAAAAAATCCTGGATCCGCGTCTGGTGGGTCTGTGCGTGAGAGAGAGAGAGAGAGAGAGAGAGAGAGAGAGAGAGAGAGAGAGAGAGAGAGACTCATAATGCCCGTCTGTCGTAATGCGAAATCCATGAATTTTTTTAGACAAGGGATATGGATAGACATGCCTTTGTTGGCTCATAACTTAATTATAACTTATAAGTATCTGCATCCGAGTCTTTAAATCTCTACTGCCTGGATGTGTTCATCAGCTAGCCTGAGGCTTTGGGCTAAGTGTGTATGGGAAATTATTGGGAATAAAAAATAGAGGGGTGTGTGTGTGTGAGAGAGAGAGGGACTGAATGTGTTTGTGTGTGAGGCTGGATGGAAATGCATGCGAGATGGTTGGGGGGGCAAAGCCTTCGTTTTTTTTTTTGGGGGGGGGGGGGCAAATGCCCCCCCCCCCCATGCCCCCCTCCCCCGTAGCGCCGCCACTGCATTTCCAACAAGTGTGCTAAACACTGCCGGATTTTTATTGTGCTGAAATGCACCATAGCAGAGAACACCTTTAATTATTTCTTTGTGGAGGCTGGCAACCTCACAATAATTTGTTTTCTGTTGACGGTTTTTGCTGTTGTTCATTCTTCGTGGACTTGCTCCGCCCCATATTGCAGTACTGAGAATACAGTTCACATTTGCATTGCCTCGCCCGTCCCAAACAACCAGGCACGTATCACACAGCGGTTGAGAAGGTAGCAACGCCCATTGTGTTAAGTGGTATAAATTCTTCAATATGTACGATTCATGAAACTCACTCTACTCCCTACCTCTGATTTCGGAGATAATTAATATTTTGAAATATACATGGTAGGAAGACAACTTTTAGGACACTGTCCTTTCCATGCAGAGTATTATTATTTATAGACCTTACCAAGGGAAGTGTTCTCTTCGTCATGTCATTGGAACTCTGGGACGTTAGAAAAAATCACTGATTCCACGTCATAAGATTGGGAGCTCCCCACGATCAATATTATTTAGCGCGCATGCTCGAGCCTATATTGTACCAATTAATGACTGACTTTAATGATGCAGCAACTAGAGCTGAAACGGTTAAAGGGTTTTCTTGATCGATTAATCGCATGGATTAACCTTTGTTAACCGATTATCACTTGCACTAATAGGTAGCCGAATAATTGCCATGCCGCATTAACCCTTTAACCAGCGTAACGGTCAAAACCGGCCAGGCCTACATACAAAAATCTCCATTTAAATTTTGTCTCAAAAACATAGCTTATGACCCTCCATTGGATCGAGCTCGACGAGCTTGTTCCAATGGGGGAGGGGAGTGGTCATAAGCTATGTTTTTGAGACAAAATTTGAAAATTTTGAGTAATTCCAGAACTGATTTTGCAAGTATCATTTGCTATCCAGATTGGGCCATTTCCAGCTACTGATACAGTATAATGATCAAGCAAGTGAACAATTTTGCCAGCACGTAACTTGCATGCTTTACTCTCTCTCATATAATTGTTGTGAGTCAGAGTGACAATGTTTGCTTGTTTTTGAGCAAGTTTGTTTCTTTGTTAACCCATATAATACAATGGTTCAAACGTAACGATTAATCGATCAATTACTTTTTTGATCGATCAAGATGTTGATCCTTGGTTAATCGATTAATCGGTTAACCGTTTCAGTACCAGCAGTAACCAATTCTCAAGATGGTTCAACTGACTTTGGTTAAAAAACCGAACCATATTTATACTGGATCGACCAAATTGGATACTTTTGACCTCCACGTGTATATCAGACTGAGCGTGTGCCATTAGCCTAACTAAGTATCAAGTCTAGTGATTTCTATCAAGAGTCAGTTGATACCCAAGACTCCACTCCAGGTGAAGCAAGAAAAATTATAGGAGGAGGGGGTTCATACAATTTACCCCACCACTTAATTGCGCCTCGGCAATTCAACATATAAAGTATCAATTTCGCCAATACGCTCGTGCAATACAAGAGTAGATCACAGATGCCACATTTGCTGCAAATAATAAAAGACTGATACTATTACCTATTTAATTTTCATATATCACGTGGGAACTTCAAGGAAACTGATAGGTCGGCTCACGCTATATAAACAGCCTGTTCAGTATAGTACTCATTGTGGCTATACACGGGCTTCTCGGGGAACTATACCCAGGGAAAGGAAAAGTCCGCCACAATTCGAAGTCAAAGAGCTAATTTTTCTGTGTGTCCATACGAGTTAAGTTTGTGTTCACTGTAGTCCATTTTAAAATAGTCATGCAACACTTCGTCCAAACTTCGACCGCGTGTGAGCGAATTATTGGAACCATTTCAAAGGCATTATTAGACACTTTGGTCGAAGTGTTTGATGAAACTGAGAGGCTAAGGTACTTTGTATAAGTCGTCGGTTGTTACGAATCAATTTTACAGAAGATCGTTGCGCTATGTAATATGCATAAACTACTATTTACCTAACATGATTAGCAGGTGCTCCAACCGCCACCAGTACTGAAGCTTTTGTCCCACCGGTACCGGGACAAAACTATTTTATGAGGAAATTCCTAACTGAACGAGGGTAAACGGGCTAATAATTGTGTATGGCACACGTGTAAGACATACTTTCAGCTTATTTGTGAATGAACATATCGAAACACCTTAAAGGTTCATGATCTGTCTACACCACCACCTCGATCAGGCCGATCATTTTAAGCACCGTCATCGACTACTTGAAAGAAATTATTCTGTGGCGACATGAAAGTAATCATAAAGCACGATTTTTGTGCTTTATGATTACTTTGATGTCGCCGCAGAATAAATGGTACGATGCCATGTTTGTCTTTGCGATCTTGGTGACTGGGTCGGTTTGAAAACGAATTTCTCCCATTTGATTGTGATGTCACCCAATTGTTGTCAAGTCCCGGTACCGGTTTCGACGGGACAGACTCTGTCCCGCCCCGGTACCGGTTATGTTGGTACCGGCAGTACTTTGACATGACTGGTTCCAATGTGTTCTATGTGCCTGCTGGCACATAGAACACATTGGAACTCAGGGGACGTCATGTCAAGTTGTTCAGTCTACAAAATTCCTGCAGATTCTACTTCGTGTGTTATGGGTTGCCGAATTTACATAAGAAACATTTTAAATTGCTCTTTAAATAGCCTACCTGAGAAGGAATTTTCAAATATACTTCTTGAATAGATGGAAAAACTAAGAAACAGAAATAAATATTGTTCGTGTTTGATAACCTGCTATTTATAAATAAACATAAGCAGAACATATGTCATTTCGTCTTTAACGATAAGGAGCTTGTTAAGACATGAAAACATTGCTTATAAATTTTAAACTCTGACTTTGCGTCTGACTCAACGAGCTCTGTCAAACAAGATTGGATTCGTTAAATTCCAAATTGCATAATGGGAAAATTGCAACTTGAAATTGAGGTATTTTGACACGAGAGTGAAGAGGTTAATGTAAAAAGAAACATTAGAGCATACTTTTAACAATTATTATTTACCCATACCTGGTCTATAAAATTCACATCTTGAGCTCTTCCTAAGTATTGATGTATCAATGGTCCATTACTGTCTCTTATTGAATCTATGAGACCTGTCTAGAAATCAAATTTAAAAGCAAAAACATATTATTGAATGGCATTATCCATAAATAGTTGGGCTGAATCAAACAGACTTAATCAAACGTAACAAACGTATCCCCAGCTAGCGCTATTCACTAAAATCGACTTCAAGTTTTATTGTATTCTCATTTTCACTTTAAAAATGATGGTTGGTGGCCATCATTGGGAAGAGGTAGTACAGTTCGTTCTAATGAGGGATCATAAACTTCGTTTTGAAGCCAAAAAAGAATGTATTGTTAAGATCTTGTGGGGATTTTCTTGTAGAGTCAGTTAAATGTTGGGCGTGCTGAAACGTAGGCTGTGGTGCGAACTGTGGCGTGAATGGAGCTTCAAATGGTGAAAGTACCGAAGTCGTGGGGAGAGAACCTGAAAAGTTACATAAGTTGACGACGCAAATAAACTTCCACGAGGCAAGTAATCTTATTGGATCGACTTCCTCTTGGCTGCAGTAAGATACGTTCACAGCCCCATTTGCGTTCAAAAATGTTTTGAAAATTGATGTCGAAAAGGCGTTTTTTTCGCGATGCTAATTGACAGCTGCTAATTATTTTTGAGTGAATGGAATACCATGTGTGGTTAAATAATTCATACAATTTTTGAAGGGGGACCCACTCCTAGGGCCTTGCAAATCACCCATTTTCGCTTCGAATGGAATCTCGAATCGAATCGGGTCTATTTTTCGAATTCGAATCGAATCTTGAACGTCTTGAGGATGTTTGACCGGAGGAAGGGGGTGCTGTAAACCTGATTTGTTCCGCCAGTGATGGCTCAAGTCCCGACTGATAACATATTCCAACCACATCACCAAGGCATGCCTTCGAAGAAGGCATGCCTTGGTGATGTAGTTGGAATATTACCCAGTGAGGATTATAATTCAAAAACAGAAGTGGGTGCGAGAATCATTAGTACTAGGCACTGCACATGGCTAGTTGCTAGCAACAGTTCATCGTTGATATTGCCTGGCAACTTTAAATTTTCTTTCAACAGTGATAGTGTCTAGTGTGACTGGAATTGGCATGGCTGGTGGCATGAGTACAGATGTTGCTTCCGCTGAGATATTGGAAACTGCATTTAGTCATCATTTTCAATATTATTTCGGTACAGTTTCCTCCAGAATTAAACGTATTCTGAGACGACGTAGATGACTGATGCCAGTCTTTCTTTGGTGAAAAGGTTTGAATGGAAACTAATCTTGCAGCCGATTCGAATCGAACCGAATAGCAACTTAAGATTGGAATCGAATAGACTCTCGAAGCTTCGGAGGGCCCTACCCACCGCTTTCCCCTACATTTGTGCCTCCAAAAGTTAGTAAAAAGCCATTCAAGAAACGAGCACATTAATGGGAACACTAGAAGAGTGATGGAATTAGCCATATTTGGGGAACCTCGGTGGGCCCCCTGGAAATGTCTTACTATGGTCGTCCACGTGAGTGGCCATGTTGTGATGGTGCATTGTGTCAGTGCGAATGCGCAGGGTGTGTTGTTATGGTGCTTCGGCGCGTGTTGTTAGGTGTTTCCGTCGTCCATTTTGTTTACTGGAGACCGTCATCTTGTTTTCTCTGGCGGCACGCGGTTACTGTGTAACTAAAAGTTCTATAATATGTTGGAGATGTCTTCTGGTGATGTGTTCGTCTCGACTGGTGTAACTCAAATTACCCGAGAAATACTCCAATTTCCAAAAACGACTTTATTTTGTTCGAATTCCCCAAGAATCTTCCACATAAAAGTAGCAGGTAGTGCTATATGACTTTGTAGGTGTTGTTCCTTGTATAGATGAGAACTAGTTACCACACACAACCCGATAATTACCTCACATCCCCAAGCTGTGGTGACCAAGATTACGACCAAACAAAATGGACAACATAAACACGAATCACCCTAACATCATGAGATGCGCATGCATACTGAGAGGACTCATATGTATTCTTTCTCCTCCGCTAATGATCCGCACACAGAACAAAACTACAGAATAATTCTTCTTACACATCCAGACAGTAACCACATTTGTTTAACGACTATGCAGCTCTCGCCAGTGAGAAAAGAAATGGACATCAGGAACCAGACCTGAAGCTAAAGGGGGTCGAGGTGTGGTTCACCCCCATGGAAAATTGTTATTGTCGTCCATTATCGCTGGCCGTCCGAATGCCAACATTTGCTCTGAATGTAATTGATCAGTTTGTCCCACAGAATTCCTCCAAGTGGTGTGACCTGGACAGGTATGGGCGTCAATATTGACAGGTTCCTGACAAAATGCTGATCTGCGTGTTTCGTAAAAAAAAGTGGTAGATCTGCGACAGTTATACATATAAGTATACGATATTCGAGTAGTCATATACACGGAAAACTTTCGTTTATTTTATTATTATTTTAAAGTATTACTTTCGTTTATTGTATTTTTAAAAAAGTATATTGAGTTAGGTTTCAAGTTCGTGCCGAAGGCCATCGACCTGGGAACATTGTCGGAAAAGTTTAGCTCTCGCACCACCAAGGCGGAAAATTGGGTACGTGACAACCGTTACCTATTCCCAGTTCTTTATTCGACATTCGTTATCAACGATAACATCGGTTGATAACGAATGTCGAATAAGGAATTGGGAATAAGTAATGGTCGTCACGTCCGTCGGAAAAAAAATAGCTTTGGACCTATCGGAAGCAGGAATCAGTTCGAATCAAATTTAACATATTTTCATTTGCCAATAAATGACCCAAATATACCGGCGGCCTGGGGGCCCCTGTGCCCATGAAGGTACCCACCCCACCCCCACATCCCACAAAAAGCATTGTCCCAATGCAGGGTTCACATAACATTGAGCGCCAAACTGGTCTCCAATACAGAGCCACGCACACTACAAATGCCTCAGATCCGCTCTTAGGCACTGAATGTTGCAAAAGTTGTGAGACAACCCACCTCCACTGTCGTCGTCACGATCCTGCATGCACTTGCCATTCGGGTGAACATACGACATCGGTCGACGTTTGTTCCGAGTGTTTGCTTACTATTACTACTACTTTAATGGTCACCGGCTCATTTGTCGCGTTCTTCTAATGAGGAAGCAACATCAACCTTGGGCACAAAACACGCAGTATTAACCTGTGACAACAATTCATAGAGGCACACTGTGTATCTGTGATATGTTGGGACAAGTTAAACAGGTCTAGAATTCCTTTTGGAGTGCTGCACGCTTAGAAAAAAACTGAGGAGGACAATTTTTTGCACCCCTTGATTTTCTGGAATGTCAGAAAATCTATCATCATTTCGTTTCCCGAGTTCCAATGTGTTCTCTGTGCCTACTAACACAGAGAACACATTGGAACTCAGGGGACGATTTGTCAATGTGGCATTGATTCGCGATAATTCACGACCCATTCTGCGTCGCATTTCGATACATTTTGAGTGTAGAAGACATTCACGTAAGAATTGAATGCAACATTTTTAATAATGAGAAGATTTTTACACCATGTAACTGATGTAGTACAATTTTTCAGTCACATTATTAATGCCTTGAAGTGAATATAACCAAAACAGCATACAAGTTTTTGCACTGAAATATCAGGTGCAATTGCACTCCCAAGCAATCTGATGAGGCAACTGTTTTACACTCCTTGATTTGCTAGGCTACCAGGCCTGGTTAAAGGTACGTTAATCGTCAGCCAAGTTTTAAGTTTTGGGTGTTCCAATCGGTAACTCTCTCACCTTATTCTAAGTGGGAACCTCCGATCGCTGCTCTGTGTCTCTGTGGCTTTTGGTCCACTCGGCAACTACCTCATCAGGTTCTAAGATTGAACCTTCGGTCGTTACGCTACATCTCAATGCCTTACAAAGGAGTGCGCGATGTGGGTAACGACCCGAGTGTTCTAGTTCGGCGTGAGCAGTGGTGGGGCGGGGTGGGATGGGGTATAGATACATGTAGTGCCCTGTAGGGTGTTTCAGCCTCCCTTCCTCGTCCCTTATCGGGGAAACAGTCGCCCTTATGGGCTTGTCGAGAAATACCCTAGGATAATCCCTGGCGCCACCACTGGCCGTAAAGTCTCACCCACAGAATTTAAACGGTACTGGCCCCGTTAATAATACGTACAGACTACCTTGAACTCTAAATCTTCAGTTGTTTCCTTCAGTTTATCTTGACGGGCAGGGAAATGTATAAAATTCCTGTAAGTGTTCTCTTCTTTGTTCAGCTCTGTCATATTGCACCGCGGCAGTTTTTTATCTCAGTAGAAAGATTACCACTTCGTGTTAAGCTGTTACTGTTGATGTGCAGTAGTCTTCGCCATGTTCATTTTTCCCTTAACTGTCTGCTTCACTGCAAAAGGAACGATCAGAATTCAACTTCACTGGCTGAGGGCTAGTTTAGTTTTGGTGGGCTTAATTTGTTATTCTCCATTGTTTTGTAATTGAACAAATTTATATAAACAAAATATAATTTGCATTTGATTGAACATGAAACATGAACAAAGAAAATATTGACTTTTACTCTCTGGTACTTCATTCTTCTGAAAGCCCTGCCGGTGGCTTCTTGCACTCAACGAGTAAAAACTACACGAAGGTTTCATATACTTTTTAATTTGCATGGGCGGACCAGGCCCCCCCCCCCCCCCCCCCCCCACACACACACACACTCACTATTCTCCTTCCTATTTTATAAACGTATCTTTTCACAAGCCCCAAGACCAGGTATTATCTGCTATAACACAAGGACAATCACAACCAGAGGTATAGGGGACGTCCATGTGTTATTGCGGATAATCACCGTACGACATGGATCCAGCTTGTCTCTCCCGCGACGAAGCCACACACTGACTTCTCATTTTCTAAACTTTTCCCTGGTAAGGCCCCTAGATAAAAATCTGTTCCGGCGTGTTTTCACAAGAGAACAATAGGCTTAAGGCTATGGTCTATATCTAATTAGCATCGGGAATTTTGTGGGAAGGGTCTATAACTATGGGGAATAACCATGGGTGCTATATGCTGTAGACTGCGATTGTTATCTGGTCCCTTCCTTTTTTAACATTGGATTGATTTTTCCCTCTGATCAACGATGAGATTGGGGGCGGGGGGGGGGGGGGGGGGGGCACTCAAAGCACAGCTATATGCTGTACATTGCGATTGTTATTTGGTCCCTCCTTTTAAATACTGGACTGATTTCCCCCTCTGATCCTCTATGAGATTGGGGGTGGGAGGGAGCACTCAAGGCACTTGGTGGTAACAGGGCTCCTCTCAAACACCTACAATCGGTTAAAAAAAATAGTACCTATTATTTATTTTCTATTTTGTGCGTCAGTGAATAAATGGTTTCTCTGCTGACCTATCAGAGGTTACAAGCCTTTTTTCGAAGCGTTGAACTACCACTGACAGGACATGAACTTTTTGGAGATCCAATAACACTCGTAATGTACAGCTATATGCTGTATGTTGCGATCGCTATTTGGGCCCTTCTTTTTAATATTGAACTGATTTTCCCCTCAGATCTACGATGAGATTGGGGAGGGGGGGGGGGGGGGGCACTCAAGGCACTGGGTGGTAAAAGGGTTACCTTCAACACCAACAGATCGGTTGAAAAAATAGAACTTATTACTTCTATTTTGTGTGTCATTGAATCAACGGTTTTTCTGCTGACCTATCAGAGGTTACAAGCCTTTTTTCCGCGCGTTGAACTATCACTGAAAGGATATGAAGAAGATTCTTAGAATCTTATTGTTGAAATTCCATAACCTTGAAGGTTAATTTTGTGTTCACTAACAAGGAGAAATGTCAATGGAACTTTTCGTAGATCAAATAACACTCGCAATATACAGCTATATGCTGTATTTTGCGATTGTTACTTGGTCCTCTCCTTTTTAATACTGGACTGATTTTCCCCTCTGATTTACGATGGGACTGGGGGGGGGGGGGGCACTCAAGGCACTTGGTGGTCATAGGGCTACCCTCAGACACCTACAGATCGGTTGAAAAAATAGAACCTACTATTTTCTATTTTGTGGGTCATTGAATCAATGCTTTCTCTGCTGACCTATCAGAGGTTACAAGCCTTTTTGTCCAAGTGTTGAAGTATCACGGACAGGATAATGAACTTTTCAGAGATCCAATAACACTCGCAATATACAGCTATATGTTGTAGATTGCGATTGTTATTTGGTCTCTTCCTTTTTAATATTGGGCTGACCTGTTTCGTCCGTTCTCCACTACGAATGCAATTTTAGCGGATTCAACCTCACCACAAAGTAAAGCGGCCATAGAAACTTAAAACGGATTACATGATACCGCCTTCAAAAAAACGACATCTTAACCGCACCATGAAATGTATTGTTTTTTCTTGTATAATTCTATTGTTAATATTGTTTGTTTTCCCAAAATTGAAACCTCGGATAAGAATTGTTGTGTATTACCGGGTGTTCTATAAGGTACCGTGCAGATATTTTCTAATAGTTGTGATGTTTTTGTTTTTTTCAAGCGAAATATTACTCCATGATCTCGTTACAAACGAGGATGACTCATCAGAAATTTGTCCTTCAGGGTGTTTGTCGATCAATAAACAAAACAATCAATATGGCGAACATCACATTTGGTAGTTTGAACTGTCGAGGTCTGTCTTCCGATACTGTAAAACGCAGGGATGTCTTCTCACGGTGCAGGAAGGCATTTGATATCACTCTCTTGGTAGACACTCATTCGTGTAGTGATGTGGAAAATTTATAGAGAAACGAGTGGGGTTACGAGGCAATTTTCAACTCCTACACTAGCTCCAGTAGAGGGACTGCGATTCTATTTCGAAACACTTTAAGCTACAAAATACATGATAGTAGGAAAGACCCTTGTGGTAATTTCATTGTACTGGACATAACTATATATGACCAAAGGCTCACGTTAGTGGCTCTGTATGGTCCCAACAACGATAAACCTCGTTACTTTACAAATCTGTTTGATATAATTGAAGAGATGGGTAACGACGCAGTACTAGTTGGAAGCGACTGGAATGTACCAATTTCTTATGAGGCTGACACAATAAATTACAGACATAAAAATAATAAAAAATCAAACGAAACAATTAAAACCTTAATTGAAAAATTCGATTTATATGATGTTTGGAGGGAGGAGAATCCGAGTACTAAAAGATACACATTGAGGGGCCCAGACAATAAAATGGCCAGATTAGATTACTTTTTGATGACCTCCAATTTGCAATTGTTTTTAAAAGGTGCGGACATAGAAATTAGATATAGGTCAGATCATAACCCAATAACTCTAAAACTATCTTTCGTAAATCAATCGAAAGGGAAAGGAATATGGAAATTTAATAACAGCCTTCTAAATGATGGAGAATATGTGTGTATAGGCAAGAAGGTAATAGCAGAAACTGTTCTACAATACAATAATAATAATAATAATAATAATAATAATAATAATAATAATAATAATAATAATAATAATGGATTCTCCATTAGCGACCAATTATTTTGGGAAACACTTAAACTCATGATAGGGGCAAAACAATTCCTTCTTGTGCATCTCTTAAACGGAAGTCCGAACAAGAACAATCAGAAAAAGAAACAAAAATAAAAACTTTGCAACGAAGATTAGATGAGGGTGATTTAAATGTCAGGGAAGAAATGGAAACTTTACAGTCAGATTTAAAAATAATTAGAGAGAAAAAAATCAAAGGCGCTATTTTGCGATCGAAGGCCAAATGGAAAGTTGAAGGGGAAAGAGCTACAAAATATTTCTGTAACCTTGAAAAACGACACTACACTGAAAAAATAATCAGCAAATTAATTAGGGATGATGGTTCTGAAACACAAAACTTAACTGAAATTCTTTCTGAACAGAAACAGTTTTATGAAAAACTATATACATCTAGCAATCCGGGGGCAGATGAGACGAATAACGAGAATAATTTTTTTGACAGTGAGAACCCTTTCCTGAATTTTTTAAATGATGATGAAAAAATTTCTCTAGAGGGCGATTTACTTGAGTCGGAATGCCTCCACGCATTGAAAAAAATGGCAATTAATAAAACACCTGGTTCTGACGGCTTCACTGCCGAGTTTTACAATTTTTTCTGGAAGGACATAGGTAGCTTTCTAGTTAAATCCCTAAACTATGTTTATCAAGCAGGAGAACTCTCAAGTGTCCAAAAAGGAAGCATTATAACGTGTATCCCAAAACAAAACAAATCAAAACTGTAGATGAAAAATTGGAGGGCAATATCGCTAATAAATGTCGATGTAAAAATTGGATCAAGTTCAATAGCGAACCGCATAAAAACAGTTCTGCCCAAAATCATTTCAGAAACCCAATTGGGTTTCATGAAAGGTAGATATATTGGTGAATCTACTAGATTATGCTTCGATGTAATTAAGAAGTGTGAGCAGAAAAACATACCCGCGATCTTAGTTATGATAGATTTCGAGAAAGCTTTTGACTCATTAGAATGGAGTTTCATTGAACGCTCACTAAATTTTTTCAACTTTGGACCATCTACCATAAAATGGTTTAGAAGTATTACAACGGGATCTATAGTTGTGTTTTGAACAATGGCCATTGCTCAGATCGATTTGCACTAGGCAGGGGTGTGAGGCAAGGTGACCCTTTATCACCCTATCTGTTTATTTTGTGCGCTGATATTCTCAGTGCCTCGTTAAAATTCAACACAGAAATAAATGGAGTTAATATAAATAACTCCGAATATCTAATAACACAATACGCGGACGACACAACGCTGTTCTTAAGCGATGACGGCCATTCATTCAATGCTGTGTTAAGTATCATGGGTGAATTTTCCAAACACTCAGGCCTGAAGGTGAATTTCGATAAAACACAAGTGATTTGGATTGGATCAAAGACGGGATGCGGTGAAGTAATTCCAACACGCTACAAAGTATACGCTACAAAGTATATTGGAGTTCATTCACAATTTTAGGTAATGAATACGATTTATATAGTGACAGATTTATTGAGAAAAACTATTTGAAAAAAATGGAAAAAATTGAAAAACTATTCAATGATTGGTCTTTCAGGAAATTATCCGTAAAAGGTAAAACCTGTGTAGCGAAGACCATGGCCCTTTCAATATTAATACACTGCCTAAGTGTTCTTCCTGACCCGGCAGAAGAAATTCTTCACCGAATGCAAACTATTTTTTTTTAAATTCCTGTGGTCTAGAAAACAAGACAAAATAAAATGAAACATTATGATAAATACGTTTGAAAATGGTGGAATTAAATTCCCTCACCTACAAACTTTCAGTCGGTCGCTAAAACTAACGTGGGTCAAGCAATTATTAGACCCCAAGGTATTTGCCCCCTGGAAGACACTTCTCTCAGACGATCTTGAGAAATATGGCGGATATAAAATGTGGTACCTTCGTAAAGAAGGATTGGAAAAGATAAGTAAAAATCTTAACCCTTTTTGGAAAAATGTGTTCAGTGGGTGATCGGCCATGGACGGCACGGGACCCCCAAATGTTCCAGAGATACTGACGGAACCACTTTTCTTCAACAACAATATTAAGATTGGGGGGAAACTATTTTATAATCAACACTGGTGTGACCACGGCTTCTTCTTTCTAAATGACCTCTTAAACAACGAAAATTCCTTCCTGTTATACACCGAGTTTTGCGCGAAATTTGATTTAAAACCACCCTTCACTGTCTACCAGGGAGTGATAAACGCGATTCCGAAAAGCTGGAAAAGGCTTATTAAATCCCTTCCAGGATGTGCTGACATTACAAACACTCGTGTCGAGAAATTGAATATCTCACAAAAAGTAAATCGAACGTTCTACCCACTTTTCCTTGAGCTATTCAGTGAAAATCCCCAAAAAGCTCAAACTAAATTGAACAGCGTGCTGAACATTTCTCTGCAAACTTCAGGTTGGGAAGCGATCTACAAAACTCCGTTTGTGACCACAGATGATCCAAAGCTGCAAGCCACGCAGTTCAAAATTTTACAAAGAATTATATGTACAAATTCCATGTTTTTTAAAATGAAACTTGTGGAGACAGAACTGTGTACCTTCTGCGGTAACACAAAAGAAACTATAAAACATTTATTTTTTGACTGCCCATTCTCTAAAACAGTTCTACTGAACTGGCTTTCAAAATTAGAGGAATGTTGTAACTTGACTTTTTCCATGACCCCCGAATATATTATTTTACATTCAAACAATCAAACCACGCCTCCGATCATTGATCTCAGTATTCATTTATTTAAACAGTTTATTCTCTCATGCAGAACAACGGGGTGTACCCCTAATTACTCAAGTTATATTGAACGGCTGAAATATTATAAACAGATCGAATTAATGTCTTTATATGTATATTCCGCCAAAAAGAAAATTACCATTCAAGAGAGGTGGAACTCATTAGCTACTGTTGTTTGACCTTGCATTAGTTTTTGAGCAATTTTAGCCAAAACGCCGATGTAAAGTTAATTAAAACAGAGTATTTTTCACGTAACTCTCCTTCCAGACTATCGACGAGACAGTTTCAAACCTTACTTCCATGAGATTGAGACAGAAATACCGCCTACGACAAACACTCCTGAAGTGACTACTGTTTCATTGAATATGAGTTTTTTTTCTTTTTTTCATTTACACAATTGTGCATATTCCTGTTGCTTATTTTTTTGTAAATCACCTATGTGAATACACAACTGTATCGATTATCACTGTACATTTCTGATGTAATACTATATCTGGATAAAAAATATATATATAAAAAACATGGGTGTCTGGTGTGCAATTCTCACAGACGTTTGAATGATTTGTAAAGCTTGAGAAGCACGTCTTTGTTTGCTCCCAATATTTGCCTCTGATTATCTTCAGAAAAAAATTGATATGGATACCAATGACTTGTACGTATATTCAGTACGTGGGGAGTGTATTACCACTAAATCACCTGCAGAGTGGCGATTCCACCCAAGCAATAACTGCAAATTTGTTGCAAAGCATAGCAAGCACAAGCAAAGTTCCAGCCAATGGGCCTCCGGGTTACACCCGGAGGTCCATTGGCTGAAACATTGCTTGCATTTTGGGTCCACATGTACAGAATTTGAAAGTGATACGTTGAGTGATAACTCTATTCCCCAGGTGATTTAATTACAATCCACTCTCCACGTACTGTATATATCTTACGCAACTCAGTAAACTCTGTTCACCGAAGACATAAAACCCACCGTCTGCATCTCTGATCGCAGAAACATCTCAAGAGTGACCACTAATTTGATATAAGCTATAATTACTATCAAAACAAACCTACCGAGGTGTGAATTTTAGTTTTTCGACGTTTTGAGAACACCCCGCCCTTAGGATCCTCCGATGAGAGTGGGGCACCTCTCTCGCCCTCTCGTGTTCGTACCCAACTCGCCTCTACGCGCGCCGGGCGATCATGACTGGGCGCCGAGGCCAAGAAATTTTGAATTTACGACTGGCTTGGCCTTCTGGTTACTAACAGCCGTCCACCACAAAAAGCTGGAACAACTTACCAGACGTACTCACCGGAGCCGCAATACTAACGGAGTTCAACCAAACCTATGCCCAATTGAACTTGATCCCCAAACCACCTCTTTATTTCCGTGTGGGTAAAAGAAAGGCCAACATTTTACACTCAAAATTGCGTAATAACTTCAGCGACCTAAATAATGACAAGTTCCAAAACTATATTCTGGCCACTCCAAAGTGTATGTGTGGTAATCCCTGTGAAAATGCTCATCACTATCTCCTGGTGTGCCCTCGATACTCTGACACCAGGATTACACTACTCGATTCTCTTCGAGATTTTTGATATATCATTTTCGAAACCGATCTCTTGTGCGGTAAACCCAAACTGACAACAAAACAAAACGAATATATCTTTCTGAAAACCCTAGTTCAGCGATCCCAACGTAGTGGCTACCCCTCTACGTTCAGATTCTTCCCATTCAATCCTATAGAAAAAGTTCCCATCAATTTTTTGTGGGAACTCAAAACTCGAAATTAGGAATATATATCAAGCTTTCGCCCATATTACCGGCTGCAATCGATAGTACACGTATTTCCTTACATTTGGGCAGAGTTTATTGATCCCTTTAATTGTCGTCATTTGAGTACTCGGGAGGCGTCAACGGAGATTTCGAAATCGGCCATGTTTTTGTATAAAAATAAAACAGTAAAAACAATAACCCGGTAATGGCGCCGAAACGAATAGACCTTTTTATCGATGCGGAATCGGAAATTCAATCGCAATTCGCGCAGAGAAGGTCATCAAACTCGGTCGCATTCGCACAGAGCAGATTATCAACCCCCTCTGCGCAATTGCGATCGAATTTCCGATTCCGCATCGATAAAAAGGTCTATTCGTTTCGGCGCCATTACCGGGTTATTGTTTTTACTGTTTTATATTTATACAACATGGCCGATTTAGAAATCTCCGTTGACGCCTCCCGAGTACTCAAATGACGACAGTTAAAGAATAAAACATAGTTTGGATCAATAAACTCTGCCCAAATGTAAGGAAATACGTGTACTATCGATTGCAGTCGGTAATATGGGCGAAAGCTTGATATATTTTCCTAATTTCGTGTTTTTAGTTCCCGTAAAAAATTGATGGGAACTTTTTCTATAGGATTGAATGGGAAGAATCTGAACGTAGAGGGGTAGCCACTACGTTCGGATCGCTGAACTATGAAAACCCAAGCGTTCATCCTAGCTAGTGGCCGCTTCAATTGAGTCATATTATCGACTAGCCTCTCTCTTGCACTAGACGAGACGTACTATAAACGCAACATCCCTCCCCATTATCTTACCATTAAAGAGCTTCCGTAGAGAAAGTCAACAGTGTCCAGCCCTATGAATTCCCTGTGTCGATACCCTATTACGTACATGGTTGCCTGTTTCAACAACTTACATTTCAATTGTAAATAGTGTAAATCCCTATTCATTTGTGAACCAATCTATATATCTTGTAGCCGCATCTATGTATTGTTTTTCTGTTGTATTTATGGAGAGGAGTTAACATAAGTTGTATAACTTGTACTCTTATCCTTTTTGCAAATTTATGGCAAATAAAATAAGTTTAAACTAACAGCCGGCTGTGTTGTGGTTGTTAATCTGAAGGTTTGTTCGATTTAAATTTCCATCGTAAAGCTAGCGTACCCACTGTGTACTATTCATATCCAAATAACAAATTATGCTGTTTAAGATTTAGTAGGTCTGTTGTGGTTGTTAAGCTGTGTTAATAGATTTATATACACGCTGGCCAGAAACCAAATCAGTTTTCATCAGATAAACCGGTGTCGACCCTCGGGGATAGCCGCACCCCAGTATCATGGCCCATCGCCTTCCTGGTAGAATGGTGTGGTTTGTGGGGTTGTTTTTTGTATTTGTATCATTCTTTTGGCCCTTATTTTTTGGTACGTGTATCCAAAATGTAATATACTACTCAAAGTTTGCTGAGCACCAAGTATATCCAACTACCTGTTTTACGTTTTAGTTGAAATATTGGTATGAAAAATGTATATATTTTTTATTTAATTATATCTTTAATGATTTAAGCACAGAAATTAAGATTTTGTTTGTGTTTGACATTGTTTTTTAGCTTTTGAATAAGATAACCATGGAAAATGGATATTATTGGTAAAAGAGGAAATATTTAAAATTTGCCAAAAAGTTGACCGAGCGAACTGATATGGGTTCAATATCGAGTATGAGACCCATTATTGTTAATTTCAGCTTGACAACGCCTTTTCATGCTCCCAATCAGGTTCCAGATGGTCCTTTGTGGGATGTTGTTCCATTCTCGGACCAGCATGGCTCAAGCTCATGGACACTTCTTGGTTGGATTGGACGGACTGAAATTGCAAGCTGCAACTCATTCCAGACATGTTCGATTGGATTGAGGTCAGGGGATCTTGCTGGCCAGTCCATACACTCAATCCCCTCCCTCTGTCGATACTCCCGGACAGCATGGGCAACATGAGGACGGGCGTTATCGTCCATCAGAATGAAACTATCACCCACTGCACCTGCATACAATCTGACGTGGGCATCCAGGATCTCATCAATATACATGTACCGCAATGCAGTCAATGTACCACGACCAAGGACACAGAGCTCTGTATGTCGATCCCTGCTGATGCCGTCCAGACCATTATTGACCCTCCACCATAGCGGTCATGCTCAGCAATGTTGGATGCATGGAATCGCTCTCCTGGTCTTCTCCTCACCCTAGAACGCCTGTCTGTGTTGTCTAGGCAGTACCTTGACTCATCTGTAAAAAGGACAGGTCGCCAATCTTCTCTGGCCCATCCAACGTGATCCATGGTCCATTCCTATCGTGCCTGGTGGTGGTTCTGGGACAGCAGAATGCGAATACATGGTCTTCTCGATCGGAAACCAACTTCGTGCAACCCTGCCCGGATAGTCTGCGTCGAAACATTTACCTCGGATGCATTCTGAAGGTCAGTGCGAAGCTGGGTTGCTGTGTCAAAGCGGTTCCTACGGGCCTGAATGATCAAAGACCGGTCTTCGGCTGCAGATGTTGCCCTGTCTCTGCCACCACCATGTCGTCTGATTGGGGTGCCATTCTGCTGAAATCTTGCCCAGGCTCTGGTGATCACCGTATGGTGCACACCAAGGGCTTCACCTACCGGACGATGGGTAGCCCTTGTTCCCCCATCCCTACAGCCCGCCACATTTCTGCTTCAGACAAATGTCTTCTTACCTTTGCATTCGTCATATTCAATCATTAAATCACATGAGTTTGTGTTGAAATGAAGACTGAATACCCAACACATCTCATGTACATGTCGACAGTACACGAAAACATCATGAAAATCAAGGGGTACATGCTTTCCATGACTGTCACGAAAAGTCTGCCTGTCAAGAGAGCTAATGTAAACACTGGGGACCATCTCAATACATTCCTCAATCATATCCACCAAAAATATCGCAAACGTGTCACAAGAAAATTTCACAATGATGTGTCAAATATGTAGTGCTTAGCAAACTTTGAATAGTATATTTGTCATTTTAAAAAGATTATTACACAAGCAAATTGTAAAGACTTCTAAGAAATGCCCAATCTGATGACCATTAATTGTTAAAAAAAAACAAACGAAGTATACTGTCTATTTTCGCCTTGAAACTGTATGTATTTTAAGTCCGGTCCATACGTATATTCCGATATAATTTTAAATGGAGATAGCATTTTTGTTAAGTGCTAATACAAAGATTAGGACTGGGCATGAAAACTTAGCTCATTCGGGAAACTGGAACTATTTCATTTTTTCCTCAGCCCAAGGTACAGGGTTACAAAGATCTGTATCACGCTCTGTACAAATTGTCATTTAAGCAGTCTACATTCTGCAAAGAGAATGGATAATGAGAACAGACTGAACGGATAGAATGGTACAATGAGCCACACATTATGCCGGAAAGAATGAGCCAGGCGGGTTTTGTAAAAAGCAAACCAAAGGTTTTAGCGCACCGAAGGCGTGCTTGGGCGGTGTGCAGTAAACTAACCCTTACAGTTCATTTAGCAGTACAATTGTACTTTCCACATTCGCATGGAGGGGGGGGGGGGGGGGGGGGGGGGGGGCAAAGGAGCCAACAAAGCCACCGGTCATGTAGACAGAAGAAAAATAAACTAAAATACCTTGCCTTGACCACAAAATCTCTGTCCACCGAAGCTGAGTGAGTTCACAAATTCCTTTTGCAGACCTTCCCGACATTACATGAGTTATGTTTTGACCGCATTTGTAAAACAGCGTTGTGCATTTCTACGACTCGTTTGTAAGTTTGTTTACACAGTTAATTCATTTAATGTATACATGTACTCAAGCTTCATAAAATGACAAAACTCTTCCTATTCAGTTAGTATATCGCGGTTCATTTATTTTATAAAGTGACAACCGATGAATTGATTTGTGTGACAAGATTACAACCATACAGGCGAAAACCTTGTCAGAACAGCAAAGGCTTAAATACTTTGAGGAAAGAGACAGTAGTTTGTCTCAGATATATAATCGTTCGGAAACGCTTTATGTGATTTTAGGTTAACTTTCAACCAGGAACATAACGGTAGCAGCAGGTTCTTGAAAATGGACGCCCAAGTTGGGGTTTTAGGAACCAGAACCCCAATTTTAGGGGCTGACCCACCCTTTCTTTCGATTATGAAGTCAGGGTTGATTTTTGTCCTACTTTTTTCACATACACAACCAAATTCCATGACTTTTTTCCAATTTAGATTGCTGGAGTAGCGAGTTCAGGATGGGCGGGCTCGGGGCACACCCATTCTAAAATGTTATTAAGCCTTTGCCTTACGCAATGACCACAATCAGCCAACGCTATTCACAAAAAACCGCCACTCACATTTGTTTAAATTGTTTTTTTGTTTTTTATCAATTGTCGCTTCGAAAAGATAGCTTAATGCCCCCTATTGAATCGAGCCATTTTCAGCATGGGATCATAAGCTATGTTTTGGGGGCAAAAATTAGGGGGGGGGGACGTGGAATTTTTTTTAATAATTTCTCTATTTATCACACCAACCATTGGCGCCCACATGTTCACTGTACTCTATTCGAAGGAATTCAGACCAAGCACTTAATTTTGAATCCTCCAAACCCCTACAATTAAGCCAGATTAATTTTTAATAAGTCCCGTAATGTACCCTAAACATGTCAGCACATGCAGAGAAATCCAGGAAGTGTCAGAAAGTGCCGACCATTTCCGCCAATAACCATGCTTTTTAGTGTCTACTTGGTGTTTATAGTTGAATGCGGAGAGGTGCGGGTAAATAACTCGCGGGTGACACTTCCTGTCTATGCCAGTGGCAGGTATGAAATTTCCAGTACTTATCCACCAGTATCGCTGCCCCATACATTCTAAATGACTGCGAGGTCGGCGGGCCAAAACAGGACTAAGGGAAAGAGTTGTAAGCAGACTAGCATAAATAACTCCAGTAAACTGGAATCTCTGAAAGAGATTAGAGATAACAAAAGAAGCTTGCATCTGTATTATTAACCCTTTACCTAAAATGAAAAGCAGACGACATTTGCAAACAGAATTCTTGAATAACTATTTTTTTTTCATTTTTTGTCTCAAAAACATAGGTTATGACCCCTCACTGGAACGTGCTCGATGAGCTCGTTCCAATGAGGGGGTCATAACCTATGTTTTTGAGACAAAAAATGAAAAAATAATGAAAATTAATTGGAGATTTTAGAGAATACTGCTGGCCGGTTTTGGCCGTTGCATTGGGTTAACTGGTTGAGGGATAGATTATTTTTGGTGGTCTGAAATTGTTACTCAGAATTTGCTTTATTACAAATTATTGGAGAGCACCCACAGGCACTCTCCAGTAATTTTAAATAGAATAAATTTATATAAACAAAATATTATTTGCATTTGAATGAGTGTGAAACACGAACAAGGAAAATGTTGGCTTTCGCTCTGGTACCCTAATTTTTTTTGAAAGCCCTGCATGATAGTGGCTTCTTGCACTCACCCAGTTAAGCAAGTATGTATTGACAGATGTAGAGACTAAATAGGATACAAGGACTCGGGTCCCCAAAATTCCTGATCTGGAGTAACACGTATTACCCCTTTACAGGTAATTCATAGCCCTAAATGCTATAGTTTGGGTTAAGAGAACCAATATTTGAATGCGTCCAGAAGTAATACATAAGACAATTTATATTAAGTTTACGAATCATGAGCTATTGTATGGGGCAAGCTCATGGCCAATAAAACCTGTATACAAATGTACAAGCACTAAACATTGGCATTAATTGTGGTCACCCCAACAACATATGAGAGTCTCGCATAACTTTCAAGTATGCCCCGGAGGAAGACAATGCTCTAATCTAATGAGATAAAATTCTATTCACCCTGTTATTCGCATCAAATAGACTGCTACATGCAATGCTGATAGCAGATTTGGAAATAGAATGAACAGAGATATCCTTCCTGTCGGGGCTAAGAAGTCTTCCTTTTCTTACAAAGTTCGCTCTTTTGACACAAGTTCTACGAGCCCTTAATGGAGATAGTGAGGGCCAAGGGTTATTGGAAGGCGGTAAGACATTAATAACGATAGGTACCTGTAGGTACCAGTAATTTATCTGGTGCCTGGTTTTTGGTTTGAAATGCAGTTTGAGTTGTTAGTGTGATACTATTCCCCACAGTATAGTAATGAGCGTCCTCGATGGAAAGAGCACGTACACTTGCGGAAAAAAGAAACTCAAGTTTTTTTTCTGTGGTAAATATTTCAAATGTGTTATGGATGATTATTCCATTGTTTGGATTTTGATGTTATTTCTTCATTACTGGTTAAATTTTGACGAGTTTTTTGTCTTAAAACAGACGGCGATTGCATGGATAACGTTCAAGAATGGGTACCCTACGCCATTTCCTGATCAAAGTCCATACTGGGTGTGCGTACCCCGGGCTTCAGTCGCTGTTCTAACTCTCCGTACCAGTGCCCCCCCCCCCCCCCCATTTTATGGTCCTTTGTGGGATGGTTTTCCACTCCTGAATCAGGTCCTCGGTGAGCTGAGCGACGTTGTTTGGGACGTTTACGCGCTTCCTGACCCCCCTGGCCAGCTCAAAATCTGGACTGCAGGGTGGCCAATTGAGAAATGGAACATTGTTTTGGTTGAAGAATTCACGACAAACCCTAACAACGTGCGGCATCGCATTATCCTGCTGCAACGTAAGGTTACGCGTATGGATAAGTGGAAGGACGTGAGGCATGAGGACCTGACCCCGATATCTTACGGCTGTAAGATTGCCTTGTCCTGGATGCCCACGAAAGGTGTTTTCACGTCATGAGAAATCCCCCGCCCCAAATCATAGAGATCCTCCCCCGAATCTGTCGTTTTCTTTAACGCACGCATCAGAATATCGCTCACCTCGACGTCGATAACAACGTTGTTGTCCATCTGGCCTGTAAAGCGTGAACCGAGACTCGTCGGTGAATAACACACATCTCCTGTAGGCCAGGTGATACCGATGTGATGCATGTGCCTGTAGCCATTGCAATCGACGTCGACGCCGCCTGTGTGTACATAGGGACGACGTGGCCTTAAAATTGAACTCCCGCAATCGATTCCTAACTGTTCTTAGACACCATCGATGACCTTGAGTGCCTACAACCTGACAAGCTGTCTACGTCGCCATCTGAAATCGGTTACGGAGGTGTGAGACGTATGCATCTATCTTGACGTGGCGACGGAACGCGCGGACGTCCACCCCTGGAGGATCAGCTAATCTTCCTGTGGCTCTGAGACGCCCAACTAAACGAGCTATCGTTGACTCATGGACCACAAATTGCTGGGCGACGAGACGTAGCGATTGGCCCTGCATAATTAGAGCAATAACCCTACCCCCATCAACTTCGGGCAGTCGCAGCATTTTGCTTTTGAATCCAGTTGAAATGTAATGTCGTGCAATCGATGTGTACTGTTCAAAACTTCGATATGGTATGGTTTTCAAACCCATAGCACGCAGACGTGCCCCGGATGCAGGCTTTGTCGAAAAATCTGTTGAAAGCATGCTGCGTCGCACGTGGTCATGGTTGACTGAATTTTAACCAACGACTCTTCAGACAGTACACTGAGGAAGCTGTGTCAAATTTTGCTACATTTGGTCTGCAGACAAAAAATTATTTTACCGAAACTGAACTTGCATTTCTTTCTTCCGTCAGTATTGCTTACGGACTCTTCTAGCGAAAGCAAAAGCAAGAAGGAATACCACCTTATATGTACGATACCAAAACTCAACCGTGTCTAAAGCTCTTCTTGGAACTTGAACAGACTCCAGGCCAAGACATGCGGGTATTTTGATAGAAAGCTGTTTTAACAATTATAATAACAAAGGTGTACACAGGGGCGGATCCAGGGGGGTGCTCGAGCACCCCCCCCCCCCACACACACACACTCACACACGCCTACACACTACTCACAGTCATCCAAGAAAATTTGAATTTGCAGACATTCTGAAAGAGTGAGAACTTCATCCCAATCACAAGTGTTACTGTAATAAGCATACGCGATTACTGTATTTCCGATCCAGCCTCCAATAATCTATCTTGAAGATTTAATTTCAATAAAATGTAATTGTTATAAGCATGTGCCTGAAATTTAACCAGTTACCAATCATAGCTTTTCTCAAAATTGTGAATTTCTTAAAAAAAAATTTAAAATACGCCAATATCCATACAAATATGGATGACATTTGAATCAGTTGACGAGCTGATTCCAATGTCATCCATATATTTACGGTCTTATGGACAAAGTTTCCACGTATATCAGCTCTGTTCGTAAATATATCTTTGTTCAGCTGAATCAGTGATGCTGTAGTGACGTTCGCCTTCAGCAATAGTTTTACACTATGACAGATGATTGAATGGGACAATTTAATATTTAACAAAGAGCATTTAACATTGGTGAATGATTCACCAATGTTAAATGTTCTTTGTTAGATATTAAATTGTCGCAACAGGACATCTAGTATCCAGACTTATTTCTTCGATAACATGAATAAAATAATTAAGCTACTTACCAGTTAAGATCAATTGACGGAACAATGTATTTACACAGTGTACAAGTTTGTGCGTTCACATAGCACTGTAGAAGCGCAAAAACTGAGACAGGACTTGTGTGTTTCAGAAGCGGATCCAGGATTTTGAAATAGAGGGACGTCGCCCTCTATACTTATATGGTTACAAACTGTTGTGATGCAAGTGTGCACATATTATTAATTTATAGTACGTACTGGCTTCAATTATTTTATTAGAATTAACTGGGGCGTGCCTTTGCCTTTGGCACGCTCCAGTCAATTCTAACAAAATAATTTTCAACGACATATACTTTTTATATCTGATTCTGAGAAAATAGAGGGGCGCACGCCATGTGCGCCCCCGTCAAAATCTGCCTTTGGGGTGTTTAACATTTAAATAGTATATGCATCTCAAAGTTGACCAGAAGAAATGTGCCCCCCCCCCCCCCTCGGCCACTCACCCAGTGGCACCCACCCATCCACACATTCACCCACCTACACACACTCATACTTCTTGGAACTTCTGTCACCCCTGCGTACAACAGGTATGCCTATGTCATGGTGAAAATTATTATGTTTCTTCCAGGCAATCCCCGCATTTCAGTTAATTTGATGCAAAATCCAGGGGTGATTATATTTGCTTCTTGGTAGGTAACAATTTCGAATGATTATTTTGTTTTTCATTGGGCAGCGTCAGTACCATAATTGTTTTTACCAAATTTCAAGCCAAATCGGCAGAAAATAGGTTTAAGAGAAAAGACAAATATATGACCAGGATACGTCTCAGATAGCATCTGATGGGTTCCTAATTCAAATTTTTTTTTCTGGGGGAGGACCCCCAGACCCCCCACTAATTGCTTCGCGCCTTCGGCGCTCGCAAGGACGGCGCAGAGCGCCGTCACGCTGCGCGCCTTCGGCGCTTGCCGACCAACAATAGCACCCCCCTTATAAAATCCTGGATCCGCCCCTGGTACAACACTTTCCAATTGGCTGCGTATTCAAAGAGGCGGTCCTCCTTGGATCAGAAATGTGTCCATCAAAAGGTTAAAAATAGAGTTCCTATACTTTACTGAGTA
Organism: Pictodentalium vernedei; assembly: GCA_031216915.1. NCBI lineage: Eukaryota > Metazoa > Mollusca > Scaphopoda > Dentaliida > Dentaliidae > Pictodentalium > Pictodentalium vernedei. Next base: position 228,523,881 of record CM062296.1, read on the forward strand.
GTCAATTCAGGGGAGGGGGCGGGGGGTTCTCAGAATCTGCCAGGTATATTTTCAAGGGTTCACAGGGTGCTAGAAATGAGAAATTCAAAAAAAAATCAAGGTTCAGTGTTCTGGGGAAAAAAACATGGCCGCTCTGCACCAAGAGCTATACAAAGTTATTTGAACACGTAAGGTGATGGAACTTTCTATCAGCGTTTCCTGTATTCAGTACTGTCATATCACAATCTATTGTATGGCTCTAATTCTGTTAGGCATGACATTGTGTTAGGAAGAGATCTATTCAAGCAATTATCTGAATATTGCTGAAATGAATGTCCCTGATTGCTTAATATTTCATTTTTCATTGATTTTGGGGGAATGTACCATTATTCAAGAACTTTCCAAGTCCCTGGCAAAGGATGTCTAAATTCGGTTGCTTTCTAAGAATTCCAAAATCAGTAAGAACCATGTAAAACGTTGGACAATATGACTGCATCTCCTTTTTGACATAAGAGCTTCCATTGAACCATATCAGAGGTGCCGTGGTAACACTGTAAAAAAAAAGTTGGGCGATGTATGACTGCTCTTCCTTTTTGACATAAGAGCTTCTGTAAAATGTTGGGCGATGTATGATTGCTTCTCCTTTTTGACAGAAGAGCTTCTGTTGAACCCATGTCAGAGGAGCCAAGGGAACACTGTAAAACGTTGGGTGATGTAGGTCTGTTAAACCCGTATCAGAGGAGTCATGGTAACATTGTAAATGTTGGGTGATATGGTTGCTTTTCCTTTTTGACATAAGAGCTTCTGTTGAACTCATATCAAAGGAGCAGTGGGAACAATAAAAAGTTGGGTGATATTTGACTGCTTTTCCTTTTTGACATAAGAGATATGAATAGATTCTGAGTGGAAGCTGCATTCAATTTGAGAAAGGCAGCAGTTATGTTTATAAATAATATTTTATTTGTCAAATGAATTTTACAAGTACACAAATAATCTTTTTTTAAATAAAAATGTAAACAGACACCAAGAAATGACAAACAACATATGCAATGAGACTTTAGGATGTAAAACACATAACAAAAAATAATATGTCAACCAGCTTGCCATTTCTTGAGTAATGAAATTGTATAATCAACCAGCTTGGCATTTCTTGAGTAATAAAACTGTATAAAACTTTTTCTCTGTGAGACCGTAAAATAATGAATGAAAAAGCAGTGAAAAATTCAAACTATTAACCCTTTAACCTACACAGCCAAAAACAATGAAACATCATACATTTCCTACTTCTCTGATCATCATTAAATTGCTGTTGACAGACTATTTTTTCCACTTTATGTCATGGCTCCATCAAAGGAACTAATTTCAGCCCATTTTCATAATCGGCAAATCAAAACGTAACATTCTGAGCCAATTCAACTTGGAAACTATGGTAACAGTAGATACATGTAAATCTAATGTCAATTGGAATATGTTTTTGTTCAAAATCACAAAAATCAATGAAATTAAACTTATTCTATAAATGGGGCAGGGGGGGGGGGGGGCAGAAATAAATTGCATGAACACAGGTGGGGCATAGGTCATATGCCAAAAAAAATATCTGAAAACAGTTAATGCATTTTTTTGGTGTCCCAAACTTTAACAAAATGTCACCAACTGATCATAAAGGCCCATTTAGAAGCATTAATAAGAAAACTAAACCCTTAATAATAAATATTGGAGAATTTCATCCAAAACTGACTTATGGATGGGTGTGGGTGCCCAAAATTGAGCTGAAAAAACTGCCTGACAATTTTCTTCTGAAGTCAACAAAAATATTTATTCACAACATAATTCATTCATAGCAAGTTTTTTTTTTAATGGAACATTCTTTAAAATAAAGCATACTGTATATAATATTGTCTAATGAGTCATAATAGCTAGGTGGGACTGATTTTTCAAAATGAAAATATTAATTTTTATTTCAACAAAAACAAAAAAGTCTGATTTAACAAAAACAAGGTTTGCCCTTAAAATTAATTATGGGCACAACAGGCACAGTGCTCATGCCTGAATATGCCATGATTTACAGAAACTCGACTGTTTCGAAGTGCATATCACTGCATATCAGAGATAAAATTAGGAAAAGCTTATTTATTTATTTATTTATTTATTTATTTATTTATTGGTGTTTTAAGGTCACATATTCATGCATACTAATCATGACTGTAACAGTTTTACGGGTGGAGGAAGCCGGAGTACCTGCAGAAAACCACCGAGCAACGGCGAACAACTGTCAGCTCCCCAACATACTAACTCCACACAAGCAGGGTTAGCATGGGTTGAAAAGCTTATTTAAATTTGGTTCAAAATCAAAGGTTTCTGGGAAAAAGTATAACTGAGTTGCAAGGTAAACACTGAGAAACTAGATTTGTAAGAATATTAAGATACACATTTAGTTGGTCTCAATTGTCTGATCTGGTTTGACTGGGGTTTTACATGCTTTCAACAACTATGCCTATATGATGCCTATATCACAACGTTGTTAGTTCCCAAGATGAAGGCAGAATTATTCAAACAGATCCAGTGGATGGCCTAAGGAATCCACCAACCACCAGAGGAACTTGACCTAGAGAATTTGCTACATCAGTATAGTATTAAAATGTCTATATAAACAGCAAGGCCATCGCTGCTGTGCTTTAACAACCTGACTACCAAATGTGGACCTATTATACCTCTGTCCACACAGGGTTCAAGCAATACAGTAATGTGTCTTTGTGAACTGACATGAATAGTGTAAGGATTAGGAATTAAATTTTTAATTGCAACTCTTTTCTGGACTGTTATGGATTGCTAAAAAAGGCAAACACAAAAAAAAGCCTCATGAATTGTGGGAAAATTTCCAGTGAAAGAAAAAATTGTTTTTTAATAGACATAAATGTTTTAATTCAAGATCAGCACTTACAGCAATATCATGACTACAACAACAATATGAAAGTGTCAATGACACTGTAGCTCAACTTGTCAAGGCAAAGACATGTACATGTATAGTATGTGACACAGCAATGACAAACATCTAGGTAATGACCTGATAACAAAGGTACATATAAAGTATTGTAACGGTCTGTACATAAATACTGACCGTTGCCTGTACGAAATGTATAGGTAAAGTATTGTAAAGGTGGGTGACAGTCAGATGCTAAACTAGAAAAGAAATCTTTGAGTCCCAGAGTAGGTCTGACTGAACCCCAAAATATTTGTTCTCATAGCACAGTGATAACAAAGGCACCCCAAAACACACTCGTTCCTGTCCCAAGGTGAAAACAAAGGTACCCAAGAAGTTTCGTGAAGATCAGTTCACAAATATGAGCTGTGTAGAAGTTGTGATAAAAAACTGATTGGACCTAATTTCGGTACAAAATGGCCACTGGCAGCCATTTTGAATTTTGGACCGCACCCAGAAACACTCGTTCTCGTCAAAAGGTGATAACAAAGGTACCCAAGAAGTTTTGTGAAGATCGGTTCATAAATACAGCCTCTAGCCCGAGCCGTATTGACATGAGCACTTACAGTGTGTAAGTAGCACTGAATAAATCAAAGTTCATCTAATTTGCATAATTTCTGCACGAGAAAAAAACCTGTACTATATGTGATGTATTTCATGTTACTAAACATTCATACAAAAATTTATTCAAATCAGGACTTTCATACAGAAGTTCTGTACAAAAGACTGATTGCACTAATTTTGGTACAAAATGGCTGCTGGTGGCCATCTTGAATTTCAGACCACACCCAAAAACACTCGTTCCATCCCACGGTGATATCAAAGGTAGCCAAGAAGTTTCGCAAAAGTCGGTTCATAAATGCGGCCTCTAGCCTGAGCCGTATAGAAGTTGTGTACAAAAAACTGATTAGACTTAATTTCGGTACAAAATGGCCACTGGCAGCCATCTTGAATTTTTAACCACACCCAGAAACACTCGTTCTCGTCCCAGGGTAATGACAAAGGTACCCAAGACGTTTCGTGAAGATCGGTTCATAAATACAGACTCTAGCCCAAGCTGTATTGACATGTGTACTTACTGTTTGTAAGTAGCACTGAAAAAATCAAAGTTCATCTAATTTGCATAATTTCTGCACGAGAAAAAACCCCGTATTATATGTGATGTATCCCATGGTACTAAACATTCACACAAAAAATTATTCAAATCAGCGCTTTCATATGGAAGTTCTGTGCAAAAATCTGATAGCTCCAAATTTTGTACAAAATGGCTGCCATCGGCCATCTTGAATTTCGGAACGGACCCAAAAACACTCGTTCTCGTCCCGCGGTGATAACAAAGGTCATGGGCGCAGATCATGGGGGGGACGGGGGGGGACGTGTCCCCCCCCCCAAACATTTTGTAGGGGGGGACATCATGTGTAGTGTCCCCCCCATAAAAATCCGAAAGCAACTTGACATGGAAAGTTATCACACAAGATGTGGGGACTTTCCCGTTTGACACGAGCATGTTGATTAACGTTTATTTATGTGAGTACAGGCTCAAGTGTTATTTTATTTGGGGTATATGATAATCACTATTAATCAGATTAAACAGACCAGTATTTCAAAATATTACGTGTAGTTGAAAAAACTATATTTTCTATTAAGACAAACCAACAGGAAATTCACCCCAGAGCCACCAAAATGCAGCATTTGAGAGCTGCATTAAAATATTTTCGAGGGTTTGCCCCACCCCCCACATCTGAACCACCCTCAGTAAGCTACGACACTCACAACTGATGCTTTGGGCATCTGTCACCCCCGCCCAACCTCGACTCTTTGTGAGACGTCTGCAGTAACAACTGCAAGTACCTTAGATGTGTCGAATGAGCAGTCTTACGAAATATACTTTAAAAATAGCTCACCGTAACTTACGGTGAGCTATTTTTAAAGTATATTTAAAATCACCCAATTCTGTAGCAGTGATATGAAAAAATTCAGTTAAAAATAGCCTTTTAAGGCTTAAAAAAACAAAAAGGATTTCACCCCAAATGCTGCCAGAATGCTTCTTTTTATCCCTTTCTGAAAAAAATTTTCTGGGGGGAGAACCCCCCCCCAGACCCCCCTCCAAACGCTCGTGCCTTTCGCACTCGCGGCAGATGCCTTCGGCATCTGCTTTCGGTCATGTCCCCCCCACTTCTTACAACAGATCTGCGCCCATGACAAAGGTACCCAAGGAGTTTCGTAAAGATCGGTTCATAAATATGGCCTCTAGCCTGAGCCGTATTGGCATTTGCACTTACAGTGCTGAAAGTAACACCAAATAACATCAAAGTTAGTCTAATTTGCATAATTTACGCACGAGAAAAAAACTCGTATTATATGTGATGTATCCCATGGTACTAAACATTCATACAAAAAATTATTCAAATCAGAGCTTTCATATGGAAGTTCTGTACAAAAAAATAGATTTCTGCATTGCCGGTACAAAATGGTGGCTGGCAGCCATCTTGAATTTCGGACCGCCCCCCCAAAACACTTGTTCTCGTCTCACGGTCATAACAAAGGTACCCAAGAAGTTTCGAAAAGATCGGTTCATAAATACGGCCTCTAGCCCGAGCCGTATCCAATTGTTGATGGACAGACGGACAGACGGACGAGGGGCCATGGCATAAGCTCAAATTTGGCTTCACCAAAGTTGAGCTAATAAAGTTGATTAACTGGTAGAGTGCTGGAAGACCATATTTGAGCTTTATTCGAAAAGGCAAGTACTATAACATAAAAGCTTCATATTCTGTGGATGTGCTTCATATTATCTTGTATTTATTTATTTATATGAGTTCAACAACACTTTTGACAGCAAGGGTCACCTCATGTGAAACAGTTTAAAACTGGTGGAGGAAGCCGGAGTACCCAGAGAGAATCAGCGAGCACCAGAGAGCAACTATTCGACTCCGCAACATACTAACTCCACACAAGCAGGGTTAGCAGTGGTTGATGACAAGTGTACCACTGACATTCAGTATTCGGGATTATGTGCCTCTAGGTTTAAAGTTCACTGCTGCACCTACTGAGCCACCACACTCCCATATTATCTTGTAAGTGGAATTATTTAGTCTCTGTGAATTTGCCTTGTTACAATTATGGCAGAGTACCCATTGGCACTCTCCCCATAAATCGTAACGAGGTCAAGTCGTGTAAACAAATGCTGACAATCGAAAATAACTTTGCACTCCACCAGTTAAAGGACAAAAGTTGATCATTTAACAAACCCACCATTTCCATTACACAAAAGTACCCTCGCATTTTATAATATTTTTCATATGAAAGTGTCCGATTCGATTAATTAAATTAACTTTTAGGTGAGAATTTATCAGATATTTGAAAAACACTGCTATAGTTTTTCAATCCGAACTGGTTAGCCAATCATTCACAGAAAATTCTGCGGCAATGTCATTTTCCATATTATTCAAAATAAGCTTTCTAGAAAGGACATTTGTGAAGTTTGTGTTCACATAGGTCTATTTATAGAATATGCATCAATGAAATCTATTTCAGATTGTCGTTGTCAATACATACTGTTAGTTTTATTGGGTAAAAATCTGCAATTTACTTGAAATAATACAAATTTTTTTTTATCTAATTATGCCCAATTAGTGCTAAAATAATACACAGTTATTGTTCGTGGCTGTCATTTATTCAAACAGCAGAAGATCTAAAACAAGAGGCCCCACGGGGCCTGAAGTGCTCATCTTGTATAGAACACAATTTAAACAGAGTCCAAGAATGAGTCTACATTAAGCAAGCCATCTCCATAGGCTACACAGTCAATCCTTGAGTCCCTCAGGAGTGACAAAAATAATCTGGGCATTATGCCTTTTATTCAGTTGATCCTAAGTAAAATATAGAGCCCCCCTATGAAGCCCCTTGACACAACCTATGTGGATTAATCTTAGTACCTCTAGAGGGTACTGAATACAAAATTTTTAATTCATCAGCAAAATGGCCAATTCCGGCTCCCATAGAGAGCCCAAATATTAACCCAGGCTCTTGATTTGAACACAGTTAAATCTGACTTCCCTCGAGATGGTGTGTACTGAATATGAAAGCATTCTGACTGTTGGATCTGAAGAAGAGAAATTGTAAAGAAATTTCTTCGAATTGCACTAAGTTCAAATTTGGGCTACCATAGCGAGCCCAAATATTAACCTATGGATCCGATTTGAACAAACTTGAATCTGACCCCCCTAGAGATGTTGTATACCAAATGTGAAAGCATTCTGACAAGTAGATCTGAAGAAGAAGATTTTTGAAGAAATTCCCTCATATTGTACTAAGTTAAATTTCATGTTCCCATATGGAGCCCAAATATTAACCTAGGCACTTGAATTGAACAACCTGGAATCTGCCCCCCTAGAGATGTTGTATACCAAATATAAAAGCATTCCTACTGGTGGGTCTGAAGAAGAAGACTTTTAAAGAAATTTCCTCATATTGCACTAAGTAAAAATTTGGGCTTCCATAGTGAGCCCAAATATATACCTAGGGATCTGATTTGAACAAACTTGAATCTGACCCCCTTAGAGATGTTGCATTCCAAATATCAAAGCATTCTGACTGATGGATCTGAAGAAGAAGCTTTTTTTAAATTACCATCCATATTGAACAAAGATAAAATTTGGGCTTCCATAGGAAGCCCAAATATTAACCTAGGGACTTGGTTTGAACAATCTAGAATCTGACCCTCATAACAATGATGTATACCAAAAAGATTCTGACTGGTGGTTCTGAAGAAGAAGATTTTTAAAGAATATTCCCCGTATTACCCTATGTTAAAACTTCGGGCTCCTGTAGAGAGCCCAAATATGAAACAATGAGCTTTATTTCAACAAACTTTTATCTGACCCCCCTATGAATGCCGTATACCAAATATCAAAAGATTCTGGTGATTGGTTCTGGAGAAAAGATTTTTTTAAATTTTTGCAAATATGCTGACTCAGCATTTGTTCGATGCCCATTACAGAACACCCTAACATAACCGATGGCAATTTTTTTTACCATTCAATTCTACTGGTCATAAGGATACTTCATACCAAATAAAAGCTCTCTGTTCCGTGGGGTTTGGGAAATATGGGCGTTTGAAAATATTTCTATTTTTAGCTCCCAGGGTTCCCATGGGGATGCGGGAATTTTTTTTTTGCATGGGTCAAGTACTTATGACCCAATACTACCACAAACCAAATTTGGTTCATACCGGACCATCGGTTCAGAAAATAGAAATTTTGGGCGGGGCCAAAAATCTTACCCCTCCTATTACAAAGCCAAATATTACTTCACGAATTTCGTTTGAACAAACTTGATTCTACACCTCATATGGAAGCTCTACAGCAAATATCAAGTCATTGTACACACTGGTTCTTGAGAAGAAGATTTTAAAAATATTTTGCAGCATTTTCCCCCACTCCCTCCCTATGGGGCTGGGCATGCTGAGTTGAACAAAAATGAAATGCCCCTTTGGGACCATCACTCACACAAACTTTCAATTGAATTGGCCCAGTGGCTTTGGAGGAGAAGACCAAAACATGGTGTTGACGGACGACGGATGGAGAGCGATGAGATTAGCTCAGCTTGACTTTGTCAAGATGAGCTAATAAGAAACCACATGTATTCAGAAATCAAGTCAAATGATTTACCGGATTTGTTTACCTACAATAACTTTCAGGTATCTTTGTTTATATCTTCACAATCTCATGCTTTCTGAAATTTTATCTCCATTAAACCTATTTAATTACAGATTTTGGTAATTTAATGTTGCTTCTGATATCTTAGACTTTGTATGCAATGGTTTCTTAATATACTCTTTCACACAAATAAGCAGAATCTGAAAGTAAATATTTTTTTAAAATTAGTGACTTATTGCCCATTTAACTAGCAAGGGTGCCACATTTTTCTATGCCACAGTTTTCCTTTCACCATATATTGCTCTGCAACATTTGATTGGATAGCGCCTTGTGGCACTCTCCTATCAAATATAATTGAGCAAGTTGTCAACAACAATACTGGATTCTTGCTAGAGTCAATACGAAGCTACCATCAGTAGAGTGTAGATGTTAGAGTCACAGCCTGTGGTATTTAGAAAAGCTCAAATATGGGCTTCCAGCCAGTGAAGCTAAACGTTTGCTGTTATGCTGCATACTTTAGGCATTGGTTACCAGGAACTACCTATAATTATATAAAAGGGAAGTCTCTGACTTCCGTTCTTCAGTCCAGCTAGAAATGTTCAGTGGGACAGATGGGGCTTCCCATCCTTGGATGGGTAAGCCTGCTAGTTATACATTTTTCAGTGAAACAAAACTTGTTTAGGCACCACAAAGTAGAGCTTCTGTTTCTCTGGCCATTTTTTGTAAAACTGCATGTGGGTGGGTTTTTTTAATTTTATTTATTATTTTGGTAATTATTTCTTTGCCATCAAAAGTTCATACTCTTGATTTGTTGTAGTTTTTGGGCCTCATGATCTGCAGAATGGCATGGGTGGTGGTGTATTTCGTCCCTTGAGTGTACGAAGACTTTGCAATGCTAAAGCATCGCAAAGCCTTGTTGCACTCAAGGGACAAATTTATCAAACATAAGCCATTCAGTTTTTATTCTCTCAAGTTTACATTGGTTATAAAAAGAGAGCATGCACAGCCGAAAGGATCATGCGGGAGGGCCTGGGAAAAAGATTTTCAACTTGTTTAGGCCTTACCGCAATAATTAACCACTACTACACATTCTAGGGTTCCCATGAAGACTTAATTGTGGTTCAATCATTATGTCACACTGAAGAACCAAAATTGTAGTTAAGACAATAATTTCTTATCCTGATTGAAGAAATGTACCAAATAACTATTAAAAATTCTCAAAAGAAAAAAAAGGCATTGAATAATGTTATTTGCATAGATTTACAAATCAATTGTAAAATGGAATTATTTCCTTAAGATTTTGTACTCCTTCAAAATCTGTGATTCCAATAAGATTTCTTCTAATTCAAAAAAATCAAAGGTAATGATCATGGTCATCTTCTTCTAAATCAATTTTCCTTCACTATGTTCCATTTTGTGTCTTGCACTCCAGTCAGCAACTACAATAACAAAAACATGGCATAATCAATAAGAGTTAACTCCTTACATGCTGCAGGAAGATATTACTACCCAACACCAAAAATCTTACCACTACAATAAGTATAATTTGTGCACTTTTAATCACATTTGCTCTTGTAAATTGAATCAACATTTTGATTAATGATTTTTTGAGTTACATTTTTGTAAATTTTTCATCAACTCTAATTGTTACTGCGTTGTGATCTTTGGCAAGGCACTTCATCCCAAATGTCCATGTGGGAGCACAATGGCACTTTGTACTAAGGCACACTGAACATCGATAGTGCACTTGTCTTCAACCAATGTTAAACCTGCATGTGCGGAGTTAGTATGTTGTGGAGGCTGGCAGTTGCTCGCCATTGCTTGCTGGTTTTCTCTCTGGCTCCCTCCACCTGCAAAACTGTCCAACACGAGGTGACCCTGGCTGTCAAAAGTGACGTTAAACACCCAATAAATAAATAATTAATTAAATCTAGTCAGGGCTGCTTCATAGCACTATGACTAGATTTGAAGGAAAATATTTTTTAAAATACTCAACGGCAGGGCTGGGAGGAGTTAAAATTTTCCTTAACATGCTAACGTGTTAAATAATTCTGTGTTAATGAGTTAAATGCCGTTAAATGTTAAAATGAACATAAGTTTAATAACTTCGGCCATTTTTATTGATATGAATTTGAATATAATTGAAGTTATGCACAGTTCGTCTCTTGAGTTCCAATGTGTTCTATGTGCCTACTCGCACATATAACACATTGGAACTCAGGGGACGAGTAGTTAAGATAGTTCTCTCAGGTTATCGTAAATTCTAACATTCAGCGATATTTTCATTTAAGAATCCAATCGCTGCGGCCGTATTCTTAGAAAGAGACATCTGCCGATGTTCGAATACCAGTCCTTGCATGGAAAGTTAAAAAATTTATAGTAATTTATATATTTTTTATACTTACCAATGACCCAGACATAGCTGGTGCTAACTCTTAAAAATCTAGGGGCAAACACAAATTTTGCCCCCCAATCTCCAAAATTTGCATCTAAAACCAAAAGAAATCATGTCCTAAAGGACCTCCATACTTTGCCCCTACTGCGCATGCGCAGTGTCAAGGACGTTCCAAAATTGGCGCCAATCATCATTCTTACTGGCAGTGCCTGGTCAGTGCTATGTACTCAGCTGGGAGGTATGAGTTCCCAACTCCTGGGAGGGCCATCCCCATCTGGGTCATTGGTAAGTATAAAAAATATATAAATTACTATAAATTTTTTAACATTTTTATACTGCACCAATGACCCAGACATAGCTGAATAGTAAAAAGGCTGGAGGGCCTAGGACATAGAGGAAAATCCAATAAGCTCAACTATATAATATAGAGTGAACCCCTCAAGGAGAAAAGGAGTATTAGGCTTTACATGCATCTTTCTTATTTTATGATAAATTAGAAAGATACAATACCCTTCATAATTGAGCACAATAACATTCATGTTCTCTATTAACATCCAGTATAACCCATTATACTAATTATTTTTAAAGTAAGCCAATAAATAAAGTTAGTCCAGAGAATTGAGACTCTTTATATTCTTTAAAAGTGTCCGAGGATTGTATATGAACGCCCGTTTGACACTTGACATATACAAATGCTTCACACCGAGCTACACTTTAAAAATATGACATGAATGAATTTTTAACATTAATATTACACTTTAAAACCATCCCGGAAACGACTCAGAATTACTGACTCTGGAGGAGGCATTCCCTTGCTTTGCACTATAAAGCAGGTGACCTAAGGGAACACCCTCCCCCCCCCCCCCTTCCCCTTGCCCTGGGTCAAATAGCCCAGAGCGAAGAGGGCAGCAGGACGGAGTCACTGCCGGAACAGAAAGCCTGCATAACTAGAGTTGCAACTGTTTAGTGGACGACATTCTGAGCAACAGATAACGGACCTAAACAATGCAGGTCTCCAGAAATGGACTCAATATTTCTGAGATAAAAATTTGTGAATGTGGATGGCTGAGACCAATAAGCAGCCTTCATTAAATCTGTAATAGCCACACTATTTGCGTAAGCCCAAGATGTAGAAAGAGCTCTTACTTCATGAGCCGAAATCTTAAGCACAGACTGCTGGGAAGAAGATAAATTTTCATAAGCAGTACGGATAGTTAATTGAATCCATCTAGTAATAGAATGGACCGAAATGTCCTTTCTATTAGGCATCAGAGACAGAAAGAAACGTTTTCGTCCCTTTCTGATAAACTGAGATCTCTGTTTATAAATGCGTAAAGCTCTAACAGGACAGAGTAAAGGCCTACGCCCGTCTAAAGACGGAAGAGCCTTAATAACAATAGGTTCCAGATATTTATTAGGAGCCTGATTCTTAGCTAAAAATCCAACATTAGTAGTGAAGGTGATAGTGTTCCCGACACTACGATAGTGAGAATCGTCCACCGATAGTGCATGAAGCTCACTGACTCTTCTAGCAGAAGAGAAAGCTAAGAGAAAAGCTGTCTTATAAGACAAGAATTTGAAATCTACTGTCCCAAGAGGCTCAAATGGCTTTTCCTTCAGTTTAAGAAGAACCCAAGCTAAATTCCACTTAGGAATTAATCTAAGAGTTCTGGGTCTATTTATCGAGAAGTTTCTAACTAACTTAGATAAAGAGACATTAGATCCAATTTGTAAACTATCGTGGTGTGCATAGGTATCAGATAACATAGACCTATGACCCTTAATAGTAACAGGCTGCAGTTTGATTTCGTCAAACAAGTATACTAGAAAGTTTGCAATTTCTGGTATGGAGGGATCAAAAATATCAACAGAATGATCCCTACACCAACGACGAAACACCTTCCACTTAGCCGCATAATTTAGCGAAGAGGAGGTCCTCCTACAGTTAGAAATTGCGTCCACTGCTCGTCCTGTAAAGTGCTTGCCATGCAAGAAGGACCGCACAACGGAAAAACGTGAAGGTTGAGACCTTGCGGGTTGTGATGAAGTCGACGTGGTTTCCCCTGCGAAAGAAGATCCTCCCGTGGAGGAAGCTTTCGCGGTAGGTCCCACAACAGACACCTGAGTAGATTTATCCACGGTCTCTGTGGAGACAGAGATGCTACCAACAGAATCTTGCATTGAGATTGTTTTATCTTTAGCAATACTTGCTGAATCAACGGCTCTGGAGGATACGCATATCCTATCATTCCGTCCCATGAGATCGATAGAGCGTCTACTGCAAATGCTCTTGGATCCGGGCACGGTGACACATACGTCTGCAACTGATTGTTGAGATGTGTCGCAAATAAGTCTATCATTGGCCGTTCCCACTGGTAGCAAATCTGATTGAATACTTGTTTGTTGAGAGTCCACTCCGACGGCAACAAGCGACCCTTCCGTGAAAGGGAGTCTGCTAGTACATTCAGACGACCCGGTATATGACGGACCGAAAGTAGAACTTGATGTTCTAGAGCAAACAGAAGGATTCTCTCCATTAGATTGAATAACGGAATGGAATGAGTGCCTCCCTGGTTCCGTATATACGCCACTACTGTCGTATTGTCGGACAGAATTTGGACATGAGCTTTGTGAATAATGTCCATCCAATGACGTAACGCAAGCCAAATTGACATCATTTCCTTGATGTTTATGTGCTTGCTTAGGAACTGTGGATCCCAAAGACCCTGGCATCTCGAATCCGTTGGGATCAATGTTGCACCCCAACCTGTTTGACTGGCATCCGTCGTAATGGTAAAACTCGGATCCGGCAACTGGAGCGGAACTCCCTGAGTTAACCACTGAATGTTTGCCCAAGTCTGAATCTCTTGTTTCACTTGATCTGACAAGAGAACGTCTATGTCGAGCGAATGAATCTTCACACTCCAATTCTGAGTTAAGAAAATTTGGAGAGGACGAGTGCGTAACCGCCCCATCGGAATGAGATCCGCGGCGGCCCCGCACAGACCTATCAGTCTCATAAACTCCCTCGCTGTGACTTTGTCTGCATGAAGACAATAGCGAGCGTAACAACTGACTAATTTCGCTGTGGTTAACGGCAGACGAACAAGAATGTTGTGCGTCTCGAAGCTCATTCCCAGATGAGTGAATGACTTGGACGGCACCAGATCCGACTTCTCTTCGTTTATAACAAAACCGAGACGTCGGAGCAATAGAAGCAGATTCTGCACATCGTTCTGAAGCGTTAACTCGTTGCCGTAGCTCTGAAGAATGTCGTCCAGGTAGGTCGACGTTACCGGAGACGAATGAGCTCGGAAATACATCATTACCGAGTTCATTACTCGAGTGAAAGCCCAGGGTGCTAGGTTCAATCCGAAGCACATCGCCCGGAATTGATACACCACTCCTAGGACTGCGAAGCGTAGATACTTTCTGAATGTCGGATGTACCATGACATGAAAGTACGCATCTTGAGATCTATGCTTGTAGCATAATCGTTCACCCGAATACTCGCTCTGACCGACCGAATTGTCTCCAAATAAAATTTCGGAGCGACGATCAGCTTGTTTATCCAGCTCAAATCTATGACTGGACAGAACAAGCCATCTGGTTTCGGAACCAGAAACAGATGGCTGTAGAATCCCGGTGTTTCCTGGTCTTCTACGACCTCTACCGCGTTCTTCATTAAAAGAGACTGCACCTCCGATAACAGAGCGTCTCTTTTCTGCAGATTTGACGGAAGTTGAGTCCATTTTGGACTTCGAGTTAAAGGAGGCTTTCATTTGAAGGATATTCTCAGACCTTCCGAAATCACCCCTCTCACCCAAGGGTCGTCCGTAATCGACGCCCATTCTTCTGAAAAACTCGACAACCTCCCGCCAACCGGAACACGATAGAGGTTGAAGCCATCACCTCCTGGACCTGCGAGGCCTACGGGAGGAGAAACCACGTCCTCCATGACCCGCACCTCGTCCCGTCGACCTCGGGGTGTCTGACCGATTGTCCCGCACGTGAGTCGCTGCCTTGACGGTCTCTTGAATAAGACCAAGAGGATGCACTGGAACCTCTATAGGAACCTTTCTCGGGCGCATTAGACCCAGAAGTGCCTGTCTTATTCTTATCTGCCGTATCCGACTTTTTGGAAGCGGATTTAAACAGCAGAGAATCCGAAGCTTTCTTAGTAATTTTATCGTAGATTGCAGAAAGCTTGCCGTCGAATAGAAGTTCTCCGGAGACCGAAGCGACTCTGAGAGAGTTCTTCACCTTACTATCCATGTGTGTGGATGTAGCTAGGGCTGCGTCACGTCTAACCAACTCCAGGTTTGTCACTGAGAGGGCGGAGTTATACGTGGAATAAGCCATTGCCCTTGAAAGAAGTCTTAAAGAGGATTGTATATCCTGGAATTCTTTCCCTTGAAGACGCAGTGATAACGCCTTTGTAAGGTGGTCTGCGTAAGATAAAGCGTCTAAACTGGCCCTGTTAGACATGATTGTCGTGTCCAACACCGTGGTTGGAACGGACATAGACGACGGTAATGACAATTCTAAGTCTTCCGCCTCGTCGTCAAGACGCAGAGGAACTCTCGGAATACCCTGTCCTGCCATATCGAATTTACTCCTTGCATTAATGAAAGGCAGGTTAAGAGCATTGGAGGACAAGAAACCAGCTTTGCCTGTTTTGGAAGCAAGCTTGAATATAGCGTCGTTCAATAACTCAAATGTTCTTGTGACATTATTGGACTGAGACGGAAACTCAGGGACGATGTCTCTGAACCGCTCAAAGAATTCAGTGTCCAATGACGCTATCAGTCTCTTGTCCGGTCCCGCAGCAGTCTGGCCCGACGGAACAACGTGAGGAAGGAAGTGCCGGATGAAATCCACGGCAGCTTTATGTTGTTCCGAAAGGGATAGCTCCAAGTCATCCGTATCCCTTTCACCATCCGGTCGGACCTCATGATGCTCCTGGTCGTCCGTACCCGATGCTTCGGCAGAGCGTACCGACCCAGCGCCGTCGGATAATTCCCGATCCGACACCGATTCTGTCGATTGCTGGGATGCTGCGATAATTTGTGCTATCTGAGCAAGCACGTCCGTCAACGAGGCCTGCGGAGTAGCGGTCTTTCGCTGTTTAGCCGCGGGAAGCTCCGCATCAACTGACTCCCGCATACTCTTCCTATGCGAATGTCCGGAGTCTACCGGCCTCGTGTCCCTGGCTACCGGATGGCGTGACCTGGTCGCCGAAGAATCCCTTATCGGCAAAGCTGGTAGAATATCCGCGGTCACGTAGCCAAGGTGCGGTCGTGTGCGCTGGTGAGAGGATGAGGAAGCCTGAGTAGTCTCCGCGGACTGCCTAAACAACGGAGCGTCCCGAGAAGGCTTCCTCCGATCTCTCCTATCATCCGCCGTCACAGGGTGTGCACCTTGTATGTTTATAATGCTCGCATCACCCAACATTTCCTCCTGGACCGCAACGGACGAACCCGGCTGCCGAACCATTCGGTGAATGGACGCTACACCGGGCGAGCTAGCGGACGACAGCGCCGTCGATCCTACTCAGGACCTCTTAGGCAACTGTCGTATCTCCATGAGCACTTTTGCCGCTAGCTCTGCATTCAATTGTGACGACGGAAGCGTACTCTTGGAAGATAACATGGAAACATCACCCTGTTCTTGCTCCTCTGAAATAGAAACTGATAGACTAGAGTGACCCTGCGGAGAAAGGACCGGCATAGCCCTTTCTCCACTAACAACATACCGTGACACACGTTTCCAATGTTTGTCATCCCAATATTGACATATTGAACAGGAGTTAGTGCGAGTACACTGACTACAATTAATACAATGATCATGAAAGTCAGAGGAAGATTTCTTCCTATTACAATTTGAACAATGTCCCTTCATTGTGAAAAGACAACAAGTCCTAGTACTCGCACAAACCCCTAAACACAAAGATACATAATAACATGATCCATTAACATTGAAAAAAGCAAATGAAATTCAAAATAATTTTTGAAAAATATTTTTTCAACGAAGCCCAAGTTTCTGAAAAGTAACGTTGAGCCCCAATGGATCCCAAGGGTAAGTGTGGTCAAAAAATTTTAAATTATTTTAAATAATTAACACTTACGGATAATAATAATGTATCTAGTAATGAGTAAACTACTCCAAAGGCAAAAAGTCCCCCTCAAAAGAGACTGTTGCCAATGTAATCAAGAAGTGTATAAACACCAGAAAACATGACTCCAGGCACTGACAATACTGGCCCGAAATCAGTTATCAATAATACACACTATCTGATGCAAAACAGAGATACCAGAGAAAAATCTGCAGAACATCAGATGGTAGATGCAGAACACAACGTCTAAACAACCATGGGTGAAAACGTAAACATGGGGAAAATAACAGAATTCATTCTGTAACCAAGCTAATTCTCCCAAGAAATTTTAGTAGTAATCTTACTCAAAAATATGCCAAAAGCATGGGAGAATAGCAAGGGGGGACTTACAGGATAAGGAGAGAGGAAACACTGAATAAGCAGTGCAACTTCAAAGCAAGAATGACAACAATAGGCCCATGCCTCGAAAATAGGCAACTTAACATAATTTCATTACAAAATTTTAAGTTACAGCCCTGAATATTTTCTGTCACTCCTTTTTCCTCTCCTCCTTCTCTATCCTCCTTAGAATCACCATTTCTCCAATATTTATGTGTCTGGCATCATTTAAACTGAGATTTACAAGCACAAAGATCAGTGAGATGTTAACTGATGAAGGGCCAAACAAAGAATGATGATTGTCGCCAATTTTGGAACGTCCTTGACACTGCGCATGCGCAGTAGGGGCAAAGTATGGAGGTCCTTTAGGACATGATTTCTTTTGGTTTTAGATGCAAATTTTGGGGATTGGGGGGCAAAATTTGTGTTTGGCCCAAGATTTTTAAGAGTTAGCACCAGCTATGCCTGGGTCATTGGTACAGTATAAAAATATAGGCGTTCGGATGCAGCTGATTTTGCTGTATCGTCAATTATCAGTGGGCCAACTTCACCAACGTTGGTAGGAGGGCTACTGACATCTAAATTATTCGTGTTCTTCAATTTCGTCAAATGGCGCAAAATTTGACGTCGTCGGCAACCGCGATCCAGCTTGGGTAAACACAAGAGAACGACGCAATGCTACATATTATACAATTATAATCTTCAAAGTTAAACGTTATTAACTTGGTTAAATTTTTTTTACATGTTAACGTTAACGTTTGAAACGTTAACTGTTCCCAGCCCTGCTCAACAGGGTAAGAGTTAACTGGCAAATTAATTTATTTTTTGAATATGATTTATAAGCAAAAGTATGTTTTTGGAAAGATGCCATGTTACCAGTAAGGGGAACCTCTATTTGTGGGATTTTGTTAATAAATAATTGTTCTGTTACAATTTATTAGAGTGACATCCAGCACTCACCAATAAATTGTAACAGAACAATTTTATACAAATTTTCTTTCTTCTGCTACTGAGCGAGAAACTAGCTGATGGAACAGTGTGAAAGCACTAAAGTGGCTTTCAGCACTTTTCAATAGAACCATAAAAGTGGCTTCTAGCACTCGACCAATTTCTTTTGACCCATTTGATTCTTCTAGCTGAAAAACCTTCATACAAAAATCCATGCAGGGTTTGAAAACATGGGCATTTGAAAAATTTCTATTTTTAAAACCTGAGGTTCCCATAGGGATGCAAGAAAGAACTTTTCTGCATGAATCAAGTCCTTATGATTCAATAATATCATAAGCCAAATCTGGTTCAAATCTGAAAAAAGACATTTTGGGTGGGGGCTACAAATCTTGCAAATCTGGGAAGGCATTTTCCCTAACTCCTCCCCATGGAGGCGGCATATTAATTTTAACAAAATTGAAATGCCCAGCCCCAACCATTGCCTACATAAGATATTATTGCAATGAGTAGGACTATATTTTTGGGGGAGAAGATTCAAATACCATCTTTATGATGGACAGATGAGTGATTAGTATAATTCACCCCGACTTTCTGTCAGTTGAACTTATGAAACTGCAGTGAATTAAGGGTGTAGGCTGAAAACTCTATTATATTATTTTTTTTCAATTTTTTGCCTCAAAAAATATTTGGGCAAGTGCCATTTACTATTAGATTTAGGCAGAGGGAAAAATAATAATTATTCAATGTTCGTCGAAAAACATCAATAGCCAATTTTTTATTCAAAAATAGATGGCCCAAACAATCTGAAAAAGTGTGTGTGTGTGAGTGAGTGAGTGAGTGGGGGTGGGGGAGGGGGTGGGGTGGGGGGAGGGGCTGGACATGGACCCCCATTTCAGCCACACTAGCTTTTATAACTTGCCAACAAAAGTAGGGGTGCAACCTGGCCTGCTTTCTGAACAATAAGAGAGAGACAAAAATGATAAATTTTAAGTAATTTGTATATTTTTTATTCTTTCCAATGGCCCAGACTAGCTGGTGTGCAAACTTGAAATTAACAAGGGCCAAAAACAGATTTTGAGCCCCCCAATCCCCAATATTTGCATACAAAACCGAAAATTAGAAGTCCTATCTGGCCCTCCATACTTTTACTCTCTGCGCATACACAGTGGTCAGGACGAGACCGGAATCATGGTCTGGGGCGGCATCAGCAGGGATGGACGTACAGAGCTCTCTGTCCTTGAACATGGTACATTGACTGCACAGCAGTATATTGATGAGATCCTGGATGTCCACGTCAGATTGTATGCAGGTGCAGTGGGTGATAGATTCATTCTGATGGACGATAATGCCTGTCCTCATGTTGCCCATGTTGTCAGGGAGTACCGACAGAGGGAGGGGGATTAAGCATATGGACTGGCCAGCAAGATTCCCTGACCTCAATCCAATCGAACATGTCTGGAATGAGTTGCAGCTTGCAATTTCAGCCTGTCCAGTCCAGCCAAGAAGTGTCCAGGAGCTTGGTGCCATGCTGGTCCAAGAATGGAACAACATCCCTGAAAAGACCACCAGGAACCTGATTGGGAGCTTGAGAAGGCGTTGTCAAGCTGTAATTAACAGTAATGGGTCTCATACTCGATACTGGACCCATACCAGTTCGCTCCGTCAACTTTTTGGCAAATTGAAAAATTTCCTCTTTTACCAATAATATCCATTTTCCATGGTTATCATATTCAAAAGCTAAAAAAATAATGTCAAACACAAATAAAATCTTAATTTCTGTACTTAAATCATTAAAGATATAATTAAATAAAAAATATATACGCTTTTCATTACAATATTTCAACTAAAACGTAAAACAGGTAGTTGGATATACTTGGTGCTTAGCAAACTTTTGAGTAGTATATGTCTCTCTATACAATAATAGAGAAGACTTATCATAAATAAGGAGCCAATATTCTTCAAAACAAAGAGGGAAGCGATCCGGAATCAGTGAAAGCGATACTAAATAATCCAAATATATTCTCCCAATAAGCATCCTGTTATTAATTATTCAAATTCACATCGAACCCCCATCACCCACATTACTTGAATCGTTCTTGTGTTAGTCATGAAATGTAATAGGAACCGCAGGGCTCCCTCACGTCTGACCGACTCCATATTGCCTATAAGGACAGAGAGGGACGTGAAGAACAAATACACCGTATCGACATAATCACACCAGGTAAATATGGTGTCCTCAATAGGGCTTATCGCCTCATGTAACTAACACAAAACCATACCAGTACGAAGATAATAACCCCCTCTAACATACTGTATTATGCCCAATAGGACAACAAACTCAGCCTAGCTGAAGCAGCTAAAGGTCTTCCTATACGTGAAGGAAATAAAAGGCTGGTAACTGTGGTCTTAGAAGCACACTAAGGAGACTTACAATGCTAGCCCTAGCTAATAAGTCTTCATCTCCGTGAAGACAGATATATCGGTGTAAGTTGCGACCTTGAAGGCTCACTGAATGGAGACTTACAACTATCGTCGCACAAGGAAGGGAATGAAGAGCCCCTATCAAACAGCCCTGAATTCCCAAAGAGACAGCAGTCCCCAGAGAAAATAAATTCAGTTATGTCATTGCATAATAACTGAAACAATCTCGCTTATGATTCTAAAGCTAGGCTACTATGGTGTAAACAATAAGACTCAAGTCTATGACACCTATGGAAAAAAACCGAAAAGCACTGTACCATATCAGTTTTAATCCCAAAAGACAGCGATCATAGCCTGGCTAATGTAGCTAGAAGTCTTCCTCTCCGTGAAGACAGATATCTCGTTGTAACTAGTGACCTTGGAAGCTCACTAAACAGAGACTTACAACCATCATCACACAAGGTAGGGAATGATGCCGCTGTTCTAACAGCCATAATTCCCAGAGACAGTAGTTTCAAGGTAGCTATGTAGTTATGTGTCTTCATCTACCTGAAGACATATCTATGTCACATGCGACCTTGAAAGCTCACTAAATGGAGACTTACAACACTAGCCGCAAGAAAAGACCGCAGTAACAGTACATAAGGCGACTATGACATCCACAATGACATTAAATGTCTTGACGCCAAAGAATAGAACACTGAGAGGGAAAAGACGTACTTATTCCCTCTAATGGCTCTATTCCAAACAAGACAGCTGCCTCAGCCTATCTAAGCACTATTTGTCTGACTACAGGATAAAAAAACAGGTGATTTGAAATAACCTGGAGAATATTTCGACAACCTCTATTGCTCTTCTTCAATTGGAGAGCCTATACCTCCGGAAGGAGAAACCATGTCCTCCCCACGAAGAACCTCGTCTCTTCATCTAGGGGTGTCTGACCTATAGTCTGGATCAGACCTGTGCCCCTTTTCCAAGTCGCTATACTGACGACCACTAGAGTAAGTATAAGAGGGTTTATTGTACCCTCGCGTAGTGCTGGGCGATATTGAAAAAAATAAAAAATGCGATTATTGAGTACTGACATCGCTGTTAACGATATTATCGCGGTTTTTAACACCCAACTCACAACCAGCAAACTGTCCATGTAAATGATGTTCTACAAATGTTTAATTTTCAAAGTTGTGTATTGTGTATCATCTGTTGTTCTTTGTTTTATAATATGATTTGTATTTGGAATAAAATTGAAAGAATTTTAATTGTTTATGTGCCTGCATGTCTTATTTTTTTCATAAACCCAAGACATAAAATGTCACAAACTGTGAAACTGTGTGGGGAGGAGTCCAATACCGTCGATTGACACCTGTATTACGAATACACTGAAGGCATGCGAGTTGCACTGGCAGGCTTCAATTGACATCAAGTTATCAACTGGTCAATGACATTGAAAAAAAATGTTGTAAATTGTATCTTACCAGTTATATTTGCAGAGAATGTGATCCAAACTGAACCTCACTGTCCTTTATGTGTGACATGATGTTCTAAATTATTTGGAAAAACCCATTTCTAAAACCATACTGGCTGTTTATTTAAATGGAATAAGCATGTAAATAAGAAGGCAGCATTGATAAATAAAAGACGTTTCCGATAAGTATTCCACACATTATTTTCGTGGATTGGCAGGGTGATAAGGGGAGGAATTCACATAATTAAGGACAACTCATTCAGTTAGCAATAATTATTCTTTTGTTGTATCCAAATAAAAACGTTCCACAAATGAAAAATGCACCAAGTAAAAACAATGCAAGAATGAACAACACTTAGCTCCCTTGCATCGCTATTCTTTTAATTTATGTGCTGCCTACAATGAAACTACACGTCATGATTCATGACCTAGTTGCGTCTTAACACTCTCAATCATGTTGTATCAAAAGTGGTTCTGTGGTCACCAGACATGCCCAGATTCACTCCCAATACGGACACTTTCTCTGTGTTTTACAAATTAAATTGCGTACGCGGATATAACGTGGGCATTTTAACTATAATTTAAGACTTGGAAAACTCAAGCTGCGTTAAATTAGAATCACTTTTATTCACACACACGGACACACACATGCGAAGTATGTTTACTTGACGGCAAGTTGACACCTGCTGATAACTGACGATTTATTTTTGTAGACGATATTACTGACGATATTGAATTATTAACCGGGTACTGTCGATTAATCGGGAAACCGCCGAGCACTACCCTCGCGAGGAGATCCCATAGTTGATTAAGTGGAACGACCTCGCTTACCCCAGTCAGCTGAAGCGTGCTGAGGTGTAGACTTCAGCAGCAGTATATTGGAAGCTTTCTTATTGCCTGTTCATAGACTAACGAAAGCTCATCGTCAAATAGATTATATCCGGAGACCGGAGTGACTCGGAGAGAGCTTTTCACCTTGTCATCTATAAGTGATGATGACGCAAGAGCATCATCACGTCTGATCAACTCCCAATTTGCCACTGTCAGGGCGGAGTTGTACGTGGCATACATGACTGCCCTGGAAAGACTCTAAACGAGGAACAATGTCCTCAAATTCCTTCCCATTAAGACATTGTGCCATAGCTCTGGTGAGGTGATCTGCATAGGATATCACATCCAGATTCGCTCTATTGCATGAAATTGCACATTCTATCACTTCCAAGCGTATATTGAATGATGCAGGTAGGGACATATTTTCATCCCCGGTCTGCTCATCTAAATGCAGAGGAGCTCTCTGAACATCTTCTCCAACCGTTTTAAATGAACACAGTCCAAGGAACGGTATATTATTGAAGATGTCGATAAGAAACCGCCTTCGTCTCAGAGAGGTGAATATGGCGTCGATAACATGGTCAAAGGCCTCCAACAGCTGTCAAGACAACAGTGGTTTCTCTATAGTAGTCGCAGCCTGCTGATCAAGTGGAACAAAGTCAGTATAGTATTGATAAATAAAATTCATCACTACCATATGCTATACCGAAAGGGAAGGGTAATCCTCTTCCTTGTCCCTTTCGCCATCCGACTGATTCAGGTGTGACATTCGGTCATTAGCATCTGCATGAACAGATGATTGGACTAACCCAGCACCATCTGACAGCTCACCACTGGAGTCTGTGGGAGGCTGCTCTTGCACTTGCTGGGATGCTGCAATCAGCTGCACAATCTGCGACAGCAAGTCCATTACCGCGACTTGAGGAGTAGCAGTTATGTGTTTTTTCGCTGCTTGCTACTCCTGGGACTAAGATCCTGAGATAGATCTCTTCTCTGAACATCGCGATGAACAAAACCTTGGATCGCTAGCTACCAGATGGTCTGACTTCATGGGCAAAGACTGGCTCCGTCTTCACGCAACTGGCTGGATATCCAATGTAGGGTAGCTAACATGCGGTCGTGTGTGCTTTTATAACGTAGCGGAGGAAGTCGAGACTGAAGCACACCCCGGTTGCAGACTAGACAGAGCGTCCCGAGCTGCGGGCAGATGTATGCTCCGACTCATGCAAGTTTCTCAAAACAACATTTGGCCCCAAATGTTGTTGGGTTAGAGAGGGACCTCTCCAGCTCGCGGTCTTATCAGACCTCGCCGAGCCTCCCAAAAAGAAAACTTGGTTCCAGCTTGCAAGTTTCTCATAACAACCTCTGGCCCCAGAAGTTGCCAGGCTGGAGAGGGGCCTCTCCCACTCGCAGCCTTGTCGGATCTCGCAGGTGCTTGCTCTACCCAAATCTACACTTCTGGACCACAGACATACCCGGCTCCCACGGATGGAATAACCACTTCACCGGTCGAGCTAGCTGCTTGCAAGGGATTAAGAACACTAACTAGAGGCCTTATCCCTTGCTTAATATTCATGAGCACCTTGTAGCTAGCTCTATTGCTCAACAGAGCACGACGACGGTAGCACACTTTGGATGGGTGTCACAATACCATCACCATGTTCATGTTCCTCTGAAAATAGAAACTGAAAAACTTGAATTATATCACAGTGAGAGTTCCGGCGTAGGAACCTCACCGCCAACAAAGCATCGCGACAACCGTCTCCAACGTCTGTCATGCCAATGTTACACAATAGACAAGAATTCGCAGGAGTACATCGACTACAGGCAAGGCAACAAGCATGTAAATATGAGGAAGACTTCCTCACCTTGCATTTAGAGCAGTTAACTTTCATAATTACAATCAAAAGACAAAGTCGATAGCACTCCTACAAACTCCACAACAAAATATATGATAAAGATACATGAATAATCGCAATCAAAATTAAATTCAAAAACTTTCGAAAAAATTTTTGAACAAATTTTCACAAAAATGCCTAAGTTTCCAAAGGGAACATAATGAGCCCAAGGGCATCACAATAGAGCCTAAGTGTGGACAAAATCCACATATTACGAGAAACACATCTGGAACAATAATCAATGTATCCTAAAGTAACTCTACAGTAATATAATATGAAATATTACATATATTTAAGGACGCTGCCAATGTAAACAACGTCAAGGAAAGTTAAAAAATTTATAGTAATTTATATATTTTTTATACTTACCAATGACCCAGACATAGCTGGTGCTAACTCTTAAAATATAGGGCCAAACACAAATTTTGCCCCCCAATCCCCAAAATTTGCATCTAAAACTAAAGAAAACATGTCCTGAGAGGCCCTCCACACTTCGCCCCTACTGCGCATGCGCAGTGTCAAGGACGTTCCGAAATTGGCGCCATTTATCATTCTAATAACCAGTGCCTGGTAAGCGCTATGTACTCAGCGGGGAGGCAAGAGTTCCCAACTCCTGGGAGGGCCATCCCCGTCTGGGTCATTGGTAAGTATAAAAAATATATAAATTACTATAAATTTTTTAACATTTTTATACTGTACCAATGACCCAGACATAGCTGAATAGTAAAAAGGCTGGAGGGCCAAGGACATAGAGCAAAATGGAATACGCTCAATAAAATAAAATAGAGTCATCCCCTGTAGGGAAAAGAAGTAATAGGCCTTACATGTATCTTTCTTATTTATGATAAATTAGAAAGATACAACACCTTCCAAAAATTGAGCTTCATACATCCATGTACTCTATTAATATCCAATAATCCTTATACTAATAATTTTTAAAGTAAGCCAATAATAAAGTAAGTCTAGAGAATAGAGACTCTTATACTCCTAAAAGTGTGTGAGAATTGCATAATCATGTCCGTTGACATATGCAATATTCAAAAGCTATACTTTAAAAACTAAGACTTGAATGAATTTTATAAACTTAAACTTCTCACTAAACAACCATCCCAATAACAGCTCAGAATTACTAACTCCGGAGGAGGTATCCCCTTGTTTTCATAGTAAAAACAGGTGACCCAAGGGAACACCCTCCCCCCCCCTTTTTCTTGCCCTGGGTCAAATAGCCCAGAGCGAAGAGGGCAGCCGAACGGAGAACTGCCGAAACAGACAGCCTACCTAGCTATAGTAGCAACTGTTAAGTGAATGACATTCTGAGCAGTAGATAATAGACCTAACAATAGAGGCCTCCAGAAATGGACTCGATATTTCTGAGATAAAATTCATGAATGGATGGCTGAGCGCAATGAGCAGCCTTCAAAAATCTATAATAGCAACACTATTAATGTAAGCCCAAGAAGTAGAAGAACTCTTACTTCATGAGCCGAAATCTTAAGCACAACTGCTAAGCCAATGATATACCATAAGCAGTACGCTAGATAATAGAATCCATTAACAATAAAAATGGAGCGTAACGTCCTTCTACTAGACATCAAAGACAGAAGAAGCTTACGCCCTTGTAATAAACAGATATCTGTTTATAAATACATAAACTGTACCCGGAAAGAGTAAAGGCCTATGCCCATACGAAGACGGAAGGACCTTAAAATAATAGGTTCCGGATAATAGGAGCCTAACTCTTATGCAACAATCCAACCTAAATAGTAACGGAAGTATTAATTCCGAAACTATGAAAGTGAAAATCATCCATCGATAGTGCATGAAACTCACTGACTCTACAGTAAAAGAGAAACCAACAGAATTACTGTCTAAAAGGTCAGAATTTGAAAACTACTGTTTCCAGAGGCTCAAATGATTACTTAGCTAAATAAGAAGCTGAAGTTAAAATCCGTATAGGAATTTAATCTAAAGATTCTAAGTCTATTTATCAAAAAGTTACTAATTGACTTAGATAAAGAGACAAAAGACTCAATTGTAAACAATCGTAGAGTGCATAGGTATGAGGTAACATAAACCTATAACCTAAATAACAACAGGCTGCAGTAGATCTTGTGAAACAAGTATACTAAAAAATAGCAATGAGTAGTATGGAGGGATCAACCATATGAACATAATGATCCCTACACCACGAACCACGGAACCCAAAGACCCCGGCACTTCGAATCCGTAGGGATCAGTATATATCCCAATCTGTTTGACTGGCAACCGTCATAACAGCCACACTCGGGTCCGGCAACTGCGGCGGCACTCTCTGAGTCAACCACCGAATGTTTGCCCCAGTCTGAATCTCTTGTAACACTAGATAGACAAGAGAATGTATAAATCAAGCAATTCATGGATTGCCGGAAGTTGCCGTCGAAGAGAAGCTCCTCCGAGAACGAAGCGACTCTGAGAGAGTTCTTAACCTACTATCCACGCGTGGATGTAGCTAGGGCTGCCTCACGTCTAACCAACTCCAATCAGCCACTGAAGGGCGGAGTTATACGTGAACAAACTACTGCCCTCAAAAGAAAATACATTGAGAATGATATCCCGTAAATCTTTTCTTGAAGACGTAATGATAACGCCTCAGTAAGGCGGATTACGTATAATAAAGCGTCTAAGTTAAGTCTACTATACATAATGTCGTTCCCAACATTGAAATTGGAAAAGACATAAACGGTGAAAAAGAATATATGCAGTCTTTAATCACACCGTCTAGACGCATATGAACTCTCGGTATGCCCTGCTCTGCCAAAATAAACTATATGTAAAAAAGATAAAATGGCAGAAATGAGCCACGCGGACAAGAAACTAAACTATCATGCTTAGTAGCAGGCTTGTATATATATATAAATATATAGCGTCGAAAAATAAAACACATGTTGTAATTACAATATTGGACTGCGTCGGTAAGTCAGGGACAAAGTCCCTGTACCGATCGAAAAATCCGAGTCCAATGACGCTATAAGTCTCTTATCCAAGATCGCAGCAATGAAGTCCGAAAAATAATCACTGGAAGAAATGCCAGAAGATATGAAAGGCATCTTCCGATACTACTAAAGGGAAAACTCGAAATCTTTCGAATCCCTTTCGCCATCCTGTCGGACCCTATAAAGCGTTCGGTCGTCCGTAGCTTGATGCAACCGCGGACCGCACCGACCCAGCGCCGTCGGATAATTCCTGATTCGACCGAGAAACCGTCAATTGCTGGGATGCTGCGAAACAACTGTGCTAACTCGGATAGCACGTCCGTCACTGAGGCCTGAGGAGCAGCGGTCTTACGATGCATTGCCGCAGGAAGCTCCGAGATCGTTACCGCGTGCATACTTCCAATATGCGAGCGAACGGAGTGTATAGGCCTCGTGTCCCTTGGCTACCGGATGGCGCGACCTATTCGCTGTGGAATCACTGAATGCCGAAACTGATCGGATACTCGAGGTCACGTAGCCAATGTGCGGTCGTGTGCCCTGCTGTGAGGATGAGGAAGCATTAAAGACAGTCTCTCGGACTGTCAATATAACGGAGCGTCCCGAGCAACGGACATATGCTCCGAATGTAAAATATCTGAACCACAACATGCGGTCCCCTATGTTGTTGGCTTCCTCCGATCTGTCCTCAATCTGCCGTCACTGGGTGAGTACTAAAGTAATTAAAGTGCTCGCATCACCCAAATCTCCTTCCTAGACCGCAACGGACGAACCCGGCAGCCGAACCATTCGATGAATGTACGCTACACCGGGTGAGCTAGCGAATGTCACTCCGTAAGCGATAGACATATTCCATGAGCACTTATTGCCGCTAACTCTTCATTAACTATGACGACAGAGGCACACTTTTGAAAGACATCTCCATAATTCTTCGAACAAGAAACCAGAAATGCTTGGATAGCAAGCATAAAATAATAATATATATAGCGTCGTTCAATAATTCGAAAGTTTGTGTGACATTATTGGACTATGTCGGAACTAAGGGACGATGTCCCTGAACCGAACCAAAAATTTCTAAGTCCACCGACGCTATCAGTTTCTTATCCGGCATCGCAGCATATGTTGTTCCGAAAGGGAAAGCTTGAAATCCACCGAATCCCTTTCGGTATCCCGTCGGACTGGATGAAACTTTCGGACGTCCGTACCCGCTTCCGCGGAGCGTCCCGACCCAGCATCGTCGGATAAAATATATGCGACAGATTCAGTTGATGCTGGGATGCTGCGATAAACTGTGCTATTAAGGAAAGCACGTCCGTTCCCGAGGCCTGTGCAGTAGCGGACTTACGATGCATTGCCGCTGGAAGCTCCGTGTACGTTGACTCCCGCATACTTCCTATGCGAACGTCCGGAGTCTGCAGGCCTCGGGTCCCCGGCTACCGACCCAGCGCTGTCGGATAATTCTCGATCCGACACCGTTTCTGTCGGCTGCTGGGATGCTGCGATAAGCTGTGCTATGTGCACAAGAATGTCCGGCGTCGAGACCTGCGGAGGCGCAGTCTATCGCTGCTTCGCCGAGGGCAGCTCCGCATCAGATGGCTCCCGCATACTTTTCCTATGCGAACGTCCGGAGTCCATCGGTCTCGAATCCCTGGCTGCCGGATGGTGTGACCTGGTCGCCGAAGAATCCTTGATCGGCGAAGCTGGTAATATATCGGCGGTCACGCAGCCAAGGTGCGGTCGTGTGCGCTGACGAGAAGAGGAAGCCTTAGCAGTCTCAGCGGACTGCCTATACAACGGAGCGTCCCGAGCGACGGACGTATGCTCCGCTAACGACACATTTGTACCACAACATCTGGGGCCAGATGTTGTTGAACGAGAGAGGGGCCTCTCTCGCTTGCCGTCCGGATGGACCGGAACGAGCTATGAACCGGACTAAAAGGCTTCCTCCGTTCTCCCTCCGATCCGCCGTCACTGGGTGTGCATTAAGTTAATTTTATAGTGCTCGCATCACCCCAAAATTCCTTCTAGACCGCAACGGACGAACCCGGCTGCCGAACCATTCGGTGAATGGACGCTACACCGGGCGAGCTAGCGGACGTCAAAGGCCGTCGAACCTACTAGGGTCCTCTTAGGCAATTGGCGTATTACATGAGCACTTTTCCGCTAGCCCTTCATTATTTGTGACGACGGAGGCACACTGTTGGAAGACATCACAGATACATCACCCTAATCTTGATCGTCTGAAATAGAAATTGATAAAGTAGAGTGACCCTGCGGGGAAAGGACCGAAGTGTCCAAATCCCCAACAACATACCGTGACATACGCTTCCCATATTGTCATCGAAATCATACGATACAGAACCGGAGTTAATGCGAGTACACTGACCACATATAGAATGATAATAAGGTCAGAGGAAGACTTCCTCTTAAAACAATTGATCAATATCCTTTCAATGTGAAAAGAAAACAAGTCCTGGTACTCGCACTAATCCCTGGCAATCAAAATACATAATAATAATATGATCCATTAATATAGAAAAAATAATTGAAATCAAAATATTTTGAAAAAATATTTTTTCAGAACAGCCCAAGTTTCTGAAAAGTAACGTTGAGCCCCAATGGATCCCAAGCCTAAGTGTGGACAAAAATTTTAAAAATATTTTAAACAATTTATTCAACACTTACGAACAATAATAATGTATCTAGTTATGATTGAAATAACATAAAGATATTATTATTTAGAAATCCCCCCCTCACACAGAGGGCTGTTGTAAATGTAAACAATGAGTGTAAAAACACTAAAATAAGACTCCAGGCACCCAGGCCCGAAATCAGTTACCAAAAATACACCATCTGATGCAAAACAGAGACTTCCAGGGAAGAAACTGCAGAACATCAGATGGTAGATGCAGAACACAACGCCTAACCACCCGTAGGTGAAGACGTAAACATGGGGAAAGAACAGAATTCATTCTGTTATTCAGCTAAACTCCCAAGAAATTTTAGTAATAATAATTACAGAAATTATGCCAAAAGCATGGGAGAATAGCCAGGGGGAACTTAAAGGACAGGGAGAGAGGAAAAACACTTGAAAAAACAGTGTAACTAAATAATCAGAATGACAACAAAATGGCTGCTGCCTTGAAAATAGGTAACTTAACATAATTTCATTAAAAAATTTTAAGTTACAGCCCTGATAATATTCTGTCACACATTCTTTTCCTCTCCTCCTTTTCTATCCTCCTTAGAATCACCATTTCACTAATATTTATGTGTCTGGCATCATTTAAACTGAGATTTAAAAGCACAAAGATCAGTCAGATGTTAACTGATGAAGGGCCAAACTTAGAATGATAAATGGCGCCAATTTCGGAACGTCCTTGACACTGCGCATGCGCAGTAGGGGCGAAGTGTGGAGGGCCTCTCAGGACATGTTTTCTTTAGTTTTAGATGCAAATTTTGGGGATTGGGGGGCAAAATTTGTGTTTGGCCCTATATTTTAAGAGTTAGCACCAGCTATGTCTGGGTCATTGGTACAGTATAAAAATACAAGTGTTTGACCACCGAGGTGGTATTAGTCCCCTACGATGCTTTTGTGACATAAGGTGTTTTTGTCACAGAAGACACTAGAGTATATAAGCATCTTGGATTTTGAAAAAAAAATATTGAGCGTGCATAATCCCCTCACAACCCTTTATCCATGTACCATATATGAAAGGCATAGCTTGAACCATGTTGGAGGGAGGGGTGGTAACATAAAATAGAGAAAAAAGCTTAAAAAACACCACAAAAATGGCCGCCATTCTGCCATCTTGGATTTTGAAAAATAAATATTGACTGTGCATCATCCCCCTCAGAACCATTTATCCATGTACCAAATATGAAAGGTGTAGCTTGAAGCATATTAGAGGGAGAGGTGGTAACATAAAAACAGACAGACAGACAGATGTTAGGTTTTGAAAAAAAAATATTGAGCGTGCATAATCCCCTCACAACCCCTTTATCCATGTACCATATATGAAAAGTGCAGCTTGAACCATGTTGGACGGAACAGTCGTAACATAAAATAGAGAAAAAAGCTTAAAAAACACAACAGAAATGGTTGCCATGGCGCCATCTTGAATTTTGGAAAAAAAATATTGAACGTGCAACATCCCATTACAACCCTCTATCCATGTGCCAGATATAAAAAGTGTAGCTTGAACCATGTTGGAGTGAGGGGTGGTAACATAAAATAGAGAAAAAAGCTTAAAAAACACAACAAAAATGGCTGTCATGCCGCCATCTTGGATTTTGAAGAAAAAATGTTAAAAAATTTATAGGTATTGGTATAGTATAACAAGAGGCCCCAAGGGGCCTGAGGGCGCTCACCTGACATGGTAGCCTAAATATCAACCCAGAGAATTGATTTCAACAAGTTGCATCTGATCCTCCTAAGAAAAGCTTATACCAAATATCCAAAGATTCTGACCAGTGGATCTAAAAAAAAAATAGAAGATTTTTAAAGAAGATTCCTCATATTGAACTAAGTTATAATTCGGGCTCCCACAGTGAGTCCAAATATGGACCTAGGGACTTGGCTTGAACAAAGTTGAATCTCACTCCCTAAGCATGGTGCATACCAAATATCAAAAGATTCTGCCTGCTGGATCTTGAGAAGATTTTTAAAGAAAATTCCTCATTTTGAACTAAGTTACAATTCAAGCTCCCACAGTGAGCCCAGATATGGACCAAGGGACTTGGCTTGAACAAACTTGAATCTCACCCCCTAAGCATGGTGCATACCAAATATCAAAAGATTCTGCCTGCTGGATCTTGAAAAGAAGATTTTCAAAGAAATTTGCCTGAAATGCATTAACTTCGAATTCGGGCTTCTATAGTGAGCCCAAATATGAATCCAGGGGGCCAATTTGAACAAACTTGAATCAGATCCACCCCACAATGTTGCATAACAAATAACAAAAGATTCTGCCTGCTGGATCTGGAGAAGAAGATTTTTAAAGAAATTTGCCTGAAATGCACTAAGTTCGAATTTGGGCTTCTATAGTGAGCCCAAATATGAATCCAGGGGGCCGATTTGAACAAACTTGAATCAGATCCACCCCACAATGTTGCATACCAAATATCCAAAGATTCTGCCTGCTGGATCTGGAGAAGAAGATTTTTTAAGAAATTTGCCTGAAATGCACTAAGTTCGAATTCGAGCTTCTATACTGAGCCCAAATATAAACCCAGGTGGCCGATTTGAACAAACTTGAATCAGATCCACCCCACAATGTTGCATGCCAAATATCAAAAGATTCTGCCTGCTCGATCTGAAGAAGATTTTTTAAGAAATTTGCCTGAAATGCACTAAGATCGAATTCGGGCTTTTATAGTGAGCCCAAATATGAATCCAGGGAGCCGATTTGAGCAAACTTGAATCAGATCCACCCCACAATGTTGCATACCAAATATCAAAAGATTCTGCCTGCTGGATCTGGAGAAGAAGATTTTTTAAGAAATTTGCCTGAAATGCACTAAGTTCGAAATCGGGCTCCTATACTGAGCCCAAATATGAACCCAGGGGGCCGATTTGAACAAACTTGAATCAGATCCACCCTACAATGTTGCATACCAAATATCAAAAGATTCTGCCTGCTGGATCTGGAGAAGAAGATTTTTTAATGTTTTTCCCATTGCCTACAGTGTTAAAAAGTGCTGACTCAGCACTTTTTCAAAGTCCCGAAACTGTACCCTATGATAAAACCGATGGCAATTTTTTTTTACCAATCCTTTCTGTTGGTCCCAAGGAAGCTGCACACCAAATAAAAATTCTCAGTGCCGTGCAGTTTTTGAGATATAGGCGTTTTAATTTTTTTCTATTTTTAGCTCCTGTGGTTCCCACGGGGCTACAGGAAAAAAAATTTCTGCATAAATTAGGTACTTATGACCCAATAAGCCCTCACATAAAATTTGGTTCAAATTGGCCTCTCGGTTTAAAAAATAGAAATTTGGGGTGGGGCCAAAATTTTTGCTCCTCCCATAACATCGCCAAGTATAGACCTACAAACTTCTCTTGAACAAACTTGAGTCTACACCTCAAAAGGAAGCTGCATACCAAATATCAAGTCTCTGCTATTGCTGGTTCTTGAGAAGAAGATTTTTTAAGAATTGGAGCATTTTTGCCCCACCCCTCTGCTCAATATGAGCCGAAACCTAATTTGCCCAAAAATCAAAATGCCGCTATATAACCCCTACTCACATGAAATTTCATTAACATGCGGCCAGTGGTTTGGAAGAAAAAGACCCAAACACCACCTTCACGCCGGACGCCGGACGACGGACGCCGGACGACGGACGACGGACGAAAAGTGATCAGAAAAGCACACCCTGACTTTCAGTCAGGTGAGCTAAAAATGTTAAAAAATTTATAGTAATTTATATATTTTTTATACTTACCAATGACCCAGACTTAGCTGGTGCTAACTCTAACAAAACCGGGGCCAAACACAAATTTTGCCCCCCAATCCCCAAAATTTGCATCCAAAACAAAAAGAAATCATGTCCTAAAGGACCTCCATACTACGCCTCTACTGCGCATGCGCAGTGACGCAGACGTCCCGAAATTGGCGCCAATTATCATTTTACTGTCAGTGCCTGGTCAGCGCTATGTACTCAGCGGGGAGGCAAGAGTTCCCAACTCCAGGGAGGGCCATCCCCGTCTGGGTCATTGGTAAGTATAAAAAATATATAAATTACTATAAATTTTTTAACATTTTTATACTATACCAATGACCCAGACTTAGCTGAATAGTAAACAGGCTGGAGGGCCTAGGACATAGAGGAAAATCCAATAAGCTCAACTATATAGTAAAGAGGTAACCCCTTAAGGAGACAAGGAGTATTAGGCTTTACATGTATCTTTCTTATTTAATATTAAATTAGAAAGATACACTACCCTTAATAATTGAGCACAATAACATTCATGTTCTCTATTAACATCCAGTATATCCCTTATACTAATTATTTTTAAAGCAAGCCAATAAATAAAGTAGTCCAGAGAATTGAGACTCTTTATAGTCATTTAAAAGTGTCCGAGTATTGTATATTAAAGCCCGTTTGACACTTGACATATACAAATGCTTCACACCGAGCTACACTTTAAAAATAAGACATGAATGAATTTTAACATTAATATTACACTTTAAAACCATCCCGGAAGCGACTCAGAAATACTGACTTGGAGGAGGCATTCCCTTGCTTTTCACTATAAAGCAGGTGACCTAAGGGAACACCCCCCCCCCCCCCCCCTTCCCCTTGCCCTGGGTCAAATAGCCCAGAGCGAAGAGGGCAGCCGGACGGAGTCACTGCCGGAACAGAAAGCCTGCATAACTATAGTTGCAACTGTTTAGTGGACGACATTCTGAGCAACAGATAACGGACCTAAACAATGCAGGTCTCCAGAAATGGACTCAATATTTCTGAGATAAAAATTTGTAAATGTGGATGGCTGAGACCAATAAGCAGCCTTCATTAAATCTGTAATAGCAACACTATTAGCATAAGCCCAGGAAGTAGAAAGAGCTCTTACTTCATGAGCAGAAATCTTAAGCACAGACTGCTGAGAAGAAGATAAATCTTCATAAGCAGTACGGATAGTTAACTGAATCCATCTAGCAATAGAATGGACTGAAATGTCCTTTCTATTAGGCATCAAAGACAGAAAGAAACGTTTCCGTCCCTTTCTGATAAACTGAGATCTCTGTTTATAGATATGTAATGCTCTAACAGGACAGAGTAAAGGCCTACGCCCGTCTAAAGACGGAAGAGCCTTAATAACAATAGGTTCCGGATATTTATTAGGAGCCTGATTCTTAGCTAAAAAAAACCACATTAGTAGTGAAGGTGATAGTGTTCCCAACACTACGATAATGAGAATCATCCACCGATAGTGCATGAAGCTCACTGACTCTTCTAGCAGAAGAGAAAGCTAAGAGAAAAGCTGTCTTATAAGATAAGAATTTGAAATCTACTGTCCCAAGAGGTTCAAATGGCTTTTCCTTCAATTTAAGAAGAACCCAAGCTAAATTCCACTTAGGAATTAATCTAACAGTTCTGGGTCTATTTATCGAAAAGTTTCTAACCAACTTCGATAAAGAGACATTAGATCCAATTTGTAAACTATCATGATGTGCATAGGTATCAGATAACATAGATCTATAACCCTTTATAGTAACAGGCTGCAGTTTGATTTCGTCAAACAAGTATACTAGAAAGTTTGCAATGTCTGGTATAGAGGGATCGAATATATCTACAGAATGATCCCTACACCAACGACGAAAAACCTTCCACTTAGCCGCATAGTTTAGCGAAGAGGAGGTCCTCCTACAGTTAGAAATCGCGTCCACTGCTCGTCCTGTAAAGTGCTTGCCATGCAAGAAGGACCGCACAACGGAAAAAACGTGAAGGTTGAGACCTTGCGGGTTGTGATGGAGTTGGCGCGATATCCCCTGCGAAAGAAGATCCTCCCGTAGAGGAAGCTTCCGCGGTAGGTCCCACAACAGACACCTGAGTAGATTTATCCACGGTCTCTGTGGCGACAGAGATGCTACCAACAGAATCTTGCATTGAGATTGTTTTATCTTTAGCAATACTTGTTGAATTAACGGCGCTGGAGGATACGCATATCCTATCATTCCGTCCCAAGGGATCGACAGAGCGTCTACTGCAAATGCTCTTGGATCCGGACACAGAGACACATACGTCTGCAACTGATTGTTGAGATGTGTCGCAAATAAGTCTATTATTGGCCGTTCCCATTGGTAGCAAATCTGATTGAATACTTGTTTGTTGAGAGTCCACTCCGACGGCAACAAGCGACCCTTTCGTGAAAGGGAGTCTGCTAGCACATTCAGACGACCCGGTATGTGACGGACCGAAAGAAGAACGTGATGTTCTAGCGCAAACAGAAGGATTCTTTCCGTTAGATTGAACAACGGAACTGAATGAGTGCCTCCCTGATTCCGTATATACGCCACTACTGTCGTATTGTCGGATAGGAATTGGACATGAGCATCGTGAATAATGTCCATCCAGTGACGTAACGCAAGCCAAATTGACATCATTTCCTTGATGTTTATGTGCTTCCACAGGAATTGCGGATCCCAAAGACCCTGGCATCTCGAATCCGTTGGGATTAATGATGCACCCCAACCTGTTTGACTGGCATCCGTCATAACGGTAAAACTCGGATCCGGCAACTGCAGCGGAACTCCTTGAGTTAACCACTGAATGTTTGCCCAAGTCTGAATCTCTTGTTTCACTTGATCTGACAAGAGAACGTCTACATCGAGCGAATGAATTTTCACACTCCAATTCTGAGTCAAGAAAATTTGAAGAGGACGTGTGCGTAACCGCCCCATCGGAATGAGATCCGCGGCGGCTCCGCACAGACCTATTAGTCTCATAAATTCTCTCGCCGTGACTTTGTCTGCGTGCAGACAATAGCGAGCGTAACAACTGACTAATTTCGCTCTGGTTAACGGCAGACGAACGAGATTGTTGTGCGTCTCGAAGCTCATTCCCAGATGAGTGAATGACTTGGACGGCACCAGATCCGACTTCTCCTCGTTTACTATAAAACCGAGACGTCGGAGCAATAGAAGAAGATTCTGAACATCGTTCTGAAGCGTTAACTCGTTGCCGTACCTCTGAAGAATGTCGTCCAGGTAGGCCAACGTTACCGCAGACGAATGAGCTCGGAAGTAGATCATTACCGAGTTCATTACCCGAGTGAAAGCCCAGGGTGCTAGATTCAATCCGAAGCACATCGCCCGGAATTGATACACCACTCCTAGGACTGCGAAGCGTAGATACTTTCGGAATGTCGGATGTACCATGACGTGAAAGTACGCATCTTTGAGATCTATGCTCATTGCATAATCGTTCACCTGAATACTCGCTCTGACCGATTGAATCGTCTCCATATAAAACTTCGGAGCGACGATCAGCTTGTTTATCCAGCTCAAATCTATGACTGGACGGAACGAGCCGTCTGGTTTCGGAACCAGAAACAGATGGCGTAAGAATCCCGGAGATTCCTGGTTTTCTACGACCTCTACCGCGTTCTTCATTAAAAGAGACTGCACCTCTGATAACAGAGCGTCTCTTTTCCGCGGATTTGACGGAAGATGAGTCCACTTTGGACTTCGAGTTAATGGAGGCTTTCGTTTGAAGGATATCTTTAGACCTTCCGAAGTCACTCCTCTCACCCAAGGGTCGTCCGTAATCGACGCCCATTCTTGTGAAAAGCTCGACAACCTTCCGCCAACCGGAACGCGATAGAGGTTTAAGCCATCACCTCCTGGACCTGCGAGGCCTGCGGTAGGAGAAACCACGTCTTCCACGACCCGCACCTCGCCCCGTCGACCTCGGGGCGTTCGACCGATTGTCCTGGCCTGAAGGACGTCACGAACGAGAGTCGCTATCCTGACGGTCTCTCGAATAAGACCAAGAGGACGCACCGGAACCTCTCTTGGGCGCATTAGACCCAGAAGTGCCTGTCTTATTCGTGTCTGCTGTATCCGACTTCTTAGGAGCAGATTTGAACAACAGAGAATCCTTAGCTTTCTTTGTAATTTTATCATAAATAGCGGAAAGCTTGCCGTCAAAGAGAAGTTCTCCTGAGACCGAAGCGACTCTAAGAGAGTTCTTCACCTTAGAATCCACTAGTGTGGATGTAGCTAGGGCTGCGTCACGTCTAACCAACTCCAGATTTGCCACTGAAAGGGCGGAGTTACACGTGGAATAAGCTACTGCCCTTGAAAGAAGTCTTAAAGAGGATTGTATATCCTGAAACTCTTTCCCCTGAAGGCGCAGTGATAACGCCTTAGTAAGGTGATCTGCGTAAGATAAGGCATCTAAATTGGCTCTGTTAGACGCAATAGCTGTTTCCAACACCGCGGTTGGAATAGAAGCTGACGACGGTAATGATAGCTCTAAGTCTTCCGCCTCGTCGTCCATACGCAGAGGAACTCTCGGTATACCCTGTCCTGCCGTATCGAATTTATTCCTTGCATTAATGAAAGGCAGGTTGAGAGTATTAGCGGACAAGAAACCTGCTTTCCCCGTCCTGGAAGCAAGTTTAAATATAGCGTCGTTCAATAATTCAAATGTTCTTGCAACATTATTGGACTGCGACGGAAACTCGGGAGCGATGTCCCTGAACCGCTCAAAAAATTCAGAGTCCAATGACGCTATAATTCTCTTGTCCGGAAGCGCAGCAGTCTGGCCCGACGGAACAACTTGAGGGAGAAAGTGCCGGATGAAGTCCACGGCAGCTTTATGTTGTTCCGAAAGGGATAGCTCCAAGTCATCCGTATCCCTTTCACCATCCGGTCGGACCTCATGATGTTCCCGGTCGTCCGCCCCCGATGCTTCGGCGGAGCGTACCGACCCAGCGCCATCGGATAATTCTCGATCCGACACCGTTTCTGTCGGCTGCTGGGATGCTGCGATAAGCTGTGCTATCTGCACAAGAATGTCCGGCGTCGAGACCTGCGGAGGCGCAGTCTTTCGCTGCTTCGCCGAGGGCAGCTCCGCATCAGATGGCTCCCGCATACTTTTCCTATGCGAACGTCCGGAGTCCATCGGTCTCGAATCCCTGGCTGCCGGATGGTGTGACCTGGTCGCCGAAGAATCCTTGATCGGCGAAGCTGGTAATATATCGGCGGTCACGCAGCCAAGGTGCGGTCGTGTGCGCTGACGAGAAGAGGAAGCCTTAACAGTCTCTGCGGACTGCTTATACAACGGAGCATCCCGAGCGACGGACGTATGCTCCGCTAAAGACACATTTTGTACCACAACATCTGGTCCCAGATGTTGTTGTACGAGAGAGGGGCCTCTCTCGCTCGCGACCCGGCTGGACCTGGGCGAGCTAGGAACCGGACTCAAAGGCTTCCTCCGTTCTCGCTTACTATCCGCCGTCACTGGGTGTGCATCTATTATGTTTATAGTGCTCGCATCACCCAAAATTTCCTCTTGGACCGCATCGGACGAACCCGGCTGCCGAACCATTCGGTGAATGGACGCTACACCGGGCGAGCTAGTGGACGACATTTGTCTAATCTCCATGAGCACTTTTGCCGCTAGCTCTGAATTCATTTGTGACGACGGACGCACACTTGTAGAAGATAACATGGAAACATCACCCTGTTCTGGTTCCTCTGAAATAGAAACTGAGAGAGTAGAGTGACCTTGCGGAGAAAGAGCCGGCATCGCTCTTTCTCCAGAAACAACATATCGTGACACACGTTTCCAATGTTTCTCATCCCAATATTCACATATAGGACAGGGATTAATGCGAGAACACTGACTACAATTAATACAATGATCATGAAAGTCAGAGGAAGATTTCTTCCTATTACAATTTGAACAACGTCCCTTCATTGTGAAAGAACAACAATAAGTCCTAGTTACTCGCAAAAACCCCTGACACAAAGATACATAATAACATGATCCATTAATAAATGAAAAAACAATTGCAAAACAAAATAATTTTGAAAAAATATTTTTTCAGCGAATCCCAAGTTGCTGAAAAGTAACGTTGAGCCCCGATGGATCCGATGGCAAAGTGTGGTCAAAAATTTTAAATTTATATTAAATAATTAATGAGACACTTACGGATAATATAAATGTATCTTATAGTGAGATAAACTACAGCAAAGGCAAACAGCCCCCCTCAAAAAAGGCTGTTGCCAATGAAAACAAACAGTGTAAAAACCCCAGAAAACATGACTCCAGGCACTGAAAAAACTGGCCCGGAATCAGTCATCAATTACACTCTATCTGATGCAAAACGGAGACTCCCAGGGGAGAATCTGCAGAACATCAGATGGAAGATGCAGAACACAAACGTTATACACCCATGGGTGAAAACGTAACTATGGGGAAAATAACAGAAAACATTCTGTAACCAAGCAACTCTCCCAGGAAATTTTAGAAATGAAATTTCTCAAAAATATGCCAAAAGCATGGGAGAATTGCAAGGGGGGACTTTAGAAGGCTAGGGGAGAGGAAACACTGAATAAGCAGTGCAACAATTAGCAAGAATGACAACAAGAGTCCCATGCCTCGAAAATAGGCAACTTAACATAATTTCATCAAAAAATTTTAAGTACAGTCCTGATTATTTTTTGTCACTTCTTTTTCCTCTCCTCCTTCTATCCTCCTTAGAATCACATTTTCTCCAAAAATTACGTGTCTGGCATCCTTTAAACTGAGATTTACAAGCACAAAGATCAGTGAGATGTTGACTGATGAAGGGCCAAACAGAGAATGATGATTGGCGCCAATTTCGGGACGTCTGCATCACTGCGCATGCGCAGTAGAGGCGTAGTATGGAGGTCCTTTAGGACATGATTTCTTTTTGTTTTGGATGCAAATTTTGGGGATTGGGGGCAAAATTTGTGTTTGGCCCTGGTTTTGTTAGAGTTAGCACCAGCTAAGTCTGGGTCATTGGTACAGTATAAAAATATTGAACGTGCATAATCCCCTCACAACCCCTTTATCCATGTACCATAAATGAAAAGTGCAGCTTGAACCATGTTGGAGGGAACAGTCGTAACATAAAATAGAGAAAAAAGCTTAAAAAACACAACAGAAATGGTTGCCATGGCGCCATCTTGAATTTTGAAAAAAAAATATTGAACGTGCAACATCCCATTACAACCCTCTATCCATGTGCCAGATATAAAAAGTGTAGTTTGAACCATGTTGGAGTGAGGGGTGGTAACATAAAATAGAGAAAAAAGCTTAAAAAACACAACAAAAATGGCCGCCATGCCGCCATCTTGGATTTTGAAGAAAAAATATTGAGCGTACATAATCCCCTCACAACCCCTTTATCCATGTACCATAAATGAAAAGTGCAGCTTGAACCATGTTGGAGGGAGCAGTCATAACATAAAATAGAGAAAAAAGCTTAAAAAACATTCCGCCATCTTGAATTTTGAAAAAAAAATACTGAACGTGCAACATCCCATTACAACCCTCTATCCATGTGCCAGATAGAAAAAGTGTAGCTTGAACCATGTTGGAGTGAGGGGTGGTAACATAAAATAGAGAAAAAATAGGCCGATGAAATCGTCAGATGTGTACCCATACGTGCAACTAGTAGAAAGCTGTATGACGGAGGGCCACCACGGATGCCGACATTATGTACACCATACAAGGTATGGGTATATATCGAAATGGATTGGAGGAGTGTCTAATTTGATGGATAAAGGGTTAATATCTCCAGAGCAAATTAACAGATTTACATAAAAAACTATACAGCACAGCACATCAGTAACCTGAATAAATATATAAAGTAACAAGACAATCGGATTGATATTTTTTGAGTTATCTCATGCCAAAGGGATGGGAGGAATTTTCAATTCGAAGGATAAAGGGGGTTAATATCTCCGGATCAAATTACCAGATTTACACCAAAAACTATACAGCTCAGCCCATCAGCAACCTGAACACAATTATAAAGTAACTTGACAATCCAAGCAATATTTTTCAAGTTATCGAATGCCAAAGGGATTGGAGGAATTTTCAATTTGAAGGATAAAGGGTTAATATCTCAGGATTAAATTATCAGATTTACACCAAAAACTATACAGCTCGGCACATCAGTAACCTGAACACAAATATAAAGTAACTTGACAATCCAAGCAATATTTTTCAAGTTATCGAATGCCAAAGGGATTGGTGGAATTTTCAATTTGAAGGATAAAGGGTTAATATCTCGGGATCAAATCATCAGATTTACACCAAAAACTCCACAGCTCGGCAAATCAGTAACCTGAACACAAATATAAAGTAACTAGACAATCCAAGCAATATTTTTCAAGTTATCGAATGCCAAAGGGATTGGAGGAATTTTCAAATTTGAAGGATAAAGTGTTAATATCTCAGGATCAAATTATCCGATTTACACCAAAAACAAAACAGCTCGGCACATCAGTAACCTGAACACAAATATAAAGTAACTTGACAATCCAAGCAATATTTTTCAAGTTATCGAATGCCAAAGAAATGGATACGGACGCCGGACGGACAGACGGACGGACAGACAGATGGACAGACAGATGGACAGACAGACGGACAGACAGACAGACGGACAAAGGATGGACGAACGCCGGATGGTCATCCCAGATGCCGGCATTATGTGTACCATACATAGTATGGGTACACATAAAAAGCTTAAAAAACACAACAAAAATGGCCGCCATGCCTCTTGGATTTTGAAGAAAAAATATTGAACGTGCATCATCCCCTCCCAACCCTCTATCCATGTGCCAAATATGCAAAGTGTAGCTTGAACCATGTTGGTGGAAGGGGTGGTAACAGTGCAACATCCCATTACAACCCTCTATCCATGTGCCAGATATAAAAAGTGTAGCATGAACCATGTTGGGGTGAGGGGTGGTAACATAATATAGAGAAAAAAGCTTAAAAAACACAACAAAAATGGCCGCCATGCCGCCATCTTGGATTTTGAAGAAAAAATATTGAACGTGCATCATCCCCTCCCAACCCTCTATCCATGTGCCAAATATGCAAAGTGTAGCTTGAACCATGTTGGTGGGAGGGGTGGTAACATGAAAGTTAAAAAATTTATAGTAATTTCTATATTTTTTATACTTACCAATGACCCAGACATAGCTGGTGCTAACTCTTAAAATATAGGGCCAAACACAAATTTTGCCCCCCAATCCCCAAAATTTGCATCTAAAACCAAAGAAAACATGTCCTGAAAGGCCCTCCACACTTCACCTCTACTGCGCATGTGCAGTGTCAAGGACGTTCTGAAATTGGCGCCATTAATCATTCTAATAACCAGTGCCTGGTAAGCGCTATGTACTCAGCGGGGAGGCAAGAGTTCCCAACTCCTGGGAGGGCCATCCCCGTCTGGGTCATTGGTAAGTATAAAAAATATAGAAATTACTATAAATTTTTCAACATTTTTATACTGTACCAATGACCCAGACATAGCTGAATAGTAAAAAGGCTGGAGGGCCAAGGACATAGAGCAAAATGGTATACGCTCAATAATATAAAATAGAGTCATC
Organism: Pictodentalium vernedei; assembly: GCA_031216915.1. Taxonomy (NCBI): domain Eukaryota; kingdom Metazoa; phylum Mollusca; class Scaphopoda; order Dentaliida; family Dentaliidae; genus Pictodentalium; species Pictodentalium vernedei. Next base: position 228,568,020 of record CM062296.1, read on the forward strand.
CCCTGTAGGGAAAAAGAAGTAACAGGCCTTACATGTATCTTTCTTATTTATGATAAATTAGAAAGATACAACACCTTCCAAAATTGAGCTTCATACATCCATGTACTCTATTAATATCCAATATAATCCTTATACTAATAATTTTCAAAGTAAGCCAATAAATAAAGTAAGTCTAGAGAATAGAGACTCTTATACTCCTTAAAAGTGTCTGAGGATTGCATAATCATGTCCGTTGACATATGCAATATTCAAAAGCTATACTTTAAAAACTAAGACTTGAATGAATTTTTAAAACATAAACTTCTCACTAAACAACCATCCCAATAACAGCTCAGAATTACTAACTCCGGAGGAGGTATCCCCCTGTTTTCATAGTAAAACAGGTGACCCAAGGGAACATCCTCCCCCCCCCCCCCCCTTTTTCTTGCCCTGGGTCAAATAGCCCAGAGCGAAGAGGGCAGCAGAACGGAGACACTGCCAAAACAGACAGCCTACCTAGCTATAGTAGCAACTGTTAAGTGAATGACATTCTGAGCAGTAGATAATAGACCTAACAATAGAGGCCTCCAGAAATGGACTCGATATTTCTGAGATAAAAATTCATGAATGTGGATGGCTGAGCGCAATGAGCAGCCTTCAAAAATCTATAATAGCGACACTATTAATGTAAGCCCAAGATGTAGAAGAACTCTTACTTCATGAGCCGAAATCTTAAGCACAACTGCTGAGTCAATGATATACCATAAGCAGTACCGATAGTTAATAGAATCCATTAACAATAGAATGGAGCGTAACGTCCTTCTACTAGGCATCAAAGACAGAAGAAGCTTACGCCCATAGTAATAAACAGATATCTGTTTATAAATACATAAACTCTACCCGGAAAGAGTAAAGGCCTATGCCCGTACGAAGACGGAAAGACCTTAATAACAATAGGTTCCGGATATTAGGAGCCTAACTCTCATGCAAAAATCCAACCTAAATAGTAACGGAAGTAGTGATTCCGAAACTACGAAAGTGAAAATCATCCATCGATAGTGCATGAAACTCACTGACTCTTCAGTAAAAGAGAAACCAACAGAATTACTGTCTAAAGGTCAGAATTTGAAAACTACTGTTTCCAGAGGCTCAAATGATTACTTAGCTAAATAAGAACCGAAGTTAAATTCCATATAGGAATTTAATCTAAAGATTCTAAGTCTATTTATCAAAAAGTTACTAACTGACTTAGATAAAGAGACATAAGACTCAATTGTAAACTATCCTAGAGTGCATAGGTATGAGGTAACATAACCTATAACCTTAATAATAACAGGCTGCAGTAGATCTTTTGAAACAAGTATTCTAAAAAATTGCAATGAGTAGTATGGAGGGATCAACAATATGAACATAATGATCCCTACACCAACGACGGAAGAGCCTCCACTTTAGCCGCATAGAATAGCGAAGAAGAGGATCTCCTATAGTAAGAAATCGCGTCCAAAGCTCGTCCAGTACAATGCTTACAATGCAATATGGACCACACAACGGAATACATGAAGGTTGCGACCTTGCGGGTTGTGATAAAGATGACACGATTTACCCAGTGAAAAAAGATCCTCACATTGAGGAAGATTTCACGTTAAGTCCCACAGTAGACAACAGAGTAAATTACCCATGGTCTCTGTGAAGATAGAGATGCTATCAACAGAAATGTATTGTGGTTGTTTATCTTAGCAATACCTGCTGAAACAACAGCGCCGGAGGATACGCATATCCTATCATACCGTCCTATAGATCAATAGAGCGTTAACAACATTAGCTCAGAGATCTGGACAAGCCAACACATACGTCTGCAATTGATTAGCAAGCTGTGTCGTAAATAAATCATCATTGGGCGCTCCCATAGATAGCAAATCTGATTGAATACTTGTTTGTTGAGAGTCCATTCTGACAGCAACAAGCGACCCCTAAGTGAACGGGAGTCCGGTAAAACAATCAGACGACCCGGAATATGATGGACCAAAACAGAACTTGGTGTACTATAACCAACAGACGGATTCTTTCCATTAAATTGAATAACGGAAACGAAAGAGTGCCTCCCTGGTTCCGGGGATACGCCACTACTGTCGAATTAACGGACAGGATTTGGGCATGCGTTTCTGAATAATGTTCATGCAATGACATAAAGCAAGCCTAAAAAACATTATTCCGCGGAAGATAATTGGTTGCTAAGAGATTGCGGAACCCAAAGACCCTGGCACTTCGAATCCGTTGGGATCAGTATTATATCCCAATCTGTTTGACTGGCAACCGTCATAACAGCAACACTCGGGTCCGGCAACTGCAGTGGCACTCTCTGAGTCAACCACCGAATGTTTACCCCAGTCTGAATCTCTTGTAACACTAGATAGACAAGAGAATGTGTAAATCGAGCAATTCATGGATTGCCGAAAAGTTGTCGTCGAAGAGAAGCTTCTCCGAGAACGAAGCGACTCTGAGAGAGTTCTTAACCTTACTATCCACGTGCGTGGATGTAGCTAGGGCTGCGTCACGTCTAACCAAATCCAATCAGCCACTGAAGAGCGGAGTTATACGTGAACAAACTACTGCCCTCAAAAGAAATTACATTGAGAATAATATCCCGTAAATCTTTTCTTGAAGACGTAATGATAACGCCTCACGTATGATAAAGCGTCTAAGTTAAGTCTACTAGACATCATTGTCGTTTCCAACATTGAAGTTGGAAAAGACATAGACGGCGAAAAAGAATATATCCAGTCTTTAACCACACCGTCTAGACGCATATGAACTCTCGGTATGCCCTGCACTGCCAAAATAAACTATTCGTATAAATGATAAAACGGCAGAAATGAGCAATGCGGACAAGAAACTAAACTATCATGCTTGGTAGCAGGCTTGTATGCATATATAGCGTCGAAAAATAAAACACATGTTGTAATGAAATTATTGGACTGCGTCGGTAAGTCAGGGACAATGTCCCCGAACCGATCGAAAATTCCGAGTCCAATGACGCTATAAGTCTCTTATCCAACATCGCAGCAATGTAGTCCGAAATAACAATCACTGGAAGATAATGCCAGAAGATATGAATGGCAGCTTCCGATACTACAAAAGGGAAAACTCGAAATCTTTCGAATCCCTTTCGCCATCCTGTCGGACCCTATAAAGCGTTTGGTCGTCCGTACCTGATGCAACCGCGGACCGCACCGACCCAGCGCCGTCGGATAATTCCTGATTTGACCAAGAAACTGTCAATTGCTGGGATGCTGCGAAACAACTGTGCTAACTCGGATAGCACGTCCGTCACTGAGGCCTGAGGAGAAGCGGTCCTACAATGCATTGCCGCTGGAAGCTCCGTGATCGTTACACCGTGCATACTACCAATATGCGAGCGAACGGAGTGTATAGGCCTCGTGTCCCTTGGCTACCGGATGGCGCGACCTATTCGCCGTGGAATCACTGAATGACGAAACTGATCGGATACTCGAGGTCACTTAGCCAATGTGCGGTCGTGTGCCCTGCTGTGAGGATGAGGAAGCATTATGGACAGTCTCTCGGACTGTCAATATAACGGAGCGTCCCGACCGACAGACATATGCTCCGAATGTAAAATATCAGAACCACAACATGCGGTCCCCTATGTTGTTGGACGAGAGAGGGACCTCTCTCGCTCACAGCCCGGACGGACCTGGACAAGCCAGGAACCGGACTAACAGGCTTCCTCCGATCTGTCCTCAATCAGCCGTCACTGGGTGAGTACTAAAGTATTTAAAGTGCTTGCATCACCCAAATCACCTTCCTAGACCGCAACAGACGAACCCGGCAGCCAAACCATTCGATGAATGCACGCTACACCGGGTGAGCTAGCGAATGTCACTCCGTAGGCGATAGACATATTCCATGAGCACTTATTGCCGCTAGCTCTTCATTAACTATGACGACAGAGGCACACTTTTGAAAGACATCTCCGTAACTTGCGAACAAGAAACCAGAAATGCTTGGTTATAGCAAGCATATAATAATAATATATATAGCGTCGTTCAATAATTCGAAAGTTTGTGTGACATTATTGGACTATGTCGGAACTGAGGGACGATGTCCCTGAACCGAACCAAAAATTTCTAAGTCCACCGACGCTATCAGTTTCTTATCCGGCATCGCAGCAATCTGGTCCGACGAAAGAAGCTGTAGAAGACCAAGTCAGATGACATACACAACAGCATATGTTGTTCCGAAAGGGAAAGCTCGAAATCCTCCAAATCCCTTTCGGTATCCCGTCGGACCGGATGAAATATTCGGACGTCCGTACCCGCTTCCGCGGAGCGTCCCGACCCAGCATCGTCGGATAAAAAATATGCGACAGATTCAGTTGATGCTGGGATGCTGCGATAAACTGTGCTATTTAGGAAAGTACGTCCGTTCCCGAGGCCTGTGCAGTAGCGGTCTTACGATGCATTGCCGCCGGAAGCTCCGTGTACATTGACTCCCGCACACTTCCTATGCGAACGTCCGGAGTCTGCAGGCCTCGTGTCCCTGGCTACCGGATGGTGTGACCTGGTCGCCGATGATTCTCTGACTGGCGAAGCTGACTGGATATCCGTGGTCACGTAGCCAAGAGCGGTCGTGTGCGCTACCACGAGAATGAGGAAGCCTTATTGACAGTCTACTCCGGACTGACTATATGTCGGAGCGTCCCGAGCGACGGACGTAAGCTCCGAATGCGAAACATTTTGTACCACAACATCTGGGGCCAGATGTTGTTGTACGAGAGAGGGGCCTCTCTCGCTCGCCGTCCGGATGGACCAGAACGAGCTATGAACTGGACTAAAAGGCTTCCTCCGTTCTCCCTCCGATCCGCCGTCACTGGGTGTGCATTAGGTTGATTTATAGTGCTCGCATCACCCCAAAATTCCTTCTAGACCGCAACGGACGAACCCGGCTGCCGAACCATTCGGTGAATGGACGCTACACCGGGCGAGCTAGCGGACGTCAAAGCCCGTCGAACCTACTAGGGTCCTCTTAGGCAATTGGCATATATACATGAGCACTTTTCCGCTAGCCCTTCATTAATTGTGACGACGGAGGCACACTGTTGGAAGACATCACAGATACATCACCCTAATCTTGATCGTCTGAAATAGAAATTGATAAAGTAGAGTGACCCTGCGGGGAAAGGACCGGAGTGTCCAATTCCCCAATAACATACCGTGACATACGCTTCCCATATTGTCATCGAAATCATACGATACAGAACAGGAGTTAATGCGAGTACACTGACCACATATAGAATGATTATAAAGTCAGAGGAAGACTTCTTCTTATTACAATTGATCAATATCCTTTCAATGTGAAAAGAAAACAAGTCCTGGTACTCGCACTAACCCCTGGCAATCAAAATACATAATAATAATATGATCCATTAATATAGAAAAAATAATTGAAATCAAAATATTTTGAAAAAATATTTTTTCAGAACAGCCCAAGTTTCTGAAAAGTAACGTTGAGCCCCAATGGATCCCAAGCCTAAGTGTGGACAAAAATTTTAAAAATATTTTAAACAATTTATTCAACACTTACGAACAATAATAATGTATCTAGTTATGATTAAAATAACATCAAGATATTAATTTCCAGAAATCCCCCCCTCACACAGAGGGCTGTTGTAAATGTAAACAATGAGTGTAAAAACACTAAAATAAGACTCCAGGCACCCAGGCCCGAAATCAGTTACCAAAAATACACTATCTGATGCAAAACAGAGACTTCCAGGGAAGAAACTGCAGAACATCAGATGGTAGATGCAGAACACAACGCCTAACCACCCGTAGGTGAAGACGTAAACATGGGGAAAAGAACAGAATTCATTCTGTTATTCAGCTAAAACTCCCAAGAAAATTTAGTAATAATAATTACAAAAACTATGCCAAAAGCATGGGAGAATAGCAAGAGGGGACTTAAAGGACAGGGAGAGAGAAAAACACTGAAAAAACAGTGTAACTAAATAATCAGAATGACAACAAAATGGCTGCTGCCTCGAAAATAGGTAACTTAACATAATTTCATTAAAAAATTTTAAGTTACAGCCCTGATAATATTCTGTCACACATTTTTCCTCTCCTCCTTCTCTATCCTCCTTAGAATCACCATTTCACTAATATTTATGTGTCTGGCATCATTTAAACTGAGATTTACAAGCACAAAGATCAGTCAGATGTTAACTGATGAAGGGCCAAACTTAGAATGATTAATGGCGCCAATTTCGGAACGTCCTTGACACTGCGCATGCGCAGTAGAGGTGAAGTGTGGAGGGCCTTTCAGGACATGTTTTCTTTGGTTTTAGATGCAAATTTTGGGGATTGGGAGCAAAATTTGTGTTTGGCCCTATATTTTAAGAGTTAGCACCAGCTATGTCTGGGTCATTGGTACAGTATAAAAATATAGAGAGAAAAAAGCTTAAAAAACACAACAAAAATGGCTGCCATTCTGCCATCTTGGATTTTGAAAAAAAAATTTGAGCGTGCATCATCCCCTCAGAACCATTTATCCATGTACCAAATATGAAAGGTGTAGCTTAAAGCATGTTGGAGGGAGAGGTGGTAACATAAAAAACAGACAGACAGACAGGAGGACAGACAGATGGACGGACAGACGGACGGACAGACGGACGAGTGCAATCCTATAGTCCCCTTACGGTTCCCGTAGGGGACTAAAAATGGAAACAAGACATCAGGCGCAAAAAGGCCCAAAGTCAGAAACCAATTTAAATGCTGCCTGATGCAAAGCTAGATCTTCATATGAAGAAAAAACAATTCATAGATAGAAGATGCAAGACTAAAATGACCTAACACCCCTAGGGTGAGGACGTAACCATGGGGATAAACAGAACAAATATTCTGTAATACACGTTAAACTTCCAAGAAATTTAACAAGAGGCCCCCACGTGGCCTTAATCGCTCACCTGACAAAGTGACTCTAAGAAGTATTTTAGGTCACCTTCACCATGTCATGCCTCATCAACATTAACTGGTTGAGTGATAGATTTTGTTTGAAGTTCAACATTTGTTACCTAAAATTAGTTTTATTTAAAATCATTGGTGTGTGGCCAATCTCCAATGATTTTTAATAAAGCAAATTTATCTCTGCAGACAAACTGGTTTAGCATGAAGCACAAACAAGGAATGTGAAGAGATAGCCTTGGACATCTCTCCCCAACTGTGGATATCTTCCATGTGCTACATGTATATATTTGCATGCAAGAAAACAAAAATTTTCACAAATTTTATTTTTTTTTATCATCATTGGAACAAGCTCAAACAGCTTATTCCAATAGGGGTATGGGAAGATCAGGTATATTTTTGAGACAGAAATGTGAATATATAAATAATGGTGTTTTTTTGTGAATGATGCTGGAGAATTTTGCGTAAAGATATGGTAAATGGTTTGTTCTAGATACAGAATGATGCAAAAGTATTTAAATTTGATTAGGCAAGTTGTTCCTATAATGCATTTAAAAATTGAAGTAACTGTTTTTTTGCTGACGAACTTTTAGATGTGTGTGTCTGTGTTTGTGTGTGTGTGTGTGTGTGTGTGTGTGTTTGTGTGTGTGTGTGTGGGGTGGGGGGGTTAAGAGTGTTCTTGCAAACAAAATTCCTGAATAAATGGAAAATTTTATTTTTTGTGTGAAAGACATAGTGCGTGAATGTTGATTGGAACAAGCTTAGAGAGCTCATTTTAATGTGAAGTCATAAAGCTGTGTTTTACGTACGAAATTCTGGAATAACTAAAAAAATTGCTTTTTTGACTCAAAAAGCATGGTGTGCAACCTCTCATTGGAATGAGCTCAAAAAGCTCATTCCAATGGGGTATTTACAAGCGATAAGTACATGTATGTTTAAGAGACAAAAATTAAAATTTGAATAGCGATTTTTGTGAAGAATGCTGACAAGTTTTGGCAGTTATGCTGGTAAAAAGGTAAGATATGCAAAGTGGTTGTTTTTTAGAGGCGACATTTAATTAAGGGGAATTAACCCTTGATTACTGAGGTAACTTCTAAAAGTACTGAAATTTCATGAAGCAATGTGAATAACAGACAACAGTTGCCTAAAAATTTCATGAATAACTAAAATTTTTATTCCTTTGTCTCGAAAACATGGCATATGACCTTTGTTGGAATGAGCTGAATGCGTGTGTTCCAATGAGGGGTCATAAAATTTGAACGAAGATTTGTGTGAATAATGCATTAGTACTGCTAGATTTGGGTAAACGGTTCACCCTGAATACCACCCCTTCTATAGTAGATCTTTTCTGCAAATTTTGTCTAAGATTCTATCAACTTTACAAATAAATACGTTCATGAATCACAATCAGATCCACCCTACAATGTTGCATACCAAATATCAAAAGATTCTGCCTGCTGGATCTGGAGAAGAAGATTTTTTAAGAAATATGCCTGAAATGCACTAAGTTAAAATTTGGGCTCCTATACGGAGCCCAAATATAAACCCAGGGGGCAGATTTGAACAAACTTGAATCAGATCCACCCCACAATGTTGCTTACCAAATATGAAAAGATTCTAAAGCTGGATCTGGAGAAGAAGATTTTTTAAGAAATTTGCCTGAAATGCACTAAGTTCGAATTCGAGCTTCTATAGTGAGCCCAAATATGAAACTAGGAAGCCGATTTGAACAAACTTGAATCAGATCCACCCCACAATGTTGCATACCAAATATCAAAAGATTCTGCCAGCTGGATCTGGAGAAGAAGATTTTTTAATAAATTTGCCCGAAATGCTCTAAGTGCGAATTCGGGCTTCTATATTAAGCCCAAATATGAATCCAGGGGGCCAATTTGAACAAACTTGAATCAGATCCAAACCGCAATGTTGCATACCAAATATCAAAAGATTCTGCCTGCTGGATCTGGAGAAGAAGATTTTTGAAGAAATTTGCCTGAAATGCACTAAGTGCGAATTCGGGCTTCTATATTAAGCCCAAATATGAATCCAGGGGGCCGATTTGAACAAACTTGAATCAGATCCACCCCGCAATGTTGCATACCAAATATCAAAAGATTCTGCCTGCTGGATCTGGAGAAGAAGATTTTTGAAGAAATTTGCCCGAAATGCACTAAGTTTGAATTCGAGCTTCTATAGTGAGCCCAAATATGAATCCAGGGGGCCGATTTGAACAAACTTGAATCAGATCCACCCCACAATGTTGCATACCAAATATCAAAAGATTCTGCCTGCTGGATCTGGAGAAGATGATTTTTTAAGAAATTTGCCTGAAATGCACTAAGTTCGAATTCGAGCTTCTATAGTGAGCCCAAATATGAATCTAGGAAGCCGATTTGAACAAACTTGAATCAGATCCACCCCACAATGTTGCATACCAAATATCAAAAGATTCTGCCTGCTGGATCTGGAGAAGAAGATTTTTTAATAAATTTGCCCGAAATGCACTAAGTCCGAATTCAGGCTTCTATATTAAGCCCAAATATGAATCCAGGGGGCCGATTTGAACAAACTTGAATCAGATCCACCCCGCAATGTTGCATACCAAATATCAAAAGATTCTGCCTGCTGGATCTGGAGAAGATGATTTTTTAAGAAATTTGCCTGAAATGCACTAAGTTCGAATTCGAGCTTCTATAGTAAGCTCAAATATGAATCTAGGGAGCCGATTTAAACAAATTTGCATCAGATCCATCCCACAATGTTGCATACCAAATATCAAAAGATTCTGCCTGCTGGATCTGGAGAAGAAAATTTTTTAAGAAATTTGCCTGAAATGCACCAAGTTCGAATTCGAGCTTCTATAGTGAGCCCAAATATGAATCTAGGAAGCCGATTTGAACAAACTTGAATCAGATCCACCCCACAATGTTGCATACCAAATATCAAAAGATTCTGCCTGCTGGATCTGGAGAAGAAGATTTTTTAATAAATTTGCTTGAAATGCACTAAGTTCAAATTTGGGCTCCTATACTGAGCCCAAATATAAACCCAGGGGGCCCATTTGAACAAACTTGAATCAGATCCACCCCACAATGTTGCTTACCAAATATGAAAAGATTCTGCCTGCTGGATCTGGAGAAGAAGATTTTTTAAGAAATTTGCATGAAATGCACTAAGTTCAAATTCGAGCTTCTATAGTGAGCCCAAATATGAATCTAGGAAGCCGATTTGAACAAACTTGAATCAGATCCACCCCACAATGTTGCATACCAAATATCAAAAGATTCTGCCTTCTGGATCTGGAGAAGAAGATTTTTTAAGAAATTTGCCTAAATGCACTAAGTTCGAAATTGGGCTCCTATACTGAGCCCAAATATGAACCCAGGGGGCCGATTTGAACAAACTTGAATCAGATCCACCCTACAAGGTTGCATACCAAATATCAAAAGATTCTGCCTGCTGGATCTGGAGAAGAAGATTTTTTAAGAAATTTGCCTGAAATGCACTAAGTTCGAAATCGGGCTCCTATACTGAGCCCAAATATTAACCCAGGGGGCCGATTTGAACAATCTTGAATCAGATCCACCCCACAATGTTGCTTACCAAATATGAAAAGATTCTGCCTGCTGGATCTGGAGAAGAAGATTTTTTAAGAAATTTGCCTGAAATGCACTAAGTTCGAATTCGGGCTTCTATAGTAAGCCCAAATATGTATCCAGGGGGCCGATTTGAACAAACTTGAATCAGATCTACCCCGCAACATTGCATACCAAATATCAAAAGATTCTGCCTGCTGGATCTGGAGAAGAAGATTTTTGAAGAAATTTGCCTGAAATGCACTAAATTCGAATTCGAGCTCCTATAGTGAGCCCAAATATGAATCTAGGGAGCCGATTTGAACAAACTTGAATCAGATCCACCCTACAATGTTGCATACCAAATATCAAAAGATTCTGCCTGCTGGATCTGGAGAAGAAGATTTTCAAAGAAATTTGCCTGAAATGCAGTAAGTTCAAATTTGGGCTCCTATACTGAGCCCAAATATAAACCCAGGGGGCCGATTTGAAC